>CM057449.1:938452500-939652500 GCA_016271365.2 Neoceratodus forsteri | reverse complement strand
AAAGTGTAGAAGGGGAAATGGTTGAAACTGTGGAACTGGGGGGATAAAAGGATTGACTGCCATGGAGATTACTGCTATTAGGGCATTTAACGAAGCTGCCAGGTTCTTCAATGAAACCCAAGATAAGCTCAATGAGATTATTCAGAATATATGTAATCACAGAAGTGAAACTCTCAATGCATTAGGAAAAAAGTAGCTTACAACAGCTTTGGGTCATTTATTCTTACTTAGCTTGTTCTCCTAACAGAGGATGTGAAAAATAACCACTTCCCATCATTTGTGATCAACCATGCTTTGCTACAATGATGGTAGTCCTCATTTGTAATTACACAACCACTGTCTACCCTGGGGGAGTATTAACCTTGTTGTCAGTGGTCTACACTGGATCAGCTTTGGTTTAACCACTTGGTCCTTCCCATGAACTCAGCTATATTAAAAGAGCTTGCAATTATGACTTTTCATCCTCTTAGGACTGGGTGCATATGAACTAACCGGTGACAGAAGATTAGGTCTTGTACTGTACAGGATTTTAATGTGACAGAGTTCACCCTGTCACTGCCGAGGTCTGATTATAAGCAGGATGTTTATAACACCATAGTGTTGTCTAAATCATTAGGTTATCTTGAGAGCAATGTGTATAAGCAACAGGTTACAGTCCTACTACTTTTGTTAAAGGTGTTGGATACTCTTGAAAAGGAGGGAAAAGCTTGGAAAGTCCCAAATACTGCCTGGTCGTGCCACTCAAGGGTTTAGATATGAGTGCCACTGTGATGTCTTGGCAGTTGACACCACAGTGTGTGAACTAGAGCAATACAACCTGATAGCATTGAATAATACCAACTCCCCAGTAAAATGAATTAGGTGGCAACACCTACAAAAGAGGTCAATGTATGCTGATCATGGGTGGTATTGTGTGGTAACCAAATGGGATATTTATACCCATGAGAGTGAAGTGTGTAGCATCTCAACTTCAAATGTTTGTATTCATCCAATGGATGTGGTCATCATTAGGCATACAGTTTTTCACACAATTCCCTGGTATGAGAATGTCACTGTTGTTATTGGTATAAATGTTGATTTATGATGGGATGATTATGTCCCTAAATTTGACATCCCTATTACTAACTTAAGATTGGACATCTCCGTCTTGTTGAATGAAAAGGAGGATCATTAAATAATGATCTCAAAGAAGATGGAACAGGCCAAGCAGAGTTTGAATAAGTTATTGAATGTGAGGGAACAGCAATTGCTATGCATGCATATATTTTTTTTTATTTTTTTATTTAATATACTTTATTATATTTTGTTGCCCTACAAATACAGGTAGTACATGTAGAAATATGGAGGAAATATACAGTAGATACAACATTGTATGGAGAAAAATCTCCTCCAATGGACAAATAAAGTAAACATTCACAAATATTCTATAACATTCCCTCTAATCCCCCTTACCTATCTGCTTCTAACTACCCCTGAAACCCCATGCCAAAATCATAAGGTAATAGTTTACACAATAATGTTAAAGGCTTTGTCAGACATTTAATTAGTTAAGACTTCCAAGTTAAAAGTAAAGCTTCAAGTGGTCCCCACTTGTCTAGAGACATCTGATCCCTATTGGCCATAGTGGCAATATTGTTTTCTAATTGTAGGGCCAGTAACACTTCTTTATGCAATTCTAGAACCAAAGGGAGTGATTAATCTTTCCAGTGTCTCATAATAACAAGTTTAACCACTGCAGAAGAAGAAGAAGAAGAAGAAGAAGAAGAAGAAGAAGAAGAAGAAGAAGAAGAAGAAGAATCAGCATTTATATAGCACTTTTCATACATCCAAAGCACTTTACAAGCAATGCTAGACTGGTAGTGAAGTGACTGAATGTGTGGTGGCGGCCATATCGCACATCATCACCCACACACAGCCTGAAATGAGAGCCATATAGTATTTCCTGCATTTAATAGTTCCTGGGGGAGGGGGAATCTATTAAGGAGGCAAATCTCAGAGGTGAACAATGATTCTAATCCTAACAGTGGATCCAAGGACTTTTTAACACTGAACCAGAAGTTTTCTGCCTTAGGACAAGATCAAAGCATGTGGTAAAGGTCTCCAGGAGAATCAAAACAATGTTGACATTGCTAAGATGGAAGTTTTCCAATTTTGAATAACTTTTCCAGAGTTACATACAGGTTATGCATGATGTTGAATTGTATTATTTATTTAGATTTTGATAACCGGGTAAGCTCACTGAGACCAGAGGTCCCTTTTTCAGGAGCGACCCAGATTTGTTATAGACAATGATTACATACAATTGGCAGGAGTACACAGTAGTACATACATTGGCAGGAGTGCACTTAAGCATACTACATACATATAATAACTCAGTAAATTAAATCGGACTTATGACATTTTAAACAAGTGAAGTCTATCTTGCTTAATATATTTATATTGATTACATCATGTGGAAGACCACATATTAGTATCTGCTTGTAATGAAAGCTTGCTAGCCCAATAATAACAAATACCTTTTGATAAGTTGGAATCTAGGACTTGGAGCTCTTTATATACACTCTTGATATAGAATGCGGTTAGTTAGCTACCATTAATAGGGAGAGCATTTCCTTAGTTGCGAAGACAATCTGTGATGTCTTATAAAAAAAGGAGCAATGGTTTGCTTTAACTGTAGGTATTTAAAGGGGTTTATATCTAAGATGTTAAAAGACTGGCACAATTGTAAAAAGGAAAGAACTTTATTCCCTGAGACTATATCCCCAAGTTTGAGATTTGTTAAAGGGGTCCAAAAAGAGGGTAAAATAGGCAGTTTATTGATATGAAGTGTGGGTTCCCTATCAGTGGTTGATCCAGGGATTTGTGCCAGTCTGAATTTATATGGTTTTGTAGCTGATGTAAAGCCCTGATAGACCATCCAATGGGAGTATTTCTTAATACTTTGGGTATACATTGAGGTAGGGTGTGGAGTAAGGTGGGTAATGTACAGTATGTTTGTACTGCCAGCTTAATCTCAATGTCTAACCATAGTGGTTTAATGGTTGCCTGGTCTCTTCTGTCAGGGATCAATAGCCAATGAACTGTCTTACTAATATGAATTGCAATATAGTACATAAAAAAGAAGGAAATGTAAGGTCTCCTTGTGGTTTTGGGGCAGTGAGTTTAGAATAGGCTTGTCGAACTCCTTTTCCTTTCCATAAGTAATTACTGATAATTGTTTGCAGTTGTGTAAACCACTTTTTTGGGAAAAAGAAACCCAACATACCCAGGGGATAAAGAAAACGGGGTAATACATTCATGTTTATTGTGGCTATTCATCCCCATAAGGAGATAGGCAATTTTCCCCATCTAGTGAGATCTGTTTTAAGAGTAGCAAGCAGGGTGGCAAAATTTTCCTTCCTTATAGAGGAAGATTTCTTGTATATTTTAATGCCTAAATGTGTCAAGAACTTCAATTCCCATACAAAATTATATCCTTCAAGATCTGATGGTAAAGTTTTCCCATTCAATGGGAAGACTTTGGTTTTGGACACATTTAATTTATAGTAAGAAACTTTGGAGAAGAGATCAATTTCCTTAAGTAACACTGGCATACCACAGATTGGATTTTCTAAATGCAACAGTAAATCATCTGCATATGCAAATATTAAATGGCTATTGTTTCCTACTTTTATACCCAGAAGGTCTGACGAGGATATTAGTTTCTGGATGAAGGGTTCAAAGTATAGGTTAAAAAGAAGGGGGGATAGGGGGCTGCCTTGTCTAGTACCCCGTTGTAGTTCAATTGGACCTGAGAGTATACTGTTACACCAAACTTGAGCTGTTGGGGAACAGTAAAGAAGCTGTATCCATTTAATAAAGTTTTGAGGGAATCCCATCTTATCCATACCACAAACAAAAAAAACCAAGACACTTGATCACATGCCTTCTCGGCATCTAATAAAATCAACACTGCAGGGGTATTTGAGCCATTGGTCAGGGAAAGCAGGTGTAGCAGTCGGTGCATATGATCACTAGAAGTCCTACCTGCCTTGAAGCCTACTTGTTCTGGTCCAATTAAATTTTCCATAAAAGGTCCAAATCTATTTCCTAATATTTTAGCTAGGATTTTAACATCAGTATTCAAGAGCGAGATGGGGTGGTAATTTTCTGCAAATTGGGGGTCCTTATCAGATTTGGGAATAACTGCTTTAAGGAATCTTAATTCAAAAATCCATTATTAAACCAGTGATTAAATACTTTAACTAATAAGGGGGCAAGTTCTGGAAGGCAGGATTTATATAAGTTATTAGTTAAACCATCTGGTCCTGGGGATTTATCCTGGGAAAGTTGTTGTATGGCTTGAATTATTTCTTGCTCAGTGACATGATTACCAAGGGTTAATGTTGTATCCTGAGGCGGGAGAGGTAAGTCCATTAAATCAAGATATTTGGTTATATCATCCTGATTCGGGACACTATTGGTGGAAATATTGTATAAGTCTTGAAAGCATTACTTAAATACCGCAGCAATTTTTCTGGGGTCTGTAATAATTGAGTTATCTCCTCCTGACCTCAGCTCATGCATCAGATTGTTTCAGCTTGCTTAATTCGAATAGCAAGTAGTTTCCTTATTGTTCACCTGATTCTAAATACTTAAGCTTAGTCCTTTTTAATTCTAACTCAGCCTTTGGGACATTAGTTACAAAAATTGGGTATGCATGGTGTGTAATTTAACCCAGTCTGCTTCTGGGAAATTGCTATTGATATTCTTCTCCATGGTTTTGATCGCACCCAATAATTCCTCCATTTTATTTCAGGATTGCCTGGATCTGATAGACGCCAAGCGTATGAATTCACCACGTAGAGCACATTTCAAGGTAGCTCACACTACATCAATTTTTGTGACTGAATCCCTGTTAATTTCTAAGAATTGGGTAATGAAGTCCTTAACATGAAGCAGAGTAGTTAGATTTTTGAGCAGTTAGCCATTTAAGTACCATAGGGTATCTAGTTTTATAACAGGGCCTTGAAGGAGAGTGAGAGTAACTGGAGAGGGATCAGAGATGACTCTTGCATGTACAGTATATCACTGGCAAGAATCCAGGGTAAAATGAAAGAGCTTATTAGAAAGTGATCGATTCTGGAATAGCTACGATGGGGAGATGAAAAGAAGGTATAAGATCTCTCAGGTGGGTGTAATATTCTCCAGACATCCACTAGGCCTGCTCCAGAAATAAGGTCAGATTGGGCTATTTGAGCTGGGATGGGGACAGCCTTTCTATTGTCTGATCTGTCAAGTTGCAATTGTGGTATCAGGTTACAGTCCCCCCTAAGAGTATAACTTTTGGATCTGGTAAGGCCACTAGACTCAGAAGGTGGGTGAAAAAAATGGGGAGAATCCACATTAGGGCCATATATGGAGCCCAACAGGATTTGTTTGGATTGCAATACAGCATGTAATATTAAGTAGCGACCACTGATATCCCATATTTCCTATATCAATTTAAATGGAACCATTCTGGCAATTAGTATTGCTACTCCCCCTTTATTGGTCGAGGCTCCCAAACCATAGGCTTGGTTGACCCAAGTTTTGCATAAAAGAGAAGTATCTTCTCTCCTAAGGTGGGTCTCTTGCAAGCAGGCGATCCCTATATCGAGATGATGTAGATGTCTTAAGACCATTTGGTGTTTGCACCTATCTCTGACATCCCTGACATTCCACGTCATTATGTTATACATGCCAGTCATGATTTAGAAATTGACTAGAAGGTAAGCTATGGTCAAAATGCTCTGATATGGCTCATTCCTCTATTATGTTGTTATGCAGTCGAAACCATGAAAAAAAAAAGATTTTGGCATCCCTACCCTCACACTCAGAACAAAGCACAACTGCCCCATATTAAGTTCATCCCCTTATCTATTCCTATGTGACAACTATATACTAAAACTAACCCCAGTTCTATAAACTGTACAGGCCGATAAATCCTGCCAGGTGATGTTTCAATGCTAGCCCATCAACCACCCCCCCCCCCCGCATCCCACTGATATGTTTTATATAAAGAAAATAAAAAGAAAAGAAATCACAAGCACTGTAGGCTCAGATAACAGATTTAGGTCTAGAAATAATTATTTCATAGTCATTCCACTCTATAACTTGCTTGCATAAACAGTTTTCATACTTAGTGTATACTGTAGAAGGTCTTTTTTGCAAACCTAAGATCTCATCTGACCAAAAATAAATTTTCCAGACTCATAATAATGTCATAAAATATAATAGTTCAATCGCAGGTCTGAACATTCACATATAACTTTAGCATCATGTTTCTGTTATACTCACAGAATTGTGCTATTACATTTTTGCCTGCACACAGTGTCTGGGAAAGAAAAGAGGAGAAAAGCTTGTTAAATACTCTGTGTGAACCCAGTCTAAGTCTGCATGATTCCATCGCTGGTTATACACCAAAGTTCCTGCTTCTGTTGAAAATTAGGTTGAGTCATATGAAAGCAGTTAAAGCATGAGTGGGACAGTTTTAATTATGAAGGTCTCGAAATATTTTGTATCAGTGTATGCGGCAAGGACTAGAATCTTAGCAGTCTCTGCAAAAGCCACGATATATTACCCCCGATGATTTATCAGAAATTAGTGCAGCCATTCCTCATTGAAGTTTAGGCAGAGTTATTAATTAAGCCATAGTTGTTATTACTACTGCAACAGTCACTTGAAAAGATCAGGTAGAAGTTTCTTGAGTTCCATGAGTGCGTGCTCCTGTGTATCAAATGAGAGCCACTGATCTTTTATTTTCACTTGGAGAGTAGCTGGATATCGAACCCAGAACTGTATATCTGCAGCTATTAATTTGGAAACAAGTGGATGCAACTCTTGCCTTTTGGTTCTGACCGACTGAGGGAGATCTTGAGCAATACAGATTTTGCAACCTTACCACTGTACCTCCTGAAGCAATTTAACTTGAGATAAGATATGTTGCTTATCTAAGAAATTAAGCAACTTAAAGATAAGTGGTCTGGGAGGTGCATTCTGGGGTGGCAGAGGGCGCAGTGCTCTGTGTGTCCTGTCAATGATATAAGTTGTCCCATTTGGAGATGGACCTGCAATTTTTTCACACAGTTTTTGGTTAAAGACTATTGAAGAGCTACCTTCTTCCTGCTCAGGGATCCCAATGATTAACAAGTTGTTTCTTTGGCTTCTGCCCTCAAGATCTTCTCATTTCTCCTCCATTTTTTTAAATCTTTCAACAATGCTGTTTCAGTCTAACTCTGCTTTGTCCTGCTTTTTTTCCAATGAGATTAGTCGAGTTTCAGAATCAGACACTCTCAGAGCCAGTGAATCCATAGTGGTGTGCAAATGGCGAAGTTCCTCAGATATTTCAGCAATGGAACTTTGCATCGGTTGCATTATTTCTAGGAACCTTTACTCTGTGAGAGCTGAGGTCCCGGCTGCAGATTTGCTACTAGTGGCTGGTTACTGTTAAGGCTGCTTTGTGGCCTTCTCCTTCTCTGGTGTTGCCGGAGGTGAGTGCCGCGGAGGGGGGGGGTGCTCTTTTCATATACAAGTCCATTTTAGAGTATTCCTGTAATATCCAGGTCTCAGTAAAGCTTTAATCTTCTGTTCCATAATAAAATTCAGTTTCTTCTTGGTGATTTCTGGTGGATTAATCAGCTGTAGGGACGCGGAGCAGAGGGAGCGAGCTGCTGATCATTAGGCTGCCATCATGCGACCTCCCCTTATTTATTATTTATTAGAATCTTGGATTAATACCTTTGAGAACAAGCTCATTAAATAGGTTCCACGTCAGAGTCAAGACAAAACAAGTATGATACAAGACACAGTAGATGAATAAAGTACAGTTACAGAATGTTCAATAGAGCAGACAAAATACATGAGTGATCCTAGTGACCAGAGTATACTGTCTTACTAAGCATCAGTTTAGTATAGGAAATTACTAGGGGAAGGAGGAGTAAAATCCGCCCAGAGGGCTTTGTTGTATAATAGGTGGAGAGAGTGGAGGGCAGGGGCATTGGAAGAGTTGTAGCCAGTGACTGATAATGTCTAACTAGCTAGTGGGGGGCGAGGAGGATGGGTGGGTAGGGGGTTAGCAGGGGTTGGGAGTAGGAGACATGGAAGGGGGGACAGGGCCAGGGCTGTGTTGTAATTAGAGAAACAAAATGAGCAATCCACCTGGGAGGGTGGGAGAGGAACAGGGGCAAAGTGTCAAAGGAGCAGAATTAGCGGGGGAGGAAAAATAATGAGGTACCATTAAGCAATTAGGTAGAGGGGATTATGGAAAGCAATCACAGCTTGATTCCTCAACAAGATATTGTCTAACTTTACTTTTGAAGGGGCCAGTTTTGTACACAGAGGAGATGTCAAGAGGAAGTGAGTTAAGCCACTTAGGAGCTTGATGGGCAAAGGATCTTTGTCCAAGTGCAGTGCAGGCTCAGGGGATGCAGAAGATCTGGCTTTCAGAGTTTTGAGTCCAGCAGTTGGACTCATATGGGCTGAGCAGTTTCTGATCTCCAGGTGGCATTAGGCCAAGGTTTATCTTTTTTGGCATTATACAGGATTGAAACGTAAGTCTCCCTGCCAGTTAGCCTGCGTGTAAAGGTCACATGTGTGTGTGAGCCTTGCTGCTCCCGTAATCAGCCTACAAGCTCTGTTTAAGGCAATTTTGAGGTGGTGGGTGGCTGTGTCTGTGGTGGAGCCATAGATCACTAGGCCAAAGTCTACCAGTGAAATAACAGAGCTCTGGATGGCTGTGTTAAGGGCCTCTGGAGTTAGGCTGGCCTTATGCCTATATAAGAGACCAATAAGGGTGTTGATTGCCTAGGATATAGAGTCAATGTGCTCAGAGTAGGACAAGGTGCTGTCAAGCATGACACCCAGATATTTAAGGTATTGTATTAGTTCAAGAGGTGCACCCACAGAGTTTAGAATAGAGAGAGGATAGGATTTGTATTTGCTTTTGGAGCTGTGGAACATCATTGCTTTAGTTTTTTTGTAGTTCATGACAAGTTTGTGATCATTGAGTCACTTCTCAACCTCCTTGAAATTCCTTTGAAGACTGTGCTCCAGTTCTTTGGGGTCTGGATGGCTGGTGAATAACACTGCATCCTCAGCATAGAGCAAAATGTTTGCTTGGCAGGTATAAGGTAGGCAGTTTAGGAATATACTGAACAGCAGTGGGCTGAGTATGGATCCTTGTGGGACACCAGATATAACAGGTCTACAGTCAGAGAGAATGTTGCCAATCTTGACACACTGAGAGAAGGTGTGCAGGTAACTTTGAAACCATGCCACAGTGTCATCTGAAAGGCCTAAGCATGACAGCTGTTCTGTCAGGAAGTAGTGGTTTACCATATTGAATGCCTTCATTAAATCAATGAAGGTTGCCCTAACCAAGGAACCTTGGTCAAGTGCATTGTGTAGAAATCTCGAGAACTCAAGGAGTGCTGTCATGGTACTGTGGCCCTTGTGGAATCCATGCTGATGCAGGCAGAGGAGCTGGTATTTTTCTAGGTACTCACCTAGTTGATCCGCCACTATTCTTTCTAGTACTTTTGAAAGTGGTGGGAGAATGGAGATTGGTCTATAGTTACCAGTCGAGGTTTGATCTCTGCTCCTAAAGATGGGGGATTACTAAGACAGCTTTCCATTTTTCTGGGAACTGTGAAAACCTCAGAGATGTACTGATGATATTAGTTAGGGGAGTGAGTATGCAGCCCAAGGTTTGTGCAACAAGAGTTAAGTCCAGAGTGTCACCACTGGACCTTGATTTCCCTAATACTTTTTTTAAGAAGTTTTTGGCTACCCTTGCTGCCACAGCTCTGAAGTGGAATGGAGGGTATGCGAGAGGCTGGATCCCTGAGCAATCATTAATGCTTGAGCTGGTGTAGTGGAAGAAGTCGGGGGGGGGGAGGACATTACTGGCATTATATGGTGGGAAGTCAGATATAAGATATTATTGCTGTTACAGTGAATTAT
Organism: Neoceratodus forsteri; assembly: GCA_016271365.2. Classification (NCBI taxonomy): domain Eukaryota; kingdom Metazoa; phylum Chordata; order Ceratodontiformes; family Ceratodontidae; genus Neoceratodus; species Neoceratodus forsteri. Next base: position 939,642,519 of record CM057449.1, on the reverse strand, counting down.
GGTATTGATTATGTTTATTTTGATTTGCTGACTCAAAATGCAAAGTGTCCTTGAGAGGCAGTGAAAACAATTAAGTTCACTCTTAACAGCTCAGAATTGACAGTTGCTATGTTGAACTCCAGGAAATTATGAACTCCCAGGTGTTCAAGTGGGGGGCTTCAGTGAAATGTTGTATAATATGTACATATGTAATATATTGTAATTATGTTTTACAAAGCTACTTTGTCATGCTCACCAGAATGACTGCACGTGATGGAAAAATACAAGCTGAACTATTTTATTTTAGTTGCCCAGAAATGTGCTCTAAAATTATATGATACATGACTGAGAACAAGAATATAGACAAGTGCAGCTGGAGAATATGTGCAAATGTTGTTCTTTGTTATTATATAAGGAGTGTTACTAAAACTGCTGTGATTAGAATAGTATGTACAAAGACAGGCTGTGTAACAGTAAAGTCAATCCAAAATAGGTCAGTTACATAAAACTCAATCTATAAATACTGCATGTTTTGAGCTGTTGGCTAACTCACGTCATGAAGAAAAACTTAGCAAGGGGACTATAGAAGCTGCTTGAAGAGACCTCCCTGTGATGCTATATCTGGAGCATGTAGCAGATCTTGTCTCTAAGTTACCTGCTATATTGTCTTTGTTGGAATAATTTTATTTAAAACCAAACTTGCTTGTGTGTTACATACTGGGTTAACCGAACCCCAAGTTTGACTGTTACTTTTCTGAGGTGTGGTCTTCAAAACTGAACACAGTACTCTAGGTTTAGCCACACCAACAAGCGATATAATGGCAACACCACCTCCCTCCTCTTGCTGGATGCTCTATGCAGCCATTACACGTTAGCATTACTAACTGCCTTGTTGCACTGCCCTGCAATCTTGAGGTCTTCAGATATAATAATCCTGAGGTCCCCTTCCTGTCTAGTGACTGTTAGTACTCCCTCCACCATACTATACTCAGCACTAGGGTTTCTATGTCTTGGGTGGATTATTTTGCACTTCTTAACATTGAACCTCAGCTGCTTCTTTTTTTACTATTCCTCGAGTTTCCCAAGATCCCAGCACATTTCTTTACCCCCTCCTGAGTATCCACTCTATTTCGCATTTTGGTATCTTCTGCAAAAAGGTATACCTTCCCTTCCAGCTGTTTTGCAATGTGCCCTATAAAGATGTCGAATAGGACTGGTCCCAGTACTGATCCCTGTGTTTCCCCACTTGTCATACTCCCCTCTTAATGTGTCACTACCCACCACCTCTGTCTCCTATCCTTCATCTAGTTTCCAGCCCACTTTACAACTATGGATCCCACCCTCATGTTGGGCAGCTTACTAATCAGCCTTCTATGTGGCCCCTTGTCAAAGGTCTTCCTAATGTCTAAATAGGTAGCCATCCCAGTAGTGCTGAGGGTTGAGGTGCTGGATGCCACACCTCGCACCATGTTAGTGACCCAGCTTTGGAAATGGACTCGAGTTGCCGGGGGTTGGCAGGGGATGGAGAGGATTGAGCATCTGGAGGACTGCTCTCCTCTTCTGGGGTGGGTTGCGGGCTCGCATCACTCTGCAGCGGCCCCCAGTGGAGATCGGGGGCACAGCAAGAGAGACACCTTACAACAGAGTGGAGTGGCAGCAGACATCTGCACATTGTTGCACTGATGTCATTGCATGTCCACACTCCAGGGGAAACAGCAAAGCAAAATACCCAAGTCCCTGGATAGGTGACAACAACCTCCGGCACTCCACAGCCAGACACCCAACTCTGGGTATGATTCACTGGCTCTTATGATCCCCCACCCGCCTTGGTCCTGGCAAGTAAGGGAAGACTTGTTGTGCTAGGTAGGTGGGGAGTGTGTGTCTCTGATTTCCCAGGAGGGTCAGCTTCAGGCAAGGTGGTAGACAGTTGGCGGTGTGAGGGGTCTGCTTGAGAGACTTCCAGGGAGCAATGGCAGAAAGAAAGTTAACCAAAAAAAAATTTCTAAATAGGTTATGGCCACCACTTTCCCCCGATTAATTTCCCTCATCACCCACTCAGAGAAACTATTAGACCGATTTGGCATGCCCTCCGCCCCTCCCCCCCATGAATCCATTTTGCCTGTAGTCTTGTAGCCCATTTGATTTAAGATACACTGCTGTTCTTTTTTTCAATACTTTTTCCACCTACAGTATTTCCCCACTACTGAAGTGAAACTGACTGGTCTATAGTTACTAGCTTCCTACCTGCTGCTACTGTTATGTAGAGGGACAACATCAGCCCTTCTCCAGTCCTCTGGAACCATTTCTGTTTCTAGGGAGTTGTTGGAGAAGACTGTCAGTGGGACAGACAGAACCTCCCCAAGTTCTTTTAATATCCTGGGTTGAATCCCATCTGGTCCCACAGCCTTGTCCACCTTCAAGGATACAAGTTCTTTTAGCACTCTTTCCTTTAAAGAAATGGACCCATGTCCATTCTCTTCCCCACCCTATATCTGCTTTTCCCTGGTGGTCCATCACTTCTTCCCTCCACTATAAATGCTGACCAGAAGTAGCTGTTTACAGTGTCAGCTTTTTCTTAAATCACCTGCACAGTCTTCCCCTTCATCTCTTTTAATTTTTACTATCCCTACCCTTGTTTTTCTCTTCTCACTTATGTACTTGAAGAAAGCGTTATGCCCTGTAGTGACCCCTTTGGCAATCCTTTCCTCTGTCTGTGCCTTTGATCCCTTCATCATCTTGCCTACTTCCTTCTGATTTTCTAGGTATACATCCATGTCCTCCTCTCAGAGTTCCCTTATACCACTTGAATACCACCTTTTTTCTTTTACCACCTTTGCCACTTCCTTGGAATACCATAATGTTCTCCTTTCCCCACAGCTTTTACATACTTTCTTCATACACAGGTTGGTTGCTTTAGTTATGCCCTCCCTTATTCTTCCACACTGTGCCTGTATTCCTCTGTAGCACTCCTTCACCGCTCCATGACAGATCCAGAGGCAGTCACGCATTTCTTTAAAATCTGACCTCAAAGTTCAGAACCATTATTCTTGTCTTGCTATTCTGTGCTCCAGCCTTCATGTTGAACCACACTATATGGTGATCATTGGTACCAATGGGACTGCCCACTGTGATGTCTTCAGTGCTGTTCCCGTTTGGAAGCACCAGATCCAGTAGTGTCCCATCTCTAGTGGGTTCTTTTACTAACTGCCCAAGAAAAACCCCTTGCAGGGAGTTGAGGATGACTCTGCTCCTTGCTGAAGACTCCACTCCCTCCACTCCTCCTCCCACTTCACTCCTCCTCCACTCCCATCCCATCTGGCAGACTGAAGTTGCCAATAGCAGCACCTTCCCCTTACTTGCCATTCTGTTGATGACTTCCAACTGCCCTGTCCATCTCCTCACACTTTGCTGGAGGTCTGTATACTGCTCCAGAAAAAATAGTGGATCCCGATCCTGCCTCCAGATTGGTACATAATAATTCTAAGGTTCCATGTCATAATAGCGACTGTGGAATGGTGAACTGTCAGCAGCGCAAACCCACAGCGCAAACACTTTGAAACCTTCTTTTTCTTGAGGCCAGCCTTTAATATATATTCCAACTCGGGGGGGGAGGGCACACTCAGGGATGGGGGAACTGTTTGTTGTGAAAATGTGTTGGTGCTATGCTTCAGTTGCCATTGTGACAGTTCGCTGTTCCATATTCTCTATCTTCACGGGCTAGCAATTCAATCTCCTGATTTTCCTCTTTGTGCCCTTGTAATTCCATGGTCTTGAGACCCTCCCTCATAATGCCTCCTCCTTTCCTCCCCACTCTTTCTCTCCTGAACAGAGTGTTGCCTGGTATGTTCATTTTTCATTTGTGGTGCTCAGTACACCACAGTTACAGCCACTAAATCTGAATTTGCCTCCATCATGGTGACTTCCAAGTCTGGAATTTTGTCACCATGGCTCCTTGCATTCGTGCAAATCATTTTCCAAATCATTCCCCCATGTCTACTACCCTGTTTCTCCCTCCTTTTTCTGCCTATTCTGTTTTCTGGTTTACCCCTTAATTCACCCCTTCCCTTTTTACTTCCACCATATCTGGACTCCTTTAAACCTATGTCCTTCCCTATTTGTGTTATATTCCCATTTTCTCCTTTCTATTCCTTGTCCATCTTTTTGTGCATCTGTTCTGGCAGCATTTTCTCCACTATGCTCATCTGTTTCTAACGCTCCCTGCCCTATCACTTTACCATCCCTTTACCATTTGGGGATGGAGGAAATTGGTACCTCCTTTTGTTTCCTTGCCTCCACCCCCCACCCATCTAGCTTAAATGCTCATCCATGTAGCATTTAAACCTGCCATCATGGACTGCTGAGCACATTCGTAGAAGAATACAGACCACCTCTCACATAAAGGTCTGCATCCTCCTAAGTTGGTCCTCAGTTTCCAATATATCCAAAACCTTCTGTCATGCACCAGGCCTTCAATCATTCAATTAAAGACCTGGTGCGGTGTTTCCTTGCCTATCCCTGGCCATACATAGGTAGTACCTTGGAAAAGCCACTGTGCGCACTACTTGCTTGAGGTACCTCCCCAGCTCTTTAAAAGTTCCCTTCACTACTACTACCTTCTCCTGTGCTATATCACTTGTCCCAATATGGACAATGATGTCCAGTTCCCTTCCTCCCTCCTCCCCCTGCACTAGCGATCCACAGGATCCACTCTCCATCTTTCCTAGTCAAGGCACCCCTCAAGCACCTCACCTTCCTATCTTCCTTCTCCCCAGCACCCAGCTCTATCCTTTTCACAAATGAATCCCCCACAAGCAACTGGCTGCTCTTTGGCTGGGGGATTCTCCCTCCCTCCTTGGGTCTCGGGCTACGTGACAATCCATTATGGACTATTTGCTGTGCAGCAGTTCACTCTCCTAGATCTTGGGAACTGTTAGAGAAAAGTGAAAGTTTCCCAGTGAAAAGTAAGTTATTATTTTAGGGGGTTCAAAAAAATATAAATAAAATCATTCTGCAGCATTCCATTTTGGTCGGAGACAGGGAGCGAACTGTCATAGGACAAATTGCTCATAGTAAACTGACATGCTCTGAGGGTTCTCCACGTCTGAGAACCCCAAATTCCTTCTGTCTCATTGTACTGGATGCCTCCTTTCCGTTGCTTCATTCCACAAGTAAGGTTGAGGTATTATGCAGCAGTATAGCTGGAGTAGTGTGCACCCTAACCCCACCCCCACCCTTCAAGATCCCACCATGGTCCATTCTTTCTGTCTGTGCATTTTCTGGGGGAGTGGCAATGGATTTGGTGGCCCTTGGGAGGGGCAGAAGGTCTACTGTACTCTTATCAGTTCCTCCCAGAGTCCAGCAACCTGTGCCTGCAACCCAGAGAGGTGAGTATATATGTGTCAGCACCTCAGTCTCAAGAAGGTTTTCCTAAAGATTGTGGCACCACAACCATTGCACTCTACCAGTTACATGATTCTTACCTTCCTTTGCTTGGTGTCTATGCAAGTTCAGTTTACCTTCCTACCTCCTAACTACTTCCATGTTTTCACTACCTACCCCTTTTTCCCTGAAACTATTTCTTATCTTTACCCTTGATAAGGTTTCTCCTGCTTTCTTTTTTAATCCTCTTATCTTTTTTGCATAAAACTATTTCTTATCCTTACCCTTGATAAGGTTTCTCCTGCTTTCTTCTTTTTTTAACCAGTTCCTATTTATGTCTGATCCTATCTTATACACTTTAATACTAACCTCTCTGCTTTACTCGCATTACCTTGAGAAGCTTTGGGCCAATCCCACTCATTTGTTATCTTCACTGTAACTAAGTAGCGACTCTGTATTACATGTTAGTACCTTACATTAAGTAATAATAACTTTCACACAATGTTACTCAGTTTACCAAAGTAAAAGACAGCACATTTGAACTAATTCTGCTTGCCTGTTTAAGTTAGTTAATGCACCCTAGCATCAGTGCATATGTGTATGTTCAGAATAAAGAATTAATAGCAGTGGATATTGCTTAAAGATATAATAGAACAATATGCACCTTTTAGACCCTTTTTTATGTTTGCTTGCATGCATGGGCAATAAACATATTGTGGCAGCTTAAAACAGAAGCAGGTTGTGGAGGTGCGGCACTGTTGCGGCCAATGCCTCCACTGCTTTTGAGGGCTCAGCTGTGTGTCACCAATGCAAGCACAGGCCAAGCGCTGGCACTAGTTTGCAAGCATGCCACAGCTTTAAGCAGTTCCAGCTGATCGCAATCAGGGAGCACCCCATCATCGTAGCATCAGCTTCTCACTCCGTCCTTGTTCACATATGCAGTTTACCGAGAGAAGCTGATGCTGTGATGCTGGGGTGGCACCTGATTGTTGCAGCAAATTGGTTTTTCATGTTTGTCTTCCCTGTGACTGCTGCCCTGTCATGTGTTACAATTATGATTATTCTTATCCTACTGTGGATGTCATGTTACTGTATTCAGAATTCCTGGTGCCGCTTCTGATTTGATGCCCTGTGTGCAGTTCCTCCTGATGGCCTTAAGGTAGCAGTGTTGATAGCAGCACTGTCTCCCCCTACTGGTTTGGGCCCCTTTTATTTCGGGACCCTACTGTCCTCAGCAGCCACCTGCTTGTCCATCCTCCAGGGAAGGGATTGAGACTGAAAGTCAGAGACCAGAATAGGGATGCCTCCGTCATTTTCACTTTAGTTTCTGCTGCTTGCTGTTCCTACTAGGTACCAGCAGGCTCTTAGGCAGTCAGCCAGCCCGGCCCCGGCATCGATCGACAATTGCTGTAAGTGACTCGGACTTGTTGTGCTGCTCGTGGCTGGTGCGTGCGACTGCTCTGCATGTCAGTGCATCTGTCCATGTTGCGTGGCTTACTTGCTGCAGCCCACTGCCTCCCTTGCTGGCCTTGCCTTGCCCTTGCCTAATTTGCCCATGCCTGCCTGGGTCAGGTAACCCTAGCTCTTCCTAAGTTCATACCTAACTACCGGTACCGTAGTACCAAGTCCATCTGTGATCTTGAGATAGGAGGAGAAGACGGTCACATCACAGGCATAGTCAGCAGGTCATCTCTCTCGCTCAAGGGAAGGCTTCAAGACAGGTCCCTGGCCTGGAGGAAGTAGCATGGTGGTAAGGTAAAAAGACCAATAAAATCATGACCAGCCTGAGCCAGCCAGCTCCATCCATAAATTATTTAAAAAACATTGTAAAAATGAATTATTTTTTTATGACCCACCTGGCCACCTGCCTGGCATTCATTCTCTCCTCCCCTCCCCTCTCTGTCTCTCTCTCGCTCTCCAGTGCTGCACAGTGGTCATCTGAAGTGGAGGGACGATCCAGCACTGGTTGCCGGCAGAACATCTTGCATGTAGCTTGTCGGATGGGCTGCTCATGCTGCTGGCATACAAAAATCATTTACTGCCTGTTGTTTTTCAACTTATGCTGCAAAAGACAAGTAATGCTTAAGTTTTTCTGACTGCGTGGTCACTTAGGGTTAGGGCAGTGTTCACAGAAAAAGGGAGGGGGGACTGGGGAGGGAGGCATGCTGATGTTGATGACTCTGAGTATTATGCTATCAGAGCCACATTCCAGTCCCTGCATGCCCTGGTCACACTCCTGAGCCTCACCCAGCCTCTAGAACTTTACAAGCCATTTTACTGGGGGGGGGTGCAGGTGTGTGGCTGTCAGGGATAGTATTGTTGAGGGACAGAGATTAGTGATGGACCTGCATGTGTTAAGGTGAAATTGTTTAACCTGAAAGGCACAGTTGTTTCCAGGTGTGCCTTGGGAGCACAAGGAAGTGAAGTGACTTACTCAGGGTCACACAGTATGAATTAGTAGTGGGGTTAAATTGGATGGCATGGGAATGAACTAGGGAATGGGGATGCCCTGAATGCTGAGAACTGATTCAAGTTGGGTTAAACTGGGCACTAGACCAACAGGAATGGCTCATGAACCACAGAAGCACTGTGTACCAAGGGCACTGTGCATGGCATTGTACCATGTGAAAGACACTATGTCATGCACAGTCCCCTGTGGCTGGTACAGTCAGTTATACTCAGTGGTGCAAATGATGTGAGCCACTGAACATCTGGCTGCACAACACACCACCATAGTTTCTGGGCAGTCTCTTCCCTCTGCTGACCCCTGCAAAACATTCAGCCTGGCCGATTTTGGTGGGGGGCACAAACAATGTGGTGTATGTTTGCACTCTGAAATTGTGCCCCACAAACTAGGACTGTGTATGGTTCCCCAGGATTTGTAGCTCACCTTGCTTGCATCCCCATGAACTTTATACTAGCTATGCTCTGACTGAAACATATTTCTCATAGAAATGTTGCCCATGTCTTATTGTGTTTACTTTCCCTGCACACTATTAAATCAGGTTAATACCAGAGTAGATGTACAAATCACTAGTCTGGGGGCATGAAACACTTGTCACATCATGTTCACTCCTCCATCATGCCACTGTGTACAGTATTAATGCTGTAGCTGTCAAGTCCCAGTCCCAGACCCTGTAGTTTAACTGCTTGATTGCCTACAGTCCGACCTGAAAGGGTGAAGCAGTGAGGAAAAGACTGGGAGGCTGTCTGAGGGCACAGGGCTGCACTTGCCACTTGCAATCAATTATAGGCATGGCTGAGGGTGGGGGGGCAGTGTCCTCTTTTTGGTGTCCAAAAATTTGGTAACTCTAGATTCAGGACAGTGCTGAGCTGGGGGCTTGTGAGAGCCTGACAGATGGGTGAGTTTCGCCGGTCAGCTGGGGACCTGCAGTGCCGATGAGTTCGACGACGGGAAAAAGGAGCAGCTCTTGAGCCCTGGCAGTTCTTGCACCCACCCCTCTGGTCATGTGTGGCAGCAGCAGCACTGAAGAGGCTTTCCAGAATCAGCTAGAGTGCTGGGGTTAGACAGGCAGATAGTGGGAAAGACAACCTACCTAACCGTGGGGTGCTCCTCTGTCCTCCAGGGGAAGGATTGAGACTGAGAGCCAGAGACCAGAGTAGGGATTCTGGACTGTGCTGAGCTGGGGGCTTGTGAGAGACTGAGAGACGGGTGAGTGTGGCCAATCAGCAGGGGTCCTGTGGTGCCGGTGAGTCCAACAAAGGGGGAGAGGAGCAACGCCTGAGCCCTGGAAGTTCTTGCCCCCACTCCTACAGTCATGTGTGACAGCAGCAGCACTGACGTGGTTTTCTGGCATCAGCTAGAGTGCTGGGGTTAGAGGAGCAGAGAGTGGAAATACAACCTCCCTGACCAGGGAGTTGCAGACACTGTATAAACTGACACTAGCTTTTGCAAAGTATTCCTGTTTTCAGCAAAAAAACAAAACTGTTCAAGCAGCCAAAGTGCTGCTGTTATCCAGGTTTGGCTAAGACTTCTATCATATAGCTAGAATGTCCAGGATACAATGAGCCCAAATGTTACAGCATTTCAGTTTTCTAGCCTAAACACTAAGTAAGGCAGAGGCAGCTGGGGAGACTCGCAGCTGCAGCAGTGGCATGCAGCAAACTTGTCAGTCCTACTTGGGAGGTGGTGGAGAACCCCTTCTATCCCATATTGTTCACTTAGATTAGAAATCAGAAATTCATATGAATTGTGGGCCTTAATCAACAGCAAAACTGTATGGCCACTGTCCACAGAAATCTGGACTTATGCCTCCATGAAATGATGAGCTGTCCCACACCGCATGTTACCCTCCCCTCCCCAATATTCTCAGGGACAATGACATTTGAGGCAAGTAGGGGTTCAGAGGTATGACTGGTAGAGCTGGGGTTATAGACAGGCAGGAATCACAGACAGAGTTGAGGAATACACACTTTGTCAATGCTGGCCCAGGCTGAGACAGACAGACAACTGGGGTCAGAGGCATAATTGCAGTGTGAGAGTGCTGCACCTTGGAGGGCAGTGTTGATGATTTATTTGGGTGTGTTTTTTTTCCATATTTTTTTTTGTCACTTGCAAGTGCTGAACCAACCTGTGAGCTTCCCCCCGCCTCCTGCTTAATGTCAAGCAATGCAACACAGAGGTTTGCCCTAGATGAGGCTGACCGGGCAGTGGGGTATTTTCTTCCTATAAGACCTCCTATGGGTTTATTCATGCACCTTTATAAAAGGTTTTCTTACTATACCCCCAGATTATTTGCAGAAAGTCTCCCCTGAACTGGGGAGGCTGTTGCTGCACATTTAAGTCTGGACTCCTAACTTCACATTCTATTTTAGGGTGGGAGTTTATGATATCCACAGCATCCTGTTCACCACTGTATTAGGAATTGGGATTTAAAGAATTGCTGGGTAGGGGTCCAGATATTGAGCAATGCATGCCATTTTAATCTTCTTTTGATCTTGAAAGCATAGCTAGGTACAATAACATGTATTGTACAAAATGGTTTGCCATCCTTAATAATCAGAGCAGTTGTTTTGCTTTTTTTTTTTTTTAAACTTATTTGACTAGTTTTAATTACAGGAATTGGCTTATCTTGTGAAGGTGAGACAAGCTGTGGGAACTGCAGTTTGACCTGGCACCTGAACCTCCTCCAAGTTCAGTCTTTTATTTAAGATTGTGCATCTATGTGGGAAATGTACAAGCTGCCCTACATTTGAGTTTTACTGAAATGCTGCTTTGGAGATCTGTGTTTTGCAGTGATTCAGCTTACAGCTTACTTGGAGTTAAAAGGCTGTGGTTATCACCCTGTCTAACCAAATCTTACATTCAGTATGTATCAGCCCACTGTCAATCTGAATCCTGCGCAGAGTTCACCTTTCAGCATGTCTGTGGGTACTGGGATTTGGAATTTGTGTCTCCTTTGAGGCACTACACATGCAGGCATGTGGGACATCCTTCTCTTCCTTTCAAAGTTGTGGGGTGCCATGTTGCTGCACACCATTCCTTAGAGGGCTGCCTTGGCTAACGGTGAGGCACATAACAGACAGCAGGACTTCTGTTAACCTCACAGGAAGGATCCCAGGACTCCTGATTTTTGCAGCAACACAAGGCCATATGGAAAACAGAGTGATACCCCAAAAAAACTCTCCCAATGTTTGGCACAAGTGCAAGTTTCTTTCTCAAGGGTACCACCACCAGTCTACTTAATTTATTTATAGTATGTTCTCCAGGGTCATGGTACTGTGAGTTTGAAGTGTGCCACCATTAGGGAAAGACTGTCACATTACAACCCATTTGTTGAAACACACAAATTGCGTTATGATGTTAGCTAGCTGACAAAATATTCTGGCAAAGATTTTATAGAGAATAATGCCTGTGCTGTGCAGGTGTGTATTATGAGGATTTTTCACACAGCCTCAGTGTGTGATGATCCATAAACCGCAAGGGCATAGCTTGAGGGATGTATGAGATTATCACTCACCAAGGGTGTGTGAAAATCATCATGAAACAAATTCTGCACAGGCATTGTTTTTTATAATAACTGGTGCAAGGTTTCAACAGAGAGAAAAAACTAAGCTGTATTTGTGCAAGTGAGCATGTCCCTGAACAGCTGCCATACTTGCACAAATACAGTACAGTGAAGTGAGAGCACGAGGAGAAAAATGCCATAGTTATCATGGAATTCTGCGAGTTATTACTACGTTTTCTCAGGAATTATTTTCCAGCTATTATAGGGGGTCACCAGTTATTATAAATAAGTAACTGTGAGTTCCAGCTATGTGGTACTATTTATATGATCTGTATATTCAAGCTTATTTAGAATCCTAATCCATAATGTTTTCTCTGTGATTTTTTTTTAATGTTCATTTTCAGTCTTGTAGTTTAAATTGATTTGCAATATTTGTATAGTGGAGTTAAATAAAAAACAGCTGGTTTTAGGGCCACCTGGTGGCCCAGGGGATGTCTGTTTGTTCCCATGCAGGCAACCCAGATTCTGCAGTGGATTCTGGTCCCTACAGTTGGTCAGCCTGACTGGAAGGCACAACCACAGTCTGGCACTACAGTGGCCTCTAGCAGTGGGTCAGGGAGCTAGTCCCCTCATGAGGAGTAAGTGGTTGTGCCTGCTGCTGTTGCTGTATTCTTGAGACCCCTTCAGGCTGCATTTCACCATGGGAAGTTGGAAGGGATGCTAGGAGAGAAAAGCCAAAAACGGCCCTGCCAGCAGTCAAGGATGGCAGCCCATACTCTAGTCCCCCCCCCCATCCAGTCCAACATTTCTGCGGGCTTTTAGTGGATGGAGGGATTGGGAGATCGACAGTTGAGAACAAATTGGCTATGGTGGGAGGAGAGAAAACCTGAAGTTTAAAAAAAAAAGTTTTGTGTTAACAAGTGGCAGCTGTCAGTACTGGAATATCCCTGGTTCTCTCTGCACTTCTGTCTCTGCTGCTCTTCACAGGAATACAGATGTAAAGAGAGTAGCTGGCCTCGACAGAGTGGTTTACCATCCTGGGCGAGTTCTTGGGATCAAGACTTTTCATCTTTTTCCTCACTGTATCCTTTCAGGAGCTTGGCTCCGATCACTGGGTCATTCCTTCATGTGTAGTGGCAGGGTGGTATGACAGAGGCATGGCTAAAAACAAATAATTTTGATCCAGTTCTCCGTCCTGGAAATGTGGAAATAAATAAATAAATAAATAAAAAACACAGACGCTTATAGATGTAGGAACGCATATGCCATGGCTGGAGGGTGAGTTCTGTCCTGGGCTCTGGCCTCGATTTTGGATACTCCCACTGCCTGATTCCCAGTCTTACTGCTGCTGGAATATGACTGTTATGCTCTATATGAATTAAACCTGATGCTAATGCAAAAAGTGAAGATCTTCTGTCATTTTATTGGCTCTAACTGCACGATGCAGGACAAAATTTTGTATAGCATGCATGCAGTGAGCCCTGAGGTGCATGCAGGTTCCTTAGGGAATGTACACATGCTGACTGATTGGGCTATTTGCATATGCCTCAGAAGTTTGTTTATTCATTTGGTTTGATTTTAACAACAGCAAAACTCATTGAGATAGAAGACCCCTGTTTTACAAGTGTGCCCTGGCGGCAGCGTCAGCAGTACATAGTTATATGGTGAGCACCGATTGGTACTGGCTGGTGTAAGATGACTTAAGTTCATTCTCTTTTCAGCAGGAGTCACTGTAGGTAATAGTGTAGAAGCACTTGCTGTGGGCAAGTTCTCAGGTACGGCAGTCCCAGCCTCTTCCAAGCAGGAATCACTGTAGGAAATGCTGTAGGAGCACTGGCTTTGGGAGAGTTCAGTACTACTGCAGTTCTAGCCTCTCTCAGCAGGAGTTGTTGTGGAAAATGCTGTTGGAACATTGACTGTGGGAAACTTCACAACTACTGCAGCTTTAGACTCTCTCAGCTGGAGTTACTGTGGACCATGATGTAGGAGCACAGACTGAGTGGATGATCACAGCTACTGCAATCCCAGACTCACCCAGCAGCAGTCTATTGTAGACAGTGGTGTAGGAGCACTGACTCTAGGGAAACGCACAGTTACTCCAGTCACAGCCTGTCTAGCAGGTGTCTCTAGACAGTGATGTAGAACCACTGGCTGTTGGGGAGGTAACATCAACTGAAATTCCAGCATACCCCAACAGCAGTCATTGTAGAAAATGGTGTAGGAGCACTGGCTTTGGGGGAGCTCATAGCTACTCCAGTTACTGTAGAGAGTGGTACAAGACCATTGGTTATGGGGGAGCTCACAGCTACTGCAGTTCTTGCCTCTCCCAGCCAGAACCATTGTAGACATTATGTAAAAGCACTGGCTATGGGTGATCTCACTGCTAGTCTGGTCCTAGACTGCCCAGCAGGAGTCACAGTAGTCTATAGTGGTAGAACTTAGATCATGGGAATGTTTAATTCTAAGGAACCTATAATGTTCAGATAACTTAATCCATGTCCCTCACTGAAGGCCAGTCACTGTACTGGGAATGTTACTACAGTATATCCTTGACTTTGCAAATCCAGGCCTTCAATAATCTAGAAAACTTGGTTTTCAGAAAAGGATTTCAAGCAGAAATATTTCCAGAAAGTAAGTATCAATGTACATACAGTACACAAATGTGCTCAATGTAGATTTTGTGATTGTAACTTTTATTGCTTGACTAAAAAGTTGGGGTGGGTTTTTTTTAAAACCAGAGGGTGAGACCACAAATGATTGATTTTTTTTTTGTGCCAGCGTGGGATCACCCACTATTCCCAGGACATACCCAGCTTTTTAGTGGCCACCGTAGATGAGTGAGTGCCCTTATGAAGTGTGAAGCCTGTGGGGTCACTTGGCATCATCCCACCACTAGAGGTGCTTTTCACCCTGTTGCTCCCCCATGTCGGGACAATGCATGTGCGGCAAAGATGCTGTATGCCTCAATGCCCGCACCTGGCCTTCATGCGAGGCAATCAACTAGGTGGCAGCCAAGCAACAGTACATGCTGAACCCCCCCGCCCCAAGCAGGAGAGTCCTTGTTGGATGCTTAGTCCGCCTTCCCTCACTCAGCCCCAAAGCGGCCATGGTCCATTCCTAAACCCAAGTCACCGGCATGGCAGGCAGTGAGGCTGCCAGCACCTCAGACCACATCATATATGAATATATGAAATAACCAGCAGAAGAAGGCCTTATGGTCTACCAAGTCTGCTCTGTTGCAATGCCCCTGATGCAGAGATTACCATGGCCCCCACCAACTGTGACCCTCCCTTTCATCCTGACCCCCCCTTGAAACCCCCAATGGTCCTTTGATTGACCACCTCAGATGGAAGGTCATCACACCCAGACACCACACTTTCTGTAAAGAAGTGTCTCCTGATCTCATTCTTGAACCTTCCCCCTGCCAGCTCATAACAGTGCCCCCTTGTGGTCTTGTTTTCAGTGACACAGAAAAGTTCCCTGCTGTCCACCTTTGTTTATACCTTTTAGGTACTTGAAGATTTCAGTCATGTCCCTTTTCTCCCTCTGTCCTCAAGTGATTATATGCCGATTTCTTTCAGCCTGTCCTCCTATGCCCTGCACTGCTGTCCTCGTACCTTCCTGTTACCCCCTTGCAAACTGCCTCGAGCTTGTTGATATCCTTTTTATGTCTTCTGGCACACACAGCACACAAGAAACATACTGAGGTAAGTAAAGCATTGCAGAGGTGTGGCAGTGTGTGGCCAATGCAGCCCATGCTTTCAGGGGCCCATCCCTCGGCTACCAATCAACAGAAAAACTGCTGATGATGGCAGTTTCAGAGACAGCGGCAGACTTAAAAGAAATCTACCACTCCAATCAGGGACAGTTTCATCATCCCTGCTTGCAGCAGCAGCTCCCCCCTCCCTCGCAACCAGGAACACAGAGGCAACCGACAAGACTCTCTGCCCATGCACATTACAGTGCACAGTAATGCGCATGGGCACAGTTTCCTTCTTGTCGGCTGCTGCCTCATGTCCCCAGGCCTAGTGTGCCTTTCCTGCTGAAACATTTCATTATTTAAATTGGCGGCTCCTGTTACTAGCCACACACTCCTGGGGAAAGCCAATTTTGGGGTGCCCAATCCCATGTCGGCACCCCCCCATTAAGTGGCACTGGGAGCCCACCCCAGTGTGCTGAAATATGGTGGCTCCTGCTGCACGCTACATAGCCCCATAAGCCGGCATGGGGTGCCCAATCCCCATGTCGGCATCCCCCCCTTAGTGTGTCTTTCTTGGTTAAACAATTTCCCCTTTCTTTTCTGACACCAGGATGTTCACTTCCGGTGTCAGATGTGTACCCCCCAGCCTGTGAACACCTCTTGCTGACATCGGGATACCCAATCCATGAGTTGGCATGCCCCCATCCCCACCACTATTGTGGCACACTGGGAGCCCACCAAAGTGAGCCAAATTTTTTTTATCATGTAAATGAAGAAAACCATCCATGCTGTATTTTTTTTTTAAACATAAAAAAAAAAAAGATCCCTTGTTGTCTTCTCAGGCCCCTCCCCATTCCCACCTTCCCCCGCACTCCCCGAGCTCGATTTGGAAAACCGGTTAAAGGGAGGGAAAATATTCAATTTGGAGGAAGGCTCTCACTCAAACCCTCTAGCCGGAATGCCATGTAAGGTTGCAAGAAAACTCTGCAACAATACGTGCATCCAAGGCACAGGAGGAGAGCAACAACTGCTGAGGCACTCACTTGGCCTACCCACCCTAAATCAAACCAGGTGAACCAGAGGCAGTCATAGGGAGAATGCGGTGAAGGTGCCTCGCTAGAGAAGCCACTAAAGTCAATGGCTAACTGTTATAGTGGAACACTAGAGCCAAAGGAGGTAACTTTTTCCACCCTTCACTGCTAGTCTAAAATTCTACACCAGCAGCTGCAGTCATGTACCAGGCAGCTAAAGCCAAGCTAAGGGTGAGAACATTCCTAGCTATGGGCCAGATGAGAAGGATCCTGCCCCAAGTTGGATACGCTCGAGATGCGGACTAAATGCAGAGCAAGACCATCGGCTGCAGGAACCCTGTGACAGAATAGAATGGCTGGCATGCCCCAGAAATCAATTGAGAGCTGAAAAGCTGGTGAGCTGATGAGCACGGTGTGCTGAGATTGTAACTGAGCATTGAGTGCAGAGACATTGCAAGGTCGAATGCAGATTGAGTGAAGCAGAATCCCAGAGACTGAAGCCAAGGGGATGGCAGTAGGCATGAAGCATTTGTGCAAGCAATGAGCAACAGCTGTGTAAGCAAGTGCGGACCTGCACATAGGTCAATAAGCAGTAGTAGTGATAGGTGGACCTGCATAACATACTATATAGCAATTAAACAGCACTGAATTGGAGTCAAGCCATCCAGACATGAATAACCAAATCAAGGTGACAAACACTGAGCATTTTCGGTGGCAAGGCAAGATTTAATAACAAGCTATATTAACAGCCTCAGCAGGAGCTTAGTTGGCTGACCTCAGAGTTGTAACTGCAATGAAATATGGAGACAAATGCTTTGAAAGCGGGTGTAGCCAGGCAGTGCAATGAAGCTGCAAGTAGAATGAGAGCAGCACAGCCAGTGTCAGAGTTAACTGTGTCAGGTGAGAAGAATTGAGTATGCAACATGGAGCAGCTATGGTTGAGCTGAAACACACAGATAATGATTGCAGTTGCATTGCAGTAGTTTGATCATGGTGAGCACAGTGTAAAAACACAAGCACTGGGTACAATAGTAATTAAAGCAAACAGCAGTGGCTACAGCTGTAGGTAACAAAGCAGTAGCATGAGCTCTGAGTAGCAGTATGCTAGGAGCTTAGAAACAAAGCCCCCCCCCAAAAGGACAAAACCAAAAACACTGCAAAACAGAAAACAGGGAAAGGCCCAAAAATAAAAAACACAGGGAAGCACACAGCCAGAGGAAAGATAAAACCAGAAGCAGGAAAACAAACACCGAAGTCCAGCAGAGACACACATAAACAGCAGGCTGGGGGGGTAGGCCCCAGCCAGTTCAGAGGACAAACCAACATAACCTCCGGCTGCAAAGAAAAAATGCTTCACAGTGAGACTGAGAGGAACTGCTTATATAGCTCAGAAAGTGGGAGTGGCTGGCTGCTTGGCCACTGAACTCCAGGCAAAGCCTTACCAATTGATATCTCAGCCATTTTTGGGAGTTTTGGCCCCAAGTTTTCAACATCAGGTTCTTGTGACCCCACCTTGTGAATGCTTGAATTGTCATTTCATTTCTTGTCCCGAAAGGTGATTTCATGGTCACTGTGTGGAATTACCTTTTGGGTCCGAATAATGAAACAACAGTGCCACTGTTCATGAGATGGGGTCCCAAAAAGACAATGTTGCAAATTTGGTGAAAAAAATCAAAAAAATCGCTGCATTATGAGCATGCATTGTGCAGTTTATACATATGCTCATAACTTCGCCAATTTTCAATATTTTCGCACCAAATTTCCAACATTGCCATTTTTTCACATCTCCTTATGAACAGCATAACTGTCATTTTTTTGCACCCTGCCCAAAATCTGTTTACTCACCTATGGCACAGAATAGCTCAGTCACTGTGCGAAATCAACTTTTGGGACAGATTAACAAATTAATTAATTAATGGACAGTAGCAGTTCATGAGGGGATGTCCCAAAAATGCCATGTTGAAAAACTGGTAAAATAATTCCACAAAATGACTGCGTTACAAGCATGTGTTACGCAGTTTCTACGCATACTCGTAACGTCAGCAATTTTTCATATTTTCACTCCAGGTTTTCAACATTGCCATTTTTTTCACACCTCCTCATGAACAGTACAGCTGTCTTTTTTCACATCTTGCCCAAAATGTATTTTCACACCTGTTGTGCTGAATGGCGCAGTCGCTGTTCAAAATCACCTTTGGGGATTGAGTAGTGAAATGATAGTGCCACTGTTCAAGAGGTGCTGTCCCAGAAAGCCCATGTTGAAAATTTGTAGTGAAAATACAAACAAACGCCTGGGGAATTAGGGTTTTCAACTGTAATGCCCCACCCTGTACAGACTGACAGGCGTCAGGAGTGTGACTTGGGGTTGTCAGCTGTAATGTTCATGCCATTGCACCCCCACCCTGCAACAAGTGATGGGCATCGAGGTGTGCCTTGGGATCTTCAGCTCCAACGTTCACTCCATTCTCCTATGCCGCACCCATCTCAGCTTATTTCCTTATGGAATGGGGTGAGCATAAGGGCCAAAGACTCTAAGGCACACCATGACTCCTGTCTGTGTCTGCAGGGTGGGGTGAGGTGGAATTGTGTGAGCTTCATGCCTGACGACCCAAAGCCACATCCCCAATGCCTGTCGGTCTCTGCAAGGTGGGGGTGGGGGCTGGCTTTAGTTCAGTACTTTACTGCAATTCCTATTATGCAGCACCAATGCCAATACCAGCAAGCAAACATTTGACATTGACAAATGCTTGTTATAATTTATACTATTAATTACCCACCACTCAGTGTAATCTTCCTATATCTAGTTTTATTTAACCCACTTTTTACTTACACTATTCCAATGCTGTGATGGGTGCTGCACTCTCTCTCAGTTGAACAAACATCATTGCTTCACTTGTACCCACATTAAATTAAATATCAGGGCTGCTTTTGATGACACATTTAGGGTGCAGCATCTCCTGCTGACTGTTGCCCCATACTGATGCCCACAGTGTGATGCCCTTAATTTCTTCTCTTTATTCCAGCCCACAGCAGGATGGATTGCTAGACCTGCACTGACTTTGAGAACAACAGACACTCCATCCACTTTCCATAGCACCCCATATTGGAGAATGAACTAGGTCTCACAAACAGTCCCAAAAGTTCAATGGTGCCTCCAGGTAGTACAATAGTGCTCAGGGAAGGGGGTCAGCAGGGACAATCACACTAGCTAGTCACAATTCAGCTCACAGCAATTTATAAACTCCTACTGACAGCACGGTCAGCTGCTCTGTATCCTTGAGCCGGTGCCTGCCTTAAAAAAGATACTTCTTATAACTCTGCACCCTTTCCACAGTGCCTCCTGATTGGAGGACAAATCAGGTCTCAGAAACAGTCCCAAAAGTTCAGTGAAGCCCCCAGGTAGTCCAGTGAGACTCAGGGTAGATGGTCAGCTGGGATGATCACACTATCTGGACACAGCTCAGCTCACAGCAACTTTAAAATTAAAAATTACTACTGCCAGCATGATCAGCTGTGCTGTTTCCTTGAGCCTACATCTGCCTTTGAAAAATTGAATTGAATGGGTGGTTAGTGCCAGCACAGAGGAAATGTTCAAGAATAAGTTTGATAAACACACGTCAGGTATGAAAGTAGAGAGATACAACCACTGAGAAATGCTAAATGGTTTTTATATGGGCTAATAGCATTCTACCATCTACTTCAAGTATAGACTCAAGTATACAACTGAACTAAGGAACAGATTTGTTGAGAGGGGCTACATTACAGACCTAGAAAAAATGAAAGTCAGAACAGTGAGCAAAGATGATTTATTGCTGCCTAAAGTGAGAGGTGAAAATAGGAAAAAAAGACCAATTTTGTAACTACTTGATGTGTACGGTCCCATTGAGTGAAGAGGATTCTTAAAAGGAACTGGTGGAAATGGAACCTAAGCTTAGCCCCTTTCTAACTAAACCCCCAAGGCTGGTGTACCATAGGGGTAAGAACCTTTTAGACACTCTGGCTTACAGCCTATACCCTATCCAATACCTTGCCTCTGCCACCAACAGATTGACACAAATGTGGTAACTGTAAATATTGTAGCATTATAGAAAATATTTAAACACATTTTTTAAATCCTAGAACTAGCACCACTGTGGATATTACTGCCTTTATCAACTTTGGGTACTATTTAGTTGCCAACATATTGCTGCAGTGTACAGTATATGCCGACCACCTTAGATTGATGGATCATTAATTGGTCTATCAATCTGCAATCACCCGTAAGAAGGCAGAGTTCCTGTCCAGGGAGATTGTGGTTGCTTGGAATTGACCAGCTCAACTGTTTTGAACTGTGGACAGACTGTGCAACCCAACCTGTCTGCAAGTTCGGAAAGTCTTTTCGCAATTGAAGTGCGATGAGCTTGCTTGGTTTTTCGTAAACAAGGTGGCCGACATTAGGGCTGAGCTACTGCCATCATGCTCTATGGGGGTTGCCATGAACTGGGGTGAGATCACGGTGCCTTGGTTTTCCTGGAGTTCCTTCGGTCAACTGGAGTTCATTGATGTTATGAGGATCGTCCAGCACATGCGCCCTACGTGCTGTAGTTTGGACCCTGGACCAACCTCCCTAATTTTGGGTTGTATTGACATCATTGGTCCAGTCCTTATGCAGATAGTCAGGTGCTCCTGGGGGGATAGAACTGGGAGGAGCTGGGAAATCTGAAGTAAGGTGCCTGCCTGGTGCCATGGCTTGGAGGGACAGGAAGCGCATCCTCAGGATCACAACAACAGCTGCGAGGGATTCTGAGCTGGACGTAATTGTCCACCTAGGGACAAATGACTTGGCTCATCATGAGGTTAGAGCAGTGCAGGAGGACATTGCAGAGTTGGGTAGGGGCCTAAGACAAGTAGCAAACACAGTATCCTTCTCAGAGGTGCTGCCTGTCAAAGGCATGGGGGAGGCGAGGGTAATTGGCACCATGCAGTTTAATGAATGGTTGAAAAAATGGTGTGAGCACAGGGGTTTGGCTTCATTGGGGACTGGGGTTCCACCTGGAGGGACACCAGCCTATACTGGCAGGATGGTCTGCATCTGTCCAGGAAGGGAACAAGTCTTTTGAGCAATCGGTTTAAATGCTTCATTGGCAAGCTTTTAAACTAGTCAATGGGGGAGGCACTGACAAGCAGCAGAAAAATCCCAGCCTCTCCCTACAAAACAGGGTACTAATTGAGAAAAAGACCAAGGTAGAACGGTCAGTGGGGGATGCTGCAACAGAAGGTAAGGCCATCAAAAAATGGAGAGCAATGAGTACCAATGCCCGTAGTCTAGGTAACAAGCTTCCTGAATTAGTGGCCTTGATGGAGGAGGAACATCTGGATATCGTGGCAGTCACAGAAACATGGTACACACAAAACCATGACTGGGACGTAAACATACCAGGATACACTATCTACAGGAGGGACAGGGAGGGTAAAGAGGGGAGGAGTAGTTCTTTACATAAGGGAAGGAATAAAAGCAACAGAACAAAAGGGTAAACAGGGAGGAGAAGAAGCACTGTGGGTAAATTTGGAGACAGGCAATGGCACCACAATCCGCACAGGGGTTGTATACAGACCCCCTTCTCAGGGGGAGGAAATGGACAAGGAAATGATAGAAAGTATACTTAGAATGGCAGAAAAAGGGGAGATATTGCTGATGGGTGATCTGAATATGCCAGATGTTAACTGGAGCGCAGTTGCAGCTGCCACTTTGAAGAGTGCAGTTATTCTAGATGCCCTACAGGGGGCATGCCTTAGACAACTAGTACTGGAGCCCACTCGAGAGGGAGCAATATTAGACTTGATACTCTCAAATGGAGATGGAGAGAGGATCACAGATGTAGAAGTGGGTAGCCATCTGGGAACTAGCGACCATCGAACAGTATGGTTCACAATAAACACAGCAATAGAGTCAAGCCATACAAAGACAAAAGTACTGGACTTTAGGAGGGCTGACTTTGCCAAAATGGGTGAGTGCCTAAGGAATGCACCAGCAAATGGGTGGGAAGGAGGGGTGGAAGAACAATGGGGAATAATAAAAACTGCCATCACAGAGGTAACGAGCCTTTGTGTGAAGCAAATAAACAAAACAAGACGATGTAAGAAACCACTATGGTTCTCAAAGGAAGTGGCAGTGAAGGTTCAAGAGAAAAAGAAAGCATTCAGGAAGTACAAGGAATCGCAGCAGGAGCAGGACAGAGAACTATGTCAGTTAAAGCAAAAGGAGGCTGGAAAGGCAGTCAGAACAGCAAAGGCCCAAACTGAGGAAAAGATAGCCAACCCAGTTAAGAAGGGAATAAAACCTTTATAGGTACATCAGGGAGCAAAGGAAGACCAAGGGAGGGATAGTGAGGCTTAATAAAGGGAGGGAGGGTGGGCAGAGGGAGAATGTGAAAAGGCAGAGATACTAAACAAATATTTTTGCTCAGTATTTACAAAGGAAGAGGGGAGGTACATAAAACAAACAGTAGTAACACTCTGGATACAGAAGTTGATACCAGCCCATTTACAGAAGAAAGGGTTCTGAAAGAACTCTTAAAACTGAAGGTGGACAAAGCAATGGGGCCTGATGAGTTCATCCCAGAATTCTAAAAGAACTAAGGGTAGAACTAGTGACACCACTGACTACCCTCTTTAACAAATCATGGGAGGATGGGGTGGTACCCGAGGACTGGAGGAGGGCAGATGTGATTCCCTTCACAAAAGTGGGAGCAAGGCAGAAGCAGGAAACCATAGACCAGTTAGTTTAACCTCAGTGATAGGGAAAATGATGGAATCACTTCTAAAGGAAAGAATTGTCGAGTATCTAGAGGCCAGAGGGGCACAAGACCCAGCAGCATGGATTCATGCGGGAAGGTCATGCCAGACAATCTGATAGATTTCTTTGACTGGGTGACCAAAGTAGTAGATCAGGGAGGGCTGTGGACATGGCCTCACCTAGACTTTAGCAAGGCATTTGACACAGTCCCACACAAAAGATTAACATATAGTTAGCCAGCCTGGGAGTGGGTCCCAAGATGACAGCCTGGGTAAAGAATTGGCTGGAGAATAGGACACAGAGAGTAATAGTAAATGGAGTCCACTCAGAAGAAAGGAGGGTTACTAGTGGGGTACCGCAGGGTTCAGTATTAGGACCGGTCCTCTTCAATGTCTTTATAAGCGACATTGCAGAAGGACTGGAAGGAAAAGTATGTCTCTTTGCAGATGATACTAAGATCTGCAACAGAGTTGATGCACAGGGTGGGGTGGAAAGGATGAGAAGGGACTTGGCAAGGTTAGAGGAATGGTCAAATGTATGGCAGCTTAGATTCAATGCTAAGAAGTGCAAGGTAATGCTCCTGGGAAACAAAAACCCAGGGGAAGAGTACACAATGGGGGGTGAGATACTAACAACAACAAAAATGGAAAGGGACCTGGGGGTAGTCATATCAGATGACCTAAAGGTGGGCAAGCAATGTGAGAAGGCAGCAAGGAGGGCTGGGGGGATACTGGGATGCATAGGGAGAGGCATCACCAGTAGAAAACAGGAAGTTATTATCCCTCTGTACAGACAGCTGGTGAGACCCCATCTGAGTACTGTGTGCAGTTCTGGAGACCCAATCTCCGCAAAGACATAGACAGGATGGAAGCTGTCCAGAGGAGGGCAACTAAAATGGTGCAGGGTCTGCACCGGAGGACATATGAGGAGAGACTTAAGGAGCTTAATATGTATAGCCTCGAGGAAAGGAGGGAGAGAGGGGACATGATAGAAACTTTCAAGTACCTCAAGGGAATCAACAAAGTCCAAGAGGGTAGCATCTTTCAAAAAAAGAGGTGTGCAAGAACAAGAGGGCACAATTTGAAGATAGAGGGGGGCAGCTCAGAGGTAATTTAAGGAAGTATTTTTTCACAGAGAGGGTTGTGGATGCATGGAATGGCCTTCCGGAGGAGGTTGTGGAGTCAAAATCAGTGGTGGAATTCAAGCATGCATGGGATAGTCATAAGGCAATTCTGGGGGTGGGGTAGAAAGAAGTAGGCTGCTGGTTAACTAGGATCTGCAGCTTATCAGTAGGTAGGAAATGGGCAGACTGGGTGGGCCAAGCGGTCCTTATCTGCCGTCAAATTCTATGTTTCTATGTTTCCCCCTGGAATCTGGTGAGTTTCCCAGCTCCCTGAAAGAGGCGGTGGTGACACCCCTCTTGAAGAAAGCTACTTCGGACCCTGACTGTCTGGAAAACTAAAGACTTATCTCTAACTTTCCCTTTGTTGGGAAGGTGAAAGAGAAAGTAGTGGCTGCACAACTGGAAGACCATTTGACCATCCATGACATCTATGAACTCCTCCAGTCCAGTTTTCGTAAAAGACATTGTACAGAGACAGCACTGGTTTGGGTGCTCAATGATCTCTTGATGGCTAGAGATCAGAAGAGTCATTCCATTTTGGTTCTCCTCAACCTTTCTTCAGCTTTTGACACTGTAGATCACATGGTGTTGATAGAACGCCTGAGGCTGGTTTGTGGAATATCTGGAACAGTCTTAAGATGGTTCACATCATTCCTCACTGGGAGATCACAAACAGTTGTGTCCGGGTTTTTTTCCTTGGATTCAATGGCTTTGTCATGTGGGGTGCCTCAGGGTTCAGTACTGTTACCCATGTTATTTGCAGTGTATATGCTACCTATCGGAGACATTGTAAGGAGGTATGGGCTGAGGTTTCACTGTTACGCAGATGATATCCAACTCTACCTTTCTCTTGCCCCTGGCCAGGAGCGAGCTCTCTCGGTCTTTAATAGCTGTCTAAAAGAAATCCAGGAGTGGATGAATTCTAGCTGGCTGAAGTTGAACTCTGTTAAGACTGAGGTACTGGTTGTGGACCCGGGTCGACAGATGGGGGGGGTCGGGTGTTGGTGTGTCTTCCTGAATTTTTCTTGGAGGCATTTCTCTCCCGACCTCTGAATGGGTGCGGAACCTGGGGGTAGTTCTTGACGATGGGTTGACACTGCATTTGCAGGTGTCAGAAGTCATCAAGACTTCCTTTTACCATCTTAGGAACATCACCAGGATTCGGCATCTTGTTCCGTCTGCCGACCTGCCAACGTTAGTCCATGCCTTAGTGTCCTTGTGCTTGGATTATTGCAACTCCCTTTATCTAGGGCTTTCTGGGGTTGAAATCCATTGCCTGCAGCTAGTGCAGAATGCTGCAGCCCGGCTTTTGATGGGTTCTAGTAGATCCTGTCACATTACTCCGGTGCTGGGTGAACTGCACTGGCTAACAATTCAGTGGCGGATCACCTTTAAAGTGGGATTGCTGACTTACAAAGCTCTACACGATCTGGGCCCAGTCTACCTGAAAGAACTTCTGGTTCCTTATTGCCCTAATCGATCACTCCGCTCGGCTGATGAGGGGTTGCTAGAGGTTCCAAGGGTGAATTTGAAATCTTTGGGCGCTCGGGCTTTTGCGTATGTGCCCCCCACCCTTTGGAACTCTCTACTCCATCGGTTGCAAGAGTGCACTTCTGTGGAGGGCTTCAAGAGAGGTTTGAAGACTTTTTTATGGGAAACTGCATTTTTAGAACATTGACTGAAATGACTGCTTTGATCCAGCTGTATTTTTTAATGATTTTTATTGTTTTGATCTGTTATTTATGTTCGGCGCCTTGGCAATTGAAAGGCGCCCTAAAAATAAAAATTATTATTATTATATTACATAGGGAAAAAAACAGCCACAAATTTAAGATCAGAAAGCGGGAGCACAAGAGACTGAATGGGCAAACAAATAAGGACAATGCTCTTGCTGCGCAGCTTCATGACTCTAATGGAGCTCACAAGTTTGGGTTTACTGGTATTGAGAGGGGTCTTCCCCAACAAACAAGGACTGACTATAGATTATTACTTTAGAAAAGACAAGCTCTCAGGAACTGACAAATGGGAACAAGACAATGACCAGGCCTTATTGTACAATTTTGTACTAGGAACAATACTAGGAAAAACAAGACAGTTAAGGACTAGTGTACATCTCGACTGTCCCCCAATTCTATGTGGTTATAGCAATTCAGTTATTTTCCTATCATGAATTAATCTAATATTCTTTTAAAAGATACTTCACTAGGTGCTTTAATTATTCTATCCAGTTGTGCATTCCACTTCCTTAAAGTTCTAATCATGAAGAAATTATTCTTGGCCTCCTTCCTTGGTGTGCTAACTTCTGACTGATATCTGTGTTTATGGAGATTATGATTAAACTGTTTGAATGTAGAGCTCCTTTGTGTTATCAGGTCCTCGTCCCTTACTATTTTACATGTTCTTTGCATCTCAAAAGATTGTAGACCTGCATATTCTAATGTTTCCTTGTAGGTTTTGTTGGCTATACTTAGGATTAATTTAGTGCCCATCACTGTATTCTTTCTAACATGTCTCTATCCCCCCCTTAAGTGTGGACTCCAGACCTGCAAGCAAAAGTCAAGATGTGGGCACACACATGTTCTATAGAGGGGGCACATTACAGTCGTGTTTTTGTTAAAAGCTTTTC
The DNA here is from genome assembly GCA_016271365.2 of Neoceratodus forsteri. Lineage (NCBI taxonomy): Eukaryota > Metazoa > Chordata > Ceratodontiformes > Ceratodontidae > Neoceratodus > Neoceratodus forsteri. The sequence goes on along the minus strand of CM057449.1, from coordinate 939,615,937 downwards.
TGATGCACCCTAATACCCTGTTCACTTTGTTAACTACTGTTGTAGAGCATTCACTGAATTTAAATTTATTATATTTAAGTATCCCCAAGTCTCTTTCTTTAGTGTCTACGTTCAGTTCTTTCCTATTAATAAAGTATTCTTGTGGATTATTATTTCCAAAGTGGGCAATTGCACAGTTATTAATATTGAATTCCATCCTATTGTCATTGGCCCGTGTTTCCAGTTTATATTTGTGTCAGTGGCTCAGTAGGTAGCACACTCGCCTCTGAGGCCAGGAGATCAGAGGTCTGTGGGTTCAGTTCCCACATCTGGCACTTGGGTTAATATCCCAGTACTGACACTGTAGTGCAGCATGAGAGGGGTGCTGCACTTCTGAGGTGCCATCTTTCGGATGAGACATTAAACCGAGGTCCCATCTGCCTGGATTGGTGGTAGTTCAAGTGGATGTTAAAGATCCCATGGCACTTATCGAAAAGGGTAGGGGAATTTTTTATTAGAAAACTACATGAACATACATAACAGTATACATTTCACAGGACAATCAGGATACTATACAAAAGGTATAATAGAAACAGAAAATTCAAAAAAACAAAGCAGAGAATGCACCGCCTAAAATGAAACCATAAGGAATTATAACAGAAAGAAAAGAAAATCCCAGGAACCCCACAGAGATCAGACTTCAAGTGACCCCTTCAAACGAAATCAAAGGCAACGCCCTCCACCAGAATGCCACTAAAGGGGCAGGTAGAGATTTTTTCTCTGAGCAATAAATATTATGAACTTCCTTCCTAATATGTTCCTTCAGTTCAGCCAAAGAAACTCTCTTGTGTTGTAGAACAAACATACATAGGTTGTGCCAGATACATCATTTGCAAACTGCAAACAAAACCCGCACAGTGCCCGGAAAAAATTTTCCAACTTGATCCAAAATTCCTATACTAATTCTGAATAAGTTAAAGCAGAAAACATGGGCAAAATTCCACGACTGACCTAACTGAGACCATAATGGTGCTATATATGCACAGTCAAAAACAGGTGAGACATGGATTCTATCATTCCTGTACACGTGGTTCTGACACAGTACCTTTCAGAAACCTGCTTATGGGCTTGATTACCCTTGACATTTAGCCTGTCATGACAACACAGCCATAGGGTATCCCACATTTTTCAGGTATTCTATTTTCCAACAATTGTTTTATCACAATTTGAAATCGACTGGCACAGTTAAGCAGGAGACACCAAGAACATAGATTTCAAAACTGAAGAGTATAACAATTTCCTATTCCGTAATAAGTTCAAATCACAAGGTATTCCCCAGTGTTTAATCTTCCTGAATACTTCAATGAGATACCCAGATGTCCCAAAAGGAATTTTAGTGAATGGTTTCCACACAGGGGCTCTCCACTTGTCTAAAAAATACAAAGACCGAGAATGGAAACTACAGGCTCAACTAACTGTAGAGTCGGATAAACAAGGAAAAATATTAGCATGAATAAAAATAGAGAAGTAAAACAATACTGGATTTATCATCTGTAGACCTCCCTGCTTAATAGGCCAGTATGTAACCGATCTTTTAACCGGGTTCAGTCTACTACCCCATAGCAACTGAAAAAACAAATTATAAAGACGAGCTTCAAGATTCAGAGGATGGGGAAAAACATAACTAAGTAATAAAACAATATGTAGAATACAAGTTTTAAGCAAAAAAATCCATTTTTTACGGGACATAGGAAACTTTTTCCAGCCTGCAATCTTGTCTTCGGCTACCACCATAGTCGAAATCCAATTTTGCTCTGCTGCATCCGATGCACCAAAAGAAATACCCAAAATATTAATATTCCAATTTTGTATACTAATACCCCCAATGTCCTGAGTCATCTCCTGAGGAGAAATATGGACAGCCATCCCCTTACTCTTCTGAGCATTCAACTGGGATCCAGAAATAACAGTAAAAGAATGGACAAGCTGAATTGCTTTCTCACCAGATTCATGGTCTTTAACCAAGATGCACAGGTCATCAGCATATGCAATAGCACAGGGAAAAACCAGCTCCGGTGTCACAGAAATATGTCAGATGGTACTCTCCTCATTCAATTTCCTAAGCAGAGGATCAATGGAAAATACATAAAGTAGTGGGCTCAGGGGACATCCCTGGCGTACCCCTCTCTTAATAGGGATACGAGACCCATGTAAGCCATTTACCAAAGGTATGGTATAAGCAAACCTGTACAGGCATTGAATCCACTCCAGTTACTCAGCCGGTACACCATAATTTTTTAAAACCACAAATAAATAGCCATGGGGGACTAAATCAAAAGCTTTAGTTTGATCCAAGCTAAGGATATAACCTTGTGTCGCATTCCCATCAAAAACTTCTCGAAGAAGTTTCAAATTGGAAAGCATGGATCGATTTGGGACTGCACAAGTTTGTGTGGAAGAAATTACTTGAGTAGCAATGGAGGATAGTCTATTAGTCACAATCTTACACAAAATCTTCCAATCCGAGTTTAACAAACTGATGGGATGCCAATTTTCTAAACATTCTTTATCATTTTTCTGCTTATATAAAAAAATCAAAAAACTTTCAGCTAATCCAAGGGGAAAGGGTAGGAAACCTTGCAAGATAACATTAAAAACCTTTGTCAAATACGGTACCAATAAAGACTTAGCTTTTTTATAAAACTCGTTAGGAATGCCATCAGGACCCGGGGTAACCATAGTCTTTAACTGAGTAATAACAGCCTCAACTTCTGCATTAGTGATGGGACGGTAGGAAGCAGCAACTACCTCAGGAGACAAAGAAGGAACAGTAACAGAATCCAAAAATCCGTCCCAAGCCTCAGTCTCATAAAGTGTCCCATAGAAAGATTGGACCTGAAATGACACTTCCTTTAAAATATCATCATTATCTTCAAGCCGAGTGCCAGAATGTGCAATCAAAGAGGGCATATATTTAGACTCTACCTGTTGGTGGCTGCTATCATATGGGTTCACTACTTTAGGCGAGCCTTTCCGTCCATATTTTTGCTCCAAGAACAGTGATGTTAGTCTCTTATACTGAGAAGCATGCATCTCAAGCTTAAGCTGTCTAATCTGAGCAGAATAATCCAGACCCCATTCAGTTTGCCAGGATAAAACTTTTTGCAATTGCTGCCAACACTTAAGATATCGGAGGTAACGCTCTTAGGATCGTTGTCTGGCAAGGATCTTACAAAATTGTTTAATCGCAACCTTAGTATCTTGCCACCAAAAGGTAGGGTTATCATAAAGTTCAAATACAGAAACTTTGTCCTGAAGACAGCCAAATAATTCCTGCCACCCATCTTCATCTCCTAAAATAGAAATATTCATTTTCCGAAACGTATGCGACACAGGTTTGTTCTTGGGACAACCGATGGTGAGCAACAACACACAGTGATCAGAGAATTCGCAAGGCAGAACAGAATATTGTACCCTCGACAGCCAGGGAGATAAGAAAAAATAATCAATTCTTGTAGTAAGTCTACCTCTGTGAAAAGTGTGTTCTGGTGGGTGTATGCCAAAAAGGGCCCCGTCCTGTAGATTAGATGTTTTATATAATGTATTAAGAAAATTAGAATCGGAATACAATTTTGGGGTAAGTCCAGTTTTATCAGTTAAGGCCAATATACAATTGAAATCCCCACTGAAAATAACAGATGTGGTTGTATGCAAAAAGGGCTGAACAGACTTCAACGTCTGAATACGCTGTGTCTTAATCTGGGGGTTATAAAGATTAATTAACCTCCATTCTTGATAGTCAAGAATAACATCCAGAATAAGAACACGGCCCGGTATCAGCTCAATTAATCTAGTGACCTGAAAGTCTACCCCCCCTAACCAAAATCCCTACTCCAGAACACACTTCCTCAGTAAGCAACCAGAAAGACAAACCCTCCCTCCAATCCCTGGAAGCTTGAGCAATCTCCCATAATGAATGGAGCCGAGTATCCTGTAAGAATATAATGTGAATAGGTAAGGACAAAAGAAAGGGAAAAATAGCTCATTTCCATTTAACATTTTTTAAACTGTTAGCATTTAAGCTACCAAATGACACAACGTCCCTCATAGCAGCCATTCACACATTCAAGATTTCTTCTTCCCCCTACCTTTACCAGGAGATTTCAATTTACACCTTTTTTTTCTTACTAAGTTGAATATCACCAGACACCTGTTCAGAGTCAGACAACATCTCAACCTGTGAGGATGCAATAGAAGAGACATCAGAATCATCTTCATTCTCACCCATCTGTTTCCGTTTATGTAAAACAGCAAACTGATTTTTTACTACCACATCAGAGGATGGGGAAGGAAGAGACAGAGGGACCCCCTTTAATAAAGAGCTTCTGGTTTGCCTCTTGTTCCCAACAGATACCCAATCTGTATCTTCGGGTGGTGGCATATTCTTTTTATTACAGGAAACACCTGATGTGCTAGGGACTGGAGGTTTCTCTTTAACTAAGATAGGGTCAGAAGCCTTTTTAGAAGGTAACCTGGCCATATCCTGAGAACCTAAAACGGTGTCAGACAGGGGCCCTGATAAGGGTGACATACTCAAACCTGGGTCAACCTGAACAGGAGAATGCCCAGAGGGAGGAGGGACCGTCATAGGAGCAAATGGCCGAAAATGTGGCCTAGCCTGAGCAAATTCTTGAGCTTGTGAAACAGTCACATTTTGGAGTCAGCAGGTATTGATGGAGAATTGTGATGCCCAAGGGCAATCTTTAAAAGAGTGGGACGTTGCATCACACAAGTTGCAAAGATTCGGGTGAGGACAATCAATGCTCACATGTCCAGAACCCAGACAGGAAGAGCATTTGAGTTGATCACAAGCACTCTCAGATGAGTATGAGCACCACATCTAAAACAAGATTTAGGCTGCCCAGGGTAAAACACAAAACCCCTATCTCTACCTAAATAAAAACAACTTGGCAAATGCTGTAGATTCCCATTCACAATAGGCAATTTAACTTGATTTTCCACCCTCAGTCCAAAAAATCAGAATCTATAATAGGTCAGGTGGACCCAGTACAGTGCATCTAGTAGCCAACCATCTTAGAATATCATTAATTGCAACCCCCTCATTCTTAAACAAGACAGTGATATTTTTAATCGCAGGCTTAGTTAGAGGAATGGCAGCAAAAGGGGGCCATAAGGGAGTATGCCGAACCTCTAAATAACGTTACCAAAAGGCATCTAAACTTGTGGCAGTCTTGAAACTAATGTCAAAATAACTATCCCCAGATATATGAATCAAAGCATAGATTTCTGAGGGAGAAAATTTCAAACTGGTTTTAATTAATGTCTTCCCCACATACAGACGATCCGGAAAAGTGTCCAATCCTCCTCGATATCTAAGCCGAACAGCATTACGGCATTTGGCTTGTTCAGGGGGTTGATGAAACAAACCTGCAAAAGTCTTAGGCCGAGCAGGCCTAGCAGAAGACTTCGATGAATCAACAGCAGGGTCACCCCTCAAACCCTGGCCAAAAGGACCTACAGGGGGAGGCCTAGTAATTTCCCCAGGTGTAGCCAACTGTAGTGAGCCAGTACCCGACCCCACCTCATCCCCTTGAGGGCCAGAAACTGGAGGAAAAACAGAAATTGATTGAGCTAAAGGTGTAAGCACAGGCCCTTCTTCAGCACCAGGTCCTGAAGTAACAGCAGGAACTGGGGTAACACCGACTGGAACAGAACAAATCTCCCCTTCCCTCCTGCCCACCAGGTTGGGGGTTGAGACATGCTGAAACCTGAAGGTACTGCCACAGAGTCAGAAATGTCCAATAAGTCACACTGAATGGTGTGACCAGGTCATGCAGGAGAGGTCCAGGAATCATCTAAGGGGGACTTCTCCCACCCAGCACCCCTAAGAGCCTCAGCAATAGTAAGACCAGAGGCAGAAACATGAGAGTCAAACCATTGCCCAGGGGAGCTATAAACAGTAAAATTCCCCACACTTTGCTTTCGAGGTTCCAGTACACCAGAGTTCTCCCCCTGCAATGCTACAGTACCTGTCGGTAATGCAACTGGATTTTCCGAAGAGGTTGAAACCAACGGTCCAGGAAACAGCTCTCCAACGGTAGACATCTGAGTTCTCACGTCATGCATCAAAGTATTCGTCATGGAGGGGCTGAGGGGAGACTCTAGGCACTTCTGAGAGACAGAAACACTGCCAGTCTCCCCTGCTCCTAACAGCTCAGATTTTCCCTGTACCGACCCTCCGTTGGCTTCCGTAGCTGGGATCCATCACAGAATACACTGCTGCACCTCTTTGTGACGTATCATGGAAACATCAACCGAAACCAAGGCAGCCTTAGTAGGCAAATCTCGAAACATACTGGACTCCGCATCACGCTTCTGGGCAGAACTAAAGTCAGAATCACCAACCTGCAAAACGCCAGCATGCTGCAATCCCGAGAAAGCCAAGGCAACCACAGGAAAAATGGTAGGTGGAGATAAAATCACAGACCCAGCAGTTTTCTGGCAGGCAGAACCTTCCGGTATTCCTCCAAAGTCCGCGACACTGTCACACAGTGGAACCAACTCTTCAGTCTCCTTGTAAGCAGAGATAGGGAGGGAGACCAACTCCCCTATCCCCAGAGCATCTCCTGCTCCGAGTCCGATCCCCAAGTGGCCATCCTGACAGCCGGGCCCCCTACAGGTCACAGCGAGACAGCAGCGAGTAGGGGAATTTCCCCCGGTGTCCTGGCCAAATTTCCCTCATTCACTATTAGAAATACCACTTTCTCTCAGTGCAGTTTAACCCCTGCAAGGTATACATATTTTTAAATCAAGGATGGAAATGAGAAAGGAAAAGTGTGGCCTACTGGGATTTGAACCTCAAATCTCTGGTATGCCGTTCCAGCGCTCTAACCATTAAGCTACAGGCTCACTGGTCAAAGCGTCTGAGGAATTTCCTTACAGCCACACACACATTCCTTTCTCTAGTGTTGCGCAATTATGCAACTAGAAACCAATGTTAGAAATACCACTTTCTCTCAGTGCAGTTTAACCCCTGCAAGGTATACATATTTTTAAATCAAGGATGGAAATGAGAAAGGAAAAGTGTGGCCTACTGGGATTTGAACCTCAGATCTCTGGTACGCCGTTACAGCACTCTAACCATTAAGCTACAGGCTCACTGGTCAAAGCGTCTGAGGAATTTCCTTACAGCCACACACACATTCCTTTCTCTAGTATTGCGCAATTATGCAACTAGAAACCAATGTTAGAAATACCACTTTCTCTCAGTGCAGTTTAACCCCTGCAAGGTATACATATTTTTAAATCAAGGATGGAAATGAGAAAGGAAAAGTGTGGCCTACTGGGATTTGAACCTCAGCTCTCTGGTATGCCATTCCAGCGCTCTAACCATTAAGCTACAGGCTCACTGGTCAGAAGCGTCTGAGGAATTTCCTTACAGCCACACACACATTCCTTTCTCTAGTGTTGCGCAATTATGCAACTAGAAACCAATGTTAGAAATACCACTTTCTCTCAGCGCAGTTTAACCCCTGCAAGGTATACATATTTTTAAATCAAGGATGGAAATGAGAAAGGAAAAGTGTGGCCTACTGGGATTTGAACCTCAGATCTCTGGTATGCCGTTCCGTTCCTCATTCACTAAAAATATCACCAACAGCTTAATCTGGTTCAAGGTCAGTTGGCATTCATCTGTATCCCCCTCCCCCCAGGTCGTGCCTGAAAATAGGCAGGATTTGTCTAGTGCACTTACCCGGTCAACAAAAACTAAATAAATAAATAAAAATAAATAAATGTGTCATTCTCCACATTATGACTGTCTCTGTCACTTTCAACAGGGCCTCCTATTTTGGTGTAATCTGCAGATTTGTTGGTGTTGTTGCAGCACTTCTTCCCCAAGTCACTGATGTAAATGCTGAAGAGCAGAGGGCTCAGTACAGATCCCTGGGATACTTCACTTGTAACAGGGCATTCATCTGATATTTATCCATGAATTCTTACTCTTTGCTTTCTTTGGATGCAGTCCAGTCAATGTACTGTGGGTTGATTGTGTGATCCCTTAGTTTCCACAGCATTTTGTGTGCTACCTTGTCAAATGCCCTCCCTTTTGAAATCCAGATAGGTTTCATTCATTGGTGTGTTGTGATATAATGCAAAGCTGAATCCCTCTTAAAAACTCAGAAGGTTTGTAACACAGGACATTTGTCTTGGAACACATGTTGACTGGGATCTAACTGCCCACTTGTTTTTAACCAACCCAAAATATTGTCAAAGATTACACTGTACTTTCAGCTAGTTTGCATACTATGGACGTTAGACTGATAGGTCTATAGTTTTCAGTGTTGCACTTGTCTCCCTCTTTAAATATAAGGACCACTAATGCAGTTTTCCAGTCTAGTGGTACTAAACTTTCTTCTATAGCTTTATTTTTGATAAACTATATAAGATACGCTGTTTTCACTAATGTCATTTAGTACCCTTGTTGTAATCTACCTGGACTTGTTGATTTACCCACATCTACTGTGTTAATTTTTTTGTTTAATTACATCGTTGCTAGTTATATTTATTTAGAGTAAAACCTTTGTATAGCTTCTTATTTGTTTCTTATTGATATATGTACTAGAGAAGAATCTGCAGACATTATGTGAAGCTAACATGGAAATATTTATGTACTATATATTGGGTAAAAATATACTACTACTTTTACAGCTCTTTTTTCCACATCAAATGAATGCAGTTCTATAGGCATATTTCGTATCTTTATGTCACAGATTTAAGTCTGAGTAAATCTGTATGAATCTTTTGTAACAGTAGTATTCACCCAGCAATATTACATTTATGTGTAATAAGATATATTTTCATTTGTATATATATATTTTGTATAAATTGAATAACAGATAGTAATCTATCTGTTACAGTGCTGTAAACCCATTTAGGGACTTCAGTGACATCATGAACACTGAGGGCAAAATAGTTTTTTGTAATACATGACAACCTATGTGATGCAGTTTTAATAATCGAGAAAGAGAAAATGCTGTTTTAATCAGAGAGACGTTCTCTCTTCCAGCCCACCTGCCTGCATCCGCTGTAAGATACTTATGATTGCACTGCCAGAATGCATCTGTTCATTTCATTCTCCCCCAAAAATACTGTTGAAATTAGTTTGCTAAGTTTTCACTCCCTCTCCCACTCTGTCAGTATCATTCTTCCAGCATGCATCTGACCATTTAATTCTCCCCTTTTCCCCACATACTGTCACTGCAATCAGTCATAAAGTCTTCCAACTGAGGAGTCGAGCTGATTGCAAGTGTGTTAAAAGTTTTAATCTGTAATACCATCATTTTGGTGTCAGATCAGTAGTATTATGGAATCCTGACATCACAGCAGTGGTATTATGAGTCACAGTAGCTGCTGATTTTCTAATGGGAAAAAAAAAAAAAACTATTTATTACATATGTGTAACCTGGTCACAGCAGATGTTGCAGTTACTGCCCCTGCCTTGTTGGATCAAATATGTTTGAGAGGCCAGAGTCAAAAAACTGCTAACTGGGTGTTTGTTAATTGTGTGGTGCCTTCACCCAAAGAAATGTTTATGTGGGCCTAGTGTAAGTGTAACCCCTCACCCCTGCCTTTCTGCAAAACTACAGGTGGCATGCTGTTGAAGCTGACAGCAGTACCTGGTGGGGACTGGGTTCGAGGAGGTCTGTTACTCGGCACAGGGGGCCTAGGTTTGATTATTCTGCACAGGGGCCCTCAAGTAAATCCGAACACAGGAAGCAATAACTGTAATGTCCAAAACCAAGAATGGGATTCTACAGTGTGGCTTTTATTCACATCCAAACTGAACAAACAAAGCATAGATGGACCCCCACGGGGCTACATTCCTGGTAATGCAGATTAGAGACAACAGAACACTTCTTCACATCTCAGCCCTCAGGCTCTGAACCCACCAGGCACACAGCCCAGACTTGCACGCAGCTTTGGGTACACAGCCCGACTTGTACACTACTTGGGTTTTTCCCCATGGCCCGGCTCCCCCGACGGCCACTTGATCCACGGTCCATTATGGGAATGAACCAGTTTTCCAATTGGTGGCTCCCCAAACCACCTTAGAGCCTTTGACTCCAAGAGGGAATTTTCCTTCCATCCCACATCTGAGTACTTCCTTCATCACTGGCCAAGTGCATGAGGCAAAGTAGAAATCCACAGAGCAAATCCGTAGAGGCGAACCTGGTTACTAAAGATGTGGGGGGTTTCCCACCTCCAGCTCCCACAATCCATACCCGGCCATTTCTCTGGAAACTAAACAACTCTTTTGAAAGCTTGGCAATGTAGATTACTGGGTAGACGTATATCACATCTCCTCTAAATGTCTTGACTTCCCTTATGTGCTGGACTTGAACATACTTTTACTTTTGGCTAAGCCTATTACTCTAGGCCTCCCACTACTTCAGTAGTCCAATCCCCACTTTTACACAGTTCAGGATGAAACATGGGCCCTTTAGTAAGAGCAGAACTCACCCTCTGGTTGCAGGTGCCCCACAGGCGAATCACAAAATCTTCTTGTAACCCCACTCATGTGGACAAAATAAGGCAGCTTCTTTCTCCAGCAGTAGCCAGGGGGTTGCCCCTGGAATAGCAGGCAAACCTTCCTGCCCCATCCCCTCAGGGATGGGGCACAGAGACCCGAATCAGCGATCTCCACCACTTAAAAAAAAAACTTACTGTGTCTCTCTTTAGGTGGAAACACACACCTTTCCCTAAATGTAGCCCTATTTCAGGGCTGAGGCTCCAAGAGCCTGAGCACAGAGCTGCTGTGCTCCTCTCACAACAATCTCAAACTCCAACTGCCACAGACTGACTGTTCAAACCTCCCAACATTCTACTCTAACTCCCTTCTGCAGATTCCATTGTGGCTCATGCAGCTACGATAGTTCTATGGTGATGTCATCCCTCAGTCTCAGCTGAGACTGAGAACAGAGTGAGACAGTGTGAAATCCATTTAACTGGAGTTTCACAAGCTGCCTTCCCTGCCTACCACTAGGTCTTACTTGGATTCTAGTAACCCCGGGTAACAAGGGGGTTACATAAGTATGGTACAACCTCCTGGGATGCAATACCTACCCATATCCACTCCAGATCATCCCAGTCATGAACCAATGTAGTGCAGTAACAGTTAACCCAGTAAGCATGCAATATTTATGCTATAAAAAAAGAGATTTGTCTAGAGATTAGACATAAAATAGCAAGGGCTTTATTTCAGGTCAACTTGCAGGCCCTAAAACAAAAACGGCATTAGGCAGTGAGGTAGTATGATACAGTAACAGCTGGTTCTTCCATGCCCTTCCAGACCCAGTCAAATATCATGGAGCTGCTTTTCAGTGGCCTCCAAGGTGCAGACAAATAACATATACTGTGGCATTACTTCCAATGCCCTGCTAAACCCAATCTAATAACAGTGTTTGCCCCGCACCACACACTCCACGGTAAAAAGGTTCACTCCTGCCTCCTATGCTGGTGGGCACAAACCCTCAGCCCACTGATAGGAATGTTAATACCCCTTTAATCTTATTAGGAAGCTCCTGGTGCTTCATTGGGTAACCAGCTGTAGAAACGTAGAAGGCCCAGTGATGTTGCACATGGCTGGCTTGCAGTGGTACACTTAAACAAATAAAGCTTTGCATATCAAACCCCAAACTCAAAGGCCTTTAAACCAAAATGGGCATTTTTTAATTCTGGTCAGATTGTGTAGCCCATTAAATGGTTTCCCCAACAACAATGAAGAAATAATGGTTGTTGAAAGGCAACTCCGGAATTCAGTCACGGTTCTCCCTTGTTGCACATGTGTAATGGCTGAGAGTGTGTCTGTCTGTCTGTCTCTCTCTCTCTCTGTCTCTCTCTGTCTCCCTCTCTCTCTCTGTCTCTGTCTCTCTCTGTCTCTGTCTCTCTCTGTCTCTCTCTTTGTCTGTCTGTCTCTCTCTGGTTGTCTCTCTCTGTTTGTCTCTCTCTCTCTCTCTCTCTCTCTTCTCTCTCTCTCTCTGTCTGTCTCTGTCTCTCTCTCTCTCTCTCTGTCTGTCTGTCTCTCTCTCTCTCTCTCTCTCTGTCTGTCTCTCTCTCTCTCTCTCTCTCTGTCTCTCTCTCTCTCTCACCTGACCTCAGTACTCAGCAGATGAGTCTCCACAGGGTAGTTCTGACTGTAAAAATCCAGTCCTATACCCAAAACACCACATCCTGGCATTGAGTTAACCATGTTCAATGAAAACCAGTACCACACTGTTGTACTGACTGGGTGGCTTTCCAGACTATCTGCAGTCACCGTTTGGTTTTTCCAGCTGCAGCTCAGCAACAACTCTCTACTAAATTGCTGCAACCTTTAGCTTCACTTTCATGATGGGCTAGCACCTGATTACTCCTCTTCTCAGAAGCAGGGGTTTTGCATCTTACTCTCCCTCTGCCTCCAGCAGACACGCAGTCTGTCTGCGGCTGACAGCAGCAAGCTGTCTCTTCCGTAGTGCACAGTCACCTCTCTGGGATCTAAAGCAGACCTGATTAAGGTATCTCTCAACCTTCTTTTATTTTGACTGTGCTCATTCTGGCTGTAAAAGGTTCAAATCAGCCTCCTGTCCTGGCTGTGGAAACCCAGGAAAGCCTTAGATGTTGTAGCTCCAAGCAGCAACTCCACCTCCAAGCTGCTCTCATGGCCAGAGCCAGATACAGGTTAAATCAGTTCTGGAACAGGCCCTGCTGTTCACTGGGGAATTGCAGCCCTTCATTGGTCCCTGGAAATATCAGTCACTTTAGACAGGGCTGGAGGTAGTTTTCTTGCTCTCCAGGAGCTCCTGGTGGTGCCATCTACAGGCTCTGCAGCATAACTGACTGGTTTGCAACCCTCACTTCTGTTGCTGTAGTGGTTGGAGTTAGGGGTGTACTAAAATGGGGGGGGGCTATTTACAGCAGTGAGGCACTAGTCCCAAATCTATACTTTATAAAGGGCTCTGCCTTTAACATTTATTTGTGCCAGTGTTATGTCCTGTGCGGTTGTGCTAAACATCCGGTGCCATCAGGAAGAGGATTGACCAAATCCCCTTTCAGGTGCAAGCGCACTGCTCATTTAATCGAGAGCAGGCTGCCACTTTGATGTGCTGTGTGGAGCTGTGTTTGCATTGTGCTGTCAGCACTGAAGATTCATGGTACGCCTCTTCACTCCTGACCTGGCCCCTGGAACAGCAAGAGCTCTTGCTGGTAGGCCAGTGAGAGCAACAGCAAAAGGGGGGCAAGACAGCACCATTGAGCCCCAAAGGTTAGCCCTACCCCCACAGGCTGGAGGATTACATATGATTTATTTACATTGTGACTGCACTTGTATACATAGCTTGAGCAATCCTGTCTTTTGATCTGTTACAAAAATAGAGTCTGTAACTTTAATTGAGCAGCTGAAAAAGATGTCAGCCTTGGATAAAATAAAGAATTATTTTGCAATCTAAATTCATTCTTCTATCTTATTTTGTTAGTGCAGCCATTTTTCTTCAGGAATTAAATACAGTATAAATGTAAGCATACCTATTGCACATAACTGCACTTCCTGTTTTTTTTATAGAAAAAAACCCAGAAGAAGATTTATTACTTAAAACATTGATTCCAGCTTTATTTTCCAGTTTCAGTGTGCATTTAATTGAATCACTTTTTTAAAGATATTTTTTCCACAATGTCAATGGTATGGTAAGTAGCATATGTATTAGTTACAAGAAATCCATTCCCTTTGAGTTTTCTTTACAAGAGCTCATAGAATCACAGACCAGCTCCAATAATACAGCAAGACAACCACGCTTCAGTGTGCTATTTTTTAAGCTTAGAGTGATATTCTTGAACAACAAGCTGCAGTAGCTTCTCTGGATCAATTCTTTACACAGAGCATTTTTCCAGATCAAGTGATTAGTATCTGGTGAAATTTACATTATGTGTTCTGGTATGTAGGATCCCCCCTACCCCCACCCCCAGGAAGGTGCAACCACACAAACACAAATGGAGGGCATCAAGGGCAACTACAGGATTTAAAATGACAGTTTCTGGTTATCTTAGGCTTAGGTAAAAAGTTGGAGGAAGTTACATTCCCTTCATCTGATTCGGTGATTGCAGGGATTTATTTAACTCTAAAAACCGATTAGCGTTTTGCTCATAAAAGTGCTAAATCTTTGTGAAAATGTATAACTCTTGCCTCACTGTGTTTAGCAAACACAGCACTTCTAGAAAATCTATATAAATACTTTCTGTACAGTTAGTATAGTCCCAAGTAAAAAACTACTAATCAATTATTTAAAACCCTGTGATTGTATAACTTCCATCCCTTCCCTGCAAAGAAACCCCTTATTAAATCCATCATGAACCCATCTGCTGACACTATATGTACCATCCCCCTTCCCCCGTAAAGTACATAGTCTTAACTTTCCTTCTGCATGCTCCTCCTGACTCCTCCAGTAACATTTCCCAGTCACCCTTACCATCAGCAGTTCAGCTAACACCTCAGCATGTGCCCTTAAAGAGCATAATACCTTTGTCAGCGTTCCATTCTCCAGACCATACATTCAGGCCCAGCATGCTGCCTGCCTGCCTCCTCCCTTTTTCTGTCTCACACACACTCTCTCCCTTTGACCCCGATGCTGCATAACATGCAGGGTCTCAAAGAGCAGGCTAGATGAAGAGAGAGAGGGGGAGAGACAGCAGGCAGACAACACAATGGGCCAAGATGGATGGCATAAAGAATGATCTAACAAATATACTTCAAGCCTTGGGGCACTTTGGGACAAATACTGGAACATGAGTGAATGAGAGGAGCCAGGAGCACTCAGCATATTCTAGGTACTAGGAGGTAGCAGGCTACTGATTTTATTTAGTGTGTATGAGTCAGCAGATGGGTTTGTGGTGGGAATTCTAATGTGAAGTACATTGGCAGGGTAAAAGAGGTTTGGGTGGGGTGATATTTATTTTACTAGTGGGTAGTGAGGGGGGTCTCAGAACATGGGAGGGAAGGGGAGTGTTTTTTACAACCATGATTTGCTTACAATTCATAGACTATCCGGTATTTAATATTTTACAATACTTAAATGTAGAGTAGATCTAAGTTTTTCATGAGTACTGCTATCTGCTGGAACTTAAATTGAGCACAGAAAAGTCCTGAACTGGGCAACTCAAACAGAAATCTGATTATTTACTAAAGAAATTGGCTTTAATCTGTGTCTAAATATATTAATATTAAAACCCATATATTAGTAAATTAAAATGTTCAATGAGCTCTATTCAGTGGGTGCGTTCACACACCCATTGAATGCCTGCTTCCCTATTGTTTTATTAAAAAAATGTGCATGGAAGAGACAGCTGGATGGCAATCCAATATTAGTTGAAAAGCCCTGTTTTTTTATTGCTCAGTTACGTTAAAAGTAATGGAAGCAGTCATTTGCCATGGTCTAGTTAGTCTAGCTCTTATCTAGAGAAGGACTGCTCATGGCTATATTATTGGCCTGACACAATGTGGCAAATGAATGTGTGGGGAAAACCTTATAAAGGAATTTTACTTTAAAGAAAGTACACTGAAAAGCCAGGTAAAGGGGAAAACATCATACATTCTAATTTTCCAGCACATCCACCTCTCAACTTGTTGTCTCTAATTCATACTGCATTGTTCATTTTAGTCACAGAACCCCAATCAGCTCACACCAATGCTGGTCATAAGCCACATAACCCTTATCTACCCACACCAGTGCTGGTCATAACCCCAACTTCTACTTCAAGCAAATAAACAAGAATGTAGCCAGCAAGTATATACAGAGAGTCCTGGGTAAAACCAGTATGGGAAATGATGGGATTGACTTGAACCTAATCTTCATTTCACTTGCTGAGGTCATCAAGACACTCATTCACCAAGCTCTTCAAACTATCACTACACCTCTCTGAATTCCCAACACTGTGGAAAACAGCACTGATTACCCAGTGCTAAAAAATGGTGACAGATTGCTAGTATCCAATTACCATCTCATCTCAGTCCTGTCCCCGCTATCCAAAGCCATGGAAAGAATCAGAGCTGATCAGCTCACCGACCACCTTTGCAAATACAACTTACAATTCCCCCAGCAGCATGGCTTTCATAGAATGCACAGCACTAACACCACCCTGACTGAACTCACTGAACTCATCCATGATGCACGAGACCAAGGTCACCTGGTTGGGGCAATCTTTATTGACCTAACCAAGGCTTTTGACTTGGTTGATTACCAGCTTCTGCTCTGTAAGTTATGACTGCTAGACCTTTCTCCTGAGACAGTCAAGTGTTTCAGGAGTTATCTCTCTGGACACTCACAAAGAGTCAGAATTAAGGGAACCATCTCTGACACCAGGGAAGTCATAATTTGGGTCCCCCCAGGGCTTCTTCCTGGGCCCCTTGCTGTTCAGTCTATTTGTGAATAATCTTCTGGAGGCCTGCTCTACAACTAATGTCCTGCTATATGCAGATGACACTGTATTATTCTCCCATGATTCTTGTCTGGAATCACTCACTAGAAACCTGCAACATAACTTTGACTTACTGCAAGACTGGTTTAAGCAGACTCTTCTAGTGCTAAACTGTAAGAAAACCAAGACAATGCTCTTCACTGGATGCCAAAAGATGAAATGGGTGCCTCCCCTCATAATAAGGAATAGCATTGGCACTGCCCTGTAACAGGTGGCCTCTTTCAGATATCTCAGGATCTCAATTGATGAGTCACTGACATTCAAGGAGCACATCCATACTATTACTGCCACCACCAACAGAAAGCTAGCGACCCTGTACAGGCATCGGTTCTGCCTCACACCTGAGGCAAGACTAACAGCAATCTGCAGTTCAGTCCTCCCTTTACTAGACTACAGTAATGTGGTGTGCGGGGCTGCAACAGAAACTACCCTACACTGAATTCAAACAGTTCTCAATAAGGTGTGTCAACTTACTCTCAATGTAGACCAACTCACCCATACATGCAACCTATATCACATGACCAAATGGCTTACACTCCCTGAAAGAATCAAATTCTAGACCTGTATGCAAGAGAAGAAGGCTTTGCTTGGACTTGCTCCCCCATCTATGCAGGCAGTGTTGCAACCAGTTCCTTCCCTACATGTCATCAGAAGGATCACAAAACAAGCTCTAACCATTCCTTTCCAGAAGACAAGCATGGCCAGGTGATCCTTTGCAGTGAGGCCCCTACCAGGCTAAATGAACTACCAGAGGCCATCTTTAGCATCATGCGACTAGGTCAATTTAAAACAGCACTCCTAGACTCACTTATCCCACAAGAACCTTGCAACTGCCCTATATGACCTTCTAACTAGCCCTATACTGCTCAACATGTCCCCCCTCACCTTACCTTCCTGCCCTGATCACCTACCTCTAAATGGCTCTATGATGCCAGTTTGACAACTAAGTTGTCAACTGCCATCACAGCAATGGATGTACGTCAACCGCAACTTGCTGTTGACATAAATCTGACTGGAGACCCCGGCTGTGTTCTCATTGAGGGGCTTCGCCCCCAAATCCCCCATGCAGAGAGCTCTGCACCACACACCCCCAATCTCTAGGATTCTAACTCCAAGTTGGAGTTAGACCATGGAAGGGGTGCAGGACTGGGAGACAGTGCTGGGGTCTCGAGCAGACTATTACAGTGAAAACATTGATGTTGTCAGCATTGACATTTTTGCTGTAATAGTATCACCGTACAGGGACATACCCACCTAAATCACCTCGGCCCCTTTACTGTCTCTGTTCTTGGGGGGGGTACCCTGCATTCTCGCTGGTTCTTACACTCTGTCCTTCACTCACATTATCCCACACTCACTCATCCCCCCCCCCTCTCTTTTTCTCTGCCTCTCTACCTGGCCCTTCCACTATACCTTCTCTACCCTCTGCCTATCTAATTGTGTTCAATGAATTTCCTTCAATCAAAACTGCTCCTCAACTATAAAAAAACAGACTACGTTATTCACATCAACACATAACAAACACTGCACTCACCAACTTTGCATTCATAACAATCAGAACACTTCCCTGGAGATGGTTCAAACATTTAAATACCTAGGATTGACACTGAACTGCACCCTCTCATTTAACCAACACAGATACAGTTGCAAAGTCGTCAAATCCAAAACTAGGATTACTGTACAGACACCGAAAAAGGTCCGACTCATGAGGCACTCAGAACTGCTGTAAATAGCTCAGTCCTTTCAGTGATAGACTATGGTCTAGCAGTATATGGGGCTGCCTCCCAAACTGCTTTGAAACGTATCAAAACAACGCTAAACAAAGCATGTTGTTTAGTCCTAGGTGTACTCCATCTCACTCACACCTGCGAGTTGCACACTCAAACAAAATAGCTCAACCTTGACAGTCGCCTCCAGTATCAAGTATGTAAGCTCACCAAGAAGTCTGTGCTAGGACTTACCACACTAGGCCTGCAAAGCCTCCTTAGCCGACCTAATTCCATCAGATGCACTAGGGGTACAAACAACTCAGCCCTCCTCTTCCCTTTCTGTAGAACCACACAAGGCAAAAGGTCCTATGAATACCGGGCACCACTTTGGCTTAATGCGCTTGACCTAGCCATCACAAAACAGGACAAAATAGCCCCCTTTAAAGATAAACTCCAAGTGGCCCTTGCCACAAACAGGAACTGTGACTGTGAGACCTGAACTCCCATACACTCTTCCCTCCTCTTTCCTGCTACCCTCATTCTAACCTGCACCCTTGCCTTCTCCTCTCTTCTTTCTAACTAACACACCCTTTGTAGGCTCCAGGTCCCAGCCTCAGCATCCCCCCCCCAGTGAGTCTAGCCTTCCTTTATGACTGCACTCTTTAGCACTTAAGACAAAAGAACTGCTGCCCATCAAGTTCTCGCCTCCTTGCGTTTAGTATGAGTTAATTATTTTACAGACGATATCATCCTCTGTTCCCTACCTGAAACATAGAAACATAGAATTTGATGGCAGATAAGGACCACTTGGCCCATCCAGCCTGCCCATTTCCCTACCTAATGGATAAGCTGCAGATCCTAGTTAACCAACAGCCTACTTCTTCCTACCCCCACCCCCTAGAATTGCCTTATGACTGTCCCATGCATGCTTGAATTTCACCACTGTTTTTGACTCCACAACCTCCTCCAGAAGGCCCTTCCATGCATCCACAACCCTCTCTGTGAAAAAATACTTCCTTACATTACCTCTGAGCTGCCTCCATCTTCAAATTGTGCCCCCTTGTTCTTGCACACCTCTTTTTCTGAAAGATGCTACCCTCTTGGACTTTGTTGATTCCCTTGAGGTACTTGAAAGTTTCTATCATGTCCCCCTCTCCCTCCTTTCCTCGAGGCTATACATATTAAGCTCATTAAGTCTCTTCATATGTCTGCTGGTGCAGACTCTGCACCATTTTAGTTGCCCTCTTTTGGACTGCCTCCATCCTGTTTATGTCTTTGTGGAGATTGGGTCTCCAGAACTGCACACAGTACTCCAAATGGGGTCTCACCAGCTATCTGTACAGAGGGATAACAACTTCCTGTTTTCTACTGGTGATGCCTCTCCCTATGCATCCCAGTATCCCCCCAACCCTCCGTACTGCCCTCTCACATTGCTTGCCCATCTTTAGGTCATCTGATATGACTACCCCAGGTCCCTTTCCATTTTTATTGTTGTTAGTATCTCACCCCCCATTGTGTACTCTTCCCCTGGGTTTTTGTTTCCCAGGTGCATCACCTTGCACTTCTTAGCATTGAATCTAAGCTGCCATACATTTGACCATTCCTCCATCCTTGCCAAGTCCCTTCTCAGCCTTTCTACCCCAGCATGTGTATCAACTCTGTTGCAGATCTTTGTGTCATCTGCAAAGAGACATACTTTTCCTTCCAGTCCCTCTGCAATGTCGCTTATAAAGACAATGAAGAGGACTGGTCCCAGTACTGAACCCTGTGGCACCCCACTAGTAACCCCTCTTTCTGTGTCCTGTTCTCCAGCCAATTCTTTACCCATGCCACCATCTTGGGACCCACTCCCAGGTTGGCTAACTTGTATATTAATCTTTTGTGTGGGACTGTGTCATATGCCTTGCTAAAGTCTAGGTAGGCCATGTCCACAGCCCCTCCCTGATCTACTACTTTGGTCACCCAGTCAAAGAAATCAATTAGATTCATCTGACATGAGCTTCCTGCTATGAATCCATGCTGCCTTGGATCCTGTGCCCCTCTGGCCTCTAGATACTCGACAATTCTTTCCTTCAGAAGTGATTCCATCATTTTCCCTATCACTGAGGTTAAACTAACAGGTCTGTAGTTGCCTGCTTCAGCCCTGCTCCCACTTTTGTGAAGTGGAATCACATCTGCCCTCCTCCAGTCCTCATGTACCACCACATCCTCCCATGAATTGTTAAATAGGGTAGTCAGTGGTGTCACTAGTTCTACCCTTAGTTCTTTTAGAATTCTGGGATGAATCCCATCAGGCCCCATTGCTTTGTCCACCTTCAGTTTTAAGAGTTCTTTCAGAACCCTTTCTTCTGTAAATGGGCTGGTATCAACTTCTGTATCCAGAGTGTTTCTATTGTTTGGTTTAGGTACCTCCCCCCTTCATTTGTGAATACTGAGCAAAAATATTTGTTTAGTATCTCTGCCTTTTCACAGTCACCTCTCCCCCAGCCCCCCATTAAGCCTCACTGTTGCTCCTTGGTCTACTTTCACTCCCTGATGTACCTATAAAAGATTTTATCCCCCTTCTTAACTGTGTTGGCCATCTTTTCCTTGGTCTGGGCCTTTGCTGTTCTGACTGCCTTCCCAGCTTCCTTTTGCTTTAACTGATACAATTCTCTGTCCTGCTCCTTCTGCTATTCCTCGTACTTCCTGAATGCTTTCTTTTTCTCCCTAACCTTCCCTGCCACCTCCTTTGAGAACCATAGTGGTTTCTTACATCATTTTTTTTTTATTTGCTTCACACAAAGGCTTGTTGCCTCTGTGATGGCAGTTTTGATTATTCCCCAATGTTCTTCCACCCCTTCTTCCTGCCCATTTGCTAGTGCATTCCTTAGGCACTCACCCATTTTGGCAAAGTCAGCCCTCCTGAAGTCCAGTACCTTTGCCTTTGTGTGGCTTGACTCTACTGCTGAGCTTATTGTGAACCATACTGTTCGGTGGTCACTAGTTCCCAGATGGCTACCCACTTCTAAACCTGTGATCCTCTCGCCATGTCCATTTGAGAGCACCAGGTCTAAGAATGCTCCCTCTCAAGTGGGTTCCAATAGTAGTTTTCTAAGGCATGCCCCCGTAGAGCATCTGATTCGCTCTATATCCTGTAGATTCTCAAGTTGTTCACTTAACCTGTCAACCTAGCCTGCTTTAAATTATGTGTCTGTATATTTTTACTTATGTAATCCCTGTTATTATAATTATGTAACCTCTGTAACCTGATGTACTCATGTCTTTCTAGGCATGGAACCTTCTTGTATCTGCTTATGTACTTGTAACCATTGTAAATGATGTTATGCCCATGTATTACTATGGCATGGAACCTCCGTAAAAGCCTCTGGCTCAAAGGTACTTCCTAGAATTAAATAAATAACTGTTTTTTTCTGTCTACTTATGAATGTATACTGACATAGCTTGTACTAGCTGCATTTGTCCCCCTCCTTAATCCTGTTTGTAAATTCACCATCACATTGTGATTTGATGTTGACGAGGAGCCTTTGAAAAGGAACTCTTAGCTCAAAGATGTATTCCGAATACTTAATAAAGAATAAAAAAATGCACATTTTTTTATTTTATTTTATTGCTCCTGAGACTTTCAGCTGCCACTGCTGTATCTCTGCAAAGGAACCCTATGTGGTGCTCTGTATCTGCAAATGCATGCTAGCCCTGCACTACATCTTTGCTGATATAAAGGCAGCAGTTCCACATGTAATGGGCCTACTGACCACAAGTAGTCTTCTGCCTTAACAGACAGCACAGTAAATGTGCTGTGCTTGTACATAAACAAATACAGCAGAGCAAGCAGGAGGCATGCACCCGCCCCTTTACTGTCCATTGCATCAAGACTGTATGGCTCATGTTTTGTATCAAAGATTTGTCAAAAAAAAAAAAAAAAAGTGACAGCAAGGAGGCACATAACATTTGATTTCCTCTAGAAAGGGGTTATTCAGGGACGAGGAGTGCTGCATTGTTTTTGTTTGTGGTCACTGCAATTTTAATGTAAAATGCAAATAAAAAAAAATTAAAAAGGGAACAGCCGGCACCAAGGGCCACATACCCAGATGTGGAACTGGTCCCAATTTGCACTTTGTGTGCAATTTTTTTTCTTACTGTTTACTGCAGTATTGTAGATTGCATCAGGCTAATCTTGCTTAGTTCCAGGCTGACATTTTTTGTAACTACAAATCCCAGAATCTCCAGCAGCTAACATCAGAGCAGAACTGCAGCGGGGGAGATTAAACAGCCTGCAGTTCAAATTAGAGCTTTTATAAACTCTGATTAGATGTGGTCTGGTCTTGCTGTTCTCCTGGGATTAAGTGCAGTCCTCAGTGACTGTACTTAACTCTTGGAGGATAGTAGTACCTGCAAACAAAAGATTATATAAACTGTAATATGCACTGTAGGCTATTGAATCGCTTACTGATACTGCCCTGCTACGATGTCAGCTGCAGAGGATTCTGGGATTTGCAATTACAGAAAATGTCAGCCTGGAACTAAGCACAAAATTAGCCTGATACGTAAGCAATAATACCTGGCAGGATGGGTGGTACTGTGCAATACTGGACCACCCAGGGGCATAATGAGTCGCTATACTACAGGTGGAGGGCCTCATAGCCCCTAGAAGGTCTGGTATTGCCTAATACTGCCCACCCTGGAGGGTATTATTGTGCTTAGAAAATGGGCATGCATGTTAATTTTAATTAAGCAATAAAACAGCAGAGGAATGACTTTCAAAATTATTTAAAAAAAAGTAGAAAAAAATGTTTTAGGTGACGTAATCCCTTCTTTCTGTGCTGTTCCATCTTCTGTTGCCCACTCCCCACACAATGTCATTCTCTTGTTCTTACCCCCTCCCTCCACCATCTCAAGAAGGATGGAGTTTGTTGTACAGTTCCCACGCAGTCATTTAAAAAATAAATAGATACAATAAAACAGTTCTGTGCCCTTGCTGTAAGACTTTGTTGTTTTGGTTTTCTTTTTCCAGTTAGAAGATACAGGAGTTAGGTGCATAACCCTGCTGCCTATAACCAGGAAGTGGGGAGTAAAATGTACAAGGTGAAACAGCAGTGTTTTCATATAAGTTTACCAGTGGTCTTAAATTTTAAATTTGCTGCAATAAATATGTTTTACAGGAGTCAATTTTTATGTTGTTTTGAGGTTCTGTATCTTTGAGGTTGATCAGGATTGAGGATGTCTGTGTTTGACATAATCAGAGTTGCTGTTGTCTCAGACGGAGGCAAGTAAAATGTAATCTGAATGTGATGCTTTGAAACAGTAGGCAGTTTTGTATGTCTTTTTATTTTATTTAGCCAAGACGGTTTTTCTTTCTTGATTTTTCACTTTGCCGACAAATAGGTATGGATAGACAGATTAGGGCACAGACTGGTAGACAGACAGACTGATGGAAAGTCCTGCTTTTATTTTCCAAAGCACAGTTGTGTTGGCTCTGCAGAAGCCCAATGCATTCCCTAGAATATATGAGCTGGCACACCAGTAGCCTTTTCTTGCTCTGACACCTCTCGTTCTGCACCTCAGGATTGGGGATGGCTTGTGTGGCAGAATCAGAGATGCAGTGTCAGACGGAGGCAAGTAAAATGTAATCTGAATGGCACTGGTTCATCCTGTTTATGGTCTGCCTGCTCAATACCTCCAATGCCCTGGTAAGTACCCCAGCAGCACAAGGTAAACAGGGCTTGGTGTAGTATCCCCCCCCCACCTGCAAAACAGAAAAAAATGGCGGTTGGTGAGACTGAAAATTCGAGGTGCCCTAGAGTACGTTATGTAATGGGGCAGCCCGAATTGGCACTTATTTATCAGTGGGCTCTACTGAAAAACACCTGCCCTCTATGATTGGTGTCCTAGCCAATTGGAAAGCTGGGATTCTCTTACCCATTTTTCTAAAATCTATTATACTAAAATACACAGTGAGTAAGCAAATTGCAAATTGGGACCAGCCCCACAGTTAGGTATGAATCTTAGTGCCGACTGTTCCCCTTTAAAAGATTTAAAACAGTAAAGAGTTTGTATCTTGTAAAATCCAAGTTCATTATGACACCAGACTCATTGAATAGTGAGATACCCTCTAGTGAGTAAGCAACCCATAGTCAAGATTTGACAGGTTGGTTCGATTAGAAGTCCCCTTTTAGTCCTGCCTATAACTTAGCACTGTTTAGGAATAGATCTTAAAATATATTTATTTAGTTATTTATTTAGTTTTTGGTGACCAGGTAGGTGCACTAAGCAAACAAATGTCTGTTTTCTGGCATGACCAGGGAGAGTACAACATACAAAATATTATAGAGACGGATTTCAAAGCAACGACAATTCGGTCAAGACAAATTTACAATAAATCAGTATTTGAAGAACACTAAGATTCAGATGAAAAGTAATACAAATATCAGCTGATATAAATAGTAAATGCACATCCAGGTTTAAAAACTAGACAGAAAAAATAGCTATAATACAATTTTAAGGGTTTGTTCTTAGTCACAATATCTCCAAATCTGGCAATGTAACACAAATTGGCCATGTAGTTTTTAGTTATCAAGCAGTACTGGACATTTTGCCGGAGTGTGCTGCAAAGCCATCCCGGAGTGGCGCGGGTGACCTCGCTGTGAAAGGGTCCCTCCCCCACATCCATTTGTTCTTCTGCAACCAGGGTGAGGTGTTTGAGGCGCAGACTCTACCGCTGGACCGGGTGGACCTCCCCCACAAACACAAGTTTTTCTTCCCCTGCTAATAAGCAGGTGACAAGGCGCTACACTATTTCTATTGCTTGGATTTATTTTGCGGATGAAACAGAGGACTTACTGACTATTCTTGTGTCCTCTTCTTTTGGGCACCAAGTTTGAATTTCCCCACATGCTGTACCTAATTCGTCCCCAGCTGTAGTGATGTGCTGCCTCAGGTGATTGAAAAGAGCCTGAACCAAGCCTTGCAGCTTACTGGACATTTCGCCGGAGTGTGCTGCAAAGCCATCCTGGGGTGGCGCGGGCAACCTCGCTGCGAGAGGGCCCCCCCCACATCCATTTTTTCTTCTGCGACCAGGGTGAGGGGTTTGAGGCGCCGACTCTGTGGGGCAGGGTGGACCTCCCCAATGAACACAAGTTTTTCTTCCCCTGCTCACGATCAGGCAACAAGGTGGATTTTCTTCTCACCCACCTTCCCCGTTCCCTCCTTCCCTTAAATACTGGTTGGCCACACCCACATGGTTCACTGAACCAATCACCGTGTTAACCTGGCTTATCTACCCTGTCTCCTGTGCTTACTGCACCCCTACGGAATACTTAAGTCAGCTCTATGTACCTGTCTCCTGAGATTACTGCATCTCTACTAAATACTTAAGTCTGCTGGTTTACTCAGACATTAATAACTGAATGAGGACTTGATAACAGTAACCTAGTGCCTCCTCTCAAAGTTTCCACCTTACTGTGTTATTAGTAGCCTGTGTCTTCAGCATATTGTATCTTAACCTGTAAGACTGGAGGACTTCATTACAGTAACCTAGTGCCTCCCTTCAAAGTGTCCACCTTACTGTGTTATAAGTAGCCTATGTCCTCAGCATATTGTATCTAACCTGTAGTACTGGCCGGGGCTGAACTGCTGACTCTAGCCATGTCCACCACCTTCGGGTCTAGTGTTAGAGCTACAGCCAAACTGATCTCCAGCTTGAGTAGAAGAATTATACAGTAATATGCTATTGTGTTTTGACTAACAGCCTAGCCTAGTTACACCTTTCCTTAAACTGCATATCTTGGTCTACTGACAAAGCGAAAGTGAAATTAGCAACCTCTCCTGTTTGTCAGTATACTGGTGTCAGGGGCTGGTTCTTAACAGAAGATAAAATTCCTGAGGGGAATATCTGACCCCGGCCAACCCTGCTACAGCTCGTCAGGGTCCCTGTCTGCCACAGCTAACCTCTACTGACTGGATAAAGCATGCCTCCCATGAAGAGGGCCCCTGACCATGTGCCCTGATGTGCATGTAACCCAAGTGCTCCACTCCCCAATGGGGGGTACTCCTGGTGCTGGTCTATATTCTATCACTCCTCTAGGTGGACAGACTCATTGGCTCTGGGTACCTAGGATGTACTGGACATCAGCTCAATGACTCCCCCCCTTGACTTCTACTATGGAATACTCCCCTTCTGCACACTTAACCTCTCCTCAGCTTACGAGCTTGTAAGGAAGGGGATATGCTATGACTTGTTCTACTTTGTGTGCAGGATGTGCCAGAACAACCTAGTCTCCTCAGCCAGCCATAAGTTACTGTGCCTACTAACAGCTCTGCTACTCTTGGCAGGAGATATCCAGCCCAATCCTAGCTCGCACACCGCCAATATCATAATCACGTCCCCTCATGAGCCCCACTGGACATCCACAAAGGGGGTGAGGATAGCGCACTTGAACGTATGCAGCCTCAGACCAAAAATGCAAGAAGTACAAGCCTGGCTTGACCTCTACAAGCCTGATGTCCTTGCCATCTCTGAGACCTGGCTTAAGGCCCACATACTAGATCACGAAATTCAGGCCCAGGGCTACAGTACCTTCCGAAATGACAGGCAGACTAAAAGGGGGGTGGTGTACTTATTTATGCAAAGAAAGCCTTCACAGTGTTGCTCCTTAACCTACAGAAAAGTACCCCCTCGGACGGAGAATCTATTTTCATCCGCATAACCCTAGGGCACTCAAAATTCCTCACAATTGGCTGTATCTACCACCCACCCAGGTCTGCGCTCCAATCCCTTGAGGCCATCACAAAGATCACGGCCCAAGACATCTCCTCAGAGCTTCTTATTCTAGGGGACTTCAACCTAAACTGGGCCCAGGACCCTAGCCAAGCCATTACGGCCCTGACCCTAGAGGCTGGTCTGGTACAGATGATCTCTGAACCGACTAGGCTCAACTACAAAACAGGGAATCACACTACCCTTGACTGGGCTCTAGTGTCCAGCCCCTCAAACATCTAGACAGCCGGAATAATGGCAGACTCCTTGGGTGACCACTCCCCAATATTCTGCATCTGGAAAAATGGAGCATCAAAGGTCCAGCCCAGAATCCTTACTGCTCGCGACTACTCTAAATTCTCTGAAATACAATTCAACGACTACCTATTCAGCCTGGACTGGAGCCCAATCATGCTCCTCCCCACAATGGCAGAGGCCCTGGAATACTTCCAGAACCAATTATGCTCTGCGGCCAACTTCTTTGCACCTCTAAAACAACTAAGAACGAAAGGTAGCTGCTACAAATGGATCTCCCCATCCCTTAAAACCCTCATGATCACTTGGGACAAGGCTTGGAAGACTTTCAAAATCTCTTCCCTCCTGGTAGACCTTGAGGCTTACAAAGCCTTAAGAAACAAAACCAAGAAAGCCATCAAAATTGCAAAAAAGGGAGTATGTCACTCACCTACAAAAATCCAGCCTAGGCAACCCTAAGCTATTCTGGCACCATGTCAACGGACTGATCGGGGGAACAACAAATCTGATTCAGGACCAATTGAGGTAAATGGTCAGCTAGTAAGCGACTTTCCTCAAATAGCCTCCTCCCTCAACAAACACTTTACTAATCTCGATGCCTATAAGGTTTGTGTGTCTCCAACGCCTACTGCCCCAAACATAGACGAGCCTGCCAGCCTTGAACGACCCTCTTTCCACCTAAGACTGATGAAGCAAAAAGAGGTCCTAACCCTCCTTAGGGCCCTGAAGGTCAAAGGCTCTGGGGGGCCCGATGGGATAAACCGACGACTACTAAAGGCTGGAGCCCCTTCCCTCTCTAGACCCCTGGCCTGGCTTCTAAATAGATCCCTACAGGAAGGAATCATTCCCGAACAGTGGAAACAGGCTAACGTGGTCCCAATACACAAAGGTTGCTCTAGGGAAAACATAAATAATTACAGGCCTATCTCCTTGTTCTGCACACTAGCAAAGCTGCAGGAAAGATTAATCTACAGTCAACTCTGCAACTGCCTGGAGGCTCACCAGCTTCTAGCCGCTTCCCAACACGGATTTAGACCCAATCATGGACGGACATAGCACTAATCAACTTTACTAATGATGTACTCAGAGCTATGGACAATGGGTTACCCACAGGTGCCGTATTCATAGACCTGTCCAAGGCATTTGACCTTGTTGACCACAAGCTCCTATTACATAAGTTAGACAAAATTGGCCTAGACCCCCTTGCTATTAAGTGGTTTGGGAGTTACTTAACTGACAGGACACAGAGGGTTATCTGGAAGGATGCCATATCTGGCCCTGTACCCTAAATGAGGGAGTACTGCAGGGCTCAATCTTCGGCCCCCTCTTTTTTTCTCATTTACCAATGACCTACATACCCACTGTGGTAGTAGCTCGGTTGTGCAATATGTGGATGACACTGTCCTCTATCGATCCTTGGGTGATACGGTAGCCCTAGGTCCCCTCCTCCAAGATGACCTCACCTCACTTGAGGTCTAGCTGAAGGAAAACAAAATGGTCCTGAATGCTAGCAAAACCAAGGTGATGCTATTTGGGCCCAGATCCCTTGGTCAAGACAGGGCCTCCACCATGCAACTCACCTCACTCTCTGGCAGCTGCATTGAGGTAGTGCCCTCCTTAAAATACCTAGGACTAACACTTGACCAATGCCTC
The DNA here is from genome assembly GCA_016271365.2 of Neoceratodus forsteri. Lineage (NCBI taxonomy): Eukaryota > Metazoa > Chordata > Ceratodontiformes > Ceratodontidae > Neoceratodus > Neoceratodus forsteri. Next base: position 939,587,062 of record CM057449.1, on the reverse strand, counting down.
ACTTTCAAGAACCATGTGGACCAGGTTACCAAGACCTTACACTGTAAACTTGGTACCCTGTACCGTCTCAAGGACCAACTTATCCCTGAAGCCAGACTCTCCATTGGTATGAGTGTCCTGCTTCCCACCCTGACCTACATCGCTCCGATAATACAAGGCATGGCTAAGCAAGAGGTCACTAGGATGCAAATGTTGTACAACAAGGTTGCCTGTTTCACTATACAGGACCACTCGCGATGTCATCACTGCAATACCCTGGCTCAGCTACGGTGGCCCTCACTGAATGCTCGTCTACAGTACCCTCTGCTCTGTCTGACTTACAAGCTGCTCAGACCATCTGCTCCACCTAGCATAGTAAGAACCATAGCCACCAAACAGAACCCCCAGAAGGGGGAAAGCTGTGACTACCTTCCTAAGTGAATTGCTCTCAGCCACACCTAGTAGACTGCACTTTATAAATGTGAGACAAGGAAGCTGGAGTATTGTCTTTGCAAGCAGAGAATGAAGTAGCAGGATTCTAACTCTTATCAGCAAGATACTTTTTACATTATAAAGTGCAGGACCAAACTGATTGGGGCCACTTTGACGCAGTGGTTTGGCATGTTCACATTTTGGCCAAAGTTTGGTTACTAAGAGCCCCTATTTGGGACATGAGAGATTAGAAAAATCCTCCATTACAGGCCTGTTTGGGCAGTTGGGGGGGGCATACTGGACTTCTGTTGTTGTTCATATTGGTCACAACCAGGAGCCCCTTTACAAATAAATACATTTATAAAGCCAGGGTTAAGCAGATCACACATTGAATTGCTTCTCAGGTATGTCACATACTGTAGACTGTAATGAGTGTCTCATATATTGGCTGTAGTGGAGTGGAAGCTCTATTGAAAGAGTATGTGCATTGTAAAGCACTGCTTTGGATCTCTGTGGTTGGCAGAGACTGCATAGGCAGATTGTGCGCTCTTGTTTTCTGTTGCTAATTATGAACATTGTCACTCAGTATGGTCCTACAATCCAGGAAATGAAATCGAGAGAGAGCTTGAAAGAAGGCATAGAGGTAGATAAAGAAATTATGAGAAAGTGAGGATAGCTTTGCACCTCTCAGTTGTTTTAGTACTTTAGAGATATGCAAAATTACAACATTTTGTTATGCAAAATATTTCGTGAAATTCACACATTTCACAAAACATTTTGCAGGTGCGAAATGTGAAATTTCCCCCACAGAATGGCAAAATTTTGTCCGCGAGTGGGTGAAGTATTGCTGTTTAGGGCAAAATTGTGCATTTCACTGCACAATTCCACATTCTGCAGCAAGATTTCACAACTGCACACCCGGTGAAAACTTTCACGGAACAACGGAATTTCATGAAATGTTTAGCAATGCGAAATTGCCGATTTCACAGCAATTTCATCTGTGAAATTTCATTTCACAACATCTCTAACCTTAATCAAATACTTGTAGTGTGCCAACTGTAGTATAGAATTTACATTTATACAGCAGTTTCATATACTGTGTCCCAAAGTGATTCATCCTGTGTTTATCATGTAAATTATCATCATGTACCATGATTTCATTGTTGCTGCTCATCTTTTAGGTCTGTACTGTTTTCCACTTGAACTAACTTGCATTTGCTTGCATTGTATTTATGATTTTTATTTATTTTAATTTAGTTTTTGTTGACCGAGTAAGTGCACTAGACAAATCCTGCCTATTTTCAGGCACGACCCGGGGGAGGGGGATACAGATGAATGCCAACTGACTTTGAACCAGATTAAAGGAAAACTACACCCAAAACTTGAAAAAATATATGTTGTGCAGAGTGTTTTAATTTGTATGTGAAGTTATAGTGTTTCCTTCCCTCTAACTGGTATTAGGAGTTTTTCTTAAATTAGCCTGCTAGCTTAAGGGTAGTTTTACGACCTCTGGAGATCACCATATCAAATAGGTTTATTGCATTTCTTTGTCCTAGAATGCACCTTGTTTCATGTGATGGTGATGTAGCAGAGCCCATAAATCCAGCAGAAAGCATTGCATTACAATCAGTTCACAACAACAGAGATGGCTATATTTTAAAATCTGTAGAATTTAGCTTGGTGACCACCCTCATCCTAAAGGTTTTACTGTCCTGAAAAACTTTGCTGCTGGTAATTTTTGTGCAGCTTGTAAAGCTTCCAAGATATTTAGTTTGTTTGGCATGCGTGTGCTGAATGTTGGGTCTCTCTTACATCACAGTCACATGAGACAAAATGCACTGTGGGAACCAGAAATACAATTGCACTATCAGGTATGGAGATCCCCAGGGGTCATAAAACTAGCATAAAGCTAGCAGGCTAATTTGTGAAAAACTCCTAATACCAGTCAGAGGGAAGGAAACACTATAACTTCACATACAAACTAAAACACTCTGCACAACATATATTTTTTCAGGTTTTGGGTGTAGTTTTCCTTTAAGCTGTTGGTGGTATTATAGTGAATGAGGGAAATTTGGCCAGGACACCGGGGAAATTCCCCTACTTTTTTCGATAAGTGCCATGGGATCTTTAACATCCACCTGAACTACCACCAATCCAAGCAGATGGGACCTCGGTTTAACATCTCATCCAAAAGACAGCACCCCTCTCATGCTGCACTACAGTGTCAGTACTGGGATATTAACCCAAGTGCCAGATGTGGGAACTGAACCCACAGCCTTCTAATTTCCCAGCCTCAGAGGCAAGTGTGCTACCTACTGAGCCACTGACACTTTGTTGATTTGTTTTCTCCCATGCACCCTTCCCCAGAGGTTCACTGAGAAATGAGTGCCTTGGCTCAATGTGCCTTTTTTCTCACTGGTTTGTAAAGAAATAAATACATTAACAAGCAATTTATTTACACAGGATGGCCTAAATGGGATGTCTCATCTCATTTCCTGTGGAGTCCTGCTTCTGTTTGGGACTGCTTGATGCTGTTCAGTTCCATTGGTATGCTGACATTTTGAGGACCAAAAATAGGCAATTGTCAGCTTTTCCCATGGTTTGCCTGTCAGTGATACACAGTTTAGGAACACGCTCGGTTTGATCCTGCCACTACCGATCCGAAAAAAACAATTATACAATGGCACATAAAAATCATATGTTTTGATTGGCTAGCTGGGTCTCTTCAACATGATTAAATTCCAGTGTAACTCATAGCAAAAGACCTTATTAGCTTGCTTCACAAAATGAAAACTAAAACTCAGATCACTGTGGTTGAAATGTAAACAATTTGTTTGCCATCTTGTATCCCTGCTAAGCGATCCCTGCCTATCAGACAGTATACTGCCATCCCAAAACAACTCGAAAAGCAAGAAAGAGTTTAAACCACAGTTCTACAAACCACAGTTCTTGAATGGTCGCTGTTAACTGCTCAGTGCTCTCTGACTCGCTCCCACCCACCTTCATTCCAGTGATTGCTGACACTTGCTTCCTCCCACATTTCAGTGACCAGATGCTATCACCCCTGTCCATTGCACATTAGATCTGCTATCCTACATGATCAGAAAACTGAATAAAAAACAGCTGCGTAATCACATCCCCAGCAATGACTTCCTTCCCCCAACACTTGCACTCTCGCTCAACCAGTCAGTAGTATCTCCAGCCAAACATATCTTTTCTACCTAGTAACAGAGGACTATTTGGGAAAATAAGGAAGGACACTGCACAGAAAATCAGTTAAAAAAAAAAACTTAAAAAAAAAATATATGTTTTTAAATATAACTTGCTACCCATTGTATAATGACAATACCCCTCTTTGCTGCGGGTTACCATGAGATTTACCAACTTCTGGTGTTGATTTGTTCACTCAGCTTGCGGCCTTGTGACCAAACCCCACCAGATGTGGGTAAATCCCAGCATAACCCACACCCTGTCATGGATTATTGCTTAACTATATCTGGCTGAGCCAGCCTCCCATCCATTACATCTGACTGATCCAGCCCACCTCCATTCAAATGAATAACCCCCTTCCTCTCATTGTATCTTGTTGAAATCTATATCTGGTTGATCCTGTCATGACCCACCCTAAAAATGAATCCATATCTTGCTTATTTTGCCCAGAAATTAACACAACTCAACCCCAACACTTGTAGCACCCAATATCCACAATCTCCCTATAATGTGGTAGCTGGATGTGGTTTATTATTCTGTTTTTAGTTCCCTCCTGCCACAACTTCAACAGGCCAACACTGGAGTAACCACAGCAGCACCCTCATCAGGCCAGAGGGTGGGTGAGGAAAAGGCAGGAGTAAGGCATAGGCCTACAAGGCCCAGGCCTCCAGTTCCTGCTTGCCAGTTGGCCCCAGCCCTGAGTGGATTATCCTGGCTACAAAAAGCAGACTTAGCCAGTCTATCCTGTAATCATACCAGTCTGGGACATTTCCACCTACCATACCCTTCCCTACCCTCTGTAACAAAACAGTGCCATTTCAGCATTTGTTAACACCTCATTAATTAACACCTCTGAGTTACATATCTGGCCTCACCTAGAAAAGAAATTTGATTTGCCTGCAGTTACTTTGTTGTCATGTTCAACATATTAAACTTTCAAACACTCTTAAAAGATGAGCCCCATTTCCTAGCTACAGTAGTCAGTTTGAGGGAGACATACTAACACACATACTAAGAAGCCAGCAGATTAGGCCCTATGGTCTATCAAGTCTGCTCGATAATCAGTGCCCTCCCAGGACACTGTTGTTTGCCCCTCCCTCCTTACAAGGTCCCCCAACCCCCAGCGAGGCTCTGGGATGCACCCTCCCCCTGTACCTATCCCAGCTATTCTTGAACCCCTCCACAGCTGCAGCAGTCACCAAGTTCCCAGGCAGCGCATTCCAGGGCTCCACCACCCTCTCAGTGAAGTAGCATTCCCTTGTTTCTCCCCTCAGCCTCCCCCCTTCCAGCTTCATTGAGTAACCCCTGGTGGCACCCACCTCCCTCAGCTGATCTCACCTCCTCAAGGCTTACCCTGTTTGTTTCTTTGAAATATTTGAAGAACTCTCATTTCCCCCCTGTTCCTTCTCTCCTCCAGCGAGTGCAGGTTGAGCTCCTCCAGCCTCTCCTCATAGGGCCTCCCCCCTAGTCCCAGTATCTATCTATATCTATCTATCTATCTATCTATCTATCTATCTATCTATCTATCTATCCATCTCACTCTTTCTCTCGAAGAGCAATGTCCCTCTTTAAGTAGGGATGCCAAAACTGCATGCAGAATTCAAGGTGTGGTCTAACCAGGCAATTGTACAGTGGAAGGAGCACCTCTCTACTCCTTGAGGTTATCCCCCTGGCTATGTACCCCAGCATTTTATTTGCTTGGACTGCAGCCCTTCTACACTGCTCTGAGTTATTCATTTTGGCATCCACCACCACCCCGAGGTCCTTCTCCCCCCTTGAAACCTGCAGTGCCTGCCCCCCAGGGTGTATTCATGAGCCAGATTTTTGGTCCACAGGTGTAGAACCCTGCATTTCCCAACATTGAACTTTATCTTCCATGTTCTTGATCACCTCCCCAGAGTCTCTAGCTCCTAGAGAGCCAGCTTCCCCTCCTGCCCTTCCATCACCACCCACAGCTTAGAATCATTGGCGAATAGGCTCATCCCGCTCCTGATACCACTAATGACCCTCCTAGAGGATGAGACCCCCACCCCCACCTTCTGTACACGCCCTGCTAGCCAGTTTCCGATCTACCTAACCATCAGCCCCCCACCCCATATTCTCCAGCTTCCCCAGTAGCCCAGGATGTGGCACCAAGTCAAATGCCCTGCTGAAATCCCGAAAGAGGACATCCACCAGCCTGCCCTGATCCAGTGCACTAGTCACCCCTTCATAGAACTCCACCAGGTTGGTCTGACACAATATGCCCCTAACAAAGCCATGCTGGTGATCATCTACATGACTCCATGCATTCAGAACCCTCTCCAGCCCCTCCTTTAAGATGGCTGCCATCACTTTGTCCACCACCGACGTCAGGCTAACCAGCCTATATTTTTCCAGCTCCTCTCGTGAGCCGCCCTTGTATATAGGCATGATATGGGCCATCCTTCATTCAGGAGGTACCCATCCCAACTGCAGGGAGGAGTTAAATAGGCCCACCAGGGGTGCGGCCAGGGTACAGCCATCTCCTTAAGCACCCTGGGATGTATCCCATCTGGACCCAGTGCTTTATCTCGCCTTAGGGCCTTGATGGCTTCCCTCTCCCTCCCACTGGGGATTTAAACATCCATTTCCCCCTCTTCATCTGCCAGTCCGTCCTCCTTCTCCCCTTGCAGTGCTGCTCCTGCATCCTTCTTGGTAAAGACAGAGGCAAAAAAATCATTAATACCTCCGCCTTCTCCCCTCCCCTGCCTCCTACACCCACCCACTCCCCATCCTCAACCTACTAATCTGCCCCTTCACTTTTCTTCTTTCCCTGATATATCTGAAGAACCCTTTTCCCCCCCTTCTAAACCCTGTGCCAATCTCGGCTCCATCCCCGTCTTGGCAGCCCTCACTACCATGGTAACCCTCCTGGCTACCTCATCATACTCCCCCTTGGATATAGCCCCCTGAGAACATTTTTTTTCAGCTATATGCAGCCTTTTTTCCCTCATCACAACCTGGACCGCCTTTGTCCACCAGCTCAGCCTCTTTACTTTGCCCCACTTGTGTCTTTCCCTCCTGCAGGACGTGGCAGTCTCCAGGAGCTCCTTTTCAATAATTTCCCTCTAGGCCTTCGTGCCCGTGCTTGGCCTGATATCATCTAGCTAGCCCCTAAGGATCCTCTCCATCCCCCCGAAGTCTGCCCCTCTAAAATCAACCACTGTCATTTTAGTGTGTTCTGCCCTGCCCCCTAGGTCAAGGGAGAATCAAACCATGGCATGGTCACTCCCTGCCAGTGAGTCCCCAACAACTAGGTCCCTGATGAGCTCACTGTCTGACAGGACCATATCCAGGATGAGCCCCTCCCTTGTCAGATCAGTCACCAGCTGGGCAAGGAACGCATCTTGGAAGATGTCCAGCAGGCGCTGCTCCCTGTCTGATGAGGATGTCATAGTTCCCCAGTCTGCTCCTGGCATATTCAGGTCTCCCAGCACCACAGTTTTGCCCTCTCCCCTAATACAGTGATCCCTAAGGCTAGCCACCAGGCCTTCCTCCTGTTTCTCCCCCTGCCCAGTGGTCTATATACTACCCCCATCTTCACTCTCTTCCCCCTGAAGCCTACAGGGTGACCCATAAGACCTCCACCTGATTCCCTGCTTCCTCAACCCTGCGTATCCCTATGCCATCCCTAATGATAAAAGCTACCCCCTTCCCTTCACCCTATTCCTTCTGCACATGGTGTACCCTGGTAGATTTAGGTCCCAATCATGTCTGGAAGTGGACCAAGTCTCTGTGACAGCTGCCACATCCCCCCCCCCCCAATAACAGTGCCTGAAGCTCTGGCATCTTGTTTCTCATGCTCCTGGCATTAATCAGGACCACCCTCCAATATGCCCCTGCCCCCCATTCTGGGTCTCCTGTTGCCTGCCTGCAAAGTCCTCTTGTGCTTATCTGGTGCTCCTGCCCTGTGCCCCCCGTCCCCACCTGTGGGAGAAAGCCGGGCCTTTTCAGTGCTGCAGCTGCTTTATTCATTTATTTCTGCTTGCAGTTTCCTGCCAGAGCTGGCATTAAACACCCTTAGTCCCAGCTGTAAGGGTCCTCAGTCTGACCCAGTGCAAGGTACCAGTTTTCACAATAATACTGTTTTCTATTATATGGATGTCTTGCTGTTCCCTGTTGAAACAGAACACAAGGGAATCAGTGAGTTGAGCAGAAGCTCTGAAAATGACATCACAATGACATGAAGATGCCTGCCATAGTAGAGAGGTAAGGGACCCATGACTAATCTTGCAGGGGTTCCCCAAAGCATACGTCCTCCTTTGTACAAGACTACTAGAATTTAAACTCCAATGTGCCTGTAGTTATCCTCTTGTTCCAACTTCATCTAAGGATTCTTTAACCTTTAGTAAGTTGCAAAGTGTTAGGTTTACAGCATGTGGGAAATATACATGGCTCACACTCACCTATGAAAGGAAATAGTTTTCTAAGCTTGATATGGATCAGATCATGGATTTAAGAGACTGACAACAGTCTGGTGGATAAGCAGGTATCTGCTGCTGCTTTTGTTGTAAAAATAATTAGAGTGCATACTGTTACAGACATATGAACATACAGATCTGCCAGTAGAAACAGGCCTTACAGTCTATCAGGTTAGTCTGCTCGAATGTGCAGGTAGCACCCTTATCTTGCAACAACCCCACCCTCCTTTACTCCCCCTTGCACCCTGTTCCATGCTCTTTTAAAACTGCCCAAAGTGCTACAGGATACAACCTCCTCGGGTAGAGGGTTCCATTTCTCCACCACCCTCTCTATGAAAAAATGCCTCATCCTCTCTCTCCGATATCTTACACCCTCCAACCAGAGACTATGCCCTCTAGTGTCCCTTTCTCTCCTCAGCTTAAATATCCTTTCTGTGCCCATTTGTTAATCCCCTTCAAATATTTTAAGGTCTCAATCATATCCCCCCTGATCCTTCCTCTCCTCCAGCACGGGGTCATAATGTCGCAAGACATTATGCTGCATGGCTAAATCGTGCTGCCAATACAGCATGACTTATGCCATGCAGCACAACTCTTTTTTCTGTGGGTGCTACACCCACCATTGTGGGGGACTGTGCTCCCGGACTAACCCCACTAAAGATTCTTAACTCCGGGGGGGGGTCCAACTCGGGGAGTGCACAAAGACTTAAAGAAAAAAAAAATACAATTTCTGGGACCGGGAATCAAACCCAGTCCTAGACACAGTGCCTGGGTTCTTGCTGCTGTGGCTCTGTCCAGTGAGCCACAGAATCTGCTCAGTGGAACTTACTCCCAGCAGAGGTCTTATCCTCTGCCTGGGAGTGTGTGAATGGTGCAATACTACGTACAGCAGTATACGCGGTATTGTAACATTCGCTGTCCTAGACAGCGCTATTACGGGTTAGCTATAATGTCATCCGCTATTAAGCGTACAACATTATGACCCAGTAAGTTCTCCTCCAGGGTGTAAATATTCAACTCAGTCAGCCTGTCCTCATAGGTTTTGCCCTCCAGCCCCTGGATCATCTTAGTTGCCCTATGCTGTACCCCCTCCAGCAATCTGATATCCTTCCTCAGAAAGGGACGCAAGAACTGCATGCAGTACTCCAAATGTGGCCTGACTAGTGACCTGTACAGTGGCAGGATCACATTCCTATTTCTGGATGAGATTCCTCTCGCAACACACACCAGCATGTTGTTGGCCTTAGCTGCCACCTTCCTGCACTGAGCTGAGTTGTTCACTTTACCCATTATGATCACCCCTAGGTCCTTCTCCTCTTCGGTGACCTCTGTCTGAACCCCTCCCAACTGGTAGCTCCGCCCTGGGTTCCTTGCTGCAAAGTGCATAACCTTGCACTTCTTCGCACTGAAGCTCAATTGCCACTTTTCTGACAACTCCTCCAGTTTGATCAGGTCCTCCTGTAGCCCCTGCCACCCCTCTATGTCATCCACCACTGCCCCAATCTTGGTATCATCTGCAAACAGACTGATCTTGTTCCTAACTCCATGTGTTCTATTTTTATGTGTTTCTTTGTGAGAGCACTAACCACTGTTGCTTAAAAAAAAATCACTTATTGCAGTTGGAAAATTAATAAAATGCAGCCCACATGAGGTCTGCCTGAATTTGAAAGACCCGATACCCCTTGTCCTGTGAGGAAAACAAATAGACCTGCAGCAGAAGGAACAAGATGGAACTTGAATAGACTGACTGGGATAAATTAACGGAGGGAGGGATACCACAAGGTCAGTTAGATTTGGAAGGAAAGACTTGAAAATTTGCTTAGCATGTTGCCATGATTGTTGTTTGAAAATAATCTTGGTTTATAGTCTGTTTGCTCCAGATCCTTATGCCAAGATCTAGGCAAGACTGTGGGGAATGGTGGTAAGATGTAAGTTATGGAAGGGAGGTGCAGAACGTTGCGAGAAGCAAAGGTTAGAAACTCAGTGGGGCAGGGCTGGTCTATTGGCGCAGTAGTAGGGTGTCAGTCCATGATGCTGGCGACCCACATTAGGCTACTGTGGCTTTCTGGCCCAAGCATACAATCCATTATAAATGGTACCACAAACTCAGGAATTTTTGATGCCTACAGCAGAGATTACAGACCAGAGACTGTGCAACTTTAAGAGGTGTTATTGTAACCAATATGCCCCTGGTTATACTAAGGGTTCACATTTGACAGCTGAATTAGGCTGCCTTTCAAAATTCTTGTACTGATCTCCTGGCTTCAGCTCCATACAGTCTCTCACAAACACATCCACTGGTGTTTGCCGAAACCAAGGGACTGATGTGAGAATTTAAAAAAATCAGTTTTGGAAATGTTCATTTCTGGTGCCTGCCATTGCTAAGCTGATGATTGCGGTTTATTGCTGTGATTTTTTTTTTGATTTTTTTTTTTTAGTACTACATTTTCTTTAACTTGTGTATTTGACAGATGACTACAGATCCATACAGTCTCTCTCATATAGCAATAATGGCACTGGCATGTAATTGAAACCAAGAGATACATTTATTTATTTATTTGTTTGTTTACCGGGTGGGCACACTGATCCAATGGACCATTTTCAGGTGCGACCTGGGCCATAAAGACTGCACATAGGTAATACAATTTGGAAATACAATTACACAGGTACAAAGGGTACAAAATATAGGACAATAGGAATAGGTATATGAAATGCATGTACAAAAATACAGTAACATTGCAGAGTAATAAATACAGAAAGTGAGGCCAATGGCAATAATTGTTCAGTGCAGTACATCAGGATTGAAACAGAAATAAATACAGTGAGTTGAAGAAACCACAGCAGAAATATGAAACAGCATATTTCACCCAGGGGGGAGGGTGGTACATGTGGCGGCAATCTTCAAGGCAGCTTTATAGTGTGATTTGAATGCTAGGTGCGAGTCTAGAGAGCAGAGAGAGACAGGTAGACTGTTCCATAGTTTGGGTGTGACAAAGGTGAAGGGTTTACTACACAGGCAGGTGGATAGCTGGGGAACTTCTAAAGGTAGGACGCTGGAGTTCCGAAGGTTGTGGGGGCAGTTTTTTTGTTTGATCAGGGAGGAAAAGGGGGACGGATCTCACCTTCTAATGGCATTGTCTATGGTATAGCCGAGGAAGTAGTTGTTTCCGGCCTGGTGGGGTGAGCAAGCTCAGGGAGTGATATAGGGAGCAATGGTGTGTGGAGTGGGGCGCCATCAGTGCGAATCTACAGAAAGTTTTTTTTTTTTAAATAATATATTTTATTAGGTTTTCAACAGGAAAATAAACAGTAACAAATATTACAAAACATTGAAACAGAACAGTATGTAGCAGCACATAGTACTGTCTTTGTGGTTCACAATCTAATCTCTCCATCAACATTCAGGAAAGAGGAGTAGTCTAGTCAGGGTTAAATGCATCTAATACATTTGGGCTAAGGCCCCACAAGAATACACATAGGATTCATTCTGTAATGGATGTTCCTGCCAGTGCTGGGATAGGATAATGATAGATGGTTGGACTATAGATTTAAAAGGAGTACATCCAAGGTGTTCCTCCATGTTTTGTATAAGTTCTGCCTATTCCTCAGGGAACTCATCATTTTTCCATTCTAAGGGCCTCCAGAATCGCATTATGCCACTCCTGAAGTAAGGGAAGGGTCTCATCCATCCAGTGTTTCAGGGTGAGTTTTTTTTTTTTTTTTTTATCATGGCTGCAATCAGGGTGATGCGAAATTTCCTCTGGCCAAAAACAGTGTCCATGTTTAGTCCAGTTAGGCAAATCTGGGGCATGAAGGCCTGTTCAAGGCCTAATATGGGATCTAGCCTAGCTTGGACTTCTGTCCAAAGAGGTTGTGCCTTCGGACAGTCCCATAAGATGTGCTTTAGCGTACCCCTGTGGAGCTTGCATCTGAAGCATATGTCTGTGTGGAGTGTGCCCATTTTGTACAGCTTCACTGATGCCATCAAACATGAGCAATTTGTAATTGCTCAAACCCTATGCAGCCATGATCTGGGGATCCTCCATTTCAGAGAATTCCATTCTCCAATACGTTGGAGATGCAGCACCCTCCGGGTCGACATTAACAATCTCCTCCTATAAAGCAGAAATGTGGCATGGCACTGTGTTGCCAGTTCTGCTAAGTCTTCCCATCCAGAAAAGAGCCAAATGTCCCATGGTTCAGGGCCTAGTGCTCCTGCCAATAAGTGCTGCAGTTCTAAAAAGGGGAAGACTGGGACCAAGGAAGGAGCCACTGCCAGCTTCAATTTGTTATATGTTATAAGAGAATTCCCTTCAAGGTAGTCCCTGAGTGTACCCCTCTGTACTGTACCCAAATGGTTATACAGAATCATTTTATGCTGAATCTTAAAGTTAGGATTCCCTGCCAGTGGTTGGGCTGGGTCCAGGATGGGCCTAGTCCCCAGCAAGTTGTGTAGTTGCTTGCTCTCTATATAGAGGAGCCTATAGGTGTTAGTTTGAGTGTTGGTAGAAGTTTGGCAAAGGGAATACAGAGCAGGACATTGAGCTTAATTCTGTTTTGAACATCCATCTCTATTATTTTCCATTGTGGGAGGCATGTTTCCTGGGCATGTCCAGTTGGATGGTTCCTCCACCACAGGAATTGGGTAGCTTTGGTTGCTGAATAGTAAAGCCAAAAGTCTGGCAGTTTCAGACCTCCCTGATCTCTGGAACGTGTTAGCTTGAGATATGACCTGCCTGGTGTTTTGCCATTCCATAAAAAGGAGGGAAGGCTCGATATCAATTGTGGAAACCATTACTGGAGGAGGGTGTACGTCAGCATTGAGATGGGGTAAAGCAGTCTAGGGAGAATATTAATTTTAATTATGTCAGTTTGTGCCCATAGTGTCAGGGGAAGTAAACCTTGGCGAGCCGGGACTGGCTCGAGCCAAGCTCGAGACCAAGAGGTGGCTCAGCTCAACTCACCTGTATTCTCAAATTGCGAGCCACAAGCCGAGCCGACAGAGGATTTAAAGAAAAACAAACAGTATATTGAGTGGCACAAAATGGACATGGTATTTGGTGCCACAATACACAGTCATGTCAGTCATTTCTGATTTGTGCTGTTATTGGCCATAAGAGGTTATTTAACATCTGATTGGCTATAATGTTTATTTATTTTGGTTGTTTTTAACCAGGAGTAGCACACTAAGCTGAAAGCTTTTTTAATTTTTTTTACACAGGTGCGACCTGGGAGCACAGGGAAGTTAAGTGACTTGCTCAGGGTCACACAGCATGTAAGTGGAAGCTGCAGGATTCAAACCCAGATCTGGTCTGCTTGATGTTATTAAATTTACAGTTCAGCGCCTTAAACCACTGCGCTATACTGCTTGCTAATGTTGAAAGGGTGGAACCTGGGAAGGAATTTCACTTATCTGCATTACGTTCAGTCACCAAGGCATGAATGATTGTCTGAGAAAGCCTGCAGAAGAATAAACTTTAGTTATCTGCTTAAATTTCTGGTTAATAATATATAATTTGATGAGATCATTAGGGTTGATGTGCTGTGCAGGTTGAAATATCTGCCAGTAAAATAAAAAAAAATTCTCCACAGTCCACACAGGCGTCGTGTAGGCATAGAACTGGGTTGTGTGTGATCCCTTCCGGCAGGCCAGGCAGGCCTCGAAAATCTGCAGGATGGAGTGCGGCAGCCGGGTGTATAATTAAATAACTGAGATACCCCCAGCTGCTATGGCTATCACTGGAAAGGTAATCCTTTTTTATTTCATCCGACACATTTTTCACATTTTATGTTTACTGTTTAGCCTGGTGTCCAGTGACCTAGCCATTATGTGGCTGTGGGAAGTTTTGTAGTGAGCTCAGGTGCTCAGCTAGGTTTTTTTTTTATTTGTTTTCATAATAACTTTTCCACAGAGTGAAGAAATGCAGTTAAAATCACCAAATGTAGCATTGCTGGATGGAACATTGTCCAAAAGGCTTTTAAGGTCAGGATAGAAAACTCAGAGAAGGCAGTTATGAGCGTGAGTGAGGCCTGTTCTTTTTAAATATTCAGTAGCGCAGTGTTCTCCCCTGTGCCGGCGATGCCACATTAGTACTGACTGTAGATGCAGAACTGCGTTGGGTTGTCTGGGTGCTGGGCTGGCACTGCTGGGTGGATGGGGCAACACTGTGCTGCCAGGATAAAGGGATGTGTAGAGACATTAGAGAAGTGCTGATAAAGTATTAATTTTAGTGCAAGCATGGTACTGTTCATTAAGTCGATGGTGTGGTGGGGGGGGGTGTGCCGGACCGGCCACCTATTGTGGGATTAATTCAACACAAATACTTATATTTGGCTTCTGATTACTGAATATATGGCTAAATATTCAGGACAAGGTTGTTATGTCAAGGAAAACTAAGAATACATTTTTACACAAACCGCTAAACAGCATCGTAGGTCACAAGTCGGACAACTAGTTGCACAGCTACCTAAACCTTTGTGTAAGGACCATCTGCAGTCATACCACCCAGGTGTACTAGGAGTGCATTGGAATGAATCCTGTAAATTTTAAATGGTTTGGGCCTGGGATGATGAACTGGAATCTTTGCCAATGTGGATTGTGGACCTAGCTGTGGAGTCATAACTTGGTGGGCAGTTTTATACAGACAGCATGATTAAGGGAAACTTTGCAAAATGAAGGTGCAGTAATTTGAAGGGAACAAGTTTGTCTCCCAAATTGTTTTTCACTTGGCTGCCTGTAATTGTTCAATGATCGAAGGAAAGAGCAAGATACAGTATTAAGTTTAGGTGTGTTATTGATGCTAAATGATTGTTTCATTTTTCTTGTTTGAATCATTTCTATAGTTTCAAAAGCAAAGAAGCATTTTAATACCTGGAATGTGTGTTAAATGATCAACTACTGAGGTCTGCTGGGCCATGCCTGTTGAATTTATAGGTTTTGCTGTTAGTCTGTGTTGTGTACATTTACAGGGCTTTCATAGAAAGTCATTATAGCTTCTGGTGATGTCATTGGACCTTTAGGGGAAACTAAGCTTTCTGTGGTTATATTGGAAATAGATTACCCCATGATATTAAGAATCAGAACTCCTGCTCTCACACCATTGCTGCTCCTTTTATGAATATTTGAAAGAACAATGATAGTGCATTGTAATTCTCTGTTAGATTGTCTTATGCAAGTGGGGCTGCTTCGAAATAACAGTGAACATACTGCTTAAAAATATTAGAATATTTTATATTGCTGCAGTTGCATTAAGTATGGGGCATGCCTGCATTTCACATGCTAGTTGCTGGTGAAATGTGTCTTTATTAACATTTAATGGATCGATTAGATTTCCTTCTGTAAGTCTCTAACACCCTTCCATTCACTTTAGTCACACATACAAAACAGCATTGATTCATCATTGTGCCTTCTTGTTAGTGCTTTTGTTTGTGGGGTGCTCTTTCCTATGCCCAGGCTCCTGTCCGGGCTCCTACTTTTCTGCCTTATAGCTCAGCTCACTGCCTGCCATGTTCTGACTGTCTGACACTGCTGCGTGGCCCTCTTTTCTACTCTTTGTCAGCTTGCCCTCCTATTGTTATTCTCTTTGCCTGTTGTTCCTCCTTTGGTTGGGTATTTAATATTAGAGAAAAGCCATGTTTGTGACTCAAGAACTGCACCCCAGCCAAGATTTTGTTTGTACTTATTTTTTTCTCATATTTATTTATAAGAATTATTTGCGTTATCCTGGTTAGAGCCAAGTCTCACAAGTCACAGCACATTGCTGTCCGTAACCCTGTTATATTGTTTAAATAATTTTAAATCTGGTTAATCCAGTAAGATTTCCTGTATGGCACACTCTTTGAAGAATTTTCTGCAGTTTGCAAAATACCTTGTAGGAATTTACTGCAATATAAAACTCCCCTAAAAAAGGATCACTTTTTAAATTTCCGATAATCTTTGGCTTGGCTTGTAATTGGCTTTAAAAGCCAAGCCAGAGCCTTGGCTCAGCTCTGGCTAGGCTGTTCTTTAAAAAAAATCAAGGCTTGTCCAGCTTTAAAGGGAAGTGATTGCCAGCATACTAAATCTTGTTTGAGTTTGGTTAATAGTTTGTCTATGTTTTGCTGGCGCATCCATTTAGAGCTTTGGGCAATGTATATTCCCTGGTATTTGATGGACATGTGGTTCCATGAGCCTCCTCAATGCAATACTGTGTCCCTCCTTGTATGGCAGTTGAGGGGCATAATACAGGTCCTGGAAAGGTTGAGCTTATAGCCCATCAGTTTTCCATATTGTTTAATCAGCTGGAAGGCTGCCTGCACTGAATGGGCAGAATGAACTAGGTGTAGAAGGATATTGTCCACATAGGTGGACAGTTTATATTCCTTCCCTGCAACTTTCACTCCAATAATATCGTCATCTGCTAAAATAAGCCTTGTGAGGGGTTTCAAGTACAGGTTAAACAAAAAGGGCAATAGTGTGCAGCCCTGTCTGGTGCCTGTTTCCAGGGTAAAGGGGGGTTGACAACATACCATTGCACCACACCTTTGCTGAAGGATGGCAGTATAAAAGCTCTACTCAGCTCATAAATGAGGAAAGGAAGCCAAAAGAATTCAAAGTCTTGAAAAGAAATGGCCATGAGACCCTGTCAAAAGCTTTTTCTGCAGCCAGGGAAAGTAGGACAGCCAGTTCTTGTGAATCCCTGGACGTAGAAATAAGGCACATAAACTTTCTGAGGTGGTTAGTCACCAGCCTCTCCTGCATAAAGCCCACCTGTTGGGGGCCAATCAGCATTTGTCAAACCATGTTAACCCTCTTAGCCAGAATTTTGGCTAACACTTTCACATCTACATTTAGCAAGGATATTGGCCTGTAGCTGTCCAATGTTGTGGGATCCTTATCCAGTTTTGGTATCAATATAATCGGGGCTTCCTGCAGATGGGGATGGAGGGAGCTGATCTTTTTCACCTCACCCTCCCTGAGCCCACTGTGGTCCAACAGCTCCTCTTTCTTGGCAACCTCTGAGGCAACGGCAGTGGCACTGGTGGTCCCCAGATGGAAGAGGAGGTCCCACAAATCCTGGCCAACTCAGCCTGGAGATGAGCAACCTCCTTCCTCAGCCCAGAGAGGTGCCTGCAGATGGGACAACACCGCATCCTCCAGAACGTCTCCTGGAAGACTGCTGCTCCACAGCCACTGCACTGCACCACTCCAATCATGTCTTATTTCTGGCCCCTTAACTGTTTGCAATCCTTACTCTTTCCTCTGGTTTTTTTCTCTCTCTCCTTACTTTCTGCCTGTGTGCCCTTTAAGCTCCTGATTGTCCTGTTCTGAGACAAGAATATCCTATATTTCTCAGTAGACCACTTACTTGCTCAGAGGCAGACCTCCAGCAGCTAGAGGGGGCTGGAGAGCTACTCTTGCCTTTCTAGGATGGTGGGTCTTTGGTGGTTCTGTGATCACTCACTTCCTGCTCCCAAACAGGAAGTTCCTGTTGTCAGTCAAATCCTGTGCCTATGAAAATAGAACTAGCTTTGCGTGGGGAGGTGGAGGGGAGGGAAGGAGGGCAATATAGTCCCAGTAGAGAAGTTCAGTCACACAGCAGTCCTTTCTCCTGGTGTCTTCTGCCAAGCTATTCCAAGCTCAGGGAGGGTGAGGGTGGTGGAACAGAGGCGCATCCCTCCAGTTGTACCTCTCCACAATTCCTATGCCATTCTGGCAAAGTGTGGTTCCTCTATGGAGGTACCTGCAGTGGAGACCAAGGAGGATGCTGGGAACCTCCACAAAGGAGACCCACAGGAGGGTGGCAGGGGACCCTGCAGGGGAAGGAAACAACTCCTGGTGGGGGACTCCATTGTTAAGAAGGTAGAACTGGGGGAGGAAGGGGAGAGGGAGGTAAGGTGCCTGCCTGGTTCCATGGCTTGGAGGGACAGGGAGCGAATCCTCAGGATTGCCGGAGCAGCTGCACAGGGGAGGGAGCTGGATGTCATTGTCCACCTAGGGACAAATGACCTGGCTAAAAAAGGGATTAGAGAAGTGCAGGAAGAGTTTGTGGAATTGGGGAGGGGCCTTAGTCAAGTAGCACGCACGGTAACCTTCTCGGAGGTGCTGCCCTTCTATGGCATAGAAGAGGCTAGGGTGTTCCGCACCATGGGATTCAATCAGTGGTTTGAAAAACTGGTGTGGAGCTCAGGGATTTGGCTTCATTGGGGACTGGGGGTCCACCTGGAGTGATGCAAGCCTATACTGGCATGATGGGCTGCATCTGTCCGGGAGGGAACCAGGATCCTAGGGTGATAGGTTTAAATGCTTCCATTGGCAAGCTTTTAAACTAGCCAAGGGGAGGCACTGGAAAGGAGCAGGAAATCCTAGCCCCAAATAATCACGGTAGTAGTGCGCATACACCAACATAGAGATGTCGATAGGGAGAAGGGCAGGGGTAAATGGAGAAAGTGACAAAGACAAGAAGGACAGGGATGGGGCAAAAGGGAGTAAGGCCATCAGGAAATGGAGGGTAATGAGTACCAATGCCCATAGTCTGGGCAACAAGCTCCCTGAGCTGGTGGCCTTGATGGAAGAGGGATGCCAGGATATCATAGCAGTCACAGAAACATGGTACACAGAGAACCATGACTGGGATGTTAACATACCAGGGTACATAACCTACAGAACAGACAGGCAGGGGAGAAGAGGGAGGAGAGCCTCTATGTAAAGGAAGGATAAAAGCAACTGAACAAAAGAGTAAACAGGGAGGAGAGGAGGACTGTGGGTTACCTTGAGACTGGAAAGGCACCACAATCCGCACAGGGTTGTGTACAGACCCCCATGTCAGGGGGAAGGAATGGACAAGGATATGATAGAAGGCATTCTTAGAATGGCAGAGAAAGGGGAGATACTTTTGATGGGAGACCTGAATATGCCAGATGTTAACTGGAGCACATTTGCTGCAGCCACATCCAAGAGCAGGGCCATTCTTGATGCCCTACAGGTGGCAGGCCTTAGACAGCTAGTTTGGAACCCACTCATGGGGGAGCAATCTTAGACCTCATACTCTCAAACGGGGGCAGTGAGAGGATCTCGATCTAGAAGTGGGTTGCCATCTGGGGACAAGTGACCATCAAACAGTGTGGTTCACATTAAACTCAGCTACAGAGTCAAGCCCACAAAAGTGAGGGTACTGACTTTAGGAGGGCTGACTTCGCAAGATGGGAGAGTGCCTCGAAAGCACTAGCAAACAGGCTAGAAGGAGGTGTGGAGGAACAATGGAGAATCATCAAAACTGCCATCACAGAGGCAACAAGCCTTTGTGTGAAGCAAATAAACAAATCAAAATGAAAGAAAAAGCCACTATGGTTCTCAAAAGAGGTGGCTGTGAAAGTCAGGAAGAAAAAGATAGCATTCCGGAAGTATAAGGAAACACAGAAGGAGCAGGACAGAGTGCTATACCAGTTAAGGCAGAAGCAAGCAGGGAGGGAAGTCAGAATAGCAAAGGCCCAAACTGAGGAAAATATAGCCAACTCAGTTAAGAAGGGGGATAAAACCTTTTATAGGTACAACAGCGAGCATAGAAAGACAAAGGGAGGGATAGTGAGGCTGAATAGAATGAACGGTGGGTGGGTAGAGGGGGACAGTGAAAAAGCAGGGATACGGAACGAATATTTCTGATCAGTATTCACAAAAGAGGAGGGGGACGTGCCTAATCCAATTAACAGAAGCACTCTTGATAGGGGGGGTCGATCCCAGTCCTTTCACAGAAGAAAGGGTTCTGCAAGAACTCCAAAACTGAAGGTGGACAAAGCAATGGGTCCTGATGGAATTCACCCAGAATTCTAAAAGAATTAAGGAGGAACTAGTGAAACCACTGGCTACTCTTTTTAATAAATCATGGAGGATGGTGTGGTACCCGAGGACTGGAGGAAGGCGGATGTGATTCCCCTTCACAAAAGTGGGACTAAGACAGAGGCAGAAACTACAGACCTGTCAGTCTGACCTCTGTGGTGGGGAAAGTGATGGAGTCACTTCTAAAGGAAAGAATAGTTGAGTACGAGAGGCCAGTGGAGCACAGGACTCAAGGCAGCATGGGTTCACAGCTGGAAGGTCATGTCAGATGAATCTAATAGATTTCTTTGACTGGGTGACCAAAGTAGTAGACTAGGGAGGGGCTGTGGACATGGCCTACCTAGACTTTAGCAAGGCATTTGACACAGTCCCACACAAAAGATTATTAGTCAAAATAACCAGCCTGGGAGTGGGTCCCAGGGTGGTAGCCTGGTAAAACATTGGCTGCACAACAGACACAGAAGATAATTGTAAATGGAGTCCACTGAAGAAAGAGGGTTACTAGTGGGTACCGAGGGTTCAGTATTGGGTCCAGTCCTTTTTAATGTCTTCATCAGTGACATTGCAGAGGGACTAGAAGGAAAAGTATGCCTTTTTGCAGATGACACAAAGATCTGCAACAGGGTTGATACACAAGGAGGCGTGGAAACGATGAAAAGGGACTTGGCAAGGTTGGAGGAATGGTCAGAAGTATGGCAGCTAGGATTCAATGCAAAGAAGTGCAAAATAATGTACCTGAGAAACAAGAACCCAGGGGAAGAATACACAATGGGTGGGGAGGTAGTAACAACAACAAAAAAGGAAAGGGAAAGGGGGTAATCATATCAGATGACCTTAAGGTTAGCAAGCAATGTGAGAAGGCAGTAGGGAGGGCTGGGGGTATACTGGGATGTATAGGGAGAGGCATCAGCAGCAGAAAACAGGAAGTTGTTATCCCTCTGTACAGACAGTTGGTGAGACCCCATCTGGAGTACTGTGTCCAGTTCTGGAGACCCCATCTCCGTAAGGACATAGACAGGATAGAGGTAGTCTAGAGGAGGGCAACTAAAATGGTGCAGGGTCTGCAAGAGAAGCTATGAGGAGAGACTAAAGGAGCTTAATATGTATACCCTTGAGGAAAGAAGGGAGAGGGGGACATGATAGAAACTTTTAAGTACCTCAGTGGAATCAACAAAGTCCAAAAGGGTAGCATCTTTCAGAAAAAGAGACTTGCAAGAACAAGGGGACACAATTTAAAGATAGAAGGAGGGCGTCAGGGGCAATGTAAAGGAAGTATTATTTCACAGAGAGGGTAGTAGATGCATGGAACAGCCTTCCTGAGGAGGTTGTGGGGTCTAAAACTGTGGGAGAATTCAAGAATGCATGGGACAGACATAAGGAAATTCTTGTGGGGGGTAGGAAGAAATAGGCTGTTGGTTAACTAGGATCTGCGGCCTATCCTGTAGGTAGGGAAATGGGCAGACTAGATGGGCCAAACGGTCCTTATCTGCCATCAAAGTCTATGTTTCTATGAACAGATTGGCAAGGGGTTCTGAGAGTTGGAAGCTAAAGGTTTTATAGTAATTTGGAGACAAGTCGTCTGGCCCTGGGGCTTTATCCAGTTTCATAGATGCTATGGCTTGCTGAACCTCGCCTGCAAAGATATCTGCATCTAGCAGGTGCCTTTGGGCCTCAGTGATTTGAGGGAGGTTTGCTTTCTTTAAGAACTATTGAATCTCAGCCTGTTGTGCAGGTGGCTCTGCTGTGTATAATTCAGAGAGGAAGTCTCGGAAAGCATTGGATATCTCTCTGTGATTTGAAAGTAAATTCCCATGCTTGTCTCTGACATTTGTTATCTATCTATCTTTTAGATTCCTGCTGTTTCAGTCTAAGGGCTAGCAGTTTTCCAGCTTTCTTGCCCTGGTCAACATAATGAGTTTTCGCTTTAAAGATAGCATATTCTGCTTTTTTCTCTAAGCAACTTATTATATTTGGCTCTGGCAGTATTCAGTTGGGTAGTCATGTTGTTGGATTACTTCCCAGAAACGTTCCTTTTTTTTGTGGATGCTAGCTGTGTAAATTCTCCCCTCACCATGCATTTGAAGGCTTCTCATAGGGAGGAGCTGTTTGAGGCTGAGGGCATATTGAGTTAAAAATAACGTGTTACACAGTCTTTGAGTTTTTCTACACAAGTGGGGTCCTTGAGGTAGGTATTGTTAATTCTCCACAATCTATGTATTTCTGCTGATTGAGTGGGCGAAAATGTGAGTGCAACTGGGGCATGGTCTGAAACCACCTTCACCCCTGTCTCACAGTGGGAGGTTACTCTGAGAACCTCAGGGTTTGTCAAAAAGAAGTCTATTCATGAGGAGGAGTCATGGCCCACCGACCAAAAGGTGTAATACTTAACTGTGGGGTGCAGGACTCTTCAAACCTCTGGGTAGGAGAAAGACCAGTATTTCTAGTTCTAGATCTGTCCATGGAGCTATCCAGAACCTGGTTCCACTCACCACCCAGGATAATTGGATGGCTCTGTGTTTCACTGAGTAGCAGTAGGAGGGTAGTGTAAAAATGAGGGTCCTCCCCATTTGGTTCATATACAGAGGCAATGGTAATAGCAGTATTGCCTCTATTTCCTTTAATTATTATATATCTCCCTGAAGGGTCCACTAATTGATCTGCTACTTCGAAGGGGACATTCCTGTGTATGAGAATAGCTACCCCCTTCCTCTTGTTATTGCATCCTGCTGCAAAAACTTGTCCAGCCCACTCCCTTCTCCACAGCTTGGCATCCTGAGCCAGCATATGGGTCTCCTGAAGGAAGGCAATCTGCCCCCCCCAAGTGATTTAATGTGTCTAATAATCTGATATCTTTTCTGTTTTATTTGGGCCCCTTTTACATTCCAGGTTATACATTTATACTGTATCTGACACATTGTGAAAGACTCTGGTGTTCATTTTCTGCATATAGTAGGTTGTGGGTTGTAGTGGAGTCCCAGGAGGATTCGGGGGGCCCTTTACTGTTTTTGTCACTTTCCATTATTAGCATTTGTTTATTAAAATGTACTCCCTGTATATACTCTAGATGCTTTTCTCTAAGTAGTTTGAGTGCTGCAAACCACATTCTAACCATAAGAACATTTAAAACATGTAAAACAGTAAATTGTAGAACAGCAAAAAGATCTATCAGAACTGCACTGGCTGATCACTAAGGTGTCCCCTGTGCAGTGAGGTATCAATGCTATTACCTTGTAACTGAGTTGATTAGTGTGTTGGAGGGTCTCTGCCACCTCCCCCTCCTCCAAGGTGGAGGACTGGCAGATAAAACCCCACCGGTCAGTTGGTCCGAGGTTGGCCTGAGAAAAAAAGTATCTCCTCTTCTCCACCGTCCTCATTTAGTTTGATAAATAGAGGCACACAGCCCAAGTGACAGTCTGCCTTTTGTGAGATTTCATAGCTATTCTATTAATCCTTGGTGCTAGTAGCTTCCCACCATCTGTCTTCCCCCCAACACTTTTTCCCCTCCCTCCCCCTTCAAGGCCCTTGAACATAAACTGTGTCAACTCGAAAATATATGGGAAGCGAAGTGGAGGGATGGTCTCTTTAAATATAAAATTAAAAATCAAAAAAGTCCCAGTTGTGGTAGCTCCCCCATCAGTTAGGGTTTGCATATCATAAAATGAGTATTCAGTCGCTCCCTCCCCCAGCACAGCACACCATTCGCTGCAAAGGGGATCTCCAGTATTTTAACAGCTTGTATGTCCCCTTGTGCTGTGGGCATTGTGGATTGTCTGTTCAATAGTTGAGATGCCTCAGTGTGAGGTGCTCTGCTGAATGCACTATCCAGAGGCCAGGAGGTTATTTCCTACAGTTTAGCTGTTCACCAGCATAGCTGCGGCAATGTCAACCAGTTTTTTGCAGTACCGAAGGATCCAGCTCTCGTGCTGGTATCTCAAACTGAAGCAGAGTGGAGAGACGATGATTTTCAGTGATCAAGGTGTTCCCTGCTGTACTGTAGGTATGTGGCCCAGAACATTTCTAAATCCAAGAGTGTTCATGTGGCATGCATTTCCACTGCTTGCATCGCCATGCAGACAGAGTGGCCATCTCTCACTGAAAAGTTGAAAGATAATCTAATTGGGTGGGGGATTTCCTTTAGAGTACTAGCTGGGGTGGATGTGTCCAGCATGAAATTTACATCTCCTGAACTGACAAGAGCTGTCAATTTGTCATCCCAGCTTCTGTACTCATGCACATCAAGTTTCTAAGGTGGGAAAAAGTTGAAGCAGAAGCAGTGGTTAACAGAATTACAGGCAACATATGAGTGTATATGCCATCGCCATTTTGGAGTAGCCTCATGGCACAGTCAGTTCAGATGTTACTCAGCCTTTGACTGGCTTTGTCTGGCTCAATTTAAATCCGGTTTTGCCCAGTTTTACCCTCCAGATTTCTGAAATATCAGACTGAGTTCTGAGAGGGGTCCTGGGGGACACAAATAAGGTGGGGAGGCTCCAAAAGACAACAGGCAGTTTTATAGCAATAAACAGTCACTTGCTATTATAGGCTGTCGTACGATGCTGGGAGAAGTTTCAGGCACTTTTCATTCATTCACACAAAGTAAGAAGGAAGTGCTTTGAGTAAATACCAGGCTTATCTTCATTTAGTATGTCTGTGGAAGAACTGAGGCAATACGTTTGGTAGTTCCTGCTGTACCGCTTGTGCACTTTGAAATTCCTGTTGGCCCCAATCTGTGGTAATTACTAACCTGGCCAGGAATAGCATCTGGAATTTTATTTTAGCTGTATGTAGGGTATTCTTTATTTCCTTGTAGGCCAGTTGTTTTTCTCAGACCTGGGGGTTACATCGCAGAAAATGTAAAAGCGGATTCCCTTCCACAGCAATGTGACTTTTTTTCTTGCTTGTTGCTGGATGTAAATCTTGTCCTGGAAGTTTAGGCATCTAAGTATGATGGCTCTTGGTACCCCCCCTCCCCGGGGCAGCAGTGGCTTTAACAATCTGTGTGCCATCTCAATAGGATATACTACACCCAACTCAGGAGGACTAGCTACTTCTTGCAACAATTTTTGAATCAAGGACATCATATTACCCACTTCAGCTTTCTCAGGGATGCCCACTAGGATGAGATTGTTTCATATGCTGCATCCCTTCTGGTCCTCAATTCAGTCCTTCAGTAGGGCCATTTATTTCTTCAGCTGCTGCATTTCTTCATTATCCTTGGTACGTTGATCTTCAAAGGAGCTAATTCTAGCATCAGCATCACCAACCTGCATCATTAGTGTTTCTACCATTGGTTTTAGGGTCCGGAGGTCTAGCCATTTCCAGCATGGTTATTTTAATTGTAGTTAGTTCCCCCCAAAAAGCGATCCATTTTATCAGACAACTGTTCCCCGGCATTGGCCTTAGGGGACAAGTCAGATGCCGGGTCTGATTTCTGTCGCTTGTTGGGCAGTGATCATAGTGGCACTGGTGGAGCGACACCAATCTCCAGCTGCTGTTGTGCCAGAGCAGCCATTCTTGATGAAATTGGTATCTTTCTCTTCCTTAGAAGTTCCAATTGCTTTTAAGCACTTGTTCGATCTGAATGAATAGAGTTTAATTTAATTATGCCTCGTTTAGTGCAGCTGCGAGTACGGAGCATCAAGGAGAGCTTGTCAATTACTCAGGTTACATCACGTGACACCACAAATCTACAGAAGTTATTGTAGGTGGTAGTAAGCCTTGTGAGAAGTTGGGAGGAAGTATGTGTATAGGTTGGGGCACAATCTATAAGAAGATAGAGGTTGCCTTGTGCTATGGCAAGTCGGGCCACAGGGGACAGATAGTGTTTTAGTTGGAAGCCCACCACCATTTTCTGATTTATGCACTGTGAGGTGTTATTGATGTGCACTGTGAAGGTTAAGGTAGGATCAAGGGTGAAATCCAAGTATTTGAAATAGGGTACATTTTCAAGGGGGGGGGCACCTAGAGATAGAATGAGCAGGGAGGATGAAGTATTGGTCAGTTTGGAGATCTTTGGTTTAGACCCCCCGAAGCATGGTCTTTGTTTTGCTAGAGTTTGCTAGGAGTATATTTCCAGGATCCAATTGTGTGCTGCTCCATAGTTTAGAGTTAGTGTGGAAGAGAGACTAGCCAGTGACTTGGCACTGTGGAACAATACTAGGTTGTCTGCGTAGAGGATGGCCTTGCATGTGAGGCTGTCTGCTGGTAGGGAATGTATGAATAGCAAAAAGAGGAACAGACCCAGGATGGAGCCCTGGGGGACACCAGTGGTTACTGCCATAGCTATTGAGGTGGCACCACCAATGCTAACCATTTGGGATCGGCCAGACAGATAGTTCTGAAACTAGGTAGCCGTTCCTGCAGAGCAACCAAGGTTCTTTAACTTGCCATGGAGTAAGTTGTGGTCTACTAGGTCAAAGGCCTTGGTCAGATCCACGAAGACTATGCTTGTAAGGTGCCCTATATCCATGTTGCTGAAGACATGTGGCCCGATTCTAAAAGTGCTATGCCTGGCATAACAGCACTTGGGCCAAAAAGAATGGCGCAAGTAGCAAGTTACGCCAGCAGTTGCGACATGCAGGATTCTACAATGTGGCCTGTGACATGTCACCGGCCACTTGCAGGAAAGAGCAGTTATGCCAGCAGTTGTGCCATAAACCCCCGGTGACATGGTGCTAGGGGGTTTATGGCAGTAGTTGTGCACTATTCCAGTAGGGCAGTGACAAAGTCCCCAATGTTGGGATTCTATAAGGACCCCCGGAGGAGAACCAGCAATGCAAGTTACACCAGCATTTAACTGGTGTAACTGTACATACGTCCTCCGGGTTCTGGTGACCAGCCACACCCACTCCAGGATTTCCCCAATGCCCAGAACACTCCCATCAGTGCCCCACGGGCAGTCCACAACCCCCAGCCCCCGATCCCCCACAACAGATGTGCCCAGCTGGGCATCTCACACCCCTAGAACCCCCAAATTCTCAATGCCCTGCAGGGCAGCCCACACATCATGCCCCTGACCTCACAATGCTAGCACCCCACAGGGCAGCTGTGCCCCCCCAGCCAGTCCCCAACCCAAAGTGAATGCCACAAATGGTAAATGATTAAATAACCCTGAGATGCCTGGTAGTCTAGTGGTCCCCACCCACCCACCCAGCAGTGCCAGTCCATCCACATCCCCCCCAATCCATACCCAGCTGGCGATTGGCACAGCCCACCTCTCACCTCCATGGCCAGCCGCCAACTGAACACTGCATGGCGCACTGTAAAGACTCGCTCAGAAATTAATGAATATTCATTCATTTCTGAGCACATCTATATAGTAAGCGCCATGCAGTGCTCGGTCAGCGGCTGGCCGTGAGGAGAGGTGGGCTGTGCCATTTGCTGGCTGGGGATGGTGGGGGAAGTGTGTGAACTGGCACTGCTCAGTGGGGTGGGTGGGGACCACTAGACTACCAGGCATCATGGGGTTATTTAATTATTTACCAATTGCATATTTACTTAGGGTTGGGGACGGCTGGGGGACACAGCTGACCTGCAGGGCTTTTAGGGTCACTTACACTTGTTGGGGCTGCACTGCAACATGCCTCTCGGTATGCCTGTAGGTTGGCATACCTTTCCATATGTCACAAGTCATGGGATTTGCCCGCAGGGACCCTGCCCTTCTAGAATTGGGCACAGGGTCCATGTCGCAATGGTGTTTGGGGCAAGTCGCCTTTGGCGGCGACTTGTGCCAAGCTTCTAGAATCAAGGTCCTGGTTTGTAAAGTGGGCCAAGGCAAATGCAGTTCTGTGATATTTCCTAAAACTGTTCTGGTGAGGACAGAGAAGGTTATATTTATTGACATGATCAGATACTTGTTGGTGAACAACCTTTTCGAGGAGCTTGCTCAGATGCAGCAAGATAGAGATGGGCCTGTAATTATCCATGGACTGAAGATCACCGGCTTTGAAAATGGGGACAACCCTAGCATTTTTTCATATGGTAGGCATAGCTGAAGTGGTGAGGGCGAGATTAAAGATCGTGGTCAGGGGTTTGGTGATAAGTGGGGCTATGAGTTTCAGGAAGTGGGGATATACTCCATCACTACAGGGACTACTCCATTTGGGGAGGATCTTCAGTAATTTATAGGTTTCTTGGGGGGAGACAGCTCTGAAGTGGAAAGGTGACTGGAGAGTGTCGGCCACAGGTGTGTGTTTGGCTTTTTTTTGCTGGGCTTGCTGGGTTGGATGTGGACAGCTTACCAAGGTGAGCCGAGAAGTCCATGAACTTGTCATTTAGGGCATTATTCACTACAGTGGGGTTGGTTAAAAGACATGTTGGGGTGCTGAGATGCAAGGCAGGGTGGTGGGATCTAGGGGCTATCAAGGAGCCTGTGGTGGACTAGAATAGGCAGGGGTTTCATAGGCTGTCGCTCTAGAGTTTTCGAAAGTAGCTCGCCTTGTGAGTTTTGATCTGCTATTTACACAGATTGCACAGTCTCCTGTAATCATTCCATAGGGTCATGGGAGGGAAAGGCTTTGAAAGCAGCCCATTTTGTGTCTCTCTCTATCATATGTGAGAGGAGGTCTTTTGTGAGCCAAGCGGGTGCTTCTGCCTCACACCCGGTGAGTAGTTAATGGGAAAAGCCTGTCCTGAATATGCACCAGGGCATCAGGGAGAAATCCTACAGCTGAAGCGACATCAGGAAGACTGTAGAGTTATCCAGTTTACTGCTCTGACATCAGTGAACAGGTGGGTGGAGTCATAGCAGGCAAAATCCCTAAAAGTCAGATGCTTAGGGGAGGATGCTTAGATTTGGATGACCAGATGACGTAGGTTGGGGAGTAGTCACTGATGGAATCAGCTAGGATACCAGCTTGAAGGATCCTGTCATCTTGTTTGTTACTATCCAGTCCAACAATGAGTGGTTTTGAGATCTGCTATTTCTTCTTGTGGGCATGGTAATGGTTTGAGTGATGTTTTGCTGCTTAAGTAGATCACTGTACTCTGGTTGCTTGGAATGTAGCCAGTTGAGGTTTTAATCACCTAACAATATACTTTTCTTGTGTGGAGAGAGCTGTCCCAGGCCTGACAGTAAGCTGGTTAACACTGGAATGCCCCCTTCAGGAGGGTTGTAGCAGCACCCAATATAGGTCTTTTTATTGGATCCTAGTGTAAGTTCAGTGAGGAGTCACTCACTGTGGGAGCTTGCATTGGAGCAAAGGGCTAAGGTAACTGTAAGAGGGTCTCAGACATACAAAAGTACCCCTTCACCTTTCTTGATACGGGGTCTATCGTGCCTTAGCATAGAGTAGCCAGGCAGGTGGAAACTAATGTCATGGATAGAAGGCTTGAGCCATGATTTGGTGATGTCAAGAATATGAGGCTTATAGAGGGACACCCATGCTTCTGCGTTAGCAAATCTGGCCATGAGGCTGCAGATATTGAGGTGAGCAACCTTCAGTCTGGATGTGCTGGTCCATGCTTGGTTGGAGTAGGTGACTGGGATGTTTAAGGAACCCGGGTTGCTCTCTACATCACCTTCCTGTAGCAGTAGTGAGAGCAGTGGCTCATAGATATAGCTTGTGGAGATTGGCAAAGGCGGTGAGATGGTTTGTGAGAAGATGAAAAACCCTAGTAGGAGGTGGTACCTTTTAGAGAGGAGAGCTAGAAGAAGATGGCAGAGGGGGAGGTGATCCCACTGATCCATCATATGTAGGGGAGTGTCTAGATTGTGGGAGTGGTGGAAGCTAGACAGTGCAGCCTGGTCTATGGCCAGGACTCTTGCACAGAGGTCAGTGCCCTGTAGCAGTCCCATGAGTAGTGTGGCTATCAGGGGTAACATGATAGGCTTCATCATGGGGGGAGAGCTGCAGAAAGCAGGAGATAAGGAGAAAAATCAGGGAAAATGATCTAGGGAGTAAGTATGCAGAAAGTCAGAGTTTTTCTTTTTGCAAAGACAGGTTATTTACTAGTGAAAGGATTTGGCAGATAGATAAATTAATTACCTGAGGTAAGGAAGGATATGTCTCAGGTGATGATTATTAGTTTGCTGGGTGTTCAGGAGATGGAAGTATCCAAGCGAGTTTAAAAATAGGGGAAGATAGGAAGAGACTTTGAGGTGAAAAGGCAGGGGTGCAGGACTGAGCTGATTGGTTTCACCTGTCTTCCAGTCCAATAAAAGAAACACCAGCTTAGGGTGGGAGGGTGGTTGGGGAGGTTGGGTTGCAAGAAGTAAGTGATGCCACATGCCAAGGTAGCAGGTAGATTAAGTCTCAGTACATGGGGTTGTTTGGTGTTATTGCTGCTGGAGAGGCTGGAGGGTCGGTGGAGGGTTCCTGGGATTCTTTCTGACTGCCCTCACAACCCCCTGGGAGGTGTCAGTAGTGCTGACAGTGGTTCCTGGAGCTGGGAGCTGGGTAAAGAAGGATATTTAAGTAGGCAGGGGCAGTGGCAGTGACATGCTGGGTGTAATCTGAGCCCTGTGGGGGCAGAATGAGGGAACAAGCTAAGCACTGTAGGCAGACAACTGAAAAGACTTTTATACTAAGCATGTAGCAGCCTATCTTTTCTAAACAGTAGCAATTTTTAACAGGAGCAGGAAAATATTTTGCAGTGTATGGAACAAATATATTGTACTTGGGGGCCATGGCACTTTATAAATTAATAATACTGTCCCTTTCTGCCATTTCCCACCTATAGTCTAAAACAGCAAGGGAACATGTAAAACAATAAATCCTATCCCTTAAAGCAACATACGAACAGTCCAAAAACTCTGTTTAAAAAAAAAAAAAAAAAAACTGAAACACCTGCAAAAATAAAACTCTCAGTAAGTGTCTACCAACCCCCACTAGGGGGACCACAAGGTCTGGCTCAGCAGTTAAAGTCCCTCCAAAGATGGCGCCGCATGCCAAGGTAACATGTAGGTCAAGTCTCAGTACCTGGGGTTGTTTGGTGTTATTGCTGCTGGAGAGGCAGGCGGGCAGGGGGAGGGCTCTTGTGATTCTGTCTTCCCTCACAACCCCCTGGAAGGTTTCAGTAGCACTGACAGTGATTCCTGGAGCTGGGGTTGTTTGGTATTATTGCTGCTGGAGAGGCTGGCAGGAGGGGGGAGAATTATGAGAATTAGATAAACAAAATCAACTTTGGAAGTATTTCTTTGTTTTTGGTAACGGCAATCCCTATGCTGCTGATCGTGGTTTATTACTGTAATATATTTATCATGTACTGCCTCATCCATAGGGATAGGCTGTTCTCAAAGCATGGCCGAGGAGTTGCCATGTTCTATAAAGATCTAAACATCACGGACACCCTGTTCTCAACATCATCTGCCTGTGAGTCCCTTCACCCTATTCTCACCGTGGGAGCCAAGAAACTCCACATTGTCTGTGCCTACAATCCCCCAAATGGGGGCACTGTAGGTCTGCAGGACTTATTTGATCAGACCTTTTTGCACTCCAAACATAATGAGGTCATTATATTGGGTGACCTTAACCAAAATTGGCTAGGGACTGCCCATAACACGCTGCTCTCTCTGGTACAAAATTATAACCTCCACCAGCTGTTAACGGAGAATACCAGAGTTACCCCTTCATTAAAATTCTCTTCCCTTATTGACTGGGTACTGGTAAACTGTCTGGATCATGTACACCAAGCAGGCATCTTGGCAGATTTGCTTACTGATCATACCCCTGTCTTTTTCATCTGGAGTACTGAGACTGCTCCATCCCCTCCACCACGCTATGTCACCTTTACAAGTTTCGCCAACCTGGATATTGAGGCTTTTTGTCATGATGTCTCAAGGATAAACTGGTCTGGTATTTGCCTTTCCCATAATGTCGAGTCTGCACTAGTATCTTCCTTAATGAATTCTTGGCCCTCCAGAACAAGCATGCCCCCAAGGTGACACGGAGGGTGAGGGCTAAACAAACAAGATGGCTTCACAAAGACTTGCTGAAAAATCTACACTCTAGGGACAAATGTTGGAAAAAGTACAAAGCCTCGGGGCTACAATCTGACTATGCTACCTACAGAACCCTATGTAACTTCTGTAAAAAAACAAGTCAGAACAGCTAAGAGTGCCTATTGTAAAGAATTGCTGCTAAGCTCTGCTAGGGACCCAAGGAAATTCTGGGCCAATGTCAAGACCTTTCTCGGTGGGTCCCAGTCAACTAGCACCAGTGACATGGTATTAAATGGAGTACATTGCAATGACTCCAACACAATTGCTAATTCCTTCAATCAAATGTTCTCGGATCTGTTTCACTATTACCTCTGCCTTCCCATCTCCCCAGGCAGCCTCTCTGCTTGCAACATCAGCACAGTCCACTACCCCCAGCTATCCTTCCCAACAAATGTCTAAAAATCCTCCATTCTACTTCAAGGCAATCTCAAGGACTGAGGTCTTAAGACTATTACGGACTGTCTCTGACAACACTAGCTCTGGATCAGATGCACTTGAGCCCCGGCCCCTGAAACTAGCAGCACCATACATAGCCTCCCCTCTGGCTAGAATTTTCACCTTGTCTCTAATAGCCAAGTTCCTGACCTCTGAAAGATTGCTCGTGTACCGCCGGTCCTTAAAAAAGATGATACCAAGGAGATTACTAACTACAGACCTATAGCCATCCTATCGGTCCCAAGTAAAATTCTGGAAAAACTTGTAGCTAATTAAACAGTTGACTACCTCACAAAGTACAGCCTTCTCTCTGACACACAACATGGCTTCCATAAAGGTAACAGTACCTCTACAGCACTTCTCAAATTCACTACCGATGTGATTACCAGTATAGACACTGGCCAGCTGACAG
The DNA here is from genome assembly GCA_016271365.2 of Neoceratodus forsteri. NCBI lineage: Eukaryota > Metazoa > Chordata > Ceratodontiformes > Ceratodontidae > Neoceratodus > Neoceratodus forsteri. Next base: position 939,554,396 of record CM057449.1, on the reverse strand, counting down.
GGGCAGTTTTTATAGACCTTACAAAGGCCTTTGATCTTGTTGATCACCCCCTGCTCCTCTCCACTCTTTGCAGTCTAAGCTTTTCACCACCAGTTGTCACCTGGTATGGAAACTGTCTATCAAATAGAACTCAAATTGTGATATTCAATTCCTCTTTATCTGATGGTGCAACCATATTAGGGTTCCCCAGGGCTCTATTCTGGGACCTCTTCCTTTCTCACTTTTTATCAATAAGATAGATGAAGTTTTTCTTTCATGCTCATCTAAGCACCACTGCCAACTGTACAGGGACCTGGGTGGTTATCCCCCTCAGCTTGCTGTCAATGCTCTCTGGGCCCCCTGATTGACTCTATACTCAGAAATCAGACCCCTTCAGTGCTTGCAACATTGCTGGTACCTCAAACATCCTCCTATAGACTGCGATCGGTAGATAAATCCCTGCTGAATGTACCTAGATGTAAAACATCAAAAAGCTCGGTTGCCTTCAATCACTCTGCGCCTAAGCTCTGGAACTCTCTCCTTCAAGCATTTTGAATATCTGGATCCCATGATGGCTTCAAAAAGGAGTTGCACTTCCATCTATCCCTTGCTGATCCCTACACTTGTTTTAATCCCCCCAATCCACTCACCCGCCAGATGATGCCTGACCTAACTTTAACCTTCCTACCTCATAGCACTTCTTACCCTTACTATCTCCTTGACAGCTAATCTACCCTAACTCCCCCCCCCACACACACCTGAGCCTTGTTTCAGAGGCCATGATAATGTATCCTGCCTAGTCAGGAATTTGCCCTTGCCTTATTTTGTTGCCTATTGAATCTTCACTGTTGTGACTAATTTTAACAATATTTCTTGCTGCTATGTTGTGGTATCTCTTCCTAGACTGTGTAGGTTTTCTCTGCCTAAAATGCTATGTGACTTGTATTGATTGTTATTGTTCTGGCTGCATGTATTCATTACTACTAACTGTTTTGACCTATGCTATTGTAATTTCATTGTACTCATGCTATGTACCTGTCTTTGATTATTGTACTCTCCCGGGTCGTGCCCGAAAATAGTTATTTCATGGCTAGTGCACATACCCGGTTAACAAAAACTGAATGAATGAATGTGTGGTGGTCCGATTGCTGCAGATGGTGAATGAGATTTGTTTGTGTACTGCCACTCATGGGTTCTCATTTTTGTATTGCAGATAACACAGTAGAAACAAGGAATCAGCAGCAGTAGTAGGCAAGTATCTCAACAGAGACCACAAACATTCATTTGCATGGATCAACAAGTAAATGGGGAAAGAGATACTTGCTAGTGACCAGAAGCTGACAGATGTCTTTGCACTCACATATATAATGTGTATGTGTTCATTAAAAAAAGGTCAGTTTAACTGATGATAGAAAAAGGAAATAAAATATGGCTCTAGACTAAAAGGCATAGCACAGCATAAATGGGGACGCCAGATTTTTCTTGGGCCTAGAGCCCCTGATAACCTTAATGTGGCCCTAAGTGAGGGGCTGACTTCACAGCCAATGCCATTGGATCTTTAATCAGCTGGCATGGGGTTTGAGAATGTGAAGCCAGCTTCAGTGTGGGATTTCAGGGATCATTCATGAACTTTGGTCTCATTGTCAGTGCAAAGTGCTATTGCCAAATGACTAGGCAGGCCAAGAACTGAAACTTGCTTAGAACACAAAGGTACTGGGGAGTTTTAAAATGTGACTGCCAGCTAGGCCAGTGGCGTGGTGGAAGCATATTGTGCTACCACTAGGGAGACTGTGGCTCGCCTGTGAGCCTCAGAATACCACACTGAAGCGTCCTTGGAGAGGAGTGTGCCACATACACTTGAGGCACTTGGCTACTGGAGAAGAAAGGTGATTGGTGCACCTCAGTTGGGCAGTGCAGAAGTGGCTTCAGTGTCATCTAAGAAGACAGTCACTCAATTGCCCTCTCGTCTGGTGTCTGGAGGAAGGGGGAAACCATGCCAACCTCGATTGTCAGGTGGAAGAGTGGAAGACAGACAGGGGGGGGGACAGGGGTATTTGGGAAGGAGGAGAAATCAAATTTTAGTATCCTTAAAAATAAAGAAATCCATTAAAAATAGTATTTTAAAGTCACAGACAAAGTCAAAAAAGAAGGGAAGGGTTGTACCAGTGATGCCACAGCAGGATCTTGCACTGACATCTGAGAGAATGGAGGTTCTGTGCAATCCATGGAACCCCATGCTGGAGCTAGCTGGGTTGCACAAATGAATATGGCACTCTGAGTGTGGTGTGTGGCTAAAAATCTTAACTACAGCACCAAAAGTCAAGGGGACCACTAAGGTTTGAAGCGCTGAGGAACAAGTTCTAAGTGCTCTCAGTTTTGTTCTCCATCGTTTAACTTTATAGACTACCTTTTTTTCAGCATCAAATGTGCCTTGTTGGTCTGTTTTATATTTGTACTTCCACACAGTGTGGGTGGTTTGCTGTTTTGGTACTAGAGCTATCAGGGTGTTGGGCACATCAAGGAGGCAAGGTTCTTGGCTACTCCTGGGAAGGCTGGGAATGTACTACCCGGCATTTATACATCCATCACTAGCTAATGTTAGAGCAGCAATACACCAGTTGTAAAGGGAGCAGCAGCTTGCCTGTCCTCCAGCTGGAGGAAGAGTGTACCATGTATCGGGGAGGAGGGCATCAACATTAGGGGGACAGGCAGGGGCAGCCATGAGGAACAGAATGGATAAAAACAGGATAATGAAAAAAAGGAACTTCAAAGTTTTGAACCACATTCCACAGTCCAGCCAGAACACCACAGCCTGAAAGCACCCTGCAGCCAGCAAGAGAACATCAGTGCTTCAGATTGCCAGCCATAAGAACTGATTTGCTGTGTACCACATAAAGAAAAGACTGTGAGCACCTGCACAAACTGTTCAAACTGACCCTGGTTGAAGGGTCTCGGCGAACAGCCAATCAGAATGCATGTCAGTGTCCTGGAGGTAGGGTTTGATCCACTTTAAAGATTGAGCTGCTCCACACACACCAGTCCAGCCAGAACACCACAGCCTGAAGGCACTTAGCTCACAGTGCCTTGCAGCCAGGAAGAGAACATCAGCGCTTCAGATTGCCAGCCATAAGAACTGATTTGCTGTGTACCACATAAAGAAAAGACTGTGAGCACTTGCACAAACTGTTCAAAGGGGGCTCGGCGGTGAGCCAATCAGAATGCATATCAATGTCCTCGAGGTAGGGTTTGATCCACTTTAAAGATTGTGCTGCTCCACACACCAGTCCAGCCAGAACACCACAGCCTAAAAGCGCCTAGCTTGCAGTGCAGTGTAGTTGGCAAGAGAACATCAGTGCTTCAGATTGCCAGCCATAAGAACTGATTTGCTGTGTACCACATAAACAAAAGACTGCGAGCACCTGCACAAACTGTTCAAACTGACCGTGGTTGAGGGGGCTCAGCAGGCGAGCCAATCAGAATGTGTGTCGGTGTCCTGGAGGTGGGGTTTGATCCCCTTCGAAGATCATGGTGCTCCACAGTGCGAGCACAAGTGGCCAAGTGCTAATCGAGGCAGAAACATAAACTAAAACATCTGTAATACTTTATACATTTTTTATAGTTCTGAAAAAGAGGAATCTTCCATTCGGTCATGGGGAGTTCCAGAAATTGGTTTACTGTCTAACAAAACTATACATTTATCACTAATGTAAGCACAAAGAAAGTGAATTGGAAAACATTACCCTGAGAAGATTCTGTGTCTCTGTAACTCGCGACACTCAGAATAACAGACTTATGTGGATTTTTATCAAAAGGAGCAACAATTTAAACACTAGGGACTAAGAGTTTTAAACAGATTTTGTTACTCCAATATAAAACTGATCTTTCACTTTTTTGGTGGTTAAGTTTTTTAATCTAGGGGACTAAGCACTTTGGGAAAACTAGTAATATTTGTCCCAGGGAATTTCAGCCACAAACCATTGATTCAACAAGCCTTAACATTCTGTTATAACAGTTTCTAACCAAAATTTGAGTCTTCTCAAAGGTACCAGAATGAGACTGTTTTATTGGTTAGTGTTTTTACATTCACTTGTGCTTGCTCAAGGAACATCTAGCTACTAACGGTATTTTAGAGGCATGTCACTGCCAAGCCAATTACAGCTGAAACTGCAATGGGCTTGGCAGTGTACACCTGACCAAAGACCAGGCACTCTGGTCATGATAGTAGTTTTGCTTGCTGACATGGCATGTTCTGTAATTGAAAGAAATGATCCGCTCCAATCGGAGAGCACTTCATTTCTTTCTGTAGACATAACTCTGGGCATGCGCATTTGAGTTGACACTTATGTACATGCCCAGAATTACGGCTACAGCTTTTACATATGCAGCTCCTGCCACCCGCTGCATTCTCTCTCCCCGGTCCTTGCTCCTCTGACCCTCCCAGGCTTCAACATAAGCTGCTGCGCGGCTTTACTTATTGTCATCCCTGCTGCCCGCCACACTCTTTCTACTTGAACCTCTCACCTCTGACTCCACCCACAGGCTTCTACATTAGCCGCAGTGTGGCTTTTCTTATTGGCAGCTCCTGCCACTCACCACACTCTCTTTGCTTGGTCCTCGCTCCTCTGAAATACCCCCAGGCTTTTACAATAGCTGTGGTGCGGCAAGGGAACATTTAGCATTGACCAATGCTAGTTTGTAATACTTGGAGCTGCACTTCATTCGGAGGAATTTGAGAATAACCTACTAGAAAAAATCATGTGCTTTGGCCCTGGAATATGAGACACTACAAGGCCCTAGTAAAACAGGAAAAGAGGAAGATAATATCAGCTTACATAAGTAGAGAAATCATTTTATGGCAATCCGTTTGCAAGTCCAAAACAAGGTAAGAGGGAGAATAAAACCAGAGTTCAATCTTCAAAATAGGGACTTCTGCCTGCTTATGGCTTTATTATTAAATGGAAACATTGAACTTAATCTAGGACCAATTGATCATAATAGCCTTAAAATAATATATGATAATGCCAGGAGTTGAAAACATAAAATTGATGTATTAAGAACATGGGTCTCCACTGAGTCTCCTGATGTAATCTCATTGACAGAAACATGGCTAATTCAAACAATAAATGACACAGAAATTGATTTAGACAGTTACTGTACTCATCGTTGGCATTGGGGGAGACGTGGATTGGGAGGTATTTTATTATATACAAGATGGGGACTGGGGCAATCAATAGTCACATATGCAGGACAGATGGAAAATATAGAATGTTTATTAGTAACCATTCAGAAATTAGATGTAACCATATGAGTAGTGTACTCCCCCCCAAAGTGAAGGTAAGTGCATGTGTTGCATTCTCCAAACTCATTTTAAATAACACCATTGGTAAGGATGTAATATTAACTGGTGACTTCAATGCTGCCTGTGAGGGTCAAGCAAGAGGGAAAGCCTTAGGAAAAAGCTTTAAACCCTTAAAAATAATTTAGATTATTCCAGTGACCACCAGGAAAAGCACGCAAACAAGTATAGGAAACATATTGAACTTGTTTTTTGCATCAGCTAAGGTTCGACCACAAACCTTTACAATAAATCAGCCAATCTTGGGCGATCATTGCTCAGTAAGTAGCATTTTTGGAATTATAGATAAGAGATGGAACCAAAATAAATGTAACGCTTATCCTTTAAAAATTATAGTAAGGACCAGCTCAAGGTACTGATGGCAGAAGTAAACTGGGACAGACTATTTTTAATTCAATCTGTAGATCTTGCAGTACAGGAGTTCACAGACTGCTTTATGGTAGCATGTAATAAGAAAGCCCCCTTTATAAAAATATCTCAAAAGAAAGAACATGTCCCATGGATCTCAGAGAAACCATAAAAAAAATCCATATTAAAAACTGATTATGGAAAATTGCAAATACAATACTGGACCCAGAAGACTAGGACAGATATAAAACAGCCAGAAATAGGCTAAAACAAAAATTGAGGAACACAAAGTGAAAATGTTATAATAACAAAATAAATGAAACCACTGATCCCCGACAGTATTGGTCAGTAGGCAATAAATAATAAACCCCCAATACAGATAAGTGAAGGGCTTCTCCAGACCACTAAATCTTCTGTAAATTTACTTAATGAATATTTTGTCAAGCTACTGGATGTTAATATACCAATGTCAACAGTGAATTCGAATATAAAACATGCTGAAAACAAGAGGTCCCTTGAAATTCCCAAGTTTGGATTTAAAGTGATCACATGAAAGGAGGTGAAAGACTCAATTAGAAAACTGAATGTTAAAAAATTATTTGGCCTAAATGGGATTGAGGGCAGATTCTTGAGGGATTCCAGTGATATAATCTCCCTGGTGTTGACTAAAATTTTTAACTGGAGTCTAGCAGAAGGCTCCTTCCCATTAAGTTGGAAAAAGGCAAAAATAATTCCCATCTACAAGGGTGGTGCATCTATTGACCCTACGATCTACCGATCAATTGTACTCTTGCCAGTGATCTCCAAGTTATTGGTGGGCCTTGTATAGGGGCAGTTGAGTGAATATTTGGAGAACTATAAATTATTATCCAGGTATCAGTTGGGTTTTTATAAGGACTACTGTATGAACACCACACTCACCGACCTGGTGGACATCATTGTCTCATTTTTGGATGGGGGTTTGGCAGTGGGTGCAGTGTTCATGGATTTGTTGAAGGCATTCAACACTGTGAACCACAGCATTTTAGAGAATAGGTTGCTGGGCATTGGCTTAGCCAAGGAGGCCTGCAAATGGTTAAGTTTCTAGTTAATGAATAGGTCTCAACAAGTTTTAATTTGTAATGACCTATCAAAAAGGGTTCTATGTGATAAAGGTGAATTCGGCATGATGAATGCCTTTGTCACAACCCCACATCACCAAAATTCAATTTCGGCGATGTGGGATCCCGGCGAGAGAAAACATGGTGCAAAAACCTTTTTTTGTTTGTTTTATGTGGGGGGACCCACCTAAATTAGGATTCTCCACTCCAGGAGGGTGTATGTCGGGGAAGGGTGCATCTCCCAAAAAAAACACTGTCTCGGGCTGGGCACAACAAAAAACACTGGTGCCCTGTCCCAAACCCTGTATCCCCACCACCCCACGCTGGCACCTAGCCCACCACACCATGATGCCAGCTCACCAGAACCCCATGGCACCACCCCTTGCATACCCTCCTGCCCTATGTTCATCAAGGTTGCTCCCACACACACCCATTCGCATATATGAGGGTGATATCCTGTCACCTTTTCGTGACCCACCCCACATCCCCGCCGATGAGGCACTAGCCAAAAGTGGGTCACTGCTTCAGCAGGCACCCACTTGCTAGTGCCCCATATGATGGTACACCATCAAAAAGTGCTTGATCCAAAGGGAGTCCCTCAGTGATCGATTCTAGGTCCCACCTTGTTTTTCATTTATATATTTTTTTATTTATTTATTCTAGGATTACAAGTACCTTTGAGCCAAGGCTCTTTTACAAAGGTTCCACATCAAAGTAAGTACAATGCAGAGTAGACAAGACATTCAGTTACATAGGCAGGTAAACGGCATAACACTACATACAAATATGTGGTCATGTACATTTGGACTAATGAGCGACAGAGCGCAGAGCAGCAGTAGTAGTAAGAGAACAGAGCGGGGGGGGGGATCTAACTGAGGGTGCAGCCAGAGGCATTGTCATAATACAGATAGAAGTGCTGGAGTCAAAAAAAAAATGAGAGAAGTAAGAAAGAGGAGAAGGGGAGGCAGGGAGTAGTGGAAGTGCAAGGAGGGGACTAGAGAGGCCACTAAGAAAGGGGGGAGGTGGGCTAAGGAGGCAGTAGGGAGTGGGGGGGAGGTAGCCAATTAAGTGGGGCAGTCACAGGTGCTGGAGGCAGTGAGGTATAGGTGGAGTTTTGATTTGAACGATCCAAGCATTGGCACAGATGAGAGGTCACTGCTGAGCAAATTCATGCAGCTGGGGGCCCTGTAGGTGAAAGATCTTTGACCTTGGGAAGTATGGCAGTGGGGAACCTGAAAGTGTTGGGTTGCAGAGACTCTTGTGGATCTAAGCTTGCTGCTAAGGCAAAGGAGAGCTTGGACTCCAGATGGCACAAGACCCAAGGTGATTTTCTTTGCCATAGTGCAGGTCTAGTATTTTATGTGGTTTGAGAGTTGAAGCCAGCCAGATTGTGCATATAAGTCACATGTATGTGTGAGTTGGTGGGAGCCACTGATGAGCCAGCAGGCTTTGTTGAGCATTGTGGATATGCGCCTAAGAGCCATTTGTGAGGCAGAGCTGTAAATGATCAGTCCATAGTCTATAATTGAGACAACGGAGCTCTGAACCACGACCCTTAAGGCATCTGGTGTAAGGTGCTATCTATGCCTGTAGAGGAGACCAAAGGTGGGTATTTGCAGCTTTGGCAACACTGTCAATGTGGGTTCCATAAGAGAGGTGACTGTCTAAAGTGATCCTAAGATGTTTAAATACATGAACCTGCTCTAGGGCAGCTCCATGGCAGTTTGTGATAGTTAAAGGTTGCAGCTTGTATTTGTTGTGTGTGCTGCAGAAAAGCATAGACTTGTTTTTTTTTTTATGGTTTAGTAGCAGTTTATGCTTGCTAACCTAGCTTTCAACTGCAGTGAATCCATTCTGGAGTTTGTGTTGGAGGGGTAGGAGGTCCTTATGGGTGGCATGGATGACGGTGTCATCGGCATAAAGGATGAGTTGTTCTGAGCAGGATTGTGGAAGGCTGTTCAGAAAGAGGCTAAACAGAAGGGGCCCCAGAATGGATCCCTGTGGGACTCCTGATCAGAGAGGTCTTGCATCAGAGAGGACATCAGCAATTTTTACTCTTTGGGAGTGGTTTTCAAGGTAGCTTTTGAACCAAGCTGAAGAGACAGAGGAGAGGCCAGCTAACTGGAGCTGCTCTAGTAGAAGATCATGATGGACGGTATCAAAGGCCTTTGTTAAATCTATAAAAACAGACCCAGTAAGGAGGACATTGTCCAGTGAACTGTGTGCTGCACCAGTGAATTCAAGGAGGGCAGAGGTAGTGCTATGCCCTTTTCTGAAGCCGTGATGTTGAGAACATAGGATCTTATGCTTATCCAGATATTCAGTAAGCTGGTTGGCTACTATGTGTTCAATGACCTTGGAGAGCGGGGGCAGGATGGAGATTGGACGATAATTCACATGGCGGGACTTATCGCCACTTTTGTGGACAGGGGTCACAGTTGCAGATTTCCAGATGTCAGGGAACTATTGACTATTAATTTTCTCATTTACTATAAATACATTATATTATATTAAAATATAAATCAACTCACAGAATACATGAAAGGTACTAGTGTCAGGTCTCACATGGATGATACCGTGTTGATAGCAAGTGGGACAAATTTTGAAATGATGGAGAAAAATCTACAAAATTATTTTTCTAACTTGTGTACATAGTTAATAGAAGCTAATCTGGTACTAAACAGTAAATAATCCAAAACTATGGTGTTCGGTCCCATATTAAAGAGAAAGGACAGCAAAAGTCCTGAAATTATAATAAAAACTAATACCAGTGAAGTCTTAGCACAAGTTAAGGAATACAAATACTTGGGTGTGTGGATAGATGCAAATTTAAAATGTGATTATCACATATATGATTTAAACAAGAGTCAATTGCAGACTTGGAGCATATAGACATACTAGTTTTTGTATAAACCACCAAATGAGAAAATGAATAGTCAACCAACTACTGAATCCCATCTTGGAGTATTATGATCACTTTTTTGGACTAGCTAATAAAACATCATTGATCACAGTAGAAGTGGTTTACAATCAACTAGCCAGATTTATCTTAAAGTGTGATTTTTAAAACACATCACTGTATAATGTACATTGTGTTAGGGTGGACAACCCCAAAAAATATAAGTAAACTTATACGGGCAAACCTAATATACAAAGTTATAAATTTTGAAAAGCCTGTATACTTGTTTGAAAAACTGCCAAAAGAGAACATAAATATGTTTTGAGGAGAAGTAAAACAATAAATTGTAAACTCCCTAGGTCAATAAACAAATATGGTGATATGACTTTCCCCTATACTGCCTGACTCTTTGGGATTCTTTAAACTATGCTCCTAAAGGGTAGTCCATGACCATAGCAATCAAGAGTGAGTGCCTAAAAAAACAGTGACTCAATGTCAATGACTGTGATCATTGCTACCCAGGGAGGAGGGCGACCAGATACTGCAGTTGGTGAAAACAGTGACAGGAACTTGCGGGTATACGCGCATGAACCCGCTGGGGGGAGAGGCAAGGGAGGGATGGCATGTGGGGGGGGTTGCAGCAAGCAGCTGCCAAGCTGGATCGCTGGCATTGTGGGGAGTGTGGTCGGCTGGGAGACATGGGGTGCCGGGTTCTGGTCTGGCATGGTGCAGGTTTTTTTTTTTTTTTTTGCCATCTGGTGGCATGTACTTTTATCAAGTTTTGCACCCCCATACATGCCCCGGGTTCAGAATCCATAAGTAGGGGGTGGGGGTTGCTGTAGGTCTTGGGTGCCTTTTTTCTGTGTTATGAGTGTGATCTCCAAAATTATTTTCAGCAATGTACACTCACCATAATAGCGATAGCTGTTTCTCAATTGCTATTATGACATGGAACCCTATTAAAGGAGAGGTGGGAAACTTAAAACTTTTTATTACATATTTAAGACAGGAATTTAAAGTCTACTGCATTTGTAATGGATAACCACATCAAACACAAAAATATGTGCAAACAAGCCAGTTAATGTATGTTTGAATTGTATATGATTATGAAACATTACTCTATAGTCCCTGTGTGTCATTTACTTTGTCTTTGTAATAGCCCCATGGAGTGTATGGAATTTGTATGTATCTTTTGTAATACTATTTTAATTACTGTAACTATAGACTTCACACAGGACCACCTTGTAAATAGAATCTATGGTTCTAATGGTGTGATTACCAGCTATTCCTGTATAAAAATAAAGATTTTACTACTACTACTATTCAAACCACTGCTTATGAACCTAACTCCATACATAGATACTGTCAGCAGATAAGGGCCTATGGCCCACCCTGTCTGCCCATTTGAGCTTGTAAGATCACTTTGTTTTTCTAGAAGTCTGTTGCCCATTACCCCTGACCTCTAGGACTCCCTTATGTCTATCCCATGCATTCTTAAATCCTGTGATTGTTTTAGCCCCCACTACTTCCTCAAGCAAGGTGTTCCACTTGTCCACCATCCTTTCTGTGAAGATATTCTTTCACACATTTCCTCTGAATCGCCCTCCCTCCAACTTCATCCCATGCCCTCTAGTCCTGGAACATCTTTTTTGCTGGAAAATAGTGTTTTCCTGCACCCTGTTCTTCCCCGTAAGGTGCTTGTATGTCTCTATCATATCCCCTCTCTCCCTTCTCTCCTCCAGGGAGTACATATTCAAGTCCTTCAGCCTGTCCTCATACGACTTGTGATGCAATCCCTGTACCATCTTTGCTGTCCTCCTCTGAACCTTCTACACCCTGTCTATGTCCTATGGTGCCCTGCATTGCCGCAGCTCATCCCTCTGAGCTATGGTGGCTGCTCAGTGGACCACCTCCCCAGCAGAGGTCTTGACCTCTATGTCACTCCTCCCCACCAGTCATGTGCAACAGGGTACAAAACTGTGTGCAACATTTGTGTCTTGCAGAATTTTTTACCATGTCATGATAGTGCAGCATGTTTTACGCAGTGTGCAGTTTTGACTTCACTGTTAGGCGTACAGGAAATATACCCAGTACGTTTAAATCACACCAAAATAGGATTCAAATTTTCAACAGCAAGTAAAAACAGCAAGGAAATAACAGCCCTACTTAAATCACACCAAAACAGGTTTTGAATTTTCAACACAAAGTAAAAACAGCCAGGAAATAACAGCCCCACTAAAAGCACACTAGAATAGGTTTGAAATTAGAAGAAATAGGTTTCTAATTCAAAGAAATAACAGCCTCACTTAAATCACACCAAAATAGATTTCAATTTTTCAACAGCCCCAAAACAATTCACTGTAGCCCCTCAAAAAATCAACCTGCTGCCAAGAGAAATCAACAATAAGCAGTAAAAGAAGCAATAAAAGCAGCAATGAGCAGTTACTACACTGAAATGAATCTGATTCCTTCCCTTTCTAGCCTCTTATGAGAAGCCAAAAATCAACCTGCTACCACAAATCTGACTCAGCCCTGCTTCCAGTTATCACATAACTGAGGCCAAAGGCCAAACAATTAGCACCCTTCCCCAAGCTACAGGGCTAGAAAATCAATTCCTGCACTATAATGTTACTGGAGTAAAAAAAAAAAAACAAGATAAGCAGAACAGTAGCCCAAGTGAAATCAACAATAAGCAAGTGAAAACAGCAAGAAAATGACAGCCCCACATAAATCACCCATTTCATCATCCCTAATTGTTTTCTAATAGTATCTTTGAAGTGTTGTATATTATAGTATGCTACTGTATTTAAGCAATATGACATGATGGGGTGTGTATTATGGTGATATAATCACACACCTCAGGTATATTGTTAGGCAAGGGGGCAGCCAAAGCATCTAAATGTACTTGAGAAGTGTAAATCTATCACCATGATTACACTAGCAGGAGTGTCTTATTGATATTGGGGCCTATGCACAAAGGTGGGCCGGGTACATGTGAGATGCACATACAGTGCCTTCAGAAAGTATTCACCCCCCTTGGATTTTGTCACATTTTGTGATGTTGCAAACTCAAATTAAAATACATTTATATGGGATTTTTTTGTCACGTATCTACACAAATTACTCTATAATGTCAAAGTGGAATGAAACTTCTGGAATTTTTTTGTACATGTAATTTAAAATAAAAACTGGAAATGTCTTGATTTGATAAGTATTCACCCCTTTGCTATGACACTCCAAATTGAGCTCAGGTGCATCCAATTTCCTTGTGAGATCACTTTAAAACTTGAATGGAGTCCACCTGTGGTCAGTTCAAATGGTTGAAATGATTTCAGAGGAAATACACCTGTCTATATAAGGTCCCACTGTTGACAGTGCATGTCAGAGCAGAAACTCTACCATGAAGACCAAGGAGCTGTCCGTAGAACTCCGTGATAGAATTATGAGGAGGCATAGATCTGGGGAGGGGTATAAAAACATTTCTAGGGTGTTGAAAGTTCCCAGAAGCACAGTCAAGTCCATCATTATGAAATGGAAAGATTATGGAACCACCCAGACTTTTCCTAGAGCAGGCCGTTCTCCCAAACTGAGCAACCGGGCAAGAAGGACCTTGGTCAGGGAGTGACCAAGAACCCAATGACCACCCTGACAGAACTCCAGAGTTCCATGGCTGAGATGGGAGAACCTGTCCAGAGGACAACAATCTCAGCACTTCACAGATGTAGCCTCTATGGGAGAGTGGCTAGACGGAAGACACTCTTTAGAAAAGGCCACATCATAGCACACCTGGAGTTTGCAAGAAGGCACATGGCAGACTCTGAGACCATGTGGCAAAAGATTCTCTGGTCTGATGAAACAAAAATTGAACTCTTTGGCCTGAATGCAAAGCGCTATGCCTGGCGCAAACCAAACACAGCTCATCACCCGTGTAACACCATCCCTACCATGAAGCATGGTGGTGGCAGCATCATGTTATGGGGATGCTTTTCAGCAGCAGGGACTGAGGCACTTGTCAGGATAGAGGAACAATGAATGGAGCCAAATACAGGCACATCCTTGAGGAGAACCTGCATAGTCTGCAATAGACCTTGGACTGGGGCGAAGATTTACGTTCCAACAGGACAACGACCCCAAGCATACAGCCAAAGCAACACTGGAGTGGCTTCAGAACAAGAAGGTGAACGTCCTTGAGTGGCTCAGCCAAAGTCCAGACTTGAATCCCATTGAGAATCTGTGGAAAGACTTAAAGATTGTGGTTCACCGATGCTCCCCATCCAGCTTGACAGAGCTTGAGCAAATCTACAAGGAAGAATGGGCGAAAATCCCCAAATCCAGATGTGCAAAGCTGAAACAGACTTACCCAAGAAGACTCAAAGCTGTTAATGCTGCCAAAGGCAATTCTACAAAGTATTGACTCAGGGCGGTAAATACTTAAGTAAACAGGATATTTCAGTTTTTAATGTTTCATAACTTTTTGTTACACAATAAAAATATGTTTGCCCCTTTAAATTGTTGAGTATGCTTTGTGAATCAAGGGGGAAAAAATAATTTCAATGCATTAAAAATTCTGTGACAAAATCCAAGGGGGGTGAATATTTTCTGAAGGCACTGTACCCAGCCCACAGAGTTCCACACTCCCTGACAAGCACACAGTTATCAGCATTCACAATTGCCATCCACCTGTCCATGCCCCTGCCCCCCAGAGGGCAGCTGCACAGGGGTGTGGTGCAGCTACACAAGAGTGGATCATGGAGCATGGGCAGGCATCCAATCAGATTCCCGTCCTGGGTCCTATAGTGGATCCTGTGCTATGCATGAGCATGGTATTCTGGGCAGGTGCAGGTCCCAGAATTTTAAATGTATGAATGAGAGTGTGAATGGATGCCCCCAGCACTACCATGTGGCTAGAAGGGCTGAGGTATCATGGCAGGGGGATTCCTTGTCCCACCTGTGCTGGCAGGTGTCTTTGGTGGGGGCGTGCACCCATTACAGCAGGGTCCCTGCACCTATAGTCTGTTCCCCCGTGCACAGCACTCCACACCTTAGTGAATGGTGCAATGTGCAGGCACGCCCCCGTCACTCCCACGGACCAGCCATGGTTCATAGCTGTGCAAGCAGTTGGGGGACCGAGTGAGCACTGGGCTTATATACCAGCTGTGAATGCTGCTGGGGGTCCACTGGACCCCCATTGTGCAGCATTCAGACTTAGGGTTGCCTACGTGCCTCTGATATGCAGTGCATAGGCAATCTGCCCAATTGTGCATAGGGACCATTGTGCATATTTAAATATGTCTACTTTAAAATGAATAAAAATAAGAAGAAAATGCTTTAAAAAGATAAAAATAAAGACCTTTTTTTAACTATGTTTCCATTTTAACTTTGAAGACAAAAAATAGTTATTTTTCTGCTTCCAGGAGGATAGGGTAGTTAAAACCAATAAAAGACAATGAAAACCATGCATTCCACTTGTTTCTTACAGCAACACATTTCATTTGATTTTCAAGCCAGTATTGGTATTTTAATGGAACTGTGTTCAAAACTGTTGAACCTGGTAGGTTAGGGGGCTATACATTTCACCTGAGTAGGTTCTCCCATGCCTAATAAAAATGCATGTGCTGTATGAACTTCCGGACTCTACAATCCTGAGTAGTTTGGAATTGCCTCTGTCCTTTTAGCTGTGTGTTGCCCACATTTGCTCCTCTTTGTTTATAGTACTTCCTCCCTTTCTCATCCTGTTTTATTTTTCTCTCTTTCCTCACATTTAACAAACAGATGGAACCTTTTCCATGGAATACAGGAATTCAAAATTCTGCTCAATTTTACTAGTAGAATGTTCACCACACACACACACACACACACACACACACACACACACACACACCCCATAATGAATAATGCATGGATGACCATACACAACATGCCTTTATATCTATTGAGGGGTTGAGATAACAGCATATGGACTTCAAAAGTGAAGCTTGAGAGATCCATGTTCATCCCAGAGACAGAAACACAGGGCACGTTGTGTAAGGTAGCCCATAGTTTATTGGTTATAGTATATGGTTTTTCATCTAGATTACAGAGGTCTTTAGTGTGGGGCTGCACTAAATTCCTGTGGTCTCAGGTGCTGCTTGCTGCACCATCAAACTGAAAATACATTTTAATAACAGTCTCCATCTCCACATTTACTGGGTTGTTTCTTTCTAGGTGGCTGATCTGCTTGATTTGAGCAAGCCAGCTTTCCAGTTGGCTCTGCTAGAACAAGGTCTGTTCTCACTGCTGCAGCATCTCTGGGGAAACTCAAGCATGCACACATGCAGAACGGTGGTAAGAGAATAAAAGTGGTGTCAGTACAAGGGATATACACAGCTTAAACCACTGATTGTAGAACATACACAACAACATTTTTAGACCATGCACCACAATGCGTTGACTGTGCACAACATAGAGGATAATGTATGGTCCTCTATCAGTAACAAGTGTGTTTGCCATCAAGAGGTTGCCATGGCAACCGTTTAAACATTGAGAGTGAAGCTCGAGAGGTTTCGGTCACCTTTTCAACCTTGAGATGGCAAAACACACTTGTTACCGATCATGGACCATACATTATCTTTTGTAGTTTATGTTCCACACACAGAACAAAATAAGTGAGTCAGGATCCCAGTTTTTTTGTTTTTTTTTTAAGTAACCATAGCTCTGCTATGGGTCCAGTACTCATCGCCACCGACAGTTCTGGAAGACCTGAGATTTGCGCATCATGCATGCGTGAACACATTCCATGTTGTACCATAGATGTGACGTAACCATGATGGTATAACAACATCATAACATCACATTGAGGGTACAACAACAACCCTGTAAAACGCTGGATTTTTACAAATAATATTCCACCACACATTATAAAGTTTCTAAACTGGCTGAATTCCATACACAATTAAATCAAATCTCATACTATAAAGTCCTTATGGTGAGACAGAGCTTCAGTTTTATCAGCGGCAGGGTAAGCAGCTGAGAGTTCCCTGCTAAGCAGATATAAGATAGAAGGGGGGTTATCCATGATTAACAAAGAAACACTAGTAATTTAAACAATGAGCAGTACTTCATTGTTTGAATTAGTGTAATTTTTTAAGGAGAGTGTGATGATCAGGGAAACAACATTTAATTCATTTGTTTTGCTTTTCATTTAAGGGAGTTTTAGTTTTAGGGTGTAGTTAAATGTTTCCAATAAATAAATATGCTCATCAATGTTTGTGATGACAGGTCAGTTCTAAATGCAGGGGAACTGACAAGCTAATTATGTGATGAAGCTATTAAGCCCCAGTCCAAAGGTGTGCAATTAATTCACAATTGGAGATATACGTTAGCAATCAGGTGGCTTAATTTTTCTTGCCTATTTTATAAATACTATTAATGCATGTAATTATGTTTGCAAGTAGTGGTGTGGATGTAGGTCACATGTCATTAAAACCTAGTTTGTTCTGGTTGCTTATTTTGTTTTGTTTTGCTTTGTTGACCCATAGTACTAGGAATTGTAACCAAGGTGAGACTGCCCCCGCAGAGCTACATCACCACTTCCTGCAGCACCTGGTATTTGTTGGAGCTCTCCCATCCAGCTACAGATCAGATCTGACTATCCTTAGGTGCTGAGCTTTAACAAGCGCTTGTTTCAAGGCGTTAAGGCTGCAGGCCTGTTGTAGCTGAATTTCTTTTCTATTTTGATGTTGTCTATTGACACTAATGTTACTTTAGCATAGTTTTTTTTTTTGTAAAATTATTGTAGATAAATGTTGAAGTATACAAGTGTAACCTGAGTACCATGTAGCAATGGGCTACTACCCTGCCTTGTGGGCCCAAGAAGGTTGAGGGGCCTGGGTTCTGTATCTGGTGGTAAAAAAGGGGTTCTTTCCTAAAATAAAATTAAATAGCACAGTGCCTCCACCCAGAGTAAATACAGTATATAGTGGGCCAGTTGGTAATGGCTACAACCCCCTGAGATGCTGTACCTACCCACCTCCCCTAACAGTCACCCCACACATGGATTACCATATACCAACGCCATATTTCAATTTACATGCAATTAAAGACTTTAGACAATAATATGCCCACTAATAACATTCTCATGAGACAGTTGTACAAAGGTTAATCAACAATTTATTTTCATGGGGTAGGGCTAGGAAAAGGGAAATTGATGTAGAAGTTAAGCAATATTTTAGCATTTTGAAAACACAAAATAAACACTTTGTCTGGAAACCAGAAAAGGCATTGCACCCACCTCCCATCAGCATATGCAACTGTACTGTACAATTTGATGATCCACCAGGGCTAGAAACATTTCCCACTCCCCGACTGGTACCATTCTCCCCCCAGAGTCTACCTAGGGAGCTCCCTCAGTTTTTCTGGGCGCCCAATTTGGAGCAGTTGCAGGCCTGATGTGGTGCAGCTGACTTGTTGGCATTGGTGCACTTCAATAATAATCTAGTTAAACCTCTTTTAGTTGTAGCAACAACTAGTTGATAAATCTTGGCAACTTTGGGACAGATGGCCAAATGCAGTAACTGGCTGGCAGAACTGTTTACAATGCCCCCCAAAGCAGGCCAAAACCCTCAATTACTCACTGTTTTGAAGAACACTCTCTGGCTTGTCGAGCTGATGGTGACAGAGCTTTGCATTAGGATGGTGAGCAAGAGAAAGAGGGATAGGAAACCACTTTGGTTCACTAATTAAGTGAGGAATATAGTCAAGGAAAAAAGGAGAGTATTCGGTATATATAATGTGACACAAAGGGAGGTAGACGGGGGGGTGTATAGGGATAAACTGTAGGAAGCAAGGAAGGTGATCAAGAGGGCAAGGCAGAAACAGAAGAACATATAGCAAGGGGGATTAAGAGGGGGGACAAGAGGTTCTTTAGATATGTAAGTGACAGGAAAAAGGGGAAGAGAGGGATAGTGTGGCTCAAAGGGAAGCACTGGTGGAGGGAGACTTTGAAAAAGCCAATGTCTTAAACGGATACTTTGCATCGGTCTTTACAGTGGAGGGGGGGGGCTAAATTAGAAAATAGGGGGAGGACGGGTACAGAGGTAGACTCAAGTCCCTTCACTGAAGCTAGAGTGCTGAAGGAATTGAGCAAGCTGTGGACTGACAAGGTGATGGGGCCAGATGGGATTCACCCCAGGGTACTTAAAGAATTGAAACAGGAATTGGCGGCACCAATCACGAGGCTATTTAACCTATCACTGCAAGAGCGAAGGGTTCCAGAGAACTGGAAAAAGGCTGAGGTGGTACCACTGCATAAAGTGGGGGTGGAAGGGAAGAGCAAAGTAACTACCACCCGATAAGCCTGACCTCAGTAGTCAGCAAGCTGATGGAAGCACTGATTAAGGAAAGGCTGGTTAAGCATCATGAGGAGGGGGGCTTACTGAATGGCAATCAGCATGGATTCATGGGTGGCAGGTCATGCCAGACCAACCTGATTGAATTCTTTGACAGGATAACAAAGATATGGGACCAGGGAGGGGCAGTGGATGTGGCCTACCTGGACCTCAGAAAGGCATTCGACACTGTCCTCCACAGGAGACTCATAGGCAAGGTGAAAAGCTTGGGAGTGGGAATCAAGCTCACTAGTTGGGTGGAACATTGGTTGGTGGGAAGGACTCGGAGGGTCAGAGTTAATGGGGTGTAGTCAAAGGAGGAAAGAGTGACAAGTGGGGTTCCACAGGGGTCTGTATTGGGACCCTTATTCTTCAACATATACATAGGGGACATCACAGAGAGTCTGCATGGGAAGTCTTGTCTGTTCACGGATGACATGAAAATCTGTAGTAGCAGGGTGGATACGAAGGAAGGGGGGTGGAGGATATGAGGGATAACTTGGTCAGGTTGGAGGAGTGGTCAAAAAGGTGGCAATTATGGTTCAACACAAAAAAGTGCAGGATTATGCACATAGTCTTGTTTCAGCCTGGAGTTAGCCTAGGTGGGACTGTTGCAGCTGATGAGTGGAGCTGTTATTCTGCTCTGGAAACATTATTGAGGTGACTGTGAGTAAGCCCAATCTGTAAAGGTCAAGGAAGAATTAACTGGACCGACTGATCCATGAGTTGTGAGGAGCGAGAGGTTTTTTGTGAGAGCTGCCAGTTTCTGTACTGAAGCTGGAATTGAGTGGTGGGCCCTGAATGGTATTTTGGTGGGCCTGAAATTACGCTGAATGAGACTGGCCATTTACAACGAGAATGACCCCGACTCCATTGGGGATCACTGGCTGGATTCTGCTGCTTCACGGGGGCTCGGGTGCTTATTCAGTCAGGGAGCTGGCTGATGTACCTACAGTGCCCCCAGACTCTCAGGAGTGGCTACTGAGTGGCCACTATCCGGCATTGTGGTGGTGCCGCAGATAATTTCTAGCTGGGGTCTTTTAAGTGTGGAGTTTGGTGGGCCATGTTTTGTTGCTAACTGCCGACTCGTATTCCTCGGCTGGATCCATCCCGGATTGGATTTACCTCTTGGGTTAAACCGTACTTTTGGATGATTTCCTTCTTTTGGATTACTTTTTACTTTGTTCGTGACTTATGATTTAACTGCTTTGATGTGGTCTCCCCAGTGGTGAGAGGACCTGGGCGTCCACAATTTTATTGCTTTATTTACTTTCTGACTGAATGTTATACCTATGTTTATTTTATTTTATTCTTTGGACCTTATTTGATTAGATTTTGCTTTCATTTTGGGCAGTGAGAGTGTGCCTGGACGTCCCCTACTCCTAGGCCATGAGAGGGCTTGAGGGGGTGAATTTTTATCTGTGTTTTGTATCCTGTGAGAGGGGATTGCAGTAGTCTTTCTGGGATTGAAATCATCCAAATAGTGTGGGATAGGGCGGCATTTTATTTGTATTTTTAGCTGGGTGGGTACTGTTGTTTAATCTTATTATTGTTATCTTGGGGGTCATTTTTTAGGTTGGGTGCCTGAATGTTGTGTACTTTGGTACTGGTTTCAGTTGTGAAATGTATAAGTTCCCCCCCCCGATAATGCATTATTCATCCTCCACCCTGCGTTCCCTCCGCCCCTCCCCCCCTCCTTTGTTGTAGTCAACTTACCAGCGCTGTCGTGCTCTGGGCATTGTTTGTAGGAGGTTGGTGGGAGTGAGGGGGTGTGGACATTGGAGGATGAATTAACGCACTTCTCACATTGGTATGGTTAGGCCTAGAAGACACCCTGGGGTGAAATGGAGTCTGGAACGGGGTGGTCCATATCTAGTCTCCATACCCAAGGGCACTGCCTCTTGTGGCAAGCAAGTAGCCAGGGTGGCCCTCAAAGCCCGTCCAACTCGAGTGGTGTTATGCAATGCCAGATCTATTAAAAAACAAGACTGCAATTATTGCAGATCTTGTTGGAACAACTGATCTGGCTTGCATCACTGAGACCTAGTTGGATGAAAATGCTGGCCCTATTCTGGATGCTGCAATTCCGGCCGGGTACTCGGTGATACACCACTCGAGACTGGATCGCGGGGGGGTGGCGGTCTGTTTTAAGACCGAGTTGGGCCTCACGAGTGTACCTGTTGAGGAAGCCAAATTATTTGAGTATACCGTGGTGGCTGGTGTAGGTTGCAGGTTAGCTCTAGTCTACCGTCCACCCGGGCACGAGACATGATTCCTGCAGGAAGTAGTGGATTTCGTCACCGACATAGCATTGGAGTCACCTAGATTGATGGTACTGGGTGACTTCAATACCTGGGTCAACGACGAACTCTCACAGTTTGGACAACACTTTCTCCAGCTTATGACATCTCTGGGCCTTACACAGGTTGTTACCTCTGCCACCCATAAACACGGTCACTCTCTTGATTTGGTTTTCCTCCTGGGGATCGAGGCATCCGACTTGGAGGTGAAACCTGTCAGTTGGTCTGATTACTGCACCGTGAGGTTCAACTTTTGTGCCCCCCTTCGAAGGGCTGCCCCTGTGGAGATGGTCAGTTACCGACCTTTATGGCAAGTGAGCCCTGAAGGCCTAGCGACAGTGATTGATCTCTTGGAGTTTCCTGTGGCCAACTTGAGTCCAGAGACTTTAGTTGTGGCCTATAATAAGGCCATTTCTGTGGCCATGGACTTGATTGTTCCCATCCATGTTTGTCCTCTCCCCCTTTGCCCTCGGGCCCCTTGGTTTGATGGGTCTTTGAGGGAGGTGTGGCGAGTAGGACATAGGTTAGAGCAGTGTTAGCAGAAATCCACCCTGGAAGCCGACCACCTTAGATTGGTTGAGCATTATCAGACTTACCAATCAGCGATCTCCCATAAGAAGGCAGAATTCCTGTCCGGGGAGATTGCTGCCACTCAGAACCCACCAGCTCAGCTCTTCCGAACTGTTGACAGATTGTGCATCCCAACCCGTCTGCAGTTCCGAAGACCCTTTTCACAAGTGGAGTGTGATGAACTTGCTCAGTTCTTTGCAGATAAGGTGGCCAACATCAGGTCGGAAATTCTTTTGACTCACTCTATGGGGGTTGCTGATGATCAGTGTTTGGTCACTTCACCTCGAGTTTTCTGGAGTACCTTTGCCTTGCCTGAGCTCGTGGATGTCATGCGGATTGTCCAGAGTATGCACCCTACATGCTGTAGTTTGGATCCAGGCCCAACTTCCTTGATTATGGGTTGTTGGGATATGATCAGCCCGGATCTGGCGCAGATAGTCCAGTGCTCCTTGGAATCTGGTGAGTTTCCAAGCTCTCTGAAGGAGGCGGTGGTAAACCCCCCCAAAGAAAGCTTCTTTGGACCCGGATTCTCTGGCCAACTACAGACCAATCTCAAACCTTCCCTTTATAGGGAAGGTGATTGAGAAAGTAGTAGTGGTACAGTTGAATGACCACCTGACCATTCATAACATCTATGAACCTCTCCAGTCCAGTTTTCGAAAGAGGCACAGTACTGAGACGACACTGTTTCAGGTGCTCAATGATCTCCTGATGGCGAGAGATTGGAGAAGCCGTTCTATCTTGGTGCTCTTTGATCTCTCTTCAGCCTTTGACACTGTAGACCATGTGGTGTTGCTTGGATGTCTGAGGTCCATCTGTGGACTAACAGGTCCTCAGGTGGTTTACATCTTTCCTCACTGGCAGGAGTCAGAGAGTGGTGTCTGGGATTTTTTCCTTGGACCCTTCTCCCTGCCATGTGGGGTGCCTCAGGGTTCAGTGCTGTCCCCCATGTTGTTTGCAGTGTATATGCTGCCCCTCGGAGACATTGTAAGATGGTATGGACTGAGGTTTCACTGCTATGCTGATGATACCCAGCTCTACCTGTCTTTTGCTCCTGACCAGGATAGAGCTGTCCCGGTATTTAATAACTGCCTTGCCGAAATCCAGGACTGGATGAACTCAAGCTGGTTAAAGTTGAATGCCGGAAAGACAGAGGTGATGGTAGTGGACCCAGGTCACCGGATAGAGTGGCTGTGGGCTGATCAGCTCTCTGGACTTTTTCTTGGGGGCTCTCAGATCCTATCCTCTCAACGGGTGCAAAACCTGGGGGTAATGCTTGATGACGGGCTGACTTTACGAGCTCAAGTGTCGTCTGTCATCAAGACTTCCTTTTATCATTTTAGGAATATCTCCAGGATTATGCACCTGGTTCCATCCAGGGATTTGCCTACATTGGTCCACGCTTTTGTGACCTCACGCTTGCTTATTGCAACTCCCTGTACTTAGGGCTACCTGGGGTTGATATCTGCTACCTGCAGCTCATGCAGAATGCAGCAGCACAATTGTTGACGGGGGCTTCTTGAGCTTCCCATATTACTTTGGCACTGCGCGATCAGCACTGGCTGCCGATTAGGTGGCGGATCATCTTTAAAGTTGATTTACTGACTTATAAAGCCCTACATGGACTGGGCCCTGACTACTTGAAAGAGCTTCTTGTGCCTTACCACCCAATGCAACAGTTGCGTTCTGCTGACGAAGGGTTGCTGGAGATTCCAAGGGTGTTTTTGAAATCTTCAGGCCCGTGCATTTATGCACATGGCCCCGACCCTTTGGAATTCTCTACCCCATCAGCATCAGGAGTGCACAACTGTGGGAGAGTTTAAACAGGAGCTGAAAACCTTTTTATGGTGTCATGCTTTTGGTGGCATCGAATAATTTGGATCCTTTGTTATTTATTTCATTAGTATGATCATTGTTTTTATCATAGTTGTTTTTATCTTTTTGTAAAGCACCTTGATGGCCTGAAAGGTGATTTTGCAAAATAAAATTTATTACTATTATTATTATAAGAGAGAAACACTTATTAAGACAGAGAGTCAAGGCAGCTCTTCCCAAAATTAGGGACTGTGAGGGTGGTGGCAGAAGCAAATTTAGGAAGGGAGGATACCCAGCTGTAAACAGAGGAATCCTAGTGGTAATCAGATGGGTAGTTTCAAACCTAGGGGACTCTTGAGTGGGGAAAAAGGAGAAGTGGAAGGCAAGGTGTATAAATGCTAGAAGTTTGAACAACAAGATGGAGGTACTGCAGGTGGAAATAGCAGCAGAAGTGCCAGATAAAACAGCCATTACAGAAACATGAGCAATGCAGAATATCAGTTGGGATCTCACAGTTTCTGGTTATGCCCTGTTCAGAAAGGATACAGAAAATACTATGATCGGGGCAGCTGTGTCTGTCAGATGTTATAGACATATGGGGGGACATGACCAGAACAGAACAAGGGGAGGCAGAATTGAACAGTTACTCACCATAACAGTAGATCTTCAAGAGAATCTCCTCCACTGGGCCACAGCATTGGAACTGTAAGCCATCAGAAACTTTTGTTAGCCAGGAGTTGCCAATGATGATGTACAACGTCAATGCCTATGTAACATGGGTAGCTCCATTACTTCTCAGTTCCCTGGCAGACACAAGCTCGAAGGATAATCTCCTGGTAGGAACCTGGAAATCAGACCAGGATCAGGCAAACTAAGAGAGGCATGGGGCTAGAAATAGAAATGTAAACACAAGGCACATACAGACACCCCAAGAAACAGTAGAAATATCTGCTAGCACTGCATCACGAAGTAGAAAGGAGGGTTGGTGTGCCATGGCCCAGTGAAGGAGATTTCTGTCAAACATCTACTGCCATGATAAAAAACTGTTCTAGCTTCATCGAGGATGTCTCCTCCATTGGGCCACACCTTTGGAACAATTCTCAAGCAGTACACAAAGTACCCAGGCAGGAGGTCAGTGTCAAATATGACATCATGCTAGGAGACTTTGCAGTACAGCAAGGTCAAAGACAAAGTGCCCAGGGAGCAGATCTGTGAGAGACTATGTCCAGACTACAATGCTTAGTGAAAATTTGCACAGTATCTCAGTTTGCTGCCATGGGAATAATTGTGATGTCACAAGCGGAGTATTGTGACATCAGGTTGGGAAAAAGCAATAGGAACTGATGAACTCTCAAGAAACAACTATCCTGTTTTTTGAATCAAATTACCTCAGTAATAAGTAATGGAGATAAGAAATACTG
The DNA here is from genome assembly GCA_016271365.2 of Neoceratodus forsteri. Taxonomy (NCBI): domain Eukaryota; kingdom Metazoa; phylum Chordata; order Ceratodontiformes; family Ceratodontidae; genus Neoceratodus; species Neoceratodus forsteri. The sequence continues at coordinate 939,529,243 of CM057449.1, read as the reverse complement.
AGCTGATGAGAAATATAAGCTGCTTTGCATCCAAATATTATTGTTTCTGAAACTTCTTTGCAAGGTGTTGGTGGCTTTTAAAAGGCACCCCAATCAAGATTATTATGATAATTACAGACCACAGTGGACACCAGATGGCAAGCGTGGTGAACAGGATTTTTCTCTGTACACAGAAAGTACAGAACCCTCGATATCGGGGCAAAGTACAAAAGAGAGGCACAGAAGGCACAGAAAGAAGAGGAGATACTCGCAAGGTTCACGAAACAAGGTCATGGACTAACCAGAATTGGCTATCTATAATTTCTCTAAGTGGGATCTTACCCTTACGGAAATCAAAATACTTTATAAGGAATTATCTTTCAGTATTAAAGAAAAATTGAACCCATTTGAGCCTAAATTAGATTTAGAGAAGTTTTACAGGGAAATCAGACCCAAAACATGTTTTCACAACCAGGGACCCAACTACAGAGGATCCCACAAAATCTAGAGAAAAACATCTATTAAAACAAGTACTGTATATCTTAAATCTAAGACCACCCTTGATAATAAACCACCCTCCATCTAAAGCCACACCTTTTTGGTCAAAGTTTTAATACAAGCCACCCTCAAACAAAAACTGCATCAGCACTGAAACAAAGTTCAAAAACACAGTGCCATTATTTAATGAAAAACAGCAGAAATACTGTGCAGCACTTTTAATGAAAACCATAATCCCTCCCCACCTATGTGAATCATCATGAGTGACCATGAGTGACTCACCCTGGAATACCCTCCTCTGATCCCCAAGAGAGCAGAAACGCCATGCAGCAAATGATTCCAATTAAGCTCCCTTACCATGATGTGCATATGACGATGTAAGGATTACCAACAACAACATTCCACCTTGGCAAGCAAAAAAATATTCCCTGTTTCCATGTTTCTGTGTGGTTCCGTGTTTGTGGTATCTCAATGCGTGCCGGCCATATCTCTAATTATATACTTAGCAACACCCTTTTGCACCTATCAGCACTGACAACACTAAAACTTCAAGTGTCAGTACATTATACCAGCACACTAGACAACAGAAAAGCAGTTAAATGGAAAACTTTATTTTGAAACCACAAAAAAATTTAAAAAGTTGCCACAGCATGTTCAGAAATTCACTCAGTTTCATCAGCACGAGTCAGATCACAGTCCTTGCAGTTTTCGGGTTTGGCATTCTCATTCACTTGGCTCTGCTGTACATCAACATTGTCTCCTTTGGCTACCTTGCTGCTGAAACCTCCTCTCACCTCCTGTAGTAGCCCTCCCTCCTTCATGCAGCTTATGGCATAAGGGTCACTGCTGGTGATCGTACAGATCTGCAAAATAAAAATGTTATAAGCAGGAGATTTTTGTTATTAACCTGATTATAGTATTTAAAGGCACAAAAGGTTACCTCTAATGATTTTACTATAACTTCTTTTGTTACAGCTTGTTACAGCATGCCAGTCTGTCTTAATACGTTCAAGGATTCGGTCTTTTCCTGGTCCTCCTGGGTTGCCACCTTTTGTTAAATCCCTCTCCTCAGTGGCTATCCATCAATTGTAGCACTCCCTATATGCTGCTTTAAAGGGAACATTCCAGTTCACGTCTGCTGGCTGGAGTAGTTTCGTGCAACCACCAGGGATTACAGATATGATGGTGTTTTTTTGGTTTTGCATCTGATTTAACAGCAGGGCTGATATGGCAATGGAAGGCACCTATAGTAGCATCTGTTTGCTGAGTGCCCTACTGCCCCATACCTTGTTTTGCCATTCAAGTGTTAGTTCTTCAGACATCTGCCCATTAGGGTACATGGCAACAACAACACCAGTAATGCCAAGTGTCTCTCTTTTGGCACCCTCTGTCACAAATGCACTCAGCAGGTCAGACCCTCTGCTCCTACAGTGCCAACCTCAGAGCGCAAGAGTGTGAACAGGTAACAGACAGGGTAACCCTCCTGCCTTTTGTGGGTCTGAATTACCTTTAGTCTCAAGTTCCAGGGGGATTCAAACTATAAACCTTAAGCTAGCGTACCCAAATGTACAGGCTCAGATAATATTATCTTCAGGGATGCAATATATCATTCGTCTAAGGGCACCTAACCAGTTATCCAAAATGAACCCTTAACTCTATAAAAGACCTTAGGTATATTCTTACCTTTTCCCAGTTTAGTTACACCATCAAGCTTTTGAACAGTTGTCAAACTTAACCACGTATACATCACATGCAAAAAAAACCTGGAAGACACATAGGCAGCCTTTCAAATCAAAGATTTGCTAAAATGGATAAACATGTGTAAAATGTAAACACAGAACAATATATCAAAGAGCATACAATCACTTAAAAGAAAACAAGGAAAAGTACAATACAAAAAGTCCTACCACAATACATTTAGACTTTTTTCTATCTAATGTATTATCTCTAAGTGCCTTTAGTTATATCGGACAGCTGTGTCTGTCTAGAGTCCCAAGATTGTATATGACTACAAGTTCAGACATAGTATTCGGTTTAAACTGTGTCTCTCCACACCCCTTCTGTGAGTCATCTAGCTCCTCCTTTTAGTGAAAAAAAAATACAACAGGATGTCCTATCATGAGGTATATTAAATAAGGTGACATCAGCAAGAACTCCACTTCCTAAATATGACTCCTTAATAAAACATGTTCTTTGATCTTGAGCAGTTCCTATTCCCAAGGCATATCAAAGGGTTTTATAACTTTTAGCACCATGGTGGTATAACATGTTCTTCCTATAGGAATCATAAAACTTTACCAGCCCTATATCCTGGCAGCTAGGTCAGTTCTAATTAAGATGAAAAAAAAAGGAAACCCTTAATTAAGCCTCTCTGGGCTTTTAATTACATCCTGGTTTCAGGTTAATGTATCCTGTAGCTTCTCTGAAACCTGTGGGAGGGGGGCACCCATGGAGCACAGACTCATGTACTACATTTTTATATTACAAATATCATAGAACAATCATAACCAGCTGACTAAGCATCACAATCCTCCCCACCTAGACTGAATTTGGGGTGAGCTCCACAAGTCAGTTCACTCCTCATACAGACACGACAGGCCATCGGCATTCTGATTGGTCACTCCAGCCCTATGTAAGATCATCATGTCTTACCCTTGCAAGGCAAGACTCTATCTTAATAATCTACTATTAGTTTTTCCCATTTAGGTCAGTCAAACCAGAGTGTTGTGGTCTATTTTTACCTCAAAATGCTGCCATATAAGTATGGCTCTAGCTTCTTTAGGGCCCACAGTATGTCAAGACACTCTTTTTCCACAGTAGAGTATGCCTGCTCCCTGGGAAGTATCTTTTTACTCAGGTATGCTACAGCATGATTTTTCCCTTGGTTGGATGTCTGACTCTATACTGCCCCAATACCCATGTCTGAGGCATCAGTCTGGATTTTAAAGAGTCTGCTATAGTCAGGACTTGTCAATACAGGAGCACTGCACAGTGTCTCCTTCAGTCTGGTAAAGGCTTTTTCACAGCCTGGTTCCCAGGTAATTTTCTTAGGCACCTTTTTCTTTACCAGGTCAGATAGGGGAGCAGCCAGGGCACTGTAATTGGGTACAAATGTCCTATTGTACCCTGCTGTCCATGGAAAACTCCTTACCTGCTTCTGCATTTCTGGTCTGGGCCATGCCTTGACCACCTCTATTTTTACTTGGTTAGGATGGAGCTGTCCCCGGCCTACAACATGCCTGAGGTATGCCACTTCAGCCATTGCCACTTGCCACTCCTCAGGTTTGACAGTGAGCCCGGCCCTCTGTATCCTGCCCAGCACTTCCCAAGGAGGGACAGGTGTTCCTCCCAGCTGGCACTAAAGATGGCAATGTCATCCAGGTACGCCACGGTGTACTCCTCAGCACCATTTAACACCTGGTTCACCAAACTTTGGAAAGTGGCTGGGGTGTTCTTCATTCGGAAAGGCATTACTTTAAATTCAAATAAGCCTATCAGAATGATGAAGGCCAACCTCTCCCTTGCTCTCAGTTAACTCTACCTGCCAATACCCCCTTGTCAAGTCAGTAGTCTTAAAGTAGGTCACCCCTCCCAACTTGTCTAGGAGTTTGTCCGTCCGGGGCATCGGGTGGGCATTTGACTTCATGACTGCATTCAGTCCACGATAGTCAACGCTGAAATGAGTAGAGCCATCTGGCTTGGGCACAAGGACTACAGGTGAAGCCCAGGGGATGAGAGATCTCTGGATTATGCCTAATTCCAGCATTTCCTCCACCTCCCTCCTAATGTCCTTTTGGACAGCCTCTGACACCCCATATGCTGTCTGCCGCATGGGCGTCTGTGTCCCTGTCTCCACATCATGCATTGCTAAGGGGGTTAGTCCAGGCTTGATGCTAAACAGTGGGGCAAAGTCTGCTAAAACCTCCCTTACTTCCTGGATCTTGTCTGGGGGCCAGCTGGGGAGACAATTTAACTGCCTCTACAGAGGACTCCCACTTGCTTTCTTCCAGCAAGTCCAGAAGGGGATCTCCTTCATCCGTCCCCTCCTCAGGACTACTTACTGCAAACACCATGTCAGCCCTATTAGCATATGGCTTCATCATGTTAACATGGTACATTCTTTCTGTCTGTCTGTCTGTCCGATAACTCTGTGATATAGTTCACGTCATTTACCTTTCTAACTACTTTGTACGGTCTGGCCCACTCAACCTGCAGCTTGTCTTTCCAGACCAGGATAAGGACCATGACTTCCTGACCCACCGTGTATGAGTGAGCTCTGGCTCTACAGTTGTACCACACTTTTTGTTTCTGTTGGGCAGCTGTCAGGTTGCTCTGGGCTGTCCCCATAAGCTCCTTCAGCCTTTCCCTAAACCTAAGGATGCAATCCACTATGGGAGTTCCCTGTGTGGCATAATTGCCTTCCCAGTCCTCCCAGATCAAGTCTAGGGGCCCACATACCCAGCATCCATATAAAACCTGTTGACTCTTGGGACACCTCCCTATATGCGAACAACAGGTGGGGAAGGTATTTCTCCCAGTCCCTCCCATGCTGTTCAGCAAATGCTTGGAGCATAGACTTCAGGGTACCATTAAATCTTTACACAAGCCCATTGACTTGCAGGTGATAAGGTGTTGTGCACCTCTGCACCACCCCACACTTTCACACACAAACATTTCATCAGGTCCGACATGAAGGAACCCCCTCGATTGGTGATAACCTCCTGTGGAACCCCAACATGGGAGAAAATCCCAAGTAAGGCATCTGCCACTTTGTCTGTCCTCAGTGAGGATAGGGTGACTGCCTCTGGATACCAGGTGGCATAATCCACCACAGTCGGGATGAACCTCTTCCCGGAGGAGCTGGGGGTATTTAAAGGCCCCACAATTTCCTTTCCCACCCTCTATACTGGCTCCTCCACTATGGGCAATGGAATTAGGGTGGCTTGTTTTTTTTTTTACCTGCTTTCCCTATTACTTGGCACCAGTGACAAGACCTGCAATACTCCATCTGTTGAGTGAAGTTGGGCCAATAGAAATTCTGGGCCAACCTTTGCGTAGTGCAAGCGATACCCAGATGACCAGACAAGAGAATATCATGTGCAATCTTGAGCAACTGCTCACTATACCCCTGGGGAATGACAAGCTGCCTGCCTATCATCCCTCCCTCTGTCTTCACATCCTGAGTATACATGAGTCCATTTTCTCAATAAACCTTATGTTTACTATCACCTCCCTGTGCTCCATCAGAGTCTGCCCAAGCCCTCAGCTTCTCTAGACTAGGGTCACTTTTCTGAGCAGCTGCAAACTCCTTACACATTCCCAAGACATGGGACAGGCCCCCTTCACTCTCTAAACTAAGGCCCCTAGCACTAGTGTCAGGGCACTCAGGATCACTGTCATCCCTACCCCTCTGATAATAGGTCACCCCTCCTTCTTTGGAGTAACCGTCTGTAGCTGTATGGTTAACTGCTACTGGGGAAATTTCTACTCCCTTTTCATTAATCTCCATAACAGGAGACACAGGTTGGGGAACCAGCCTCCCAGTGGTTTCAACAATGGCTTCTGTGGGGTCCAGAGAACTACAATTGACCTTTGCCGCTTGGCTACGGGTAACTGCACACACCATTCTCTGTTTGAGACTGTTGCCAAGGATGACATCAACTGCTAAAGTTTTGGCTACAGCCACCTGTTGTACAGTTCCACCTGTTTCACCCCAGTCTAGCAGAACACTAGTGAGTGGCAATGTTTTCTCCTTTCCAGTGAAGTCTTGAACAGTTACAAATTCATTGGGTTAAAGCTGACCAGGCTCTATCAGATCCCCTTTTACCAATGTCAGGGATGCCCCTGTGTCCCTTAACCCTTGTGTCTGAGTGCATGTGTCCCCTCATGTTCACAGGCATGCTTTCAGGGACACATAAACAACCCACTTCTTTCCTAGACCCATGTTGCGTATTGCTCATCCTTTTGGGACACTGTCTGGCAATATGCCCAGTTTCTTTACAAACCCAACATTCTTTTCTTTTCTCAGAGAAATCTTTTCTTTGAAACTTGGGGTTAACTGGTTTCAGTGGAGGCAGTAAGGGTTTTAGTTGCCCTGAAGGCACGCTTTTCCCTTTCTGCGCTGCCACACCCACCCCATTTGCTCTCAGAGCAGGTCTGTTCTTGGCATAGCAGTCCGAGAGTTCAGCAACCTCTTGCACTGTTTTGGGACCTTGGTCCTCCAGCCAGGTTTTCAGCTCTGCTGGGCACGCCCAGAAAAACTGTTCTAACAAAATAGCATTTTCAATTTTATCTAAAGAGTTTGCTTCAATGCCCTCCCAGCAACGTTTTAAACAGTGATGTTGTTTCGTGGCTAGCTCCTCATAGATCATGTCAAAGCTTCTCCTGAGCATATGGAATTTAGCTTTGTATGCTTCTGTAGTTAAATCAAACTTTTTTAAAAGGGCAGCTTTAAGTTTGCTGTTATCATTACTGTCCTCATTATCGATTTGACCTAATGCATCCCGAGCTTTCCTGGTAAGTAGCGGGTATCACTGGAAGCTGCAGGATCCTCTAGGAATTTTTGCCTGAATACAAACTTTTTCAAAGGACTTTAAAAAGGCATCCATATCCTCCTCCTCTTTAAATTCAGCTATCAATTTGGAATTCAATTTGTAACCCAGTCCTGTAGTTCCAGTTAAACCCAAACCACTTACCTGCTCTGGTGCTGGTGGTTGGAGACATAACTTCTCCAGTCCATGTCACCTCTGGCACTCATGCTCCTCAAGGTCCGCCTCTTGCTGTTCTCACTCCCTCTTTTCCTCTGCAGCTTGCTGGTGCTCACGGTCTTCATGGTCAGCTTCTCCCTGTTCTTGCTCCCTCTTCTCCTCTGAGTCTCATTTTTCTCGCTCAGCATCTCTCTGGAACTCCAGCTCCATTCTGCACAACTCAATCTGCAACCTGACTGCTTCTGTCTCCAGAATGCTGATGACCTTCCCCTGCTGCTGTGGCCCTTGTCTTGCACTGACCCTACTGCCTTCCTCACTGAATCTGGACACTGCACTGGCCGCTAGCCCCTCCACACCCAAGGTTTGGTTCTTTACAGTCAGTCTGTGACTCAATGCTCTGGGCATCTACTGCCATCAGGGCATCTATGAGATTCTGCTTGGTGACTCTCACCTCGTGCAGGACTCCTCTCTCCTGGCACAACTGCCTCAAGTAGTCTGCAGTGTATCCTCTGTAGTTGGAAGCCATCTTTTTCCCTAACTATGGTTACTCTAACTTACACTTTTTGAGAAAAAAATAAAACGGGTAGGAACTTGACTGTAAGCAAAATGATATAGTTCCGTTTCCTTTTTAAAAAAAATCACTGCCTTATTTTGCAAGTGAGCTGTACAATATTAAGCTGACACACTAAACAGTTAAAGCTTGTGTTACCAAATTTATCTACACTGCTGCCAACCAAAGCTGTCACAAACCCCCTCAGCAGGTCAGGCTCTCTGCTCCCACAGTGCCAACCTCAGAGTGCAAGAGTGTGAACAGGTAGCAGACTTGGTAACCCTCCTGTCTGCTTGTGGGTCCGAATCACCTTTAGTCTCAAGTTCTTGGGGGATTCAAACTGTGAACCTTATGCTAGCTTAGTCAAATGTACAGGATCAGATAATATCCTCTTTGGAGGATGCAATATATCTTTTGCCTAAGGGCACCTAACTAGGTATCCAAAATGAACCCTTAAAACTCTATAAAAGATTTTGGGTATATTCTTACTTTTTCCTAGTTTAGTTACACCATCAAGCTTTTAAACAGTTGTCAAACTTAACCTCGTATACATCACATGCAAAAAGAACTTGGAAGACACACAGGCAGTCTTTTAAATCAAATATTTACTAAAATGGATAAAAATGTGTAAAATGTAAACACAGAACAATATAACAAAGAGCATACAATCCTTAAAAGAAAACAAGGGAAAGTACAACACAAACTCCTACCACAATACATTTAGACTTTTTCTATCTAATGTATTACCTCTAAGTACCTATAGTGATATCAGACAGCTGTGTCTGTCTAAAGCCCCAAGATGGTATATGACTACAAGTTCAGACACGGTATTCGGTTTAAACTGTGTCTCTCCACACCCCTTCTGTGAGCCATCTAGCTCCTCCTTTTAGAATATAAAAAAAATACAAAAACAGGATGTCCTATCAGGAGGTAAATTAAATAAGGTGACATCAGCAAAAACTCCACTTCCTAAATATGACTCCTTAATTAAAAAAACTTTCTTTGATCTTGAGCAGTTCCTATTCCCAATGCATATCAAAGGGTTTTATAACTTTTAGCACCATGGTGGTATAACATGTTCTTCCTATAGGAATCATAAAACTTTACTAGCCCTATATCCTGGCAGCTGGGTCAGTTCTAATTAAGACAGAAAAACAGGAGACCCTTAATTAAGTCTCTCTGGTCTTTTAATTGCCTCCTGGTTTCAGGTTAAAATATCCTGTAGCTTCTCTGAAACCTGTGGGGGGGGCACCCATAGAGCACAGACTCATATACTATATTTTTATATTACAAATATCATAGAACAATCATAACCAGCTGGGCAAGCGTGACACCCTCTTCCACTTTAACAAGACAATTGATAGTAGTTTTCTACCATCTGCCATAGCAGCCATGCAGCCAGTAACTCATTGCTTCTCATGCCCTGTTGTAATCAGAGGTACTGATGTGGAACCACATTTCTATTTCTTGGCATATCGGCACAAATCGTAGTCTCATCTATGTTGCCAATAATGGATGTCCTGAGACTGCACATTGAAATTTGTCTTTCACAAAAGCAGGCAAAGTCTATTATTTGTGGAACAAAATCCTTAAGAAGCCTCTGCCCACCAGTGGTTTTCAGGTGTAATGTCAACCCCCAGCACCAGATAAATGTTTCTTGAATTACGGCTATTGTCCTTAAGGCAATTGACTTCCTAGTTACCCAGAAGTGCTGCTCCCTCTGTTCAGTGATCCAGGCTGCCAGAATTGACTCACTTTCAGGGTACTTTGGCTGGTGGCCTCCACCATCCAGCCACCAGCATTTGTGATTGGAAATCATGTACCAAGCATGAGTCACCATCTCCTCTAGAGAAGGAAGTTTTTTTTGCCATTCACACAGCTGCTTCTCATCAATATGCAGCAAAGCAGTGACAGGGTGATTACCTTCCTTCTCTGCTAGGTGAGCAGCCGCAATTTTAAATTCAAGATTGAATGACTTTATTTTAGACATTTTACTACACCATGTCAGACTACAACTAGGAACCAAACTAGGTACGGGCTGATTGGGGTTTATACTAAGTGACAGCTGGGCTGCCACACATTGCCTAAAATTGACAATCTATTGAAAACTGCCCTCTAAGATTAGTCACCTTCGATCATAAGCTGCACAGCAAACCGTGAATTTGCATTATTAGCCACAGCTTTAGATCTAAGATTTACGGTATTAGGAACTAAATACAGTTTTGATCTAATTGGCTTTACTCCCTCCAACATAACTGCCTATATAGAAAAAGTTAATCATGAGATTGAAAAGATTATGAAAGAAAGTGATAAGAAAACAAAAACAGATACAACATGAAGAAAATGAATATGATGCCTTTGAAAATATGAAGAAAGACAGTTCAATAGTAATTAAACTGGCTGATAAAGATGGTGCGATTGTGATTCAGAATTATGAAGACTACAAGAAAGAATGTGTAAATCAATTAAATGATACAGAAACCTATCAGAAGATGGAGAAAATTCCATTAGAGATATTGAAACAAACTATAACTGATGTGGTACAGGAAGCAGCTCAGAATTATGAACATATGAATTTTCTAGCAGAAATAGGACATCTGGTCTATCAAGTCTGCTTGAGTGTGCAGCTAACACCCTCACCTTGCAGCTGCCCTCCCCCCTTCCCTTTCCAATTACCCCCCTCACCTTGTCCCATCCCCTTTTGAAACTACCCACTACCTTACAGGTTACCACCTCTTCTGGTAAAGCATTCCATTTTGTCACAACCCTCTCCGTGAAAAAGTGTCTTCTCATTTCCATTCTAAATCTTCCCCCCTCTAATCTAAGGCTGTGCCCTCTCATGTCCCTCTCCCTCCTCAGCCAGAATATCCCTTCAGTACCTGCCTTGTTTATTCCCTTTACGTACTTAAAGGGACACTGTCAGTCCCCTTAGGTCTCAAAGTGTCCCTAGTTTAAAAAACACATTTTATTATTGCCAAAATTCTGTAAAGATTGTTGATGTAGCTGGTAGTTTGATTCTGACTCTTATTTTCTTTAAAAAAGTAAAAACAGACTGCCCAACATACTGGTGTTATCACACCAAAACAGGTTTGTTTACATTCCTTGATCAACTCCAAATGCCTCTTTCCTGGACTTGGGAACACCCCCAAAACAGTCTAGCCCCTCATAATGCATTGGGAGATTAGGAGGCTACTGTCTTATGAGTGACTGCACTGTCTGTGTGTGTTTTTAATGCTCAGGACATATGCAGTAAGAACAGGACCACGACTGTAAACAAAAACAAGATTGTTTATAAATATACATTGCCATGCATTTCAGTTCTACTAAGCAAGGCTACAGACAAAACAAACAGCAACATCAATGAATTTTAGAGAGGTTAAGCAATCGTAAAATGTAGGGTTTCAACTAGAAATAATATGATGAAAAACAGGTTGACAGTGTCCCTTTAAAAATCTCAATCATATTCCCCCCGGTCACTTCTCTCCTCCAAGGAGTACATTTTTAACTCTGTCTCTCCTCGTATGGTCTGATAAATAAACATCCCCAAATACCCCTTTTGTATTGTCTTCCAAAGATCCATAAAGACCAATCACATCCATCAGGAAAACCAATAATATCAGGAATTAATTCAATTACAGAACCATTATCCATATTTGTCCATCATTATTCCAAAAATCTTGTTCCCCAAATCCCTTATTTGAAGGAGTCAAAACAGTTCATACCGATTATGGAAAACTTTAATCAAACAGGGGTAGATGTGCAACAATGTTTACTGGTAACACTAGCCATCCGCAATTTGTATACAAGTATACCACATTAAGAAGAGATTAAAGAACTTGAACATATGTTTTCAAAAAGAGAAAAGTACAGTTACGTAAGAACTTACCGAAACAGTAGATCTTCGAGAGGAGCTCTTGCAGCAGGTATTACCATTAGGACTGAAACCGGCAGATGTCAGGACCCCATGGCAAACTTGTAGCTAGCAGTCTGAGGCAGGGGACCACCCCCGACATCGGCTATGCCCAACAGCAGATGTGGTATAAAGGGGGCGGTCCCCTGGCACCATCTCATTTCTCCCACCAGAGACACGGCTAGAAACAAAACTGGAGAACTGAGCAGGAAGTCTCTATCATGTTCTGGTGATATAATAACCAAAATACTATCCTGGGGGATGGAGGGTGGGAAAGCCACCTGCTGCAAGAGCTTCTCTCGAAGATATACTGTTACGGTGGTACTAATTTTCTTCAAGGGTGGAGCTCTTGCAGCAGGTAATATCATTAGGACTGAGTCCCAAGTAGGGTTGCCTTCTATCTGGTCTTTGACCTGATAATCCAGTTTTTAGGGTCCTTATCCAGTCATCCGGTTTTGATTCAATGCAGTCCGGTGTTTGGGCCATTTTATGTACCCATATATTCTTAAAACTAATGTAGCAAATCATCCACTGTTGTGGCTACATTGCATGTCCAGGTTACAAAGAAGTTCTGATGTCAGTCATTCAGACCTGGCTTTGTTTGTAAAACCAGACTGTCTGAGAGTTGTAAAGTATGGGCATTAAAATCATTAGCAGTAAATTAACCTAATCTTTTCCACTCTGTATTTTAAATATGGTCTTTTACTGCAATGACAGGAAACAGCTTTTACACTTTTATTTGCTCAAGTGTTTCATTTTGTTTGTCCTATATTCTGGTATGTTTCAGACCCATTTTTGTTAAAGGCAATACAAATTAGATTATTAATTTATCACCACATTTACTCTAATTTTCTATTACCTGAACATTCTATGATATTACCTACACTTTTACAGGTCATTCAGATAAACAGCATGGAATGATGTGTCTGAAATTGTGGAATGTCTTAGAAATATAAAAAGAAACAGCAGTAGCTGCTGAGGTAAAGGGGAACACAATGCAGTATTAAAGGTACCACAAACATCGATAATCAAGTTATCAAAAATTGTTCAAAGCATCGGAATACATGACTGACATGGAAAGGAAAATGAGAGAGTGTTTAACCGAGGGTTGAGCAATAAGCTGTGGAAGAGCTTAGCACATCCAGCAGACCTGAGTTTGATTCCAACAGCCTCCACTTACACACTGTGTGACCCTGAGCAAGTCACTTAACCTTTCTGTACTCCTGGGTCACTCCTGTAAAATGGGTTATGTGGCCTATGTGAGTTAACCTGGTTGCCAAAGAATAAAAATAAATGACTGAATAAATCAAATAAATAACAGTATAAAAATGATTTCCAATCACCATTAATGTCTATCCCAACATTACAAATGACTTTGGAGGAGAAGCGATGTACTCACCAGTCATACAAAGGGGTGGAGCCAGAGGTGGAGTGTGGGTGTGGTTTAGCATCCGGTTTTTACCTCATCCAAAGGTGGTGACCCTAGTCCCAAGCAGTGCCCAACAATAGACTCAGGTCTGAGGGCAGCAGGGGGGAGATGCTGAAAAGCTGAAAAACAGCTGAAAATGTTAGAAAAGCATCTAAGAGAGTAGGCCTTGCAGGACTGGTAGCCCAAAACCTGCTCTCCTTCTGGATGCAATGTCCAGGCTGTAATGTTTAATGAAAGTGTGAACTGAATTCCAAGTAGCTGCAGTGCAAATCTCTGCCAAGGAGACATTTTTTAGTGCTGTGAAGGAGGAGGCCACTGATCTGGTAGAGTGGCCCCCTGACTGTTTCTGGAAGTGGTTTGTTATGATGCTGGTAGCAAAAAGTAATGCATTGCACAAGCCAACAGGCTAGTGACTGTTTGGAAACAGGAGCCCCAAACATTCGCTTGGCGAATGGGATGAACTGGTCCGACTGTCTGGAGGAGCGAGTCCTGTGGAGGTATTACCTCAAAAGTAGGGAACATCCAAGGTGTGCAACAGTGCTTCACCTTGGTTAACAAATTCCAGATAATAAACCAGAAGACTGATGTCCTGGTTAAGAGTCAGCACGGACACCACCTTTGGCATGAACTTAGGGTTCGTGCGCAGGGTCACCCTGTCCCTGTGGAACACTATGTAAGGTTCCTTACACATCAGGGCCTGGAGCTCAGAAACCCTTCAAGAGGAGGTAATGGCTACCAAAAGGAGGGTCTTCCATGAGAGGAAGCGCAGCTCACAGGAGGCTGCTGGCTCAAAGGGAGGAAGGGTGAGTTTTTCCAGGATGAAAAGTAAGTACCAAGGTGGAACAATGTCTCTCCTGGGAGGTCTGATATGTAAGACCCCCTCTTAGAAATGTCTTGCAGATGTTGAGCTGTGCCAGTGTTTTATCTCCAGTAGGATCGTGATATGCAGAAACCGCACACATGTGTATCTTAATGGATGAATAGCTCAGTCCTAAATCCAGAAGGTAATGGAGATATTCTAGCCGTGCCTAGCCAGGCAACCCAGGGGATTTAGGGGCACAGGCCATAGCCCACAGACAGAAGTGTTTCCATTTCAGAACATAGGAGGTCCTGTTGGAAGGCTTCCTCGCTGCAACCAAGATCTCAGCCACCCTGCTTGACACTCCTAGTCCCTCTTCCTCTAAGGCTGCAGGAGCCATGCGTGCAGCTGAAGAGAAGGATGGACGAGTGTTCCCTGCTCTTGTGAGAGCAAGTGGGGGGAGTGTGTGGCAACTGAACTGGAGGCTCCAGTGACAGTTGCTTGAGCAGTGGATACCAGATCTGATGGGGCCATAGAGGAGCCACCAGAATCATTCTGGCTCCGTCTGGCTGCAACTTGAGCAGTACACTCTGAATGAGGGGAAAAGGAGGGAAGGTGTACAGGAACTTCCCTGTCCAAGAGAGGGACAATGTGTCTCACCAAAAAACACCAGGCCCTGGAATAAGCAAGCAAAGGTTTTGCAGTTTGGCATTGCATGGGGACACAAAGAGGTCCAACACTGGACAGCCCCAGAGACTGAACAGGTCATCTGTGACATCTTGGAGCAGTCCCCACTCATGATTCAGAGAGGTAGAGAGGCTGAGACTGTCAGTGAGAACATTCTGAATCCCAGGCAGATGAACTGCGATGAGATTCAGCCAATGTTCTACTGCCCAATCCCACACTCTCATGGCCTCCTTGCAAAAGGGGTATGACTGAGTCCCTTGCTTGTTGATGTAGAAGACCACTGGTGTGTTGTCTGTCTGCACCTGGAGAGGACCTGGAGAGAGCTGGTCTCTGAATGTGATAAGTACATTCAGCACTGCTCTCATTTCCAGAACATTTATATGTAGAGAGCTCTCTATGGAAGACCAAGACCCCCAGGTCCTGTGATCCCCTAATTGAGCCCCCTAACCGGACAGAGGGGCATGTGTGGTTAATGTCTGGAGAGGAGTGAGTCTCTGGAATGGAACTTCTCCCGCTAGACTGTTGTGACGGAGCCACCATTCGCGGGAACGATGTACCGCCTGAGACATCTGAATTCAGAGATCCAGATCATCCACTGATTGGTCCCACTGGACCCTGCGATGCCATTGGAGGATTCTTATATGTAGTCTGGCTAAGGGTACTGTGGCTATGGCAGTCACCATATGGTGCAGAAGCTGTGGAACAACCCGGGCAGGGGAAGAGGGGGCCTTCTGAAGCCTGATGGCCAAATCTCAAAGGTGGTTTGCTCTGTCTGGAGGCAGAAAGGCTCTTCCCTGTCCAGTGTCCAGAACAGGCCCTAAGAACTGTAGCTTTTGTGTTGGCCAAGGGTATGATTTTGGCTAATTTACTGTGATCCCCAGGGAGGAAATTAGAGCCTGTGTCTGTCATAAGGTGATTAGAAGCTCCTCCTCCAACCGAGCGGAGAGGAGCCAATCATCCAGGTAAAGGTAGACTAAGAGGCCTCTCCTGCAGAGGGCTGCAGCTACCACTGCTAGACACTTGGTGAAAACTCTGGGGGCAGAAGAAAGGCCCAAAAAGAAGTACCCTAAATTGGTAGTGCTCGTTCTGGAAGCTGAAGCGCAGAAACTTTCTGTGAGACTTCAGGACTTTGATATGCATGTAGGCATCCTGCATATCTAGGGAGCACAGCCAGTCCCCTTGCAGGAGTTATGGGAAGAGACCTGCCAGAGTGACCATCCAAAACCTCTGGTATTTTATAGAGAGATTGAGCTGGCTCAGATCCAGAACTGGACGAAGGTCTCCCATTTTCTTCAGGACCAGGAAGAAACGGGAGTAGTAACCTTTTCCCCTCTGGGCCTATGGAACCTTTTGGATGGCTCTTTTTTCTAGGAGCTGTTTAATCTCCGCTTCTAGAAGAAGTCTGTGTTCTGATGGACAATGGGCCAGAGGGGGGGTGGGTTGTCCGGTGGGATAGAGATGAACTCTATCGTGTACCCTTTTCAAATGGTATCCAGTACCCACTGGTCCGCAGTGATACTGGACCATTCGAGCAGGTAAAGTGCAAACCGTCCTCCTACCTTCTCACTCTGCCTGTCCATGAAGGGAGGAGGGGGCAGAGGGAGTCAGGCTGAGGGGGTGGAGGGGCCTGGGAGTTTTTGGCTGTTTGGGGCCCTGGGAACCATGAGGGGCAGGGTGACCATACCTCTTGAACCCCTTGTGTGGGACTGTTTACTCCCCTGTCCTTGTCCTTTGTGAAAAGGGCACCACTGGGGTTCCTGAGGCTGGGATTTATACATGCGGTGCACATCGGCCACTGCTTTTCCTGACTCCTGAAGTTGCTTAATCATTTGCTCAACTTCTGGGCAAAACAGAACAGGACCCTGAAAAGGGGAATCCAGAATGGACTCTTGTAGGTCTGGCTGGAAGCCCATGAGCCTAAGCCAAGACTGCTATCTCATACAGACCCCCCAGGCAGCTGCTCTGGAGGCTATATCCATTGTGTCATAAGAATACCTGAGGGTGTGTTTGTCTACCTCTAAACCTGACTGGGCACACGCTAGAATTTCTTGTTTCGAGTTGGAGTCTGGCATAGCTTCAATGAGGTCCATTGTCTCCCTCCACAGTGACTGCTGGTAGGTAATCATGTGGGCCATGAACTTCAAAGACCTGATGGCCCCAGTGGCTGAGAAGACTTTTCGTCCCCAACCATCTAACTTTTTAGAGATGGGATCCAGAGGTTGGGAACTCAAATGATTTGGCTGAGACCCTCTGCCTTGGGCAGTGGTGAGGTGCCTTTGGTTGTTCGGCCAGAAAAGGTTCGGACTTTGGAGGCTTATGAAGTCTGCCTGCCTTCCTAGGGACTGCCGGAATGGAGGACGGTGTACGCCAGGTGAGGCATGTTACATCCTGAAATGGTTCCACAAATGATGGAATCACCAACAGTTTGGGTTCTTTCTCTCCAAGGAACTTGGCCAGGCGCTTGAACTCTGGGTCCAGATCCTCCATGTCCCACTTGTATATAGCCTGGATCTGCCTCATAATGTCCAAAAACAAGGGGTCATCATCTGGGGGGAGGAGATGGCGGGGAATCTTTAGGTCCCAGGGAGGGAGGACAGAATTCCCCATTTGAATAAGGCTCTGAGTCCACGTCACCTTCATCAGAGGAGGATGCGACAGGAGGGGAAGAAGGAGATGGAGATGAGGGTTGTTTCCTTCTCTTCCCCTTGGGGTTCAGACATGGGTGCTCCCCCTTATCCTCCTGAGGCCCTGGGGTGGGCAGGGAACCCATGGGTGGTAGAGGAGGGATAGTTTCTGGGGGTCTATACAGAAGATCCCCTTTAACTGAATTTCGCCATGTAGTGAACAGACTCCCGATGTCTGCTACTGGGACAACCGCAGGGGCCAGCATGGAGTCTGAGGGGTTGGGCGTTAGGTCTTTAGGTGTGGGCGTCTGGGGCTCTGGCTTGGCAGACATTGGGTCTGGGATCCCGGCATCAGTAGGCCAATGACCGGCTGTGCCTTTGTCTGTAGGTCTGGCATCTGGTGTGACTTTGTCAGGCATCTGGCCCCTCGGCGGAGGAGGGGCAGATGACTGGTCTTCATCTGGTGACCACCCCAAGTCAGGCGTTGGGGAGCAGGTCGACGGAGTAGATGACCGGCTAGGCTTGCACTGGTCTGGAGGAGGACGCACCTTAGCTGGAGTGGGAGGTGGCTGACCCCGGGTGGCCTCCTGCCTACCTGAGTGTTCTTCTGAGTGCTTGGACAGGCTTTCCTGGGTCGACTCTGAGGGTTTTAGGGGTCGGTGAGCCTGGGAAGAGTGATGGTATTACCTGCTGAAAGAGCTCCACCCTCGAAGATGGACCTAACATTCTGGATCAACAATTCCTGTTAAAGTTAACAGAACTGCTCCTCAAAAATAACTTTTTTTTAAATTTGAAGACAAAAGATATCTGTAACTTAAAGAGACAGCAATGGGGGAAACAATGGCCCCCACATATGCAAACATTTTCATGGCTCATTTTGAAGAACTGTATATACATAATGAGTATAATGAACATAAATAATCTCTATTATTATATAAACGATTTATTGATGACATCATAATCTGGAAAAATACATAAAATGAACTTCAAATCTTTTTTGAATACCTCAACACAAGGACACCACATTCAAAGTTTACTCTGAATTACAACCAACTGAAAATTCCCTAACTGGATTTAAACCTACTGATGGAAAACAATAAAGTGGTAACATATTTATATAGGAAACCATCGGATAAGAACACAATATTATATGCAGCAGGCTTGCATCCTACAGCCCTGAAAAGAAGTACACCATTCAGCCAGATGCTGAGAATTAAACATTTTAGTGGTACCACCACTAGACTAGAAGGAAACATGAAAGATCTGAAAACTAGATTTATATCCAGGAGTTAAAACACATACCTACTGATGGAAGCTGAAAGAAAAACAGTTACTTGAGGGGAGGTGTTACAGGATGGACAAAAAGATGACAATAAAGACAGATTAACAACATCCACACAATATTCAGAATTTTTTGAGAGATTAAAAAAGTTGTTCTCCAGTCTGTACATCAGAGTAATTAAACAATTAGAGTGAAACCATGGGTTATGGCAAAAATAACCAAAACAATAAAAAACAAGCATTTGTCAATGTCAAATGTTTGCTTACTGGCATTGGCAGTGGTAGGGTAGAAGTTACAGAGCTGCGTAATAGGAATGGCAGTGAAGTACTGAACTGAAGCCAACCCCACCACCACCCTGCAGGAGTGACAGGCATTGGGGTGTGCCTTTTGGGTGGAATCAGGCATAATGTGCATTCACCACCCTGCAGATGCTGACAGAGTGTCACGGTGTGCCTTGGGGTCTTTGGCCTATGGGCACCCCATTCCCCAGGAAATACGGGTGAGATGGTGCGGTATAGGAGAATGGGGTGAACTTTGGGCCAAAGAGTCCAAGGCATACCTCGATGCCTCTCACGGGCTGCAGGGTGTGGAATGGTATGAACATTGCAGGCAAGAATCCCAAGTCACATCCCTCATGCCTGTCATTCTCTACGGGTTGGGCGTTATGGATGGAAACCATAATACCTCAGGCATTCGTTGGTATTTTCACTCCAAATTTTCAACGTTCTTTTTGTGACCCCACCTCATGAACAGTGGAAATATCAGTTTGTTAGCCGATAGCTGCTTATGCACAGCTACTACGGCATTTAGCACCACAGGTGCAAACACATTCCGAACAGGATGTAAAAAATGACAGCTGTACTGTTCATGGGGAGGTGTAAAAAATGGCAATGTTGCAAATCTGTAGTAAAAATATTAAAAAAACTGGTGAAGTCACGAGAGTGCATAGAAACTGTGCAACGTACACCTGTAATGTAATTAGTTTGGGGATTTTTTACAGCAGATTGTCAACAGAGGCATTTTGGAACCTCTGATCATGAACAGTGTCACTGTGATTTTTTTTATCTGTCCCGAAGAATGATTTTCCACAGTGACCACGCACCTCTGCGCTGAAAGTGTGAAAACACATTTCGGCCATGTTGTGAAAAATGACAGCTGTACTGTTCATAAGGAAGTGTGGAAAAATGCCACTGGTGAAAATCTGGACTGAAAATATTACAAAGTCATGAACTTATGAGGGTGCACGGAAACTGCGCAATGCTCACTCATAAAACAGTCATTTTAAGGACTTTTGTCACCAAATTTTCAACATAGCCATTTTAAGACCTCTGCTCATGAACAGTGTAACTGTGATTTTCTTAATCTGTCCCAAACATTGCTTTCGCACACTGACTGCGCCATTGTGCGCTACATGTGCGAAAACACATTTTGGGCGACATGTAAAAAATGGCAGCTGTACTGTTCATAAGGAAGTGTTATAAAATGGCAATGTTGAAAATCTGGAGTGAAAATATTAAAAATTCGCAAACTTACGAGTGTGTGTAGGAACCGCTTCAACGACGCCGTAGAAATAGTAATTTTTAGAATTTTCACTAAATTTTAACATAGCCATTTTAAGACCTCTGCTCATGAATAGTGTCACTGTGATTTTCTTAATCTGTCCCATACATTGATTTCGCACAATGACTGCGCCATTGTGCGCTACATGGGCGGAAACATGTTTTGGGCAAGATGTGACAAATGACAGCTGCACTGCTCATAAGGAAGTGTAATAAAATGGCAATGTTGAAAATCTGGATTGAAAATATTGAAAATTCGCAAACTTACGAGTGTGCGTAGGAACTGCGCAATGCGTGCTCGTAAAAGTCATATTTAGGGATTATTTCACCAAATTTTCAACATAGCCATTTTAAGACCTCTGCTCATGAACAGTGTCACTGTGATTTTCTTAATGTGTCCCATACATTGATTTCGCACACCGACTGTGCCATTGTGCGCTACATGGGCGGAAGCACATTTGAGCAAGATGTGAAAAATGAAAGCTGTACTGCTCATAAGGAGGTGTAATAAAATGGCAGTATTGAAAATCTGGAGTGAAAATATTGAAAATTCTCAAACTTATGAGCGTGCGTAGGAACTGCGCAACGCACGCTCGTAAAACAGTCATTTTTAGGAATTTTTTCACCAAATTTTCAACATAGCCATTTTAAGACCTCTGCTCATGAATAGTGACACTGTGATTTTCTTAATTTGTTCTGTAAGATTGATTTTCTTCAGACACCATCAGCGCCATTGTACATTACATGGGCGGAACCACATTTTGGGTGAGATGTGAAAATGACAGCTGCACTGCTCATAAGAAGGTGTGGGTAAAATGGCAATGTTGAAAATCTGGAGTGAAAATATTGAAAATTCGGAACTTACGAGCGAGCGTAGGAACTGCGAAACGCATGCTCGTAAAAGTCATTTTAGGGATTTTTTCACCAAATTTTCAACATAGCCATTTTAAGACCTCTGCTCATGAAAAGTGTCACTGTGATTTTCTTAATGTGTCCCATACATTGATTTCGCATGCCTGCGCCATTTGTCGCGATACATGGGTGGAAACACATTTTGGGCAAGATGTGAAAATGACAGCTGTACTGCTCCATAAGGAGGTGTGGTAAAATGGCAATGTTGAAAATCTGGAGTGAAAATATTGAAAATCTCGCGAACTTATGTAGCGTGTGTAGGAATCAGCAATGCACGTCAGAAACAGAGTCATTTTTAAGAATTTTTTCACCAAATTTTCAACATAGCCATTTTAAGACCTCTGCTCATGAACAGTGTCACTGTGATTTTCTTAATTTGTTCCATACATTGATTTCACACACTGACTGCGCCATTGTGCGCTACATGGGTGGAACCACGTTTTGGGTGAGATGTGAAAAATGACAGCTGTACTACTCATAAGAAGGTGTGGTAAAATGGCAATGTTGAAAACCTGGAGTGAAAATATTGAAAATTGTGAACTTACAGCGCGTGAACCGCGCAACGACGCAGTAAAACAGTCATTTTAGGATTTTTCACCAAATTTTAAACATGGCTATTTTAAGACCTCTGCTCATGAACAGAGTCACTGTGATTTTTGTAATGTGTCCCATACATTGATTTCACACACCGACTGCGCCATTGTGCGCTACATGGGCGGAAACACATTTTGGGCAAGATGTGAAACATGACAGCTATACTGCTCATAAGGAGGTGTGGTAAAATGGCAATGTTGAAAATCTGGAGTGAAAATATTGAAAATTCGCAAACTTACGAGCGTGTGTAGGAACTGTGCAATGCACGCTCGTAAAACAGTCATTTTTAGGAATTTTTCACCAAATTTTCAACATAGCCATTTTAGACCTCTGCTCATGAACAGTGTCACTGTAATTTTCTTAATTTATTTCCATACATTGATTTCACACACTAGCTAAGCCATTTATGCACTTCGCCGTGGAACCACGTTTTGGGTAGAGATGAAAATAGACAGCTTACTACTCATAAGAGGGTGTAGTAAAATGGCAATGTTGAAAACCTGGAGGAAAATATTGAAAATTATGGAACTTACTTGAGCGCAAGGAGAACTGTGCAACACACGCCTGCAGAAACAGTCATTTTATATTTTTTCACTAAATTTCAACATAACCATTTTAAGACCTCTGCTCATGAACAGTGTCACTGTGATTTTCTTAATTTGTTCAGTACATTGATTCTCGCATACTGATCGTGCCATTGTGCTACTATATGGCGGAAACACGCTTTGGGTGAGATGTGAAAAATGACAGCTGTAATTACTCATAAGAAGATGTGGTAAAATGGAAATGTTGAAAATCTGGAGTGAAAATATTGAAAATTCGTGAACTTACGAGCCTGCGTAGGAACTGTGCAACGCACGCTCGAAAAACAGTCATTTTTTGGAATTTTTCCACCACATTTTCAAAATAGGCTTCTTGACAGCCCACCTTATGAACACTGGCAGTGTTGTTTCATTAATCGGGCCCGAAAGGTGATTTCAAGCAGTGACTGCGAAATGACCCTTCGGGCCTGAATAACGTCATGACAGTGACATCAGAAGGAAGAAGTAGGCTGCTGGTTAACTAGGATCTGCAGCTTATCCATCAGGTAGGGAAATGGGCAGACTGGGTGGGCCAAGCGGTCCTTATCTGCCATGAAATTCTATGTTTCTATGTTTCTATTCATGAGAAGGGGTCCCAAAAACCCCATGTTGAAAATTTGGTGTAAAAATTCCAAAAAATGCCTGAGATATGCAGCAAAGTTGAAAAAACCCTATCTAGCCCATTATACAGCTTACTGGCATTTCCTCAGTTCGAGGTCGGCTTTGAAGAGTGCAGACATGTTCCCAGTCCACCGAAGATCATCGCGCCAAGGTCCGGAGGTAAGTATGGGGTGAGGGGGTGGGGAGGCAGGGTGCATTGGGTGGTGCAGGTTGTGGGAGGTGGGCAGGGAGAAGTGCAGAGGGACAGTTTTTAATTTTCAGGTTTTTTTAATCAAAATGATGACGAGGGACGTTTGCCATGCTGGGGTGGGCCTCAGTGACAGAAGGATAGCTGGGGGCATGGAGCCGACGAGGATTGGGCACCCCATCGGCTATACGATGACTTGCCATGTTGGGGTGGGCACCCAGTGTGGCATGTGGAGAAGCTTTGGGGGGCGCAGCAAGGCGTGTGCGTGGGGGCAGCACGCAGGTATGCGTGCGTGTGTTTGTGTTGTGTGTGTGTGTGTAGGGGAGCTGCGACAGCAGGCGATATCTGATCAATGTCACCGAAGCATAGCTCCCCCCTTCAACTGTACGCCACTGCATTTTGGAGCTGTCATGACAGCCCAGCACGCATTGAAGCATCAGTCGCGCCTGCCAAATACAATGACTGAACTGGAAGAGGGGGTGACACACCTCCGAAAACTCGGATGATGGCACTATGTTTCTTGTACATGCGTGCAAGCAAACATAATGAAATAGTAAAAACACAGCTTTGGGGACTGGTATCTCAACCAAGGACTTGGCTACATAGAGATATACGAGGTTTTACCACTATAGTGGGATGAAAGTGAAACATATTAAGAGCACATGTCAAGACACAAAGTTTGAAATTAGAAATGTCATTACTTATAACACAGACCATGTAGTATACTGTATTATATGCCCATGCTCTGTATATTATATTGGACAAACAACAAGACCCCTAAAACTTCAGATCTCAAAATATAACAGTAATATAAGAAGACAAGACCAAAAAATTGCCTCTAGCACATCATTTTTGGGAATTCCAACATCAGATTTCATCACTTAAGTTTTTGGGACTGGAAAAAGTATTGGAACCAAAAGGTGGTGGCAGCTAGGAGTCATTGCTATTGAAACGAGAAGTGTGGTGGATTTTTACCTTACATACATACAAAAGAAGATATTGACTAAATGAAAATTTAATATGGACTACCTTTCAATAATATGTGCTGCATTAATATTACAAGTTTCAGTACACTTTTCAATGTTCTGGAAGAAGTTTAGAATGTTTAGATATAGTCATTTTATATTCATACAGGAATTCAACACATTTATGGCTATTGTATTTCCTTCTTTCCATTACTTTGTATTGTACATGTGTAATCAGTTTTGAATAACTGTTAATGATTTAGTATTCCCGATAATGTCCACAGACAATCCTTCCCATGAATGGTCAATAGCACATAGCAAGGAATCTAATTTAGAATGCTCCCACTATTAGATCCAAAACTTTTTTACAAGTGACCTTGTGCAACACTCATGACCTCCTGAACCTTAAGGACAATTTCAGTCTAAATAAATATAAAATGAGAGCTACTCACTACAAAAGCCGGCACTTAGAAAATTTCCATAAAGATAGAAACATATTTCCACCAGAACATCCAGGTGGACTGTTTCCAACACCCACCCTAAAAAGCTAGGTGAATTTAATTTGTTTATTATGGGTACTGAGTTTAACATGTAAATAAAGATCAAAACCTAACACCCGCCTCCCCCAGACTTCCCTCCAGTCAAGAGACACACTCAACACAAGCTCTACTGGCACTATTTTGGCCCAGCAACATACCTGTAATTACATTTTTAAAAAGTTTACCAAACAAACAGGAGGGGGACCACAGGCTCACCTTTGGTGATTCCAACCTGGAATTGGTGTGGTTTCTTTAGTGACCAGGCTGCAGAGTCATATCACTTTTGATATAATCATGCTTACCTAGCGTGATAATAGTCCATTGGTGGATAATGACCACAAGTACATATTTTTGGCTAGTTTTGATGTGTTTTCTGTATTCTTTTCTCTCCCCTAGCTAAACCTTCATGACTGTTACCAGGGAATTATGCAAATATTGTATCCTACCCTTTTCAGGTGTTACTGCTTACTTTTATCTCCATTTTGTTTTATTTATGTTTCTGCTATATTGTTCCCGGTCTGTTATGCTCTTTTCATGCCTAATTGTTGTTATTTGCTGTACATTACTGTTTGTCATTACTGTATTGTCTTTTTGTACTCTCCCGGGTCGTGCCTAAAAATAGGCAGGGTTGTTGCCTAGTGCACTTGCCCAGTTACCAAAAGCTAATAAATAAATAAATAAACCTACGGCCCAACCCCTCCTGAACCTATGGAGAAACATGAACCCTGTGTCTACAATTGTGTTCTAAGTTATGTCAGTGAGGCAACTGCAAGTTATGGACTAAGCAGCAGAATGTATTAAAAACAAAATGTAGCACTTGAATACAAGAGAAGGAAAGTTCATTAAATGAGGATTAAAAGATCAGGGTATGTACAGTTTAAAAGAACTTGTGTATAGAAAAAAAACAAATAAGGTGCACAGACATACCTAGAAACTTAACAGGCACCTTTATTTTTAGGTTAATTTCCACTGGAAAACTGAATTGGTACAGCGACCTACTGAGATTACAAATAAACCTATAAGGTACCCCAGTTAATTATTTTATCAAGGTTGGTTGACTCACACAATATTTGTTAAATCAATACAAGTCAGAATTCTAATAATGCAATGGTTTATTGTCTCCCCTGTTTGCCTTGTCCCCCCATCCCCTTGGGCCTGTTTTCTTTATGTCCTTTGCAGAACCATGACAGCCTAGGTAAGCCACTTAGAACCATTTGAACATAAGGAGCATATGATTTACTGAAGAATAGCAGGCATGGTCCCCATGCATTATGAAAGTTAATGTTTATTTGAAATTTATAAATTTATTTCATTATTAACAAAAACATTGCAGTTAAAAAATTGCTTTTAATTATTTTGCAGATATGTAATAGTCTGATGAAAAAACAGGATTGTTTTGAAATGCTGCCAAGAGGAATAAATAGGGAGCAGAGCTTGAAGATCTGATTCATTTGAAGTAAAAAAATATTTATTGAGAAGATTTATTTCTGGGTTTGAGTGTCCTTCTAACAAATGCTGGAACACAAAGAGGTCCAACTCTGGATGACCACATCTTGTGAAGCAGTCATTAACCATGGATGTCAGCAATTCCCATTCCTGAGACAGGGACTGAGACCTGCAAAGCCTGTATGTGAACACAGTTTGAGCACCTGGAAGAAACAAGTTTGACAGCTAAAGGCCATGAGACATGGGCCAGTAGAAAAGTCTCATTACCTAATGCACACCGAGTAAAAGTGTGTTCCCCCTTGCTTGTTCATGTAGTAAAAGACACTTACATTAACTGCCTGAATGAGCAAGGGGCTGGGGCTGAGCTGGGCCTGAAATGCCTGGAGGCCAAGCAGTAGTCTGGAACGACCCGAGGTTTGCAGCCAGGCAGACCCTGGGGCACCTGTTGTCAATATTTGCAAGAGAGCTGGGTGAAAGAATGAGATACCTTGTAACAAATTTGGTCATTCCATCCATTGCACTAGAGCTGATCCTATTGCACCTGAAGAGTCCACTGTGGAATGCGCATATGTAGGTGGGCAAAAGGGACAGTTATGATAGCCACATCCATCAGACCCAGCATACACAATATTGTCCTGGCTGATGCATAATAGCTTCTATGTATCAAGCAGGTCTGGGCACTTAGGGATTCTGCCCTGTCTGCAGGAAGGAAGGTATTGCCCACTCCCATGTCCAGTACTGCTCCAATGTACTAGAGGTGCTGGCAAGGAACAAGGACTGATTTGGGTTTGTTCACCATAACGCCCAGTTCCTCGAACAACTGTCTCATTCACAACAGTGTATGGAGAATTAATGTCCATACAGGGCCTTGAGGAGCCAATTGTGCACATAACGGTAGACATATAGTCCTTCCCTCCAAAGGGCTGCTGCCACTACCACTAATCATCTGATAAATAGCCACGGTACTGAAGATAATCAAAAGTGCAATACTCAGAACTGATTATGACTACTCTCCAACACAAAGCAGATGTACTCTACATGGCATTTGCAAATATTGATATGAAGGTACATCCTTTATATCCAGGGCACATAGTCAATCCCCATATGTAACAGTGGGATGACAGCCTGAATTATGTCCGATACAGGATGTAGATCTCCTGTCCACTAGGTGACCAGTAAGCTCAGATTGAGCCAGCATCGATGGGGGTGGCTGTGATGGCGGTATCACAAGTGTACTCTGAGAACCTGTTGATTTCAATGGTACTGGTGGGGTAAGGCCCATTATTGGCACAGCTGTGATCATTGGCAAGAGATATGGCAAACACTGAAACAACTCTGATACCATGACCAGCACAACTTGGGAGTCGAAAATGCTCTGCAATTGAGTTGGAGCAACTGTTGTCAAGAGGGTGGAACCCATGGATGGAGGCTGCAAAGCTTTGTAGTAGGTGTGGAAGAGCCAGAGACAAGCCCCAACCTTGTTGTCTCTATGATGGTTGGGGGGTTAGGAGTCATGACCACAACAGCAGATGACAATGACTTATTCTCCAGCTGGAACTGGGACCTCAACCTTGCTGGTGAAGCAGCAGCTTTATCCTAATGCATTTTATTTATTTTATTTTATTTAAAATTTGCTATTCAGGTAACAACCCAGAAGCATAAATGCCCATATTCAAGGGGGACCTAAACATGTACCATGCAACATGAATACAAAACAAGTACAAATAATATTTAATGATTTATTGAAACTTCGGAGACTACCTTTGAGCAAAGTATTAAATTACAAATGTTTCACATTAAATACACGGTCACAAAAGAAAAAAAATACAAAAAAATAAGCAGTTCCTGAAGAAAAGCAGTTAAGTCAGGCTCAGGGCACTTAAGACAGAACAATTACATATAGCATTGAAAATAATCCATACATCGTTGCATAAAAAGTCACAGGTTATGTACAGAGAGAAACTGAATAGAATGTTAATGGTTACAACTGCATTGGACTGCAAAGGCAGACTGTAAAGATCTCTTAAAATGAGTAAACCTGGGGAGAGTCAGCAGTGTATTAGGCAGTTTGTTTAACCAGTTAGTAGCCCTGACAGAAAATGACCACTTGCCCAGCTGAGTACACTGGAAGGGAGGCTTGACAACATTCCTAACCATGTTCCTGGTGTTGTATTGGTTGGAGACAGTGTGGAAACAATTTAGCAACATAGAATCTGAAAGCAGATAATGGAAAGGCTATCGCTTGTAGTTATGTGGGGGAAGAGCTCCTCCCCCGCATCCTATTTAAACAAGCAGGCTACATCCGCTCTGCTTAGAGTGAGTCGCATTCGCTACACTCACTCTGTGCTGTGCGCTGGGACTGGATTCCTCCCTCTCACTCCATTCTGCTCTATGGCCCCTTGTGTTCCCCTTCTCTGCTCATTTCCCCCATCCCTTCCTTCCCTTCCCTTCTGTTTTTTTTCTTTTTCTTTTTTTGTGGGGTGGTTCTCCAGCCTCGCACCACAGCATCGCTCAGTTCCTTAGGTCGGCATGATTTTCATCCTCGCTACTGCCTGGGGCAGCATTGTTTGGCAGATTTCTGCCCCATTTGCTGTTTTACCATTGGACTGTGCAGCCTTTCAGAACCCATGGAACACCACCAGTTATTTTACTGCTTAGGGGACTATTGTCAGCCATATTTCTTGCCTTGCAGTACAGCATACGCCGGGTTCTGTGCTACTGCTGCCACTGGCATTTTTTGAGGACTTTTCCTTTACTTTCCTGCCTTACAAAAGCTGCACCACAATGCCAGCTTATACTTTTCGATCCGGAGCACCTTGCATTTTGTTTTTTTGCTAGATTCTAGTTTACTTTGCAATTTGCCATTGTGGGCCCTTCGGCTGGGACACTCCTATTCTACAGCTCTATTGAACCCTACCAATTTCTCTCTCATTGCTTCACACTGCTACTTCAGGCACACGCTGCATGTTTGCTGAGCCTTTAGATCACCTGATTTGCACTTTTCAGAATGTATCTGGCCAGACCGGATCACATACCTGTATAATACAGCAGGAGGTAATCCCACAGTCCGTTTTTAACTCGTTTCTCTATGGGACAGTTCATTCGACATTGGATGGGGTGAGAGGTGATGTAAGTAATATAATCTGAACCACACCCCCTCTATCAGGATACCACTGCAAACAGCACTTCACCACCTACACAGACTCTCATTTTGAGGCCATTATGACCACTTATTGGGACTGCTCTGTACCCTGCTTTCTCTTATTGCAGCACACACAGAACGTAGCAATCAGACCCTTGTGTAACAAACTATGAGGAATATGGACATCTCTGAAACTTGCAAGGCTTGCTCTGAACAAATAAATGCAAGTATAATCTTCCCAGGCTAATAATAAATTGAATGCAAACGTCTGGTTAATTGAATTCCTTGCATGGTCGACACCTGGGTTAAGGTCACTGGAGGTAATTGGCACTATAATTGATACACCACAGCATTACTATCCTGGGTCTTATACTGCATGATCTTATTCTGCTATCCACTGCAGCCTCAGCTTCGGCTTCTGGGATGCATGCTGTGCTGGGTGGCCCTCCGTGGCAGCACCCAGTCATGCTAACCTACGTGTGGTCTAGCTTGACTCACTTCTTTCCTTCTGCCTGGCCTACAAGGGGTCTGGCTGTACTGCTGGTCATGTGAGGGCCTCTTCTAGCATGCTTCACAGCTCCTCACTGCCCTGCGTGTGAGTGATGGTTCTCTAGCCTTCGTGGGGCCTAGTTGCCACTCTCTACTCCTTCCTTCTGCTTTCCTATGTGGTCCTGCTGTTTCTCCTGCCCTGAGCATGGGTCTAACTGGTTGCCTTGCCACTGTTCTCTTTTTGCCCTCCATCTACCAGACAGCTTCACTCCAAGTCACTTACTCATCCGACTTCTCGGGATTGGATACACCACCAGTTATACCTTGCCTTCAGTCCACTACTCGGATCCTGGACCCTGCAGCCCTTACCTTGCTGCTCTCATGTACTTCCACTTGTCAAGGATACGTTTATTCCTTTTACTGGATTACTTCTGGAATACATTTCGGAGATTTGTCTCCATTCCCTTGGATACACCTTGCCATACTGATTCAACTCCTTCAGAGTCACCACTACTTTCTGTTAGACCTCCCAGCCGAGCTCTATTCCATACTGCATTCCTTATCATAGTTTAAACCTAAGACATAGATCTACTACAGTTTCAGGATGCTTATTACCTCTGGTCATGCTGCCAACTCATCCACCCAGGTTTCTTCACTTCATAATTTCTATCCTCTATCAGGATACAACACTCTACAGTACCCTTCTACTGCTTTCATAAGTATGCTTCAGAATATATTTTTACGCTGCATAGAATTGGCTCAGGATTATGTTATCATTTACAATACCATTTACAATCTATTCCCTACTACTTCGCTACTATTTCTGCATTGCATACAGTTCAACATTGCTATTACTTTATCTACCACTGCTCTACAACCTGCCTCGCCCCGAGGGGCCAGAGGTTCACCGCATCTCACTTCGGAAGACCTGTGCCCCTACGGGCCTGGAGGTCCCTTGATCTTATATTACTACACCATAATCACCTGCTTCTATGACCTGCTTCACCCATCAGGCCTGGGGGTTCAACTACTTCTACTCTACACCTGCCTTGCCCAGTTTCTGGGCCTGGCAGTTCGCATACTCTACTATACGCTGGCCTGCCACCTTGTCTACCAGCCTTAGGAGTTCCTTTCTACTATGGACTCACGTCCAGGATTTGTTTAGCCGTATGTCACCTATTCTTTGAATGCTTCTGTCCTGCTGCTTCAGTCATATGAATTACTACTACTACACCCCTACCAGGACACTTAGTTTGAGCTTATCCAGAAGACTTTCAATCTCATGGTTTATGCTGTAAGGCTTCCTGGATCCTGTGACAACGCTACTTCATTCGACTCAGCCTCTTCAGTTATCTCCATTTATGACTCATAAGCTTGACTATTCAGGACTCGTCAGACTATTCTCACCAAGTCAGTTCTAGCTACTGTACCATTCTAGCTTTCGAAACATGGATATCTACATTGCTATGCATCTATTTGGAGCACCAGACGAAGCTCTTCGATTCTTGTGCTATTACCGTTTCCTCATGCTCCTCGCCATATACCATACATAATGTATGCAATACTACTCCTCTGCTACTACGTCTGCATCATACAGATTTAATTACTACTACTGACCTACATACAGGTCCACTTATTTACACAATTTGCTCATATGACCTGCTTCACCCTTACAGGGCCTAGAGGTTCATCAAGACTGACTTATCTATTCTACAACCTACTTTGCCTTGGGATCTGGAGGTACATCTAACTTATGTCTACCTATTCGCACTAAGATCTGTACCTAATGCACTTACCTGCTTCCCTGCTCCGTATCGGAGGTTCCTACTGCTCCGCCCTCTCCAGATCTCACAGCATGTGCCAGTTCCTGTGCTTCATCACCATGGTCTTCATTTGCAGAACACGAACCAACTGTCTTCCTACTCTGGACATGGACACTTAGCCTTTTTTTTGACTGGTTGTCCTCAGAGAAGCCGTCCTCTCCTGTTGGATCATTTCACCAATGCAACTTCGATGCTTCAAATTATCGACCATGGATTCCAATCTACTGTCATTCTGCCCTGGACATGGATTCTTGGACTAGGAGTTTACTATAAGGATGCTGCTATGTTCACCAACACTTCAAAATTCAGTACTTTCTTCAGTTCCATTTCACTGGATCAGGATCTACAGCTTTGGATTTTGGATTTCAGATTAGCCAATTAAATTAAAATTGTTACTTAGGATTACTCTCCTTTAGCATGCCCAGAAGACGGGCAGGTCAGTAGCCATGGGTCCTCAGAGGTTCCCCCCCACAAGTGTTTTTTCCTCTTCTGCCTGCTACTGGTCACACTCTCCAGAGTTGGAGGAGATAATCGTACGATATCATTATTCTTTTGGGGGGGGGTTTCATCCTACGTGTCTAAGCATCCTTCCTATGGTGGGTCTTACATGCTCTTCACTGGCTGCTGGTGAAGTGGCTGATTGCCTTCAAGGTCAGCTTGCTGACCTATAAAGCCCTACATGGTCTGCGGCCTTGCTGCCTGTGGGACCTACCCCCATCCTCTCTGTTCCTCTAAGGAGGGTCTTTTGGCAGTTCACTGGGTCTGATTTAAATCATCTAGTGAGTGTGCATTTTCTGTCCCTGGTCTAACCTTGTGGAACTCTCTTCCAGGGTCCTTGAGAGAGGCCCCCTTATTGGAAGCTTTTAAAAGGGGTCTAAAGTCCTGCCTATTTAAGGAGGCATTTTCCTTATATTAAAATTGCTGAATATTCCTCAATGATACTAATTTTTTATTGTGAAAATGGTTTGTCTGTTACACTTTATACTTTACTTTTATCCTATTTTAGAATTTTTTTTATTGTTGTATATTTTTATCTCTGTTCAGTGCCTAGAGCCTCCAGGGAAGGGCGCTTTATAAATAAAGTTTTATTTACTTACTTTTACTTACTATTTAGCAGCATGTCACAGGCAGTTGATGCACAGGGTGGGGTGGAAAGGATGAGAAGGGACTTGGCAAGGTTAGAGGAATGGTCAAATGTACGGCAGCTTAGATTCAATGCTAAGAAGTGCAAGGTAATGCACCTGGGAAACAAAAACCCAGGGGAAGAGTACACAATGGGGGGTGAGATACTAACAACAACAAAAATGGAAAGGGACCTGGGGATAGTCATATCAGATGACCTAAAGGTGGGCAAGCAATGTGAGAGGGCAGCAAGGAGGGTTGGGGGATACTGGGATGCATAGGGAGAGGCATCACCAGTAGAAAACAGGAAGTTATTATCCCTCTGTACAGACAGCTGGTGAGACCCCATCTGGAGTACTGTGTGCAGTTCTGGGAGACCCAATCTCCAAAGACATAGACAGGATGGAAGCTGTCCAGAGGAGGGCAACTAAAATGGTGCAGGGTCTGCACCAGAAGACATATGAAGAGAGACGAAAGGAGCTTAATATGTATAGCCTCGAGGAAAGGAGGGAGAGGGGGGACATGATAGAAACGTTCAAGTACCTCAAGGGAATCAACAAAGTCCAAGAGGGTAGCATCTTTCAAAAAAAGAGGTGTGCAAGAATAAGAGGGCACAATTTGAAGATGGGGGGCGGCTCAGAGGTAATTTAAGGAAGTATTTTTTCACAGAGAGGGTTGTGGATGCATGGAACGGCCTTCCGGAGGAGGTTGTGGAGTCAAAATCAGTGGTGGAATTCAAGCATGCATGGGACAGTCATAAGGCAATTCTAGGGGGTTGGGGTAGGAAGAAGTAGGCTGCTGGTTAACTAGGATCTGCAGCTTATCCAGTAGGTAGGGAAATGGGCAGACTGGGTGGGCCAAGCGGTCCTTATCTGTCGTCAAATTCTGTGTTTCTATGT
Organism: Neoceratodus forsteri; assembly: GCA_016271365.2. NCBI lineage: Eukaryota > Metazoa > Chordata > Ceratodontiformes > Ceratodontidae > Neoceratodus > Neoceratodus forsteri. Next base: position 939,495,899 of record CM057449.1, on the reverse strand, counting down.
TTCTAAGTTGCATAGACAAGGAGCCCATAATCTATAAGTGACAGAATGGAACTGCCCACAATAAGGTCTCTAGCATACTCAGAGAGGCTGTCCTGGTTACGGTAAAGGGTACCCAGTCTTGAGTTAACTACTGCTACCAGATTGTCAGCATGGGGGGTAAAAGATAAGGTGTCATCAAGAGTTACTCCAAGGTATTGGAAAGTCTCTGCCTGTTCAAGGTTTTGTCCTTGGCTATTTCAGATGACAAAGGGTAGAACTTTCCACTCCTGTGGGATGCTAGAGAGGAGCATGGTCTTTGTTTTTTGGAATTGATGACCAATTTGTGGTTGGAAAACCAACTTCCTAGTGGCCTAAAGTTACTTTGGAGAGTGGCAGTAAGGCTGTCCAGGTCAGGATTTTTGGAACAGATGGCTGCATTGTTGGCATACAGGAGTATGTTGGCATAGGTCAATTGATTTATGAAAATGCAAAATAAGAGAAAGCCCAAGATGGAGGGCTGGGGGACACCAATAGATACTTCCTTAATGTCAAAGATTTATCGCACACTGGGAGCGATTTTTGAGATAGCTGTGGAATCTGTCCACTGTGTTCTGTGACAAACCCAGGCCAAAGAATTTGTTAAATAAGAACTTATGTCTGACCAGGTTGAAGGCTTTAATAAGGATGATATATGCATTTATAATATGGGGAGAGAAAATCTTGCATTTTCATTGCTTGACTTGGTATTTCCTCCTGGGGATCGAGGTCTCCGACTTGGTGGTGGAACCGGTTGGATGGTCAGATCATCACTCTGTGGGGTTCAGTCTTTACACCCCTCCACATAATCCTGCACCTGTGGAGATGGTCAGATACTGCCCTTTATGGGATGTGAATCCCAATGCCTATTGGTGATATTCGACCTATTGGGAATTTCAGAGGCAAGTGGGAGTCCAGAGAGCCTGGTTCAGCCCTATAATAAGGCCATTACTGTGGCCGTGGACTCCATCACTCTTGTCTGTTTTTGTCCTCTCTCCCTACGCCCTCGGTCTCCATGGTTTGATGGGATGTTGAGGGAGCTGCAGTGACTTGGACGAAGGTTAGAGTGTTGCTGGCAGAAATCCACCCTCGAGGCTGACTGCCTTAGATTGATGGAACATTATCAAGTCTATCAATCAGCAATCTCCTGTAAGAAGGCAGAGTTCCTGTCTGGGGAGATTGCTGCTGCTCAGAATTGACTGGCTCAGCTTTTTCTAACTGTGGACAGGTTGTGCAACCCAACCGGGGGTCAACCTTGACCTTTTTTTGCACTAGCCAGCAGGGCAAGTTGATTCAAAATTGCACTAGCCCGCAGAAGGGTGCACTAGCCCTTAATTACAATGGTAAATTTTGATCACTTATACAGGAAACAATGCAAGCAAAGAGAAATACTCTGATTATTGCACTTTTATCCTGCTCCCACATTGTTTCCAGCTCCACAGCAGAAAAAAAAGACTACAATACCATCACAGTGAGCCCCCCCCCATTGTTTTGTACCATGACCTCCTCTTGTCCTCTTTCTAACCCCCCCACACACAAAACAGAGAGAGGACATCACCTTGTGTCCCCTGTAAGCATCCTTGTTTCAATTTGTCACATGTATCATGTAACGCTACTGTAAATTTGTGTATTTGTCACATGTATGATGTAATGCTACTGTAAATTTGTGTATGTCACTAATATGCACCATAATGTATTCTGTTGCCTTATCCAATGAATGTTGAACCTAATGAATACTCCTACCAATGTTTGTTTGTTATGGTTGTAACTAATCCAGGTCGCTCCCGAAAAAGGAACCTTCGGTCTCACTGAGCTTACCCGGTTATCAAAATCTAAATAAATAAATAACAGCAAATGTTCAATCAAGCAGTCCTAGCTCTGTGCACACAATAACTGACATCATCATCATGCACCTCACCACACTGTCACCACCACTCACAGGGCAATGAACAGAGTTAGGCAGAGAAAGACACTCTCAGCCCCCACCCTATAGTCAACTGGAGACCTGCATTTCTGAAAGTTTTTGTACAGCTTAAAGTGAGCCAGGAGCACATCTAAGGTTTCTTTGGGTTGGGGCTTAGGACATAGAAAATTATGACATTTTTATTTGTAAAAGCATTGATTTTAATATGTTCTGCCCGAACAGTAACAGATTTTTCTTTATCGTTGTCCTTTCATCAGCCCAGGGGAAACAGTACACAGGCATACTGCTATACTATCTCTGTTTCTGTATAGGAAGATCTATGCATCCCAGGAATGCCCATATCAAGGTTTCAAATTATGTATTTTATCAAGGTTTATTATTGTACCATACATGATCCAAAGCTTTGTTTTTAGGCTGAAGGGACATGCTGAGTGGGATACGGGTGGAATTGTATGGATGGTGATGGCTGGCATGGTCCATTTAGAATAGCTGGGGACCCCCTACACTTGCCAGTAATGGCATTTATGGATGGTCACTTCAGAGTCTGGTCTGCAGTGGAGTCCAGGGAAAGAACAGAGTTTTATTTATTTGAGTTTTGGTAACCGGGTAAGTCCACTGAGACAATTACAGTCCCTTTTTTAGGGTCAACCCGGGGTTGAGAGTCAACCACAAAGGTATAAGTGCAACAAACAAATACAGTTCTCATGTTACAGGTTAAGGATTTAGCAGGAAGAGGGAAGTTATGGTGAGGCTGGAATAAAACCCATCACTTGCAGGGACGATCCTGTATACCTCTTTGCATTTTGTCACTGAAATGTTGGATACAAATACCCAAAATGTAGAGAAATGAGGGGCACTGGTCTTAATAATATTGGACAAATTGTTGGACAATGACACATGAAAACTGGAACCTAGTGACTTAACAGCATTCTACCCTTGATCACACCCTGGACACTAGCTGAAAGTCTTAGCAGTGGAGTGATAATGACTCACACAGAGTCTTTTGTGAGATCCCTCTCTTGAACTGCCAGATAACTGCAGCTCTTAATGAGCTGTTAATTACACCTGGCCATCTGGAACATTGAGAGAGATTAGCATGAGGATTAGAAAATGCTAAAGTAGAGACTTTTTTAATTTCATTAACAGCCATGAAAATCTGCACTAGTCAAGATGGGCAAGTAGAGAGTTAGCTGCACTAGCCCTGGTCAATTTACACTAGTGTTTGGGCTAGTAAAACAATGTTAAGATTGACCTCTGAACCCAACCTGTCTTCAGGTTCGAAGAGCTTTTTCACAGATTGAGTGTGACAAGCTTGCTCGGTTCTTTGCGGATAAGATGGCCAGCATCAGGGCGGAGATCCAACCAGCACACTCTATGTGAGCTGATAGTGGTCAGTGTATGGTCACTCCTCCTTGGTTTGTTTGGTGTTCCTTCAACTGGCTGGAAATTGTGGACGTTGTGCAGATTGACCAGGGTATGTGCCCAATGTGCTGTAGTTTGGACCTGGGTCCAACCTCGCTGATTATGGGTTGTTGTGATATCATTGGCCCGGTCCTTGCAAGGATAGTTTAGTACTCCTTAGAGTCTGGTGAGTTTCCTAGCTCCATGAAGGAGGCAGTGGTGACACCCCTCCTAAAGAAAGCTGCTCTGGACCCAAGCTGCCTTGCAAACTACAGACTGATCTCTAACCTTTCCTTTGTTGGGAAGGTGATTGAGAAAGTTGTGGCGCTACAACTGGAGAACCATATGACCATCCATGACATCTATGAACCTCTCCAGTCTGGCTTTCATAAGAGACATAGTACCAAAACCGCTCTGTTTCTGGTGCTCAATGATCTCCTGATGGCAAGAGATTAAAAGTACCGTTCAATCTTGGTACTTCTTGATCTCTCTTCAGCTTTTGACACCATGGACCATGGGGTACTCCTCGAGTGCCTGAGATTCATCTGTGGCCTGTCTGGTACAGTTCTCAGGTGGTTTAAGTCCTACCTCACTGGTAGAACTCATAAGGTGGTTTCAGGGATTTTTTTCCTCTGAGCCATTCTCGCTGCCATGTGGGGTCCCTCAGGACTCAGTGTTGCCCCCCATGTTGTTCGCAGTGTATATGCTGTCCCTTGGAGATATTGTAAGATGGTATGGGCTGAGATTTCACCGTTATGCTGATGATATCTAGCTCTACCTATCTTTCGCACCCGACCAGGATAGTGCATGCTCGGTATTTAACAACTGCCTCATTGAAATCCAGGATTGGATGAGCTCCAGCTGGTTAAAGTTGAATTCTGGTAAGACTGAGGAGATGGTGATGGCCACTTGCAGCTAGTGCAGAATGCTGCAGCCTGGTTGTCGATGGGGACCCCACATGTGAGTCACAGCACACCGGTGCGTGAACTGCACTGGCTGCCTATTTAGTGGTGGATCACCTTCAAGGTTGGGCTTCTGACCTATAAGGCCCTACACGGACTGGGCCCAGACTATCTGAAAGAGCTCCTGGTTCCTTATTCCCCTGAACAACCACTTCGCTCAGCTGATGAGGGGTTGCTAGAGATTCCCAGGGTGAGTCTTAAGTCATCTGGGGCCAAAAGAAGCACACTTTCACAGTGACAGCACCCTCTTGCAGTCTCGATTTCTCCTCCAGATGAGTAACACAGTGTGTGTGAGTCAGGGGAGGGGAGAATGCTCTTGAGACATTCAAGTACTGTATAGAAAAAACTACAATGACAGACAATGATGTCATATTATACATGACAGAAGGACTATTTTGTCAGTAATTTTGGTAATAAAAGCCTTTTTTATATAAAAACTAGATTTTTTTGTAACACTAAACAGTAAAAACAAATAGTCCATTTCATAAGCACAATAAGACACTCTGGGGTGTGCATTGAACAGATATTTCTGCACTTTCTGGGGTTGAAAGCACTCAGCCTGCAGCTTCATGCATCCTTACTCTCTGGACATGCAGTAATATCTGTTAAATCCATACCCCATGCTGTCTTATTTCTTACATAGCTCCGAAAAGGGCACCATTGTCAAAGGCCTCATGAACATAGTTTATTTTAACTGAGTCATGTTAATGCTGTGGAACTTCTGGAAGCCATGCTGCTGTACACATTAAACACTGTATTGTTCAAGGTATGTGACAAGTTGTTCAGAGACTATTTTCCTGAGGGCCTTGGACAGTGGAGAGAGAATAGAAATTACTCCATAAGTGGCAAGGCTAGTGCAGTCTCCACTTTTGAAAGCTGGTGTAACCAGTACAGATTGTCACTGCTCAGGGAACTGAGAGTAGCACAGGAAAAAGTTAAAAATTCTAGAGATAGGGTGGTAATGTTCCTCTACCATGAGGGAAGAAGTCTCATATCGACTGAATCACTCCCACACTAGTTTTGCTAAGTACCCTACTGATATATTTTGAGGTGTCTTTGATTGAAGCAACAGTAGAATTTTGGGTATCCTGGTTTGGAGTTCTCCATCTGTGAGGCTTCAGGACCAGATTCTCTGCAGCGAGTCTGGGTAGGCTCAGTGGGGATGATGGAACCAAGGTCAGTAAAAGCTGTCTTGAAGTAATTGACACTTTCAGTGGGATCAAGGACCTCTCGACCCTCCATCATGTGCATTTGAGCAGTTGCTTTAACTCCCTTGCCAAGGAGCTCCAATACATTGTTCCAGAATTTGTTGTTATTACTCCAGTTCTGGGTTGGATGGTCCTTATAGAACTTAGATTTGGCCTTTCTAATCATACTGGTGCACTTATTTCAGGCTTCCATGTACCTTTGTAGGTGGACAGGGGACCCTGTTTCCCTGGCCAGTGTCAACCATGGGTGTAGCCAGGCATACTCCAAGTACTCCATGGTGTGCAATTCTATTTAAGGAGGGTAGCAAATAGGCTCTGAACTGCTTCCTTTTTCCATGAAAACTAACAAAGAAAATGCTGAACCTTTCTGTAATTTTATCCATAGGAATTGAAACTAGAAGGACTGGTCACTAATACTGTTTTTGCATTCCAAGGACAATACAAGTTTACAGGCTCTGGGCTGGTATGTGGATGTCTTAGGGAGCAATGCATGGCATTTGTATTTACCCATGCATGGCACCAACCATTGTCATGGAATACAAAAGTTGTATTTATTGTGCCAAATGAGGCAACAAACACGGTCCTGGTGTACATTTTTATATTGTCTGGCTTCACCCCGGGGGCTAGCAGTGAGTCCACTTGGGGTGCAGATCTGAAATTCCTGGCTACACCCCTGGTGTCAACAGATTGTCCCCCTTCCTCATGCAGATAAGGTGTTCATAGGTGATTCATCCAGATGTTGTTTATCTTGCCTTTCATTTTCTTAAAGAGTGCAACTGTATCACAGGCATGTGTGAACTCAGAGACAAAGAATTCTAAGCTTGAGTCAATATCTATATCAGCAATTACATCTAAGAAGCTCTAGTTAGTGTGGGCCAAGAAAGAGTTGAATTCAAGCACCTTCATTTTGTTTAGAACTCAACTGACTGTGATCTGGGGGGTGGCCTTGTCTGTTTAACTGCCCATAGACATTTCACTGGGCAGTGGTCACTTTGGGTATCTGGCAGAACTTTGACAACTATAACCCTATCAATAAATACCTTAATATATAATGTATACTTTATGTATGTTAATTAAAAAACTTGCAAGCAGAGGCACTGATATAATATCAATACTGCCAGACTTTAAACTTGCTTTATATACATTGTAGGTAGCTAGTGTACTTTGGATCTGAGCAGGAAGAGCATTCGATTCCTTGGCAACTCTAGAAATAAAATAGCGCTAGCTAGTCACTGTTCTACATATCTGGAGTTTTAGACGTAAACCTGCAGATAATCTGGTAGCATACTGTGAAGTGACACTGGTGACATAATGTTTGAAATTACATGTAACAGTTTTGTCTCATTCAACAACAAAAAATAAACAAAAGTAGGAACACTTGGCATTGTGACATGGGTGGTGAACCTGGGGATCTGGGGAATGAAAATCAATTAAACTGACTGTAGAGATTACAATGGTGAGTTAGGGGAGGGTTACCAGAAACAAAATGACAGACATTAATGTAAAGGGTTTGTACTCTATGGAAAGAGGAATCATATGCTGCGGAGTATATTGGTAGACCATAGTCAGTTTGGGAAGAAATTAAAGACTAGGTTAAGATTCTTCTAGAGTTCACAGAAAGACAGCTTCTGAGCTACTGCAATAGGCCAAGTTTAGAATTAGAAGTTTTCACCAACTAATCTATGTGGTTATTATATGACAATTTACAGTTGATAATTAGGCCAAGATATTTACATTGGTCCAGCTGTTCAATAAGTTTGATGCTTGCCGTGACAGCTGGAGATAAGGACTTAAAATACTTGTCCTTGTATCTGGATTTCAGTGACTGTGTGGACAACAGCATTGCCAAACACAGGGGAGACTTTCCAGCAGAAGTGGTTGAGGAAAGCAATGAAGAGGCCAGCTTCGAGTCTACAGCCTTGTCAGTGTCGTCTACAGCCTTCAGTGTGATCAAGGTCTCAAGGACCTGCCATTGGCACCTCCTCAAGCCCTTGAATCCCTGACATATTTCACTGGCTCTCATGTTGTGGGATAAATCCAGACAACAAACACTGATGAAATGGGCATTGTCTGTAGATCTTCTGGCCGCAACTACAAAACCTAAATAAAGGTTCTTTCAACAATGGCATACAATGACAACAAAAGTTGGACATTCAAGAAGAAAAGAATAGAAATGTTGGGTAAGGATGGCATTGTTTCTCTGCAGGTCCAGTGAGTAGCTGATGGTGGAAGAAAGAACTGAGGAGTAATGCAACTGCCCCTGTTATACAGGCATTGACATCTTTCATCATTGTGGGTAGCCACTGGCTACTAAAAGTTTCTGAGTGTTCCTGATGTTGACATCTTACAGTGCCAATGGTATGCCCAAAGGGGGAGATATCCTCAATAAAGACCTATATGACTTCAAGTGACAGAAGTAAGAAGGAAAAGCCTAAGGACAAGAGTGGTCAATAGACCACCTAACCAATCCTCAGAGGTAGATCTGCTGCTAGTTGGAGAAATCAGAAAGGCGGTAAATCGGGGCAGAACAGTGCTCTTGGGGAATTTCAAGCTCCCAGATGTAGACTGGGACATTCCACTAGCCAAGAGTTAGAGAAGCCAAAAATTGTAGAGATTGTAGAACTTCTGTCTGAGCCAATGGGTATGGGATGCTTCTAGGGGACAGACAATGCTGGAATTTGCACTGTCTAATCAGAACATTATAACAGCATGAGGTTAGATGACCCTAGTGAGTTCAGAGTGACAATTGAACTATAGTTTAGCAATGTTGTACAAGTTTTGGGAACAAAATCAAGTGCCATGGTCTGAAACATTAGGTATGCAGATTTTAACAGAATGGAGGGTATACTCAAGGACAGGCTGAAGGACATTAAAGAGATAGAGGGGGTGGAGATTTAGTGGGCAGAAATTAAGGATGCTATACTAGAGATTACATAGGCATGTATAAGATATGTCTAAAATGGGAAGAAGCACAAGAAACCCATTTGGTTCAATGACCAGGTGACGGAAGCAATTATGGATAAGAAAAAGGCATTTGGGATCTATAAGGGACCAGACTGAGGGGAACATGGAGGAATAGAAAGTAAAGTTAAATATTGCCAAGAAATTAGTCAGAGAATCCAATGCTAACAAAGAACTTAGGATAGCAGAGGGTGTGAAAGATGATGACAAGAGATTTTTTAAGGTACATCTGGGAAAAAGGCAGATGAAAAAAGCATTCAGAGAATGAGGAAGGATGGGGTTACTGTGATGGATAAAATAGGAAAGGCAGATATTCCGAATAAGTATTTCAATTCTGTGTTGATGGTTGAGGCCTCAGTCCCTGTACCAGATAGAGAAATTAAATTTGGGGGTCCCAAGGAATAAAGACTAGAAGTTGTCTTCTCTGCATGGGCATGCTACATGCTGGTGTGGTCTGCTGGGGTGCTGCCTGGCACAGAAGGGAGGTGGGTGGTGTCTGGGTAAAACAAATTAACCTATGAGCACCTGCTGCCTTGTGTGACTGCACCAATACTCTCAAGTCCCACCCCAAGTAAGTGAATTCACAATGGAGTGACAGTGGGAAAAGTGGTGGGTAGGACTGGAAGGTTAAGGGAATGACTGATGTGAGGCATAGGCAGCATCCATGGCCACAAAGTTGAATAAAAAAAATTGCAGGGATAGCTGCAAAGGGATTATTACCAAAAGAATGATGAGTAGGTCAAGGGTAGGGGAGGAGCCATTTCCAAGTAGCTGCAGGTAGAGTTCAAGGGCAGATTGGATGGACTACAAGTCTTTTTCCACCATTACCATGCTTTGTTTCTATCTACGAAAGGTTCTGGGCAGATTGGGTGGGCCAAGCAGTCATTTTGTGATTTTTTTTTTATTTAGTTAGTTTTTGTTTACCAGATAGGTGCACTAGCCATAAACATGACTATTTTCAGGCATGACCCGATTGCAAAATTCTGTTTCATGTCTATCTGCATATACAGTGGGGGAATGGGGAGAAATGAGAAAAGGAAAAATAACTGCTGAACCTGACAAGGTCAAACAATTAAACTGCGTTGCTTTTCAACTTTTAGCTAGTTTTAAGCTTGAGCAAGTTATTTAACCTCACTGTGCTTCAATCTCCTCAGTTGTATAAATGGCTAAAGCAGGACCACACTGAAAATAAGATACTGCATCTCAGGGCTACCTAAGGTAAATAAATTGTTAAAAAAAATCAGTCAAAAGAATTAATAGTTTGTTTTTACTATCTGTCACCCAGAGGACCTGCTTCAGAATTATTCTGCAGGGGAAGCATTTTTCACAGTGGTAGGCAGCACCATGATAGTAAAGGTGGGAATGAGTCCAAAATATTGTCTGGCATGAGCGATTGAGGAATATAGGGAGGGTAGGAAAGCATCCAGAGGAGGAGACAGAGGAAACAAAGCCACATGAAAGACAGAGGGACAAAGGATATCTAGTAAGCCAGAGAAAGAGAGAGAGCATGGGAGAGACATTGAGAGAGAGAGAGAGAGAGAGAGAGAGAGAAACAGAGAGAGAGAGAGAGAAACAAAGAGAGACATAAGTAGGTGAGGAAAGGTGACAGTCTGTTTTTCTATATGAAGAATATTAATGAAGCAAGATGACTGAAATATTTTCTGTAAAGATGAGTGGTAAAGATGACATAGGTGGTCACCCTGCTGCAGTAACGGAAACATCACTCTTATCCACAGGAAGTATGCAAAACATTTCATCCTGATAACCAGCTACTTAGAAATTAAAATGCCATGTCAAAAATGGGTAAGTAATGTGTATTGTACTTAGCAAAAAGGATTTTTAAACATAGCTAAAACCACTGGCTATGGAATGCTATTGAAGCTGCTTTAATCAGCTAGGTAAATACACAGGGCCAAACAAGCTGGGCTGCATTTTCAAAGAGAAAAGAACAAGGCCTGTTCATTAACATAATTTCAGGTCCACGGAACAAGCTACTGTAGTTCTTTGTTTCTTTCTTTTTTTATACTTTATCAAGATTTGTTCTGGGGAGAATTTTTGTTATGTAAACTTGAATCTAACATAGCATTTGGTTTTAATAAGAACTTGATTAAACACTTAAAATAACTAAGGTATGCAAGATTACAGATAAAATCTATTGGTCCTTGTTTGCTCTCATTTATTTGTTACTGGCATAATGTCAGCTTTTTTGTACTGAGATCATGCTCTCAGAACTTTACTCTCCTCCATTCTTCACTGCAACCTCCAAAAACAGCGAAAGTGTCACTCTAGTCAACACGCATTGTGGTATCAGTGATACTCTAGAACTAATGGATAAGCAACTTATGCACTCAAATCACTTAATATCTATCTATCTATCTATCTCTCTGTCTGTCTAGCTGTCAGCCTTTGATTTTAACTTCTCATCTAATTATCTAAAATGTGGTCACATGATCAAAACAGTTTGTGCTTGGCCTTGATGCCATGCCAGCAGTCAACAATTTCTGAAGTACTGCCCATGCAAACATTCAATAATAACTCTGATCATGAACAATGCAGTTTTAGAGATGGTCACAGTATTTCCGAGTAAAAAATGTAACTACAGATGCATGGCTGGGCCACCCAATGGCATACTAGCAGCTCTGCCCTCTCTGTGTATGACCAAGGTAGGATTCCTAATCTCAGAATCATTGCCTGGCAGGAAAAGTTGGGTATGCAAGGGGAGAGCTACAGGATAGTAACTCTCTGTCTCCTCTTACTTTGTCTAACTGGATACTATTGTTGCCAAGTAGTTACTGTGCCATAATTCTTCCTGCTAGTTTGGGCTAGCATAAAACATTTCTATAACCCTCACCCCTGCACAGTAAAATAGCTATTGGCTCTGATTATGTCTGGGTACCATAGTGATTCTATACTGATAACCTGTGATTTTATTTATTTGCTCACTTGAATGACTGAACTTTTTTTTGTTACCTTTACTTACTGTGTTACTTGTGTAGTGATTTATCCTTAATATTAAACAATACCGTTTCACAGTTTATTTACATTTTTTACTAATGCTTGTTTAAATCCTTGCCAACAGCTTTTTGTTTTCATAAACATTTCCATACATGACTTCTGTTTTATCATTGTGCTGTGCTTAGCCTGTATACATGATGCAAACGGTTTTCTTAGTTTTAGTGGCTCTGTAGATAGCATGCTCAGCGCTGGGTCTGGAAGTTCTGAAAGTAATAGTTTCTAGCTCTATAGCAGGTAGAAACATAGACAACGATGGCAGAATAAGAGCAATGGTTTGTCTAGTCTGCCCATATTACCCTGTCGTACCCCAGGACCTATTGTCTCTGTGGGGTCTACGCTTACCATATTTCCCCTTCTGTTCTCCATGTTTCCACCTCCCTCATCCTGCTGAGTAGTTACTGTACCCTTAGCTCTATCCTAGTTGTGTCTGAAGTTGTTTATGGCTCTCGCACTGACCACCTCAGACAGCAGCCCCTTTCATGACTCAGCCATGCTTTTTGTAAAATAATACTTCTGCACATTTCTTTTAAACCTTCCTCCCATTAACCTCCACTTGTGAACCCTTGTCCTGACTTCTGTGTTCCTTGCAAACAGCTCTTTACAGTTCCCTTGTTTATTCCTTTCAGAAACCTGAAGGTATCTGTCATATCCCCTCCATTTCGTCAGTCTTCAAGTGAATACATGTTCAGGGCATTTTGCCAGTCTTCATAGGGTCTGCCTTCATGGCCTTGAATCATCTTGGTAACCCTGTATTGCATCATCTCTAGCCTGACCCTGTCCTTTTTTAGGTGGGGATTCCAGAACTGGGCGCAGTACTGCAGGTGTGGCCTCACCAGTGACCTATACAGAGGCACTAGTACCTCCTGCGTCTTATTGTCAAACCCTCTCCCAATGCAGCCTAGCATTCTGATAGCCTTGCTGAAGGCCTTGTTACACTGACTGGTTTGTTTAAGGGAATCACTAATAATGATTCCTAGGTCCAATTCATCTGTTGGTGTGTCAAACTGAACCGCACTCATTCAATATTCTGTTCTGGGGTTTTGCATCACTTTGCACTTCTTGGCACTGAATTTCAGTTTCCAGGCTTAAGATCAATTTTCCAGCCTTTGCAGATCTCTTTGCAATTCTCTTATCCCCTCCATGCTGTCAACTCTACCATAGAGTTTAGTGTAATCTGCAAATAGGCACAACCTGCCCTGGATTCCCTCTCCTGGAAATACTAAAGAGGACAGGGCCCAAGATATATCCCTGTGGTACTCTGCTGGTGACCTCTCTTTCCACTGATCTGACCCCATTCACCACAGCTCTCTGCTGCCTCTCCTCCAACAAACTCCCTACCCACTTTATTATTTTCCTAGCTGTACTTAGATCTCCCATCTTCTTCAGCAGCCTTCAGTGTGGCACCAAGTTAGATGTTTTGCTGAAGTCGAAGTATAGTAAATCCACTGCATGCCCCTTGTCAACGGCCCTGCTTACTCAGTCAAAGAAAACTTTCTTTTATTCCCCCGATGCTGTCTACCTTGGATAACCTGCCCAGGCTAGTTCTTTCATTTGGTTGAAAGCTGCCCTTCTGAAATATAGTAACTCAGCCATAGACAAGGGCTTACTGGTGCATGCCCAAGGCCAACTCAAACCATACAGTATTGAGGTCACTGGAACCAAGTGGTTCCCTGCATTGGGTCAATATGTTGCACAGCAGAATGCTGTGTGGCACAATCGTGTTGTGTGATTTCTTGATTTCTTTTGTTCTGTGAGGGTCTCTGCCCCCACAACCCCCATTACGAGGGGCTGTGCTCCCTGGACCCCCCCACTAAAGATTCTAACTCTGGGGGGGCCAACTCAGGGAGTGCACAGGTCCAGGTTTCGCCACAATGCCGTACACTATTAAGTGTATGACATTATGACCCAGTACAGTGGTTCCCCAACTTGTACTCCATCTACTCTTTCCAAGTTTGTGAGTACTGCATCAAGAATTGCAGATTGTCTAGTGGGTTTCCTGACTTGCTGCTCCAGCATGCAGTCCTGTAAAGTATCAAGTGGGGCCTGGCTTCTGGCCCTTCTGGTTGCTGGGATGGCCCAGTCGGTGTCTGGCAGGTTGAGATCTCCTACCACTACAACCTACCCATTTGCCACCGTCTTTCCAACTTTTGCTCCTAGTACCTTTCTCCTCTCCTCTCCTCTCCTCTCCTTGTCCTGATGGCCCATAATCCACCACTCTGTGAGCTGCACCTACAATGATTCTACCTCCCCTTTCCCTCCAATGGATGCATCCACTCCTCTCTTTGCCCTGATGGCCTATAATCCACTCCAAGCAAAGTTTCCTACCTCACCACTCTGTGAGCTGCACCTACAATGATTCTACCTCCCCTTTCCCTCCAATGGATGCATCCACTCCTCTCTTTGTCCTGATGGCCTATAATCCACCCCAAGCAAAGTTTCCTACCTCACCACTCTGTGAGCTGCACCTACAATGATTCTACCTCCCCTATCCCTCCAATGGATGCATCTGCTACTGCCTCTATTTATTCCCTCACATAAATGGACACCCCCTCCACCTCTAACTCATCACTCTATTGCACCTGTCTAAGGTGTTTTCAGGGATTGTCAGGTCCCAGTTGTTCTCATTGGCCAAAGTTTCTGTAGCAGCCATTAGATCCAGCTCAGAGTCTCCCATTAGAGCCTGGCATTGAGGCACACCACCATCCAACTTAAGCAACCACCCCTCTTGGTCATTACAATTGCTTGACATTGCTGGTGTCTCGCGTTTTTCCTTCTTTGCTGTTCTAGTAGGTCTCCAGTCCTAGGTCCCCTGAGTTGGTTCCACTCTGTCGCTACTTCTTGTACACCCTGACTCCATCCCTGGAAGAGTCCTGGTGCAGTTCATCACTTCACCTACAACTGTGGAATCCTTAGCTACAGACTCCCCCGCAGTCAGTTTAACTGTCTGCCTGTGTAGACCTCAAACTTCTGCCCTAACACACTGGTCCCCTTTCCTTTTAGGTGAAGACCATGATCTTTGAACAGCCTCCTGTCCCAGAAGCCCCCAGTCCCCTACAAAGAAGTACCCCTCTTCCTGACACCACCCTTTTAACGACCCAATGAACTCCTTGATCTCCTGTTTCCTCACTCCATCCTCCCCATTCTCCTTATCACATACAGGAAGGACCTCTGAAAAGACCAAGGAAGCTAAATAATTCTTCAATCTGTCCCTCAACCTCTGGAAGTCCCACTTCACTGTCTCCATAGGCTGGTTCTCCAATGAGTGTTGGTACAGATTGGTTGGTGCCAATGTGTACCAACACTCTGTGCTTACTCCCCTCCTTCACTATCCTCCCTATCCTCTCCAAATCCCAAATGGCTGATGCTCCAGACAGGTATCTGACCACCTCCTCCACTTCTCCACACTGCCAACTACTCTCACCATACCTCTAACCATACAGCACCCATCACTAGAATCTTCCTTACTAATTTTCACCCAGTCTTGCTACCAGGTGTCATCATGTCTTTTTTCCCCTCAACAACAACTGACTCAAGGATTTAGGTGGGATTTAAAATATGACAGCTGTGAGGTTCATAAGGCTGGGTTAAAAAAGACCACATTGAGAATTGGAGTACAAATCTAAGAAAACAAAGAAGTTATAAATCAAAGTTGAACGGTATTTCACTGTTGGTACTAGCCAACTACTGTTTTTTTCTTTTCCTGTCCATTTTATTTTAAACTTTTCCTTATAACTTTGATGATTCTTGAGATGTTTGACCCACATGTAGTCTTTTTCACCACACCTCATGGACCTGACTGCTGTTGTTTTTCAAATCCTACCCAAAACAAATATGACTGCAAAATGACGCTTCAGTTGGGATTTGAAAAATGACAGCTGTCAGGTTGAAAAGGTGGGGTTAAAAACATATTTTAAAAATGTGGGGTTAGGAATATTAAAAAAAACAATTTTTTATTCAGTGTGTAGCTGTACATAAAGTACTACAATGATGTGCAAACAGACATTTAGGTGGTACATTATGGCATTTCAAAGATTTGAATTTACTAGGTGGTGACAGAAACTGCTGATATAAAACAGGCAGCCCAAACCAGCAACTCCACTGGTTTTGCAACAAAGCTTTCTCATGAGTCCCAGATGTTATTAGCAGTACCCACTATAAGTGAGCATATTTAAAGTGACAGTAACAGTGATTTGTGCAAAATGGTGCAATAAGTTAAAACTCTCACTCTTGAACAGAGTAGGTACAACTTTAAACAAGATTTGAAAAGGGAAAGCAACTTATTACATATTACAGAGTTAGTATATAAGCAATACTTACAGCTCCAGAGTATACTGTTCTGAGCTCATACTCATGATGGGAACATACTGCTTCATGGAAGTGATGACTTGCCAGCTAGTGAATAGCTGTTCTTTCAAATAAACAAAGCCTGAATGATGCAGGTATTTGGGATATAACAAAGAAGAATGAAGAAAAATTAGGACAGATAATAATCAACGCAGAGAATATATAACTTGCTCTCAGGTTACTAATGCTAAATACTACATTACACATTTTGCATTTGCAGCTGAAAGAAGCAGGAGATACAGTGAGTGTTCCTGGGGACTAAAGGGAAGTATTTATTGCTAGCTTGTAGTTTGATCTGGATAGTTTGTACTGGGAGGAGGACTTGTGGGCTGTTTTCTCCACCCCCAACCCTCACCGCCACTGCTGTTAAATAGGCAAGTGGACCACTCCCAGAAGAGGTTCGACCTATTAGGAAGGGGCAGGAGGTGGAGTAATTTAAAGGGGGGTGAAATATGGTTTAAACTCTTAAAGAAATACTGATGCAAATGTAATGGGTGTGCATTTTCTTTTTGAGGTAAGGGCTATTCTGGGGACTATGTTTTGACAGAAATGCAGATTTACAGTTCTTAAGTAATACGGACACAGTTGTAAAGATGGCTGGCAGTATAGCCTAGAGGTTAGAGGAACGAGGTGTGAATGAGCTTGGTACATCCAGCAGACCAGACCTGAATTTGATTCTCACAACCTCCACTTGCATACTGTGTGACTCTGAGCAAGTCACTTAACCGCCCAGTGCTCCCAGGTCGCCCCTGAGAACAGGCACTACAAGGGGCATGCCTCAGACAGCTAGTATTGGAACCCACTCGGGAGGAAGCAATCTTAGACCTGGTACTCTCAAATGGGGACAGAGAAAGAATCTCAGATTTAGAAATGGATAGCCATCTGGGAACAAGCGACCACCAAACAGTGTGGTTCACGATAAACACAGCCATAGGGTTAAGCCATACAAAAGCAAGAGTATTGGACTTTAGGAGGGCTGACTTTGGGAAAATGAGAGAGTGTCTCAGAAAAGCACTAGCAAACAGGCAAGAAGGAGGGGTGGAGGAACAATGGGGAGTAATCAAAACAGCCATCACAGAGGCAACAAGCCTTTGTGTGAAGCAAATCAACAAAACATAACAAAGGAAAAAACGCTATGGTTCTCAAAAGAGGTGGCAGGGAAGGTTAAGGAGAAAAGGATAGTTTTCAGGAAATATAAGGAAACACAGAAGGAGCAGGACAGAGAACTTTATCAGTTAAAGCAGAAAGAGGCAGGGAAGGCAGTCAGAATAGCAAAGGCCCTAACCGAGTAAAGGATAGCCAACTCTGTTAAGTAGGGGGATAAGACATTTTATAGGTACATTAGGGAGCGAAGAAAGACCAAGGGAGGGATACTGAAGCTTAATAAAGGGGAGGGAATGTGGGCAGAGGGTGACAGTGAAAAAGCAGGGATACTGAATGAATATTTCTGCTCAGTATTCATAAAGGAAGAGGAGGGGGAGATATCTGAACCAAACAAGAGAAAAACTCTGGAGATGGGGGTTGATACCAGTCCATTTACAGAAGAAAGGGTTCTGAAAGAACTAGTATAATTGAAGGTGGACAAAGCAATGGGGCCTGATGGGATTCACCCAAGAATTCTAAAAGAACTAAGGGTAGAACTAGTAACACTGCTGACTACTCTCTTTAACAAATCATGGGAGGATGGGGTGGTACCTAAGGATTGGAGAAGGGTGGATGTGATTCCTCTTCACAAAAGTGGGATCAGGGCAGAGGCAGGAAACTACAGACCAGTTAATTTGACCTCAGTGGTTGGGAAAATGATGGAATCATTTCTGAAGGAAAGAATTGTTGAGTACCTAGAGGTCAGTGGGGCACAGGACCCAAGGCAGCATGGATTCACAGTGGGAAGGTCATGTCAGATGAATCTAATAGATTTTTTTGACTGGGTGACCAAAGTAGTAGATCATGGAGGGGCTGTGGACATGGCCTACCTAGATTTTAGCAAGGCATTTGATATAGTCCCACACAAAAGATTAATAAACAAGTTAGCCAGCCTTGGAGTGGGTCCCAAGCTGGTAGGCTGGATAAGAAATTGGCTGGACAACAGGACGCAAAGGGTAGTAGTAAACAGAGTCCACAGTGAAGAAAGGAGGGTTACTAGCTGGATACTGCAGGGTTCAGTACTGGGACAGGTCATTTTTAATGTCTTCATAAGTGACATTGCAGAAGAACTGGAAGGAAAACTATGTCTCTTTGCAGATGACACAAAGATTTGCAACAGGGTTGATACACAAGACAGAGTGGAAAGGATGAGAAGGGACTTGGCAAGGTTGGAGGAATGGTCAAATGTATGGCAGCTTAGATTCAATGCAAAGAAGTGCAAGGTACTGCACCTGGGAATCAAAAACCCAGGGGAAGAGTACACAATGGGGGTGAGACACAGACAATAAAAATGGAAAGGGACCTGAGGTAATTATATCAGATGACTTAAAGGTGGGCAAGCAATGTGAAAAGGCAGTAAGGAAGGCTGGGGGGATATTGGGATGCATAGGAAGAGGCATCAACAGTAGAAAACAGGAAGTTGTTATCCCTCTCTACAGACAGTTGGTGAGACCCCATCTGGAGTACTGTGTGCAGTTCTGGAGACCCCATCTCCACAAATACATAGACAGAGTGGAGGCTGTCCAGAGAAGGGCAACCAAAATGGTGCAAGGTCTGCACCAGAAGACATACGAAGGGAGACTAAAGGAGCTTAATATGTATACCCTTGAGGAAAGAAAGGAGAGGGGGGACATGATAGAAACTTTCAAGTACCCCAAGGGAATCAACAAAGTCCAAGAGGGTAGTATCTTTCAGAAAAAGAAATGTGCAAGAACAAGGGGGCACAATTTGAAGATAGAGGGGGGACGGCTTAGAGGTAATGTGAGGAAGTATTTTTTCACAGAGAGGGTTGTGGATGCATGGAACAGCCTTCCTGAGGAGGTCATGGAGTCAAGAACAGTGGGGAAATTCAAGAATGCATGGGACAGACATAAGGCAGCCCTAGTGGGGATTAGAAGGAAGTAGGCTGTTGGTTAACTAGGATCTGCAGCTTATCCATTAGGTAGGAAAATGGGCAGACTAGGTGGGCCAAGCGGTCCTTATCTGCCATCAAATTCTATGTTTCTATGTTTCTATGAAAAGAGATTCAGGTTAAGCAGATACAAAGAGGGATTACAGGGAAGGGACAGGGCAGGAGGTTGGAGACAGCAAACAGATACGCAGTACTGGCTGATGAAACAGAGCAGAAGGTTGGGGAAGGCACCATAGAACAAGAGTCAGGGGATCAGAAGGGAAGGGGGAAATACAGGGTACAAGGTGAGAGAGAAGACTGTGGGGCAGAAGTGGGGAGTGGCAGAAAAGCAGGTCAAGTTGGCACGAACACACTAAATAAAGGGGGAGGATGGCCAAAACATGTTGGGGGGGGTCAAAATGAAGGGGGCAGTAGGAGGAGGTACACATAGTGGAGTGGGAGGGGTTGTAGAAAGGAGTGAGCACAGAAGGGACGTGGAGGAGGAGGAAAGCAGGTGGAGGTGTAATTGAAGGAGAAGGGAGGGGAAAGGCAGTGGATGGAAGGAGAGGACAATGAGGAAAAGGGGCTCATAGGAGGGCAAACTATGGGGGAAGTGCAAGGGATGGGGGAGTGAGTACTTGTATTAAGGGATTCTATGCTTGTGGGGGGGTGAGATGGGAAAGTAAGGGAGCAAGGAAGAGCCGAACCTGGGTGGAGCGTATGCCAGGTATGACAGTGGGAAGAGTAAGGCAGTGCATTCAGAAATGTGTGAAGAAGGTGGGAGGGAAGCTTCATATCACTGTGCACCTAGGAGCAAATGACCTAGAGGACAGTACAGTGGAAGAAGTACAGTAGAGATTCAGAGAAGTGGGCGGGGGTATCTGCAGTCGAGTAGGAAGCTCAGTGACGTTCTCCGAGGTACTCCCAGTACCTAGGGCAAGTACAGTGGGGAAGTTAAGAATACAGGAGTTTAATGGGTGGCTGAAGGGGTGGTGTGAAGAAATGGGGTATGGGGTAGTAGGGGAGTGGGGCGAGACATGGAACAATAAGCGGCTTTATGCCAAGGATAGGCTGCATCTCAGCATCAAGGGTACAGGGGCATTGGGACAGGAGCTGAGAAGCACATTAAAACAACAATAGATTAAAACTGAGTAGGGGGGCTGAGTCGGATAGCAGGGAGGAGGCACTTCCAGGGAGATAAGGCCTCTCCCAGAGAGGGGAGGAGGAGGAGGAGGAGGAGGAGAATGAGGGGAGGTTATCAACACAAAAGTGGAAGGGGGAGAGACGGGAAGAGAAGGGGTGGGGCACAAGCTGGACTGTAGTATCCTTGAATGCAAGGAGCTTAGCAAACAAGGTGGCAGAGTTCCAGGCAATGATGGTAGAGGGAGAGGTAGATATTGCCGCCATCTCAGAGACCTGGGCCACCCAATACCATGACTGGGATCTTATGACCCTGGGTTACAAGGTGTTCTGCAAGGACCAGGAGGGGTGGAAGGGTTGGAGGGGTGGCTATTTATGTCAGGGAGGGGATACTGTGTACCAGGGAGGAGGGGGATGAGAGGAGGTCAGAAGCCATATGGGTATTGCTCCAAAGCCCTAAAGGTAAGAAGCTCAGGATGGGGGTGGCATACAGGCTCCCTCACAGAGCAAGGAGGTGGATATGGAGCTGGGGGAGCAATCAGAAGATTAGTGGCAAGGAAATACAATACAGTTATAGTGGGAGACTTCAACCTACCTGGGGTTGACTGGCAGACAGTAACTACAGCACACGCCAGGGAACAGGTGCTGCTGGTGGCTATCCAAGACAGTTACCTAGTGCAAGAGGTGATGGAACCTACTAGAGAGGGAAACATAATGGATTTGGTGCTAACAAATGGTGATCAAGTCCAGGCTGTGGTAGTACAGGACCCTCTAGCAGAAGCGACCACCGCTCAGTGTGGTTCCTCCTCAACACAGGAAGGGAGTCTGCTAAGACCAGGACAAGAGTGTTGGACTTTAGGAAGGCAGATTTTGCCAGAATGGGCAGCATCCTAGAGGGATATTTAGCTAAAATTAACCCAGAGATAGGTGCTAAACAGAAGTGGGCAATCATTATGAAGGGGCTGAATGAGGCCATGAACACACGTGCCAAATCTCAAAAAACCTAGCTGGCTCAGCACAGAAGTGGAGTGGAAGGTGAGGGAAAAAAGATTGGCCTTCATTAAGTTCAAAAAATCAGGATGTGTGGAGGATAGACAGGTGTTCACAAAGGCATCTAGGCAAGTGACCAGGTCAGTCAGGGCAGCCAAGGCAGCAAAGGAGCTGAACTTGGCTCAGGGAATCAGAGTAGGGAAAAGGGGTTATTTAAATACATAATGGAGAAGAGGGGTTGTAGAGATGACATTGTTAGAATCAAGAGGGATGGGGGATGGGTGTAACAAGGGGAATAACAGGCAGAGGCACTCAACGAGTACTTCTGCTTGGTATTCATAAAAGAAAGGGATGGCCCAATACCACAGGGGAAAGGGGGCAAGGGTGAGGGGGGACAGAGATAACAGATGGGGTCATCCAATAGGATAACGTTCTGAAGGGCCTTAAGGCCTTGTGGGTGGACAAGGCACCAGGACCAGACGATGTACACCCAAGGGTCCTGAAGGAACTGGCAGAGGTGTTGGCAGGCCCTCTGATGGACCTCTTCAACACCTCCTTGGAGATGGGGAAGGTACCCAGGGACTGGAGGATGGCTCACGTGGTGCCCCTTCACAAGAGTTGACCCAAGGACCAACGGGGCAACTACAGACCGGTAAGCTTGACTTCCTTAGTGGGGAAGTTGATGGAGACCATTCTAAAGGAGAGGTTGATAACCTTTCTCAATAGTAATGGTCCACAGGATGAGAATCAGCATGGGTTTGTCTCGAGAAGATCCTGCCAAACTAACATGATCAACTTCATCGACTGGGTCACTAGGACGGTTGACGAAGGCCATGCTGTGGATGTCCTGTACCTGGACTTCAACAAGGCTTTTGACTTGGTGCCCCTCAGGAGGTTAATGAGCAAGGTGAAGGATATGGGTGTGGGGGAGAAACTGGTGGGGTGGGTTGAGAGCTGATGGCAGGTTAGACAACAGAGGATAGTTGTAAGGGAGGAGACATCCAAGCCAAGGCCAGTAACATGTAGAGTACCGCAGGGTTCAGTGCTGGGCCATTTTGTTCAATGTCTCTAGTGGAGACATTGCAGAGGGGGTCAAGAGTAAGATCAGCCTGTTCTCAGATGACACTAAGATTTGTTCAAAAGTGGACAATGAGGAAGAAGGCAGGCACTCAGGGAGGATCTAGCTAAACTCGAACACTGGTCTAGGGAGTGGCAGTTGGGGTTTAATGCTAAGAAGTGCAAGGTCATGCACCTCAGAGAAAGAAATCCTGGGACCAGCTACTGGCTGGGGGGAGTGCAGATAGCAGTTTCAGAGGAGGAAAGGGACCTCTGGGTAATAGTCACAGGGGACATGAAGGTATCAGTACAGTGTAGGAGAGCAGCAGCAATGGTAACTAGGATGCTGGGGTGCATTGCCAGAGGGATCACCTCTAGAAAGGAGGAGGTCATCCTGCCCTTGAATAGATCACTGGTGAGGCCACACTTGGAGCATTGTGTGCAGTACTGGTGTAAATACCTCAAAAAGGATGTGAGATTACTGGACGGGGATGTGTTGTCGAGTAGTGCTGATACGCTGGCTTACTGAGAGCCATTGAGTACTACGGAGAAGTATACATAGAATTTTAGTTCTCAGGTTCTCAATTTTCAGTTTTAGTTCTTATGGAGTCATTTTCCGCTCTGGACATGTGTTAAGGTAATGCTCTGAACCTGAGATTTCATCTCGGCGGCCCAGTAACGTATGGCTACGTCTGTAATGGATGATTCTTGTAGAAGCTGCCATTTTTGGAAGAGTTACAGTAGCCCCCAGTAGAGAATTGAAGATTTGCCATATAGGTGACAAGGAGAATCGAGCAGTCAAGGTGCAGAGGTGCTCGTATGTAATTAAAAAGAGGTATGCCATACCATTGCCTAGGACCGGGGTTTTTTGCTCTATTAAAAGTGTTGAATTTACTGCGCTTAGTGGAGTGGTGTTCTTGTCTTTTCTTTTCTCCCTAGGCCAATATTATTATGGCACCAAACTTCAGTAAAGGGAAAAAGGACCAAAAGATGAACTAATGATGAGAGATGAGAGATGAGAGATGGAAGATGGAAGATGGAAGATGGGAGTGTGAGAGGAACAGCTGATATAATGTGAAAGGAGTCCCGAATAGCTGTTACGGATGCTTAGCGCTGAAGCAGAAGGGAGCTAAAATTTTCTTCCTTTCTGAGATTTGAGATTTTATGTTTACTGAAATAACACTGAAATAACTATGAAGATGCTTCTTGAGTTTTTTTTTTTCCTGCAGGCCCTGGCGGGTTGCTGATAAGGCCTCTTGCAGTGTTGCTTTAAAAGGTATTTTTCTCAGGAGGTACTGTTTGTCTTCTAAATTGGGGCAGATTGCTCATTTTTATGAGTTTGGAAGTTAATAACTTACTGCTATTATAGAAACTGAACTCTTTGAACTGTGTCTTCAGACATATATTTAAAAATTCAAAATTTAAAATGTTCATCTACCCTCTTTTTTCATTTTTCTAGGAGACGTTAATTTAATATGGATTTTATATATTTAAGGGCTTTCAAGCTCTTTACGATCTTTACCACTATATGCTTCATGTTATTGTAAAGTAATGGCTAAGCAAGTCTTGGATCAAGGATCTCTACTTTTATTGGTGCTGCTTGGAAATATTCATTTGATTGTCTTGGATTCTGTGCACTGTTTGCATTTGCAAGTGCCAGAATTGTCTTGTGTAATAAGGCTGTGGGAGATTTGTCCAGTTTGTGCTTCCTCTAAAAACTTCAAGTTGCTTGATGCAGTTAAAGTAGGTAAATCATATGTTAGCATGTTATCAGGCTTTGGAACAGACACCGAAAGTGTGTGTTAAGTATGCAGACTCAATTCTAGCTAATTGTTAGGTGCTGGATGTAGTAAGGCAGAAAAACGTTATCCAAGTATGTTAAAAGGCACTTAGCCAATACAGAAAATATATGCTAAGTATGCAGACTAAATTCTGGCCTAGTGTAGTTTGATATGAGGATGCACTATGGAGAGATCTCCCTGGCTGAGGTTACAACCCTTTTTAAGTACTGCTTTTATGTATGGCAGAGTTAGGTAATTGGAGGCAAAAAAATGAATTTGGTCAGCAGTGCTTAAAGGGAGTTTGTATTCAGAAATAGACCTTAGATTATCTTATTATCGGTAAAAGGGGTGTTAAGTAATTGCAATAGGAAATACATTTTATATGTCTTTATATTTATTTGTAATGAAGGATGGACATCGACCACTATCTTGACAAGACATTTTGCTTGAGGGTTTAATTTCAAACATATCTAGCCCATTCTGCAGTTTAAGCCTGGAGTGGATGGAATGATTCGGATGTATCCCAGAATTTGCTGACCTTAATTCATGAAGCTGGAAATTCTGGGTCAAAACAATGTTACAGGAATGAATTGTGCAGACAGGGATGGGACACTTAGTTGCCCCACTCCCGTGTTGCTGGGGCTACTTGGTGTGGAATTTCTCATAAGTTGTGGGTTAAGGACCAGTGGACCCATTTGAGGTCTCTCTGGGAAGTCTGCCCAAGAGGAACCATTTAGGGGGGCTTAAGATGGTCTATCCAAACTAGGAATCCTATTGCACCTGTTTGGTAACCCCTATAGCTCACTCAGAGTTCCCATTTATGGGAGCCAGGGTACTACACTAAGTGTTCTTGGACAAAGTAAAGATGCAGGAAAGTAATAGCTCTATGATGTGGTGTAATAATCAGTGTGTACTTCCTGAGTCTTCTTATGTGATATGGGCAATCTGATAGTATGGGGACTGGGGTGGGTTTGATTTTTTAACTTGTCTAATCATAAGTGTTATTTAAGAACAAATAGTGGAACTTTGGGGAAAAAAATCTGGCTATTATAGCTTGCTGCCTAGATTTATTAGATGTGATCTTTAGAGGGTCTATTAATTTGAGGAGACAGATGGTTTTTAACTGATTATAAGCAAAGTGTTTAATACAGGTTTATCATATTAGGAAGTAACTATTCTCATAGAGTTAGTCTGAAATTGAATATTATAGTTAAACACAGAATGTTTGATTGTATTTTTGTTTTTATGACGAGTATGTGTATGAGTATATTTATATTAATTGTATGAATATTGTAATGGCTTACTAAGTCGAACAATAAATCAACTGAAGAATACCTCACCAATCCATCCCTGTCCAATCACCTAAATTTGCTCAGATTCACTCCCTGTGAAAGATGAACATCCAAAGAACCAGCATTATTCCTTTATTCTGCATGTTTCCTTCACAGGATAAACAGTGTTACATGATACTACTCATTTTCTTCATGCCATGCATGCATAAGAAGGATATTATGGCACTTTCAAATAACTGCCAGTTCATGGATGCTTGCCCCCAAAAAGTACAGGGTACGGAAGATTGCCCAATCTATCCAAAGCTGCACCCCCCCACACACACACACATGGAGCAACTGTACACCACGTAACACACTATTATTGAATTTGAGTATCCCAAATGGAGGTGCCCCCTGACAGTAGCATACCTATCTAAACTATCCCACAAGATGGAGACCTGGCAGTCCACCTCTCACTGTTTACTAACCCCTCTGCACCACTTAGCCAAACCAGGGCCAAGCTGAGCCTGAACCTGCCTCACCCTGGCCTAGCTATAAAACACTAATAACTATGCTTCTACTTATTTCTGGGAATGTCCATCCCAACCATGGGCCCATCTACAGTGATAAGACACCCACACCTCAAAACTAAGCTAACATTAGTATCACTTAACATTGGAAGTCTGCTCAGTAAGCTCTCCCTGGTTGAAGCCTGGGTGATGCAGATACACATCAACATCATAACTATCATGGAATCCTGTCTGAACTCTAAAATACCTGACACCGCTATCTCCTTGAATGGATATAATGTTTACTGTCAGGATTGAGTCAATAAGAGGGGAAGGGGGTTCCTCACATATATCTGTGTCTCGCACCAGGCACAGAAGGTGGCCCTCGAGTCCCCTTCAAAACGATTGTGAATGCCTAGCTGTGAGAATTTTCATGAGTGACAGCAAGAAAGTCTTTAATTTGCTGACAGTCTACATCCCTCCAGGGAATCAACAAGCTGGACTCAACTCGTTTGTTAACTATCACTCCCAAGCCTGCTCCACTGGTGAAGCTATAGTCATGGGGGACTTCAACATCAGCTAGTTATCAGGCTCAAGCACCATCCGCAAGGACCAAATAGCAAGCTTCTACTTGACTCAAGAAGTAAAGAACCACACAAGGACAAATTATAGGACAGGCACTAAAACTTTAATCGATGGGTACTTACCAGCCACCTGGACAGATTGATTAGGGTTCAAGTGCTACCAGATGCAATTAGTGGCCACTCACCAGAATTATGTGAATGGTCTACACAGATTCAGAAATCACCTCTTATAACAATCAACAGCAGGGTATTACACAAGCGCCTCATCAGGACTTCAAGGAGTATCTTTTTTTTTTTTATTTAGTTGTTTAACCAGGTATAGCACACTAAGCTGAAAGCTTTTTTACAGGAGCAACCTGGGAGCACAAGGAGGTTAAGTGACTTGCTCAGAGTCACACAGTATGCAAGTGGAAGCTGTGGGATTCAAGCCCAGGTCTGGTCTGCTGGATGTCACCAAATTTGCAGCTCAGAGCCTTAGACCACTGCATTATACTGCCTCCTAACCCAACTGGACCCCTCTGGATGATTTGTTCAGAAGTTAATCAGACCCTTGAATACTTCACAAAATACTTTACTGAAGCCTGTGATAAATGTGCCCATTTCAAGAGGCATAACATCAAAGGCTTCTCTGCAGACTGGATTACACCTCCCCTTCTCACCCTCATGTGGACCAGGGACAATCTACGGAGTAGGGCCAAAGCCACCAGAGCTCCCACCAATCTAAGTAAATACAAGGAAGCCCAAAACAAATACACCAAGGCAATAAAAGCAGAAAAAGCAGACTACTATAAAGAACAGCTTAGAGACAGCCATTGGAATAGCCAAAAATTCTGGGAAACCCTAAAAGAGTTAATAAGAAAGAGCAATAAGGCCCCACCAACCATACTATCCTCCCCTGAAGGTGTAGTCACTTCCCCAGTAGACATAGCTGAAACATTCAATGGAGTCTTTACTGACCTTAGCTCAGTGATGCCAGCTAACTCGTCCCCACTCACAAACAGTCGACAAGGTAAACAAATGCACCAGCCCAACCACCCTTAAATTTTAGTATAGGCATGTCAATATAAAGGAAACCATTAAATATGTTAAGTGAGTACTAGCTAAAATCAGGACAGGGAGTGATGGGATTGACATGAAGCTACTAGCAATTGCCCTGAATGAATTGGCACCTCCGCTTAATAAAATCTTCAACCTCTCAATGAGACTCTCCCAATTTTCCCAGGCTTGGAAGAAAGCTATAGCAACACTTATCTTTAAGACTGGGAACAGCTGAAATGTCAAACTATAGGCCTGTCTTGATTCTGCCCCTCCCCCCTATCAAAAGTGCTAGAAAGGTGGGTGTCTGATGAGCTTGTGGAGTATTTAAATAAGAATAACCTAATGAGTGCAGAACATGGTTTCAGAAAGCAGCACAGCACAGTCATGGCTCTTACTGAGTACATCAACTCACTCCGGGAGGCCCTGGATAAATGGCACATAGTTGGTGCTATGTACATAGATCTTATAAAAGCGTTCAATCCATGGATCACCATCTGCTGATCACAAAGTTACTTGAACTAGGCCTTTCTGAGGAAGCTGTGTCATTGTTTAGGTGCTACAACTCTGATCGCTCGCAGAGAGCAAAGATAAATAGGATCCTATCAAGTGCAAGAAGAGTCACAGTAGGGGTCCCACAGGGCTCTATCTTGGACCTTCTCCTATTTAGTCTTTTTGTCAATGGCCTGGCTGAAGAGGACACAAGGGAAAAGATGATGCTATATGCAGATGATGCTGTAATCCACAACAGCAGTCCTATGTGCAACAGTCTTACTCAAGAACTACTGCACAGCTTTGGGATCCTAGAATCATGGTTCAAGCTCAATAAACTTGCGTTTAACTATAAAAAAAAAAAACAACCTAAAACAATGCTCTTCTCAGGGGTGCACCTCAAGAACGAGTTACCTCCTCTCAACATACACAACAAACTGGGCGCCTCTTTGTAGCAAGTAAAATCCTTCAGATACCTAGGGGTCATCCGGGATGACACCATTTCATTCAGTGAACTGTTGATAACATTGTAAGGGTGGGAAACAGGAAGCTAGAAGTACTCTTTAGACAAAGGCTGAACCTAACAGTGGATGCTAAATGGCTGGTTGTCTCTAACTCTGTGCTTTCACTCATCAACTATGGGCTCCCTATCTATGAGTCTGCCACAGACAGAGTCCTAGAAAGTCAGAATACTGATCAATAAAGCCTGCCATTTTGTATCTGGCTCACAAAAATACACACACAACTGCAATCTATATGCCTTCACAAACTGGCTCCCCTTATCTGTTCGGCTACACTATCAAACAATCCTACTGTCCAAGAAAGCACTCCTAGGCCTTACACCACCCTCCATTAGCTACTTCCTTAGGCCCATCCACAGCCTTTACAGCACACGAAGTATAAACCGACAGGACCTAGCTATCCCCCTGTGTAGAACCAGCTTGGGGCAGCATTCCTTTGCAAACTGGGCAGCAATGTGGTTCAACAAACTCCCTACCAGCATAACCAGCTTACCCAAGATCATGCAGTTCAAACAGGCCCTCAGGGCTCATATTGCTTTGAACTCCAGTTGCCAGTGCCTTGTTACTACCTGAATCAGTATTTTTATCAAGTTCAAGTTTATTTGCAGGAAAACTCCATTGAGCATGCTCATTTTCAAGGAGGTCCTGTCAAGGACAACATGAAACAACAAGATACAATGCCAAGACGCCGTTTTATATGTACTCCCGCTCTGTCACTGGTTTGCCTACTAATGATCTATGGACCTGCTTTTTACTTCACTTTGGACAACTACGCTTTTGCACATGCCTGCATTGCTGCTTAAATTGGGTGAGATCAATGCCTTTTATATGTGTGTTATTTTCATGATATTTTAAATAAAAAAGCAAAAATTTTCTGTGCTGACCCCAATGTGTTATTTTGATACAATGCAATACAAATACATGTTCGATAGAAACAGAATGCAGCATAAAAACTGACATGATACAAATGCTCTTATAAAGCAAAAGGTAGCATACAGCGGTATTTAGGTAACAGACTTGGCATGAAGGCAACATAGCATTGACATATACATATGTGGTAGAGCAGACATTCAAGTATTAGGGAGGAGGAACAAATAAGGCACATAAGTGCTCATAAATGAAAGAAAACCATAGGGAAGTAGTGCTAGCTGGCATAGCTGGTAAATTTCCTGGGCAGCTGTTTTGGCTAAGGGTTTGAAGAGACTGACTGATACTAATTCAGCAAGCTTGAGTGATGATTGGAGTTTATTCCAGGCCGATGGAATGGCATATTGAATGGCCACTTTTCCATAATGGGTGCGGAATTTGGGCACGTCTAACAGGATGTTGGTGTTTTTCCTAAGGGAGCAGCAACTGCTAAGAGTGGTGGAGTAGGGTCATGATAGATGTAGGGAGTTTGCTCAGCAGTGCTTCATATGTCCATGTGCTGGTATGGAGCATCATTCTGGTGGCCAGTGATGTCCAGCCCACTAATGAATAGAGGGCACAGTGATGGGTTCTGAATAGTGCATTAGTTATAACGTGCAGGGCACAGTGATAAAGAACATCTAGCCTGTGCAAGTTAGAAGCTGAGCTACTATTATAAATAATGTCAGCATAATCAGGAAGGGGGAGGAAGGTTGCTTGAACTAACCTAATCCTAATGTCTGTGGGAAATAGTGTTTTGTTCCTGAAAAAAAGAAAGCCTAGTCTGGCTTTTAACTTTTTTCTTAGAACTTGGATGTGTGCCGCAAAGGAGAGGTTACTGTCGAGCCAGATTCCTAAGTATTTGAATCTGTCGACAACCCAAAGAGAGCCCCCTAACAGTGTTGTAATGGGTGCAGGAATGACTTGTTTATGGAGTAAGGTTTGGGGATAGTGAGGCAGAAAGAACATGGCTTTAGTTTTTTGGGCATTAAGCAGTAATTTGGAATTTATCAGGTTAAGTTGCAATTGGTTAAAGATGGCTTGTAACTCAGCATTAACGTCTGATAAGGAGGGTTTAAAAGCATAAAGAACAGTGTCATCTGCAAAGACGTGAAGATTGGAATTGTGAATATTATTGCTTAGGGTATTTATATAAACTGAAAAAAGTAGCGGTCTGAGGATGGCTCTTTACTCCTATATCCCCCACCTGTACTATACCTACCTCTCCCTACTGCTGACTTGGGGTCTGCACTACATACAATTACTCTGTATTTTACAGATACCTGATCTACCTACAAATGTAAAAAAAAAAAGTATAATAATGTATCAGATTTATTTTGTTTAACCTATGGAACTAATTGGAGCTATGCGACTATGCTCCACTTGAGCTGAACAAATGTAGTGTCCTACATATGATGTTGCATGCATTGTCCTCAAAATGATGTAGAACCTTTGCAAATGAGCATTTTGTGCTCAAAGGTTGTTTCTGAATTTTACAATAATAAATAAATATTGTGTGCATATTGCAAACCCTTATGTTTGGTACCAGTTCTTTTTGGTTTTTACAGTTTGGCTTGCCTGGTATACTCAGCTGCTGTGGAGCAGCTTCCTCCTGCTTGCAATATTGAAACAAGCATTTGTCAATGCTGAATGTTGATTGCGTTGGTCCATTGAGCTCGCTCACTGGCCCTCTGTCACTCACTTGTTCTGTTTCTCCTGGTGCTGCAGGCTGCCCTTTTGTACTGGGCTCCTGCCTGCATCGGCACTCTTTTCTGTCCACAAAGAAATACGCAGCTGGCCCGACAGAGCTCCGTTGAGGTGGGCCACTCCTCCTATCTGACTCGCTCATTCTGTTTCTCCTGGAGCTGCAGGCTGGCCTTTTGTACTGGGCTCCTGCCTACGTTGGCACTCTTTTCTGTCCACAAAGAAATCCACAGCTGGCGCAACAGGGCTCCGTTGAGGTGGGTCACTCCCCCCCTCTGACTCACTTATTTTGTTTCTCCTGGAGCTGTAGGCTGGCCTTTTGTACTGGGCTCCTGCCTCTGTTGGTGGCTTTTTCTGCCCACAAAGAAATCTGCATTAGTCCCGACACAGGTCTGTTGAGCTTGCTCACTCCCCCTCTGTCACTCGCTCATTCCATTTCTGCAGGCGCTGCAGGCTGGCCTTTTGTACTGGGCTCCTGGCTTCGTTGTCGCCTTTTTCTGTCCACAAAGATATCTGCAGCAGTCACAATAGAGCTCCACTGAGCTCGCTCACTCTCCCTCTCTCACTCTCTCATTCTGTTTCTCCCACCACTGCAGGCTGCCCTTTTGTACTGGGCCCCGGGTGCATTGCTCCCTTTTTCTGCCCACAAAGAAATCTGCAGCAGTCCCAACAGAGCTCCATTGAGCTCACTCACTCCCCCTTCCCCACTCGTCTTTCTATGCCTGCCACTGGTGCAGGCTGTCCTTTCATATTGGGATTCTGCCTGCATTGGCAGCTTATTCTGCCCACAAAGAAATCTGCAGCAGTCCCGACAGAGCTCCATTGAGCTCGCTCACTCCCCCTCTCTCATTCACTCATTCTGTTTCTGCTGGTGCTGCAGGCTGCCCTTTTGTACTGAGCTCCTGCCTGCATTGGCACCTTCTTCTGCCCACAAAAAAATCTGCAGCAGTCACAATAAAGCTCCATTGAGCTTGCTCACTCCCCCTCTCTCACTTGCTTGTTCTGTTTGTCCCGCTGCTGCAGGCTGCCCTTTTGTACTGGGCCCCTGCGTGCATTGCTGCCTTTTTCTGGCCACAAAGAAATCTGCAGCAGTCCCAACAGAGCTCCGTTGAGCTCACTCACTCCCCCTCCCTCACTCGCTCATTCTGTGTCTCACGCTGCTGCAGGCTGCCCTTTTGTACTGGGCTTCTGCCTGCATTAGCACCTTTTTTTGCCAACAAAGAAATCCACAGCTGTCCCGACAGAGCTCCATTGAGGTCGCTCACTCCGCCTGTCTCACTCGCTCATTCTATTCCTCCTGGCACTGCAGGCTGCCATTTTGTAGTTGGCTCCTGCCTCTGTTGGCATCTTTTTCTACCCACAAATAAATCTGCAGCAGTCCCGACAGAGCTCTGTTTAGCTCACTCACTCCCCCTCTCTCACTCGCTCATTCCATTTCTGTGGGTGCTGCAGGCTGACCTTTTATACTGGGCTCCTGCCTGCATTGCCACCTTTTCCTGCCCATAAAGAGATCCGCAGCAGTCACGATAGACCTCTGTTGTGCTCGTTCACTTCCCCTCCCTCACTCACTCATTCTGTTTCTGCCGGTGCTGCAGGCTAGCCTTTTGTACTGGGCTCCTGCCTGCATTGCCGCCTTGTTTTGCCCACAAAGAAATATGCAGCAGTCATGATAGTGCTTCATTGAGCTTGTTCACTTCCCTTCTCTCACTCATTCACTCATTCTGTTTCTCCCACTGCTGTAGGCTGCCCCTTTGTACTGGGCCCCTGCGTGCATTGCTGCCTTTTTCTGCCCACAAAGAAATCTGCAGCAGTCACGACACAGCTCCATTGAGCTTGCTCACTCACCCTCTCTCTGTTTCTTCCGGCGCTGCAGGCTGGCCTTGAGTTCTGGGTTCCTGCCTGCATTGCCATCTTTTCCTGCCCACAAACAAATCCGCAGCAGTCACGATAGAGCTCCGTTGAGCTCGCTCACTCCCCTTCTCACTCGCTCATTGTATTTCTTCTGGTACTGCAGGCTGCCCTTTTGTACTGGGCTCCTGGCTGCGTTGGCACCTTTTTCTGCCCACAAAGAAATCTGCAGCTGTCCTGACAGAGCTCCGTTAAGGTCACTCACTCCACCAGTCTTATGCGCTCATTCTGTTTCTCCTGGCAGTGCAGGCTGCTCTTTTGTACTGGGTTCCTGCCTCTGCTGGCACATTTTTCTGCCCACAAAGAAATCTGCAGCACTCCTGACAGAGCTTCATTGACTTCAGTCACTCACTCACTCATTCAGCTTCTGCCGGCGCTGCAGGCTGCCTTTTGGTACGGGGCTCCTGCATGCATTGCCACCCTTTTCTGCCCACAAAGAAATCTGCAGCAGTCACACTAGAGGTCCATTGAGCTCGCTCACTCCCCCCTCTCACTCACTTGTTCTGTTTCTTCCACCGTTGCAGGCTGCCATTTTGTACTGGTCCCCTGCGTGCACTGCTGCCTTTTTCTGCCCACAAAGAAATCTGCAGCAGTGCCAACAGAGCTCCATTGAGCTCACTCACTCCCCTTCCCTCACTCGCTCGCTCTGTGTCTCCTGGCACTGCAGGCTGCCCTTTTGTACTAGGCTCCTGCCTGCATTGGTGCCTTTTCCTGCCCACAAAGAAATCTGCAGCAGTCCTGACAGAGCTCAGTTGAGCTTGGCCACTCCCCCCCCCACTCGCTCGATCCTAATCTGTCCCAAACACTGATTTCCAACAGTGACTGTGGTATTCTGTGTCAGAAGCGCAAAAACACTTTTCGGCCAGGATGTGAAAAATGACAGCTGTACTGTTCATAAGGAGATGTGGAAAAAAGTCAGTGTTGAAAATGTGGCGTGAAAATATTACTAATTTGCGAGGTTACAAGGGTGCGTGGAAACTGCACAACGCATGCTCATAACAGTCATTTTATGGAATTTCATCACAAAATTTTCAACATAGGCATTTTAGCACCTCTACTCATGAACAGTGTCAGTGTGATTTTCTTAATGTGTCCCGAACACTGATTTCCCACAGCAACCGCGCTATTGTGCGCTGGAAGAGCGAAAACATATTTCGGCCAGGATGTGAAAAATGACAGCTGTACTGTTCATAAGGAGGTGTGGAGAAATGGCAATGTTGAAAATCTGGAGTGAAAATATTGCAAAGTTGCGAAGGTATGAGCGTGCATGGAAACTGCCAAACTCAGGCTCATATCACACTCATTTTACGGACTTTCGTCACCAAATTTTCAACATAGGCATTTTAGGACCTCTGCTAATGAACAATGTCACTGTCATTTTCATAATGTGTCCTGAACATGGATTTCCCACAGCAACCGCGCTATTCTGCACCTGCATGCAAACTGCTCAACGCACGCTCATAACAGTCATTTAATGGAGTATCGGCACCAAATTTTCAACATAGGCATTTTAGGACTTCTGCTCACGAACAGTGCCACTGTCATTTTTGTAATCTGTCCTGAACACTGATTTCCCAAAGTGACTGCTCTATTCTGCGCCAGAAGTGCAAAAACACATTTCCGCCAGTATGTGAAAAATGCCAGCTGTACTGTTCACAAGGATGTGTATTAAAATGGCAATGTTGAAAATCTGGCTTGAAGATATTGCAGATTCACAAAGGTATGAGCGTGTGTAGCAACTGTGCAATGCACACTCGTAAAATAGTAATTTTTTTGGATTTTTTCCACCAAATTTAGAACATAGGCTTTTTGAGAGCCCACCTCATGAACACTGGCACTGTCATTTCGTTAATCAGTTCCGGAAGGTGATTGTGCGTAGTGACTGCGAAATCACCTTTCAGGGCTGATTAACACCATGACAGTGGCAGAATTCATGAGGAGGGGTCCCAAAAACCCCATGTTGAAAATTTGGTGCCAAAATTTAAAAAAATGGCTGAGATATGCATCAAAGTTGAAAAAACAGTATTTATTCCATTATACAGCTTACCGGCATTCCTCAGTTCGCGGTCACCATTGAAGAGTGCAGACATGTTCCTGGTCCACCGAAGATCGTTGCACTGGACTCTGGAGGTAAGTATGGGGTGAGGGGGTGTGCGGAGGCAGGGTGCACAGTGGGTGGGTGAGGGTTGTGGGAGGGGGTCAGGGAGACCAGTGAGGGACCGTTTCCTTTTTTCACAGGGGAAAAAAATTAAAAACATCATGGAACCCTTTGTTTTGTTTTTTTCAGGAGATGTGGCATGCTGGGGTGGGCTCCCAGCATGCCAACAGACTCTTTTTTGGGGGGAGGGGGCCAGCTGTAGCCGACGAGGGATTCAGCACCCCCATCGGCACACAACAAAAGTGGGGGGTGACATTATGCCAACTGGGACTGGGCACCCCCGTCAGCACATACTGGTATGGGGAGTCTCATGAGCTGAGGGGGATTGGGCACCCCCTTGGCAAACAAGAACTTGGGGGGGGACATGCCAATGGGGATTGGGCACCCCCCGTCAGCAAAAAAAAAAGGGGAGGGGACATGATGCTGAGAGGGATTTGGCACCCCATCTGCAAACAGGCGGGGAATGCAAGGGAGTCTTGCAATGAGGGGTCGCTCCCTCATTGCAGCGGATGACGCTGCAATGACGAGGGGGCCCCTGATTGCAGCAGCTAAAACTTCTCATGGTTGTGGCACACTGGCTGAACTACTGTCAGCAGCAGTGTGACATGCCATTGGGGAAAGTGGGCCAAGGCTTTAAAGGCTGTGGGGGCATTGGCTACAACAGTGCCGAGCCTCCCCAACCTGCTTCTGGCAACCTGCTGCAATATGTTTCTTGCGCATGCACGCATTCAACATAAAAACAAGAAAGTTATGAATAAAAGTAGGAAAAAACATGTTAAAAAAAACTTAAGTTCTGAAAAACTATTCCATTGAGTCAGGTCTTGGATGTAGTACAGAGTGTATTGTTGGTCACTTAGATGATTACAAAAGTGGACGCAGATCAGTGGGTGACTGAGGGAGTTGGGGTGGTGGAGTGCCAAATGAGAGGACAGAGTGGGGGTGCAAGTGGTTTGTGGGAAATACAATGTTAAACTGTTTTGTTTTTTACAGGTAAATTGGGGAAGGAGAGACGAATGGCCATTTTCTTCTTTTTTTTACAGGTTTTTGTATTATATTAAGACTACATGGGACAGTTGTCTTTTTTACATGTACTTTAAAATGGGTGGGGGAAGTTTATGGCATTGGTGCTAAAGGGGAGGAAGTGGGGCATACAAGAAATAAATGACTACTGGGCTTGGGCACCCTGGGAGACATAACTTATGTTAGGAACAGCCAATGGGTTTGGGCAACGTGGTGGCTAAATCAATTAAAAGAATGGCCACCAGACTTGGGCAACCAGGTGGCTGATTACAAAAACCAAAGGCCACCAGGCTTTGGCACCCTAATGGTCAAATAAAGAAAGGGGGTGGGACACAGCAGCTCAAGGGGGGTGCTCAAGAGTCACTTGGCTTATGCAACCTGAGGCCTAACAGACGGCTCTTGATGTGAGTCACAAAAATGACTTTTTTTAACTTTTGGCCATAACTTTGCCATTTTAATACTACGGCCATAGTGCACTGACTTGAACCAGGCTCTGACTACTGTGGCCTCTTATCACAAGCTCTCCTATCTCCTCATACCTCCAAAATTGGTGCCCTAGTGAACGTGGCTCATTCTGGTGTAGTCATTGTTCTGCTCAGACTCAGCCTCTTGGTCCTCTCAGAAAAGCTGATGGCACAGATAATTATTCCCCCCAATGGTAATCAACTTGGATTTCCTTACAGCTACAACCTGCACTGAAACTATGCTAGCATATGCAGCTAATACGATGAAGTTACACATCAGGAATATTTCTGTTTTTTTTTTTGCTACTATGCAGGTATGGTAATTATATATATATATATATATATATATATATATATTGCAAAAAACTTCAATAATGCACCAGTTAGGGTTCAGATTAAACCAACAAAAGTAGTGAAATGTGGTGTTAGGGTTCCCAAAACTAACACCTGCCACCACCTTGCAGGAAGCAAATGGTAAAACCACTAGGGTTCCATCTCCCCTGAGTCTTCACAAATCAGGCTTGCTGTATTCCCTGGGGCTGTCAACCCTAATACATTAACACATCTTGTCAGATGTGTGGATTCTGAGCTCTCTGTAATGCACTTTTAGGAAAAATTTGAATTTTTTGCAGTTTTTTTGTCATTGCCTACTGTCCAGAAAGTTTGGAATTTTGATTTAACATTTTCTGGGTAGAAAGGGCTTACACCAGAATGGTGCCTTTCATTGATTTGGAGAAAAAATATTAATCCATTTCCAAGTTATAAGGATTTGAAATTTCTGTTCTGAACATACTTAGTGAGGTTTTTTTGGATAGATGTTTAATACCCTACTGAGCATGCTCAGAATCAAAATTTCAAATCCTTATAACATGGGAATGGATTAATATTTTTTCACCAAACCAACGAAAGGCATTATTCTGGGGTAAACACTTTCTACTCTAAAAATCACAGACCAAAATTCTAAACCATCTAGAATATAGGGGATACATGATGGGCAGATGTGTGCTATGGGAAAATATTCACACTCCTGCAGAGTGAGCTCTCCCGTGCTCATGATGCAGGAGTGTTTATATTTTCTCATATCTCACAAGCTGCACATCATGTGTGTGATTTATACAATAGGGTTACTGTTATCTGTTTTTCCCCATTTACTGAAGATGTGTTAGTGGTGTTTCATTTTGTGGTTTTTGGTTTTTGTGCACTTTCTCCTCACAGAGCTGGTTGTTAGGGGCAATGGCATCGTTGCTCTGGTTCCAATGTACTGTATGTGTTTTTGCAGCATGTATTGCTATTTGTTTAGGTGTGGGAGGGCCAGAGAGTTTGGAAATTATAGCGCCTCTGATTTTTGGTTGGCAACAATTCGACAGTAAGTTGTGTTGGGAGCACTTTGTTTTCTTTTTTTTTTTATATGTGGTGCATTCTTGCTGTATTTAGTACCTGGTTTGTGTGTATGCACTGCTGAGCGAGACCGTGGCTGATTTGGTGACTTGTATTGTCAAGCCACTGAAGAATGGAAGAACATTTTCAGCGAGGTTTGGCGAGTGCAAGAAATGGAGCTAGGAGAACTGTGTTGAAGACGCGTGGGAGTTATTATTGCTTGACAGTACGTTTTGGGTACTTATTAATTTTCTGGAGCTCTTTCACTTTATTTGTGGTTTAGTCACTATTGGTCAACTCAGTGGTTTTGTTAAAGTTGAGATATTCGTGCAGAACCTGATTTATTGTGTGATTGTAGTTAAAAGTAGTTTGGTGATTCAGGCTGCTTGAATGGTACATTCTGCTGTGTACCAACTGTGATAATATCCCCTGCTGACATATGCACTGAGTGTATATCTGTAAGCATTATCACAGTGCAGACATCACTGACTAGTTATACAATGGGGGTGAGTGATATGTGTTTTTATTTCATGTGTTATCAGCTCACCCCTATTGTGTGTGTGTGTGTGTGTGTGTGTGTGTGTGTGTGTGTGTGTGTGTGTGTGTGTGTAGATAGATATAGACAGATAAAGATATATATAGAAACATAGAAACATAGATTTTGACAGCAGATAAGGACCGCTTGGCCCACCCAGTCTGCCCATTTCCCTACCTAATGGATAAGCTGCAGATCCTAGTTAACCAGTAGCCTACTTCTTCCTATCCTCACCCCCTAGAATTGCCTTATGACTGTCCCATGCATGCTTGAATTCCATCACTGTTTTTGACTCCACAACCTCCTCCGGAAGGCCGTTCCATGCATCCACAACCCTCTCTGTGAAAAAATACTTATGATTGGCGACTGTGGAATATGGAAAATATTTGCACGAGTGCAGAGTGAACTGATAATATCACGAGTGCTGAAGGCACAAGTAATATTAGTGCAGTTCACTCTGCACAAGTGCAAATGTTTGCCATATTCCACAAGTCACCCATCATGTGTGCAATTTATACAATAGGGCTAGTATCCTTTGGGAACATTTGTTTGTGTGTTTTCTCCCTGTTTACTCAGTTTTTTTTATTTTGGTAACTGGGTAAGTTTTTAGGGGGGGGAACCTGGGAGCACTGGACAGTGAAGTGATTTGTTCAGAGTCACACAGTATTGAAATAGAAGCTGTGAGAATCAAACACTGATCTGGGATGCTGGAAGTTTGTTCACTGCTTGTTACTCTAAACTCTAGACTATACTAACAGCACTGTTTGTGTGTGGTCTGAGTGTGTGTAAGTGTTTCTGAATGGGCTGAGACTGTTAGACACTATGAGAAACAGGTGCATGTGATTTGCAATGATAATTGTGTTACCTGCAGCTAGGAGTGAGAAACAGACTGTTTATTCAGTGAGTTGCAGGCTTCACTGAGACAGAGAAACTGTTGCAGTCAGTACTCAGAAAGAGAAACTGGTTTATGAAGGAGGCTTGTTTGAAGATTAGAGCAGCACAGTAATGGGCTAGGATTGTCAGAATATCTATGGCTCCATCCACAATGCACCACTCAGACCCCGTAACTGATAGAAACCGTTACTTCCCGGGGAGCATTGCAGTGTGTCCACACTGCCGCAGTGTCCATTATGGGACCGGCACCGCTGGTCCACACTTTGGGAGCCAGCGACTGTTACCATGGCAACCAATCCCACAATGTAGCTCGCGCTGCACTAGTGGACCAGTGCCACGCGTCCACACTACGCCCGGTAACGTTACCGAGGTGTAACCAGTTTCACAACCGTTGTTGAAACCACCTCATATGTGGTTTCAACAACGGTTACGAAAACGCCTTCTGTAACGTTACAGGTGTAAATGCAAGTTGTTGCAGTAACGGTTTGGGCACTCTGTAACGTTACAGAGGGGTAGTGTGGACAGGGCCTCTGGAACACAGGTGATTGTCTTTTACAATGCTAATTGAGTTTGTTGCAGGATTCAGTGAGAAAGAGAAACTGTGAAGCTAAAGCTGGGAGATCAGAGGGCTGTGGGTTCAGTTCCCACATCTGGCACTTGGGTTAACATCCCAGTACTGACACTGTAGTGCAGCATGAGAGGGGTGCTGCACTTCTAATGTGCCGTCTTTCGGATGAGACGTTAAACCGAGGTCCCATCTGCCTGGATTGGTGGTAGTTCAGGTGGATGTTAAAGATCCCATGGCACTTCTCGAAAAGAGTAGGGGAATTTCCCCGGTGTCCTGGCCAAATTTCCCTCATCCACTATAAATATCACCAACAGCTTAATCTGGTTCAAAGTCAGTTGACATTCATCTGTATCCCCCTCCCCCGGGTCGTGCCTGAAAATAGGCAGAATTTGTCTAGTGCACTTACCCAGTCAACAAAAACTAAATAAAATAAATAAATAAAAATAAAACTTAAATGCAGGCTGCAGTGTAGATGGTCTCACTCTGGTGACATCACAACTGTTGTATATTTGCTGGTGATGTAGACACTGTGGCCCGGATATTCAGAAGGGTTGCGCATGGCGCAACAGTGTTCTGCTATGCGCAACCCACTGATGTGGTCCTGCACGATACTCCAACGGGATCAGCCTATATTGAACCCATGCACTGAGCGCATCAATGTAATATGTGGTGCAGGTGGGTGTACCATGCATACCGGCACATCCTGATATTCAGCCTGGGATGTGCTGAGTCCATGCATATGCAACCCCTACTTGCGCTGCACGCAGGTGAGCCAAAAAAATAAGGAACAACGGCTGGCCACCCACAGGTGAGCTGCCATATTGCAGGGTGCAACACGGCAGCCGCCACCTGTGGCTGGCCACCTGAGGTCCAGCTGCACTTTCATGGTGGCGCCCCCCCATGCCCAATCGTGGGCATAAGTAAAAAAGTAATGTCCTATATCCCTGGTGGTACAGTGGACTGCTCGCAGCCTGATCGTGGGCATATGTAATAATAAGGAGAGCTCCACGGTACCCCCTCCCCACCCACCCACTGAGCCCCACTGCCCGCCCCGGTCAGTGATGGGCGGCACACCCACCTGCCGCCCTGCGCTCACCAACTGACAGTGTATGGTAGGGCTATGCACGCCCATTGGTCACGGTGTGAGCCAATGGGCGTGCAGCTGCTCTGCCTACTACAATCAGATATGTGAATGGAGATCCATTCACTATCTGGACTATAATATGGTATGGACTGCACACCCATTGGCTCACGCTGTGGACCTATGAGTGTACAGCCCTACCATACACCGTCAGTCGGCGGGCAGTGGGGCGGCAGGCAGATGGGTGTTGCCACCCCCACTGACTGGGGGCAGGGCGGTCAGTCAGTGGGTGGAGAGGTACCGTGAGCCTTACATTACATATGCCCGCGATCAGGCTGCGAGCAGTCCACTGGACTACCAGGGATATTGGATGATTTATTAAATCTACATATGCCCACGATCAGGCAGAGGGGCGCTTTGCTGTGCTGTGCAGAGGGTGTCGGTCTCCGACGGCAGCTGCCTGGCAAGGCGCCAGGCGCAAGTCGCCGGGGATCAGCGCACCTGCATGCAAATGAGGCCATAATGACATGCAAATGGCTCCATTTGTACCTTGCATACATTATGGCCCCATTTGCAGGTATATCGCAGTTGTTGCGCATAGCGCAATGGCACTTGCACTAGCGCATCCCCCTGCTTCACTCTGGCCACCTGCACTGGCACAGTGCCACTGCGCCATGTGCACTGTGGGTGGGCAGAGTGCGATATTCAATGATGCTGTGCCATGGCGCAGGTCCGTTGAATATCGCCCAGTCAACATCCCTGCGCAGCCAAATTGTGCTGCACCCAGGCTTGTGCCACAGCCTGGCGCAGTCTGAATATCCGGGCCTCTGGGTTTATCAGGAAATGAAACCACAGTGGTGATGTCATCACAGTGGTTATACAATGGCTGTGAAAATAACACCATTTACTTCATAGCATATCACCTCACCCCTATTGTATAAATGTATACATATATATATAGATATATAGATCTATAGATCTATATCTATATCTATATCTATATCTATATCTATATCTATATCTATATCTATATCTAATGATTGACAAAAATCTTTCTTAATGCATCAGTTAGGGTTCCAGCAACAAAAGTTTGGAAATTTGGTGTTAGGGTTTCTAACCCTAACACTCCACCCCCACCCTACATGCATCAGCATGTATAAGCTGAGATGGGTACAGTATAGGAGAATGGGGTGAGTGTTAGGGCTGACAACCCCAAGGCACACCCCTGATGCCTGTTGGCACATGCAGGGTGGAGGTGGGGCGATAGGGTTAGAAACCTTAGAACCACATTTCCAAACTTTTGTTGCTGGAACCTCAACTGATACATTAACAGAGTTTTTTGAAAATAATTTGCTTAGTTTTTGAGATAGCATAATCATATCCTTATTTGCTTGTGGAAGTGCAGTGCCCTCTGGGCCCTGCGCTCCCATCCATGCATAATTTTTGAGAGACTGTAACTGTATCCTTATCTTCCTGTGGGAGTGCAGAGCCCTCTGCTCCTTCCACTCCCATCAGTCCATAATACTATGCGTATTTGTGTGTGGAAATGCAGGGCCCTCTGGGTCCTGCACTGCCATCTTCTCCAATCACTCCATAATGGTATTCATATTTTCATCTGGGAGCACACAGTGCCATCCATCCACAATTTTTGAGATATTATAATCATATGCATATTTGCATGCTGGGTCCTGTGCTACCATCCATGCATAATATTTGCGAGATTGTAAATGTATCCTTATTTCCCTATTGGAGGGCCCTGCACTCCCATCAGTCCATAATACTATTCATATTTGTGTGTGAAAAGGCAGGGCCTTCTGGCTCCAGTCACTCTGTGTTCTATCCCTCAACCAATTTCTAGCCCAGTGTACCACCTTGGGACACATTCCAAGGCTGCCTAGCTTATTTACAAGCCTCTCATGTGGAATGGTATCAAAGGCCTTGCTGAAGTCCAGTCAAAGAAATCTATCAGAATATTTGACATGACCATCCTGCTGTGAAACCATGTTGCCTTGGGTCCTGTGCTCCTCTGGATTCAAGATGTTCGACAATCCTTTCTTTTAGCAGTGACTCCATTATTTTCCCCACCACCGAGGTCAGGGTAACTGTTCTATAGTTTCCAGCCTCCTTCCTGCTCCCATGTTTGTGCAAAGGGACTACATCTGTTCTCCTCTAGTACTCTGGAACCACTCCTGTTTCCAGCAATTCAGTGAACAGGGCTGCCAGTGGTGCTGCCAGCACCTCCCTAAGCTCCTTTAATATTCTAGGATGTATTCCATCTGGTCCCATTGCCTTGTCCACTTAAGTTTTGTGAGTTCCTTTAGAACTGTCTCCTCTGTAATGGACTGGTATCCACCTCCCTCACCTTATTGCTTCTGTCACTTTAATTGTGGTCCCTCATCTTCATCCTCTTCTGTGAATACTGAACAATAATATTTCTTCAGGATTGTTGCTTTTTCCATGTCCCCTCCTGTACACTCCCCTTCTTCCCCCTTAAGCCTT
The DNA here is from genome assembly GCA_016271365.2 of Neoceratodus forsteri. Lineage (NCBI taxonomy): Eukaryota > Metazoa > Chordata > Ceratodontiformes > Ceratodontidae > Neoceratodus > Neoceratodus forsteri. Next base: position 939,452,542 of record CM057449.1, on the reverse strand, counting down.
ACAATCCCACCCATTGTCTTTCTCCTTTCATTAATGTACCTATGAAAAGTCTTGTCCGTTTCTTTACTGCCTGGGCTAGTTTTATCCTGTGTTTGTGCCTTTAGAAAATTTAAAGCATCCACAACACTTGGGCACTGTCATAGCATGCCTACATGAAACCCAAATGTCCAAAGAACAAATTCAGTGCTTCCGATGAGAGTGGGTGGAACTCATATATGGTGCGGGCAACAGCTCACAGCAGATGGGTGTGGCTATCTTGACTGCCAAACAGGTAGCCTTTGTATTGATATAGGAGAGTAGCAATCCAGAATGGAGATTTTTGTTGCTTCACAGAAGGTGCGGACAGGTGGCGCTCATTCTCAGGTCTTCATTTATGGCCCAAATATGGAGTCTCTCACTTTCTTTGTGAATTTACAAATGACTTTTGATCCCTTTACATCTTTGCCCTTAATCCTCTGTGGCAATTGGAACCTGGTCCAAAACCTGGATGTGGATAAATAGAACAGACATAGACAAAGCCTCTCACAGGGCAATGAGCTCTGTGGGAGTTTATGGACTCCCTAGGCTTTCAGAACCCATGGCGGATACCGCATCCTACCAATAAAGCCTACTTGTTTCTTTCTAGACCTCATAACACTTTCTCCAGGATCGACTACTTCCTACTTCATTGTGACTCTGTACCAGGTGTAGAAAGATGTTAGATGGAGGCAATGGTACTCTCAGACCATCACCTGGTATCTCTCCAAGTTAATCTTAGTAGGGAGATGCCTTTGGACAAAACATGGAAATTCAATGCACAGCTGTTAACTGATTCATCTCTGGTAGATAAAATTAGGGACTACATTAACTCATATTTTTGGCTAACACAGATATAGTTTTGAGAACCAACACATTATGGGAAGCTGCTAAAACTATGCTGATGGGAGAGATAATCTGCTTGACCACCAAGGGTAAAACATTTAAAGAAACTAAACTAATTCCCTTCTCTCTGAGATCAGGCACATAGAAAGCAGATTAACCCCTGCCACCTCTGAAACCACCTGGCATCACCTTAATGCTCTTAGAGTCCAATATGCAGAGCTTTTAAATGAAAAAGCCAATCAAGCTATTTTTGCTCTAAGGTTCAATACAAAGAACAGGGAGACAGGCCTGAAAACTCATGGCTCTTCACCTATATCAGTGGAAGTCCAAGAGAATAATTTGTGGGATACAGAATTGGTGTAATCCAGTACTTAAAACTCAAGCATGAGGGGGGCGTGGCCTAGCCCTGATCCAGTATGGTCGCATAGAGAGATAGCTCTTGCAACACGGAGATAAATCCGACATTAGCTGTCACTAAGACCCTCTATTTCTGCCAGAATTTTTATCGTAGCAGAGAGGAATCTCCTGGGCATAATTTTTGGGACTTTTCTTGCAAGTTCTCTTTTGGAAATCGCTAGTCTTTTCTCTCAGAAGTGTGGCCTACAATATGCAGCCTTCTGCAGAATCATCGAGAACTGAAGCGATGTTCAGCCAGCTTATGACCCAAATGGCACAACTCACAATTGCAGTCAATGCCACTACGCAAACTTTGCAAGGGATCGAAGTTAGGCTTTTCCACAATGAAAGACAAATATCCTCCCATGATGCAGCTCTTCATGAAATGACTGCTACTCTGAGGGAACAGGCCAAGCTTATCCACACACTACAAAATAAAGTAGATGACCTGGAAAATCGTAGCCGTCGAAACAATATATGGCTTATTGGCTTCCCGGAAGATGCAGAACAGAAATCAGCCATTGAATTCTTACAGTCAATCCTCCCGTAGCTGCTCAAACTACCAGTTGATTTTCATCCTCAGATAGAAAGGACGCATCGCTCGCTTGCCCCGGTACCAAGGCCTGGAGCAAGGCCTAGACCTCTGCTTGCCAGATTTTTGGATTTTAGGCAAAAAGAATCTATGATGACTGCTGCTCGAACTGCGGGGGAAATTACTTGGCAAGGGCATCATATCCAGCTCTATCAGGACTCTCCAATCGCTGTAAGGAATATGCCCAGGCACGGAGACAGTTACAAAAACTACTCTTACTCACTGCGGTATCCAGAGACCATGCAGATTATACACAATGGGTCTCCCCTTCTGTTTGAGACCCCAGAGAGCTTGATGGACTTCCTGCAGGCTAGATACCCTGCAGAGTTTCGGGACCCTAACAATCAGAGTGAGCAAATACAACACTCTCCCTCTCTGTCTGCAGCGAATATTTCCTCGGCTCCTAAACAAGACATACCTGAGTCTGGCATGTGGATTTTTGACACATCGCTACCATCAAGGCCAAGGAAATAGCAAACATCTCATCATCATGACTGACGACAACATCCTACTGAAAGAGCCAGCTCCCTGACCCCACAGGCGACGGCTCACTCAGACCAACTTTCAGATCAGCAAGATCCCATAGATCTGCAGACTTTCTTCTCACCCAACCCATTTGCCATTCTACAACTGGACTTGCAGGACTCAAACACTGCACATGGGATTTCAGAAGGGGCAGAGATGGACATATGTGGGCCGACATCCTCAAGACTTTTGCTCTCCGTGTCTCAAAGCAAATCCTGGGCTGACATTGCTGCCACATCCCCAGATCTTGCAGTCATCCTTCCCACTGCAAACTCAAGAGATGGAACTCACAATGCTACAATTGGTCTTCCCAGACCTGGCTCAGAACTCCCAGACTTAGGACATGTTTCAAACTGTATGGTACCAGTTTAATATGGGGAGTTGAGTATGTAATAAGGGAAAGGGAACCTCCTTTTTTTTTGTTTGGTTCTCCCTCTATGTGTTAACTTCTCATCCCTTGGCTTGCCATGGGATCTAAATTGCTGGAAGTATCAAGCTCAGCTCTCCCTATCCCTCATCTATCGGCTGGGAATATAGGAATATTGTAACTCCTTTCCGGACATGCTTTTGAGGATATCCTGCTATGTGCGTAAGGCCCCATGGTCCTAGGGGGATTCCTCTCATACGTCCTCAGGGTGGTCTTAGCTCTAACTGTATTTTTACACCCTGTAGTATGGATAAGCTGTTCTGGAGGGTATTTCCTCCTGTTCTGATCCCAGGCCAACCCCCACGGATATCAAAGGAGGTTTTGCGACTTCGGTCTGTGACATATTACCTTTGGGACTCCTAATGGCTGTGGACAGGCCGATATGTGTATATGGTTGGTTAAATGTTATCAGTCAATATTATGTTTTACAAGTTGAAATTGTTTATAGGTTTTTCCAGATCGTGATTAGTACATGCTTGGGGAGGGGGGGATTGTGTGTGTATTTGGGGTCCCTTGCTGGTGGTGTTTAAATTGATTATAACAGATTTTCTGGTTCAGATGATATGGGGCAGACCTTCACTCTCAGTCTCTATTAGGTTCTATAGCTCGTTCCCTTCTAAATCAGACCTCCCACTTCTAGACTATGGCTGACATTCATTATACCACCTGGAACGTACGGGGCCTTACTACCCCTATGAAGTGTTCTCAGGTGCTGAATCATTTCAAGAGACTGGGTGTGCAGGTAGCCCTACTACACCAGACTAAGTTGAAAAAGTTGGACCATGACAGGTTGAAAGGCTCTTGGTTGGGACAGGTTGTTTCTTCTTCAGCCTCCACCTGCAAAAGGGGGGGGGGTAGCTATTTTATTTCACAAATCCCTTCAGTGGACACAACTATAAGTGTAGCGAGATAGAGATGGCAGATGTGTGGCGGCTTTGATGAATACCCAGACAGCTACCCTAGTGACAGCTAATGTATATGGCTCTAATGACGACCAGCCTGAAGTGTTTCACTTGCTGGCCCAAGCTATTAGCTCCTTAGCCTCTCCACAGGTCCCTATGATCTTAGGGTGTGATTTCAATCTCCCCCGGACCCTTTTCTAGATCGCACGTCTGCCTGCCCAGATCATCATCAGAAATGTTGCCTCTCACTACAGCAGCTGATCACAGATATGGGTTTACAAGACCCTTGGCACATTCTGCACCCGTGGGACAAAGATTATACATTCTTTTCTCCGGTGCATAACTCACACTCTCTGCTGGACTACTGGCTTGTATCCCCTTCTATTATGAACCGCACCAATGATGCTGTAATTCATCCAATTATTATATCGGATCATGCTCCGGAACAACTTCACATGCTAAGTAGTCCCTCAGCACCTAGATCCCCGAGCTGGCTTTTGGACCTGCTTCTCTTCAGGGACCCTAAATTCCCTCAATGGTTTCGGATACAGGTCACTAATTTTCTACAAGATCATGTTACAATGGATGTCCCCCCAACAATGGTTTGGGAGGCACTGAAAGACACCATACGAGGCGCTATCATGGGATATTTGGCATATCACAGGTGGAAGAGAGAGAACACCAGCTTAAAACATTGGAATCCCATCTTATAGAACTCAAGACCAAATTTAAAAGTATGCCGCACACTTCCTTACATTCCCCGAGAGGCAAGGAAATCACTACGATCCGTCATCAAGTACATAACCTACTTGCCAGGAAAGCTGAATTGGCCTTCCTCAGACTATGGCATAAATACTGGGAAGGGGGAGAGAAGGCTGGGAAAGTACTAGCCTACAGACTCCAGAAACAGAGGACCGAGAGCCATATTCCCAGACTCAAAGCACCAGATGGCCCTGTGTAAGTTCAACCAGAATGCATAAATGAAATTATGTCAGATTTCTATAAACAGCTATATTCTTCCTCCGGCACTTTTAATGTTGCACAGATACTAACATTTCTGACATCTATACCTATCTGTCATCTAACTCCTCAGCAAGCTGCTACCTTGTAGTCTCCCATTACCCCTCAAGAGGTCACAGATGCACTTCACAATTTAAATCACAGAAAGACCCCTGGTGGGGATGGATTTCCCCCTGAAATGTGGAGTCTAGTTGCACCACTGATCTCCCCCCTACTTAGTGATGTTTTTAATTTGGCCCTTAGGTCAGGATCCCTCCCCCCATCCCTAAGGGAGGTGATGTGATCATTACTGTATTTCCCAAAAAAGGGAAAGATGCCACTTTACCATCCAGCTATCACACTATTTCACTTACCAATTTGGATAGTAAGATTTTTGCAAAAATTCTGGCTACCAGGTTAAACCCCATGCTTCCCCACCTTATACATCCTTCACAAGTCAGTTTAGTCCCGGGTTGGCTCAGCAGAGATCATATACGTTCCCTTATAAATATTATATATCAGGCCAGTAACTTCCCGGCACCAGCTGCTGCGGTAGCAATAGACTTTGAGAAGGCATTTGATTCTCTCAAATGGCAGTACCTTCAACAGGTGCTAGAAGTCATGGGCTTTGGTCACAATTTTAGAAGCTGGGTGACAGCTCTGTATCACAACCCTTTGGCTCAGGTCCTCACCAACTCTACTCTGTCCGCACCCTTCCCTCTGAAGCGGGGCAAGAGGTAGGGCTGCCCCCTTTCTCTCTTACTTTCATAATAGCAGTGGAGCCACTTGCGATTGCCATACGCCACTCTTCAGCCATAACAGGTTTTCCCTTTGGCGATATCACTTTCCCCACATTTATGTATGCAGATGATTTGTTAGTCCCATTAGTGGATGTCAACTACTTCCCTCCCTGCTCTGCTTTCCCTCCTTGCAGATTTTACGAGCTACTCTGGCCTAAAAATCAACCGGTCTAAAATGGAAGTACTCCCTCTCAATAGCTTGTGCACTTTAGATCAGGTAGCCCATTTAGGCCTTCACTGAGCCCCAAATTCCCTTGTGTATCTAGGGATACAGCTCACAGTAGATCTTACTAAAATATGGGATCTGAACCTTAAATCCCTTCTTGAAGATATCAAGACTGAATTTGTGCGCTGACGTGGTCTTCAACTTACACTAGCAGGTAAAATATCCTCAATCAAAATGGTGGTAGCCCCTAAACTTTTATATGTCATCTCACATATACCATTTACACTACCAGCCTCATGGGTTAAAGCCATAGACCAGGCCTTTTCCAATTTTATTTGGGAAGGCACCAAACCCTGTTATTGTAGAAATAAACTTAGAGCCCATTGGTCACAGGGAGGCTGGGGCCTTCCTTGGCTGGAAGTGTATAAATTGGCCTTCACTGCAGCTCATATCCTAAACTGGTTCCTCCCACAGACATCTGAGAGACCACAATGGATACACATGGAGGCATATATGGTCCAGACCCAATCCCTAGCAGTTTTACTTTACAGTCCTCTTCCTAAACATTTGTCTTCCTGCCAAACAATAGCTGGCTCAGTACTGACATGGCATTTAGTGGAAAAGAAATTGGAGGCACATTTATGCCACCTTCTGGCCTCCCCTATATGGGGAATGTGCTCATAAAAGTGGATGGCAAACCTTTGCACTGGCCCCTATGGCAGAGTGAAGGAATTTTTACACTAAAGGACTTGATGACAGATGACAGTCTCACTATCAAAACATTTCAAACATTAGATCAGGAGTTCCACTTAGGTAAGCAGGCCTTTTGGCAGTACTTACAGCTCAGAAGCTCAGTTTTAGCTTATATTAAACAACACCACATGACAGATATAGCAACGTCCCATTTGTTAATTAAATGGCTGACCTATAAAAGGGGTAAAGCCAGTCTTATATATGCCGATCTTAGGAATCATCTCCCTCCACAATCCGCTCAGGCTAAAGGTAAATGGGAGCAAGCTCTTCAACAATCCATTTCGGATGCCCAATGGAATCCATGCTGGAAATATGCTCATTCTATGTATCCAGATATGAAAAGTAAACTTATGCAAAACAAGATACTGTTGCATTGGTGTCGCACTCCTGTTGTCTTGTACAGAATGCATCTCATGGACAACAGTCATTGCTGGTGATGTCTTTCAGGAGAGGGAGACCTTTTGCACATACTTTGGCTTTGCCCACTTCTCATTCCATTCTGGATGGCTGTCTTGGGTCTGGCTCAACAGGCCTCAGACTCTGCTCTGACTCTAGATCCCCTAATTTGGATTTTGGACCTTCCTCCTGTGCTGAGAGCGTTCACTTGTCAACAGCACAGATGGCTGACACTTCTTAACCTCCAAGCTAAGAGGCTTATCCTCTGAGGGTGGAGAACCACAGAGGTACCCACCATCTCTGAATTATATAACGCCCTCTCTAATGTAGCAGTACTGGATCGTCAGTCCCACTTAGTTACCAACACTCTCTCACAATATTATCTTACCTGGGCCCCTTACTTAGCTTATCTCTCCCCATGTGCAGGGATTGGCTGACTTCCCCTGTGGAATGATCTGGACCAACATAGTAGATACACCAGTAGGAAATGGTTTGGAACCCCAAAACCCACCCCTCCCTGCAAGGACTGTTATCTTTCTCCTTATAGGATAAGAATTCAGATCTGGACCTTAAGGTTGCTAGTATTTTGTTATTATGTCCGTGCTTTTCAGACTTTTTCAGGTATTAGGAGACACTTATGTATTATGCCTATATTAGACGTCTTAACTAATCTAGATGCGGTGGTAATCATGCAATTTCTCATACTTTTTTTTTGGGGGGGGCACAATACCAAACTACTACTCACTGTATAATTTCTTACTGTATCATTATTTTGCAATGTCCTTTTCTATGGGCTAGACTTTGTCAATTATATAATGACACTGCAGTCAGTGTGTATGCATATGTGTCATGTTGTATCTTCTTTATGTACCTGGCTATGTCTGATATTATCCTTCAAACTTAATAAAAATTATTAACTATAAAAAAACCTCTAGCATGAGAGATTGCTGAGGTGTTCAGAAAATTTTACCAAGAGCTCTACACCATGTCACCTGGGGTAGCTGATATCGAGAAGGTTCTTGATGACTTTCTAGGACTCTTGCCCTACCACGCTTAACTCAGACTCAGCTGACCTGTCTTGAGGGTCCATCACTGAGGTGATTGCTGTGATCAAAGAACTGAAGTTAGACAAGGCCCCAGAACCCAGGGGGTTCTCTTCTAACTTCTATAAAGCCTTTTCCCATGAACTGGCACCCCACCTGGCCCACTGTTTTAATTGGATTTTCAAGGAAGGGATCACTGACAGTTCCATCTAAGAGGCCAGGATCTCATTGATACCAAAACCTGGCAGAGATGCAATCATGATTGAAAACTACTGTCCCATTTCCTTTATTAATGCAGAGTTAAAGATCTCGGCTAAAATTTTATCCCATAGGTTAGAAATTATTTGGCAGGATTTGATCAGCCATGAACAGGTGGGCTTTATGACTGTAAGACTTTCCAGAGATCACCTTAGGAAAGTGTTCCATCTAGTCTCCTCGTCCAGGGAGGCTGAGTGCCCTGCTGTCTTGGTCTTTCTGGATGCGAAGAAAGTGTTCAACCAGGTGTCCTGGGACTACATCTTTGTAGTCTTGAAGAAATGTAACATTCCAGATGCATTCATCAAATGGGTTTGGGTGCTCTGTCAATCTCCAACTGCTCATGTCCTTTGAAATGAGGTGGTATCCAACACCATCTATTTATCTAGGGTACCCTGTAGGGCTGCCCCCTCTCCCTCCTGCTCTGAACCACTCATGTGACAACTTAAACATTTGGAAAACAATTGAGGTACTGTGGCCAGCCATCGAGGGTACAAAATCTCCTTGTATGCTGATTACCTTTTACTCTATGTAATAGACTCACAAACATCCATCCCGAATGCACTCTCAATTATTAGAGAATTTGGCCGCTGTGCCTCTTATAAATTAAATATCCATAAAACTAGTGTGTTCCCACTCATCACCACATAGACAGAGCATTTATTGTAGCAAGACAGGTATGGGGGGGGCTGTTCAAAGTAAGGGAGGGGAGGGATACCCAGGACCATGATATGAGACTGGAGGGAGGAAGGTTCAGGAGGGAGATGAAGAGACACTTTTTTACAGAGAGGGCGGTAGCTGAGTGGAATGTATTACCAGCAGAAGTGGTATCCAGTAGAACAGTGGGCTGCTTCAAAGGGTCTGGGACAGAGCAAGGGTGAGGATAAAGGGAGGGGAGGGAGGGAGGGAGGGAGGGAGGAGAGCTGCAGAACAAGGGTGCAAGCTGCACATTCAAGCAGACTTGATAGACCACTAGGCCTTTATTTGCTGGCAAATTTCATATGTTCGTATGTTCATATTGGGCCTTCAATGGGAACCCAAGTGCTTATCCTACTTGGGTATTAAAATCATATGGAGGCAATCTGGATTACTTTCACAAAATCTAGATCAACTCCTCAAGCACATAGATCAAGCCTTAATTGTTGTTCATCCCTCCCTCTCACCCTTTTAGTCTGAATCAATGTTATTAAAATTAATGTTTTGCCCTGCCTATTGTACCCTCTCAGGCTCCATTACTTGATACAATCCCTAAAATGGTTCACCAAACTTCATGCCAAACTAACTAAATTCCTTTGCATGGTAAGGATGTACAATGCCACTACAGAATGTTGGTGGGGGCCAAGCAATGGGAGGGAGACTTCAATTACCCAACTTCCTTCATTATTATTTTGTCTTACATTGCAACAACTACCTCCTCTGGCACCTGGACAGTGTTCAAGGCAGTTACAAACCACAGTGGCTGTCCATAAAGGAGGATCTAGTATGGAACCAAACCGGTGCAGGGTCTGCACCAGAAGACATACGAAGAAAGACTGAAGAAGCTTAATATGTATACCCTTGAGGAAAGAAGGGAGAGAGGGGACATGATAGAAACTTTCCAAGTACCTCAAGGGAATCAACAAAGTCCAAAAGAGTAGCATCTTTCAGAAAAAGGTGTGCAGGAACAAGGGGGCACAATTTGAAGATAGAGCGGGGACGGGTCAGAGGTAATGTGAGGAAGTCTTTTTTTCACAGAGAGGGTTGTGGATGCATGGAACAGCCTCCCTGAGGTGGTTGTGGAGTCAAGAACAGTGGGGGAATTCAAGAATGCATGGGACAGATGCAAGGCAATCCTAGTAGGGGTAGGACGAAGTAAGCTGTTGGTTAACTAGGATCTGCAGCTTATCTGTTAGGTAGGAAAATGGGCAGACTAGGTGAGCCAAGCAGTCCTTATCTGCCATCAAATTCTATGTTTCTATGTTTCTGTGAAGGTGGGATTCAACTTCATTCCCTCCTGTACATAGCACCAGCAAGGATACCCTGCCCACTTAGAAACACACCAGTTCTGTGGTCAGTTTGGGCCCACGCACAAATGTGCAGACAACTGGGTCTTCAGCTGCAAAAAGACATCTCCCATCCAATCTATCGAAATCTGCCCTTCCAGATTGACAGCTAGGTGTTAGACCCGAATCATTGGCAACAGGTTAATATCCCTTTACTTCAGTGCCTAGTTGTAAACAACTCTTTCATTACCTTTCACTCTTTCATGCATCAAAAAGGAGTTTCTCATTCCTTTCTGTTTAAAGTTTATCAGTTGCGGTGCTGCGTCTTAACTTTTCTGGGTCCTCCCCTCGGTCTCAAATGAGTAGAGGTACACTGAGAGACTTAGTAGCAAATAGTTGCCAGCCACACTCAATTTCACACCTATACCATTATTATCAAGACTTAAACCCCTTGAGACCAACAGGTGTGTGTACATATTGGACTGAGGAACTGGAGCTAACATTGGACAATGCAGACTGGCAAAGGATATGGGCAGATATGTTTAAGTATACTACGCAAGACAGATTTAGACTGCAGCAATTCAAAATCTTAAACATCTATTGCACTCCTCAGAAATTAAACAAAATGCGTAAACTAGATCAAAACATTGCACACATTGTAAATCTGGGTGGACATGGTACACCACATCCTGTGAATTTGTGATAAGGCTCATCCCCTCTGGTTGCAAATTTGCAATAACTTAGATCGATTGCTGGGACTACATTTCTTTCGCTGCTAGACTATGCTGACTTTCTGCACAATCAAGGGCCAGCTGGAGCACACTCAAAACTCGACATGCTCTATCACAGAGCCCTAAGGTTTATAACGGGCCTTCCCTATTCCACCCACCACTGTTTGTTGTACATGGCCATAGGGTGGTCCTCTCTCAACTTCAGGTGACAACGAAATGCCATCATTTGGAAACATAAAGTCATCCTAAAAAAGCTTCCAAACTACATCTCTGATTGCTTACCACTTTGCACTATCAGTAGGTATGCTCTGAGAAGTGCCTCCTATCTCTCCTTGAAGGTACGTAAGGCCAGTTCTCATTTTAGCTGTGCAGCCATTAGCCATGTGCTGCCTTTAACATGGAATAAATTGCAAAAAACTCTAAAACTAAACTATGTCATCAACTTAGCAACGTTCAAAACACTATACTCCTATCATGTCACAGAACCCTGTGTCTGCCATTCCTGAAAATTGATCCCCTTTGTCTGGTGCCCACTATCCACCTCGCTGCAGCCTTCCCTATTTACTGTTCCAGCCACTGCCTGGCCCTCTCTCTCTCTCTCTCTCTCTCACCACCTTTTCCCCTTTCTTGCCTCTTTCCTCCCCCGACCTGCTCCAGCACTGCACTTGCTTTGCTCACGCTCTGCCCTCCATAATTCTTCCTACTAGAAGACCACATAACACAATCTGCACTGTGCACCCTACTCTTTAATCGCCACCCCTTCCCTCTTCCTCCCCGTTCCCCCTCCCCTGTCTCTCTCCTACCCCTTGTGAGCCTTCTATGTGATCTTATGGCTGCAGTCAGCTCACCCTCCCCTTATGACCCATGCATTTGCACCTTAGTTGCAGAAGCCATCTGCAACACTGGTTGTTTGGACAGTTTGTTTGGCTGTACAATTATTCCTATCGACTCCTGCTCTCGCTAGTATATTGTAACTGTTGTGTATCTCCTTGTTTTCTTTGTGTCACAACATTGATATAGTGTATGGTGGAACGTTGTTCTCAACAGAAATCCATCCTTTCAAAAACACTGTTCTGCCACAGTCAGCAAAATGAATGGAACGTTGTACTGACCATAAGTGCAGAACAGCATTCCATTCATTTACATTTGAAAACTCAAGCCACAGGATAAAATACTAAACAGAAAACCGTCGCATTTCAACATTATTCACAACAGCCTGAAAAACTAATGTGGCAGTTTTCTGAAATGGGCATTCTTCATTTAAGTGCAGGATCAACCAGATATTTTTTACTTACATTTTTCTCTGCCTCAGAACAGTCATTTTTCTCGCTAAACGAGACATCAGGCCACCATTTTTTTTGTTCTAAATCCCGCCCACAGCAGAGTGGCAACCAATGGGCATGTGCACTGTTATGTTAGGGATGTCCAGTTCCTAGCAACTATCCAACTCTGTCTCCTAGCGAGGGGAGACATCAATTTCTTTATCCACGCTGTAAATAGTCTGGCAGCCTTAAAAGATTTTAAAACAACAGCGAGGGGAACCATACTCTATAAAAAATACAGGATGGGTAACCCCATGCAGAACTGTGTGTTGTGTTACTTTGGGTCCTGATTCTCAAGGACCTCTCGAGCTTCACTCTCAAGGTCACAAGGAATCAGACCCCTCTGTGGCAGAACACACTGGTTCTGCATGGTTACCCATCCTGTATTCTCTATGTACTCTCTGCTTGACCCTGTATATGTTCATTCAACTTGTATCACATATTATTATCGCTGTTCATATCCATACAGTTTATGCCATTGTATTGTAACTATTGTGTATTATCCTTTACTCTGTTTTGTTATATCCGGGTACACCTCAAAATGAACCTTGCTCAATGGTGATCGCTTGGTTAAATAAAGATTTTGATTGATTGATTGATTGATTGACTACAGGAAATCTTTACTCCTGAAGCCTGTATTCTGGGTCTCTACAAAGGCCACATTTTTGGGGTGGTTAAGAGATTTTTGGCATTAATAGCATCAGTGGCAAAACTACTGTAATTATTCTTCGTCACTGGATGAATGATGAAACCCCTGTGTACATGGAATGGCACAAAGAAATGTTGTTCGCCTTGAATATAGAGCAGTCAATTGCCAGAATGACCCCTAAATATGAAACCTTCCACAGGAGGTGGGAAACACTACACACACTGATCATTTAGTTATTCATTTTTTGTTGGCCAGGTGGGTGCTGTAGACAGCAGAGCTGCCTATATTTAGGCACGGCCAGGGAGGTTACTTACAGTAGGGTAAAAAGAAGCAGTAAAACACATGGATAAGACAGGTGAATAACATCCATACATTTACCTAACAAAGCATTGATATACAATTTAAACAGTACACCACAGTGGCAGAAGACATAAGGAATTGGCAGAACAGTGGCATGATACGTAACAACAAATACAATAGTACAACAAAGAGCATTAGGTACCAGGGGTAACTTGGTCATGTTGGTATAGGCTCTCTTTTGCTTAGTGAATTAGGTGAAAGTGCATGCCCAAATACGTGTCAAGTAATATCTCACTGGCTGGCAACTGTATCCTGTAATCATTTGGCTTCCATGACTATGCGGGTTTGGCAATGGTTATATTGTTATATACTTCATGAAAGTGGGTCTTGTGGGAGGTGGGGTTGTTTCTGTTTGTAGCTGTTCATCTGTACTTGTTTGTATTATTTTCATTGTTTGTTTTCGCTTGATATTGTTACCTTTTCTAAAATTCAATAAAGTATATTTAATTAAAAAAAAAGAATCCACACTACCCAAACCACAATACTACTTCTGTCTGCAGAAGTGAAATATCACAAGAGTCTGAAAGAACTGAACACTCAAAATTTGAAGTGTTCCATTCTCTTTTGGATTTATAAGAGCTAGTGTACTGCCTAAGATTAATATTAGTTTTTTAAAAGCAGTCAGCTATTACCTTCTATATCTGATGTGTTTTTTTTTTTTCCTTTTAGGTAATGAGAAGATTTTATACTTGGTGTTCGTAGATGTGATCTGTGGAGCAGCACTTTGCCTGGCAGCTGACATATCTAGTTCTGTTCCCCACCACTATATCATCAGCATTGTGACCTCACTGACTGTGACATCAATGCTACTCAGGAAGAGCCACTCTGTATTTGCCAGGTCAGTCATCAGTGATGTCAGTCAGTGAGGTCACAGTTCTGAAGATGTAGTGGGGGGATTGGAACTAGATATGTCACCTGCTAAGCAGAGTGCTATTCCACACATGCAACATGATACTGTCACATAGAAAGCTTTATAATGAGCAAATATAAAAAGAAACATACTTCAGAAATACAAAGTTACAATTTGTAACATTTCCCTGTTTGCTATGTTTGGTTCTACTAGCTTTTGAAGTTGCTGATCTACAGTACCATAATGGTTTACCTCTACTATTTACACCGCAGCTCTAAAGCCCCAAATGATCCAAAATTGCACAGTATATGTTATCGCAACTCTGACAACATAATTTTCTTAACATATGCAAAAACATATTGTTGCTGTTATAGCGAAAATGCTGCCACAATCTGGTTAAAATAAATATATAGTGAGTATTTTTAAATAATGTAAACTCAGTAGACCTATCGGCACAGTGGTTGCGCTACTGCCACAACACTGGTGTTTGAGTTTGGTAGTCAGCAACGGTCACTGAAGGCTTGCTAGGGCAACTGGGATTGAGCATCCCGTGAAGAGCTCTCCTCCTTTGGGGAGAGCGGGATCAGTCCCTCACACTAAGACTACCACCTAGTGGAGGCTAGGTGGTACTGATGCAGGGACACCAAATGGGGAAGGATGCCGCAGGCACATTGCATGCCTCACCATGTATTTATACATCACTGCATGATCATCTCCCTAGGGAGAAATGGAGGAAAGAACTTCATCATGCTGGGAGGATGACAGCACCCCTGCAGGCTCATGCACTACCAACCCAGAACTCCTCCCACCCCAGCAAGACATGGCTTAGTAATCCAGAAAGGTCAGGAGGGGGTGACATCCAGGAGAAAGGTGGACTGGAAGAGTGGTGGATGAAAAAAAAAACTTGAAATAAAATGAAAGATTTTCATCTGATAATTTTGCACAGATGTGATCAGCTGACAGGAAAAAATTTTATTTTCAGACCTTGATACATTTTTATGCACATTGAGACACAAAGATAATAACATGACAAAGACTACATGATGCCTGAAATACTGAATATCTTCATCAGTGGGAGTCCGTGATTGGGACAGTTGTACATTCAATTTACTTCATGTACATGAGACGTCATAATAAATGGTTTCTTTCAATCTAATAAATTGGTTTCATTTAAAGATTGCCTTATCATAATTCTTTTAATGCTAGTGCTTCATATACTGAAAATGCAGCTATGGTGACTAAACAGATCAAGTTGAGTAAATCTAAATACTGGTAAGCATCGGCTCTGTAGAAACTTTGAGCTCAACTAATCTGCAGCCTTTGTTTCCAGTTAGTTCCAATCAGTGCACAAATACTAAAACCTAGAATAATGTAGTATCTCCAGGAGGCAATAAGTAGTGATTCAGGCAAAACTGCTGTAGCTTGAGGTCCTTTTTGCCTGCTGTTTTATTGTCATACTGTGCTGCTGTATGCAAAAAAAAAAATCGCACTGGGAGAAACTGAAAGAGATGCTTGCATTCCTGAACAGCACAACTGGCAACTTTTAACTGCTCCTGTAAATAATTATGTTCACAAACTACAGAACTTAAAGTTTCACCCTTAAATACTTAAGACATTTAAAAGAATATAGGTCTTTTAAAATACTTTTGTTACAAACTATTGGATGCCCTGAGTTATATACTTAGTCTTCAGCAACTTAGCTGTGGGTTTGTTCCGCTAGGGCTAAGCCTCTTAGTATTAAGCTTTATCCAAAAGGCAACCCTTGTAGAGTATAAAGAAAGTACCCATAAGGCAAGGATTACTGTATTCAAATCTATATATCCAAAGATTATAACATGAGATGAAAACTGAGAAATAAGATTCCATAGTTGTGACTCTTCACTTCCCAAATTCCTTCTGGAGTATGGCTGCATTTGCAGTATTAAACATTTTTTTTTGCTTTACTACTTGTCCCTTGAACCTGGCTAATTTGGGTTTACCTGTGCATTGACTCCTACTGAGACTTTCAGCTGCCCCACCATCCCCAGAACCAACATCAAATACCCCCTGTTACACCACTATTAAAGGCTTCTGATTTATCCTGGCATGCATGGCCTCCTGATGCCAGCGAGGAAAGCAGGCTGCTTAATGTGCCAATGGCTGGGGAGGAAGTTCAATAGTGTCAGAGGTCTACAGATGGAACAAAAGCAAGCAGCTTGCAGATCTGAAGTTGCTGTTGTAAAAACCCAATTGGATAACAGCAGTGGAAACCAAAAATTGTCACGCACACAGGGTCACTTGCAGTGTGCAATTTATTTTAAGCATATCTGGCATATCAAATCTAAAAGATATAAATGGAGACATAAGGGCCAGCTCTGCCGCAGTTTCTGTTGCTCTGATTCTTTAAATGGGGGTGGAGCTTGAACATATCACAGGTTGTGTAACACCCTAGGATTAAAAGATATATTTATCAGCATGCCATTTTTGTAGCACTGTGATTAGAGCACCTTCATGTGGGCACTGAAACAAGGTCATGACTGACTGGGGCATTGTGTATTTCGCAGCATCCTAAACTCAGATCATTTTCTGAGCCTGCACTATTCTTTCAGCCTTCACTGCATGCCTGTCCTGGAGTTGGTTATACTTAGTTTTGGGGTGTGGGTGGGGGGCATAGACCCCCCATGTCAGGGGTTGCGCGGCTGAAGCCCCTACAAAATTTAAGTTTTTGACTGGACAGTCCTTGGGCACCATACATTGCTGTGGCTTGATGAAATAGACCCACAAGTCACAGTCTTCTATTGTGGTGCCAGACATGCCAGTAAACAACCCAGTGCAGGACAGTCTGAATGAGATCATGGCAGTAGAATAAAGAGATGAGTCTCTTACTGTACTAATACTAAACAATGACCATCTGGCCTCTTTGACAGCAGCAGCATCTGCATGTACATACTCAGATAGTGTTCAGCGCTATAGACAAAATATTTATTTATTTATTTATTGAATTTTGATGACCGGGTAGGCCTGATGGGCCCCGAAAGTCCCTTTTTCAGGGGCAACCCGGGAATACTAATACAGACATATGTGAACTTCGTGCAGTATCACAACATAGGTAATCATGGGTATACAGTATTCGGCTGTTTACACATAGCAGTAGTTATTAGGCTATTGTAGAGCATTATGATAAGTTGTAATTATAGCATTAAACAATAGTCAAGCAGGTATGCGAACAACATTAGAGTACCATAGGCAGGCCCAAAGCAGGCATTCGGGTGGTTAATTGTAGAGGTAGGAGGAGAAAAAAGAAAAGAAGGGAAAAGAAAGTTAGTACTACCTTGTTGGGGTGGAGGTGGAATTATAGGTCGTGGTGGTAGTGTCAGGTGCAGTGGCACTGGCATACACTTTTAGCTAGGAGATGAGCTTTGAGTCTGGTGTGGAAGCACTGCACTGTAGGGGTTTCTCTCACCTCCAGTGGGAGGTGGTTCCATAAGGACGGGGCAGTGAGAGAGAAGGATTTCTGGCCTGCCTTTGTCCTAGCCTTGGGAACCTCTAGCAACATTTGGCCTGAAGACCTAAGGCTGCGCTGGTTACTCTTTACTATGAGGAGTCCTTCTAGGCTAGGGGGAGGGGAAGGGCTCATTATCTTTTTGGCCAGACAGAGCAAGGGGTAGCTAAAGCGTGCTTCGAAGGATGGCCAGTTAAGTTTTACAAGCGCCTCACAATGGTGACTCCTAGAGTGGGATAGGGTGGCAAAGCAGGTCACTTTGTTGTATAGGACCTGTAGTTTACTAAATTCCCGCTTCGAGATGCCCTGTGTGACCGGAGCAGCAAAAGTCAATGTGGGAAGTAGGACACTCGCTGCTATAGCAGTCCTAGCTTCAAGGGTTAGCAGTTCCTTAACCTGGTATAGTAGCCCAAGTTTAGAGTGAATTACTTTTGTGACTTGGTCCACGTGTTGTTTGAACGTGAGGCCTTGATCAAGGATGAGGCCGAGGTATTTTGTGGTAGGAACAACTTCTAGCTTGTTGCCATCGAGAGATGAGAGTTGGAGAAGTTGCGATCTGTCTTGTCCTAAGGCTCTTGGACCGAACAGCATAACTTTAGTTTTTTTGGTGTTAAGGACCATTTTATTGTTAATGAGCCACCTCTCCATGATATAAATATCTTTTTGGAGAGAGCTGGATAGGTCATCCAGGTTATTGGAGGATATGTAAATAACAGCATCATCCGCGTATTGGATTAAATTGCTGCATCCACAGTGCTTGTACAGTTCGTTGACTTAACAACGAGAACACAGGCCCGAGTATGGACCTTGTGGCACCTCCTCCGTTAGTGACTGAGGTTTGGAGAGTCTGTCCTGCCGCCTGACTCTCTGAGTCCGACCTGTGAGGTAGCTTTTTATCCAACTGAGGGCATGGGCATCTAGGCCTAAATGGAGGAGTTTTTGGAGGAGTAGTTTGTGATCCACCCGGTCGAATGCCTTGGAGAGGTCTATGAAAACCGCCCCTGTGCTGGATCCAGCATCCAGGTCTTTGAGTACAACCGAGGAGAGTTTGGTTAGGGCAGTGTCAGTCCCATGCTTGGTTCTAAAGCCGTCTTGTGATGGGGACAGAAGTGTATGAGCTTCCAAGTACTCCTTGATTTGGGCATACAGTATTTTCTCCTGTACTTTTGCCAGGGTGCAGAGCAGAGAGATAGGCCTGTAGTTTTCAATAGGTTCTGCAGGCCCTCCCTTATGGATCAGAACCACGTGTGCCTGTTTCCACAATTCAGGGACATAACCCTCGAGTAGGGACCTATTGATCAGCCAGGTGAGTGGCTGCGTGAGCGGTGGGGCATCCTCCTTTAGCAGTCTTGCTTTAAGTCTGTCTGGGCCTCCTGAACCTGTCATTTTCAAGGTTTTTAGGATGGCCAGGACCTCTTTTACTTTGGCAAGCCTCAAGTGAAAGAGTGGACGGTCAGGCGATTGAGGCGCTGGCGGGACGACCAGGTTCTTTTGTGCCGATGGACCTGCCAGAAGTTTATCAGGGTTGGTGAAGTACATATTTAGGGTCTCAGCAATTTGTGTAGTGCCATTCCATTTGCTATGATGGGGCCCAAGATAAACTTTTTTTTCCCCTTCGTTAGTTCATTGATGTGGGACCAGAAGGTCCTGGGGTTGCCGAGGTTGGATTTTTGGAAGTGGTTAAAATAATCCTATTTCGCTAGTTTGGTGACCTGTTTGCATTGGTTACAGAGGGTCCTATAAAGGACCCAGTCTGATTGAAGACCCGTGTCCTTGAACTTTTTCCATGCTTTATCACGGCCGATCATCAAGGCCTTTAAGGGAGGGGTGATCCACTTATAGCAGTGGCCCTTTACCCGGTAGGTTTTGAGTGGGGCCAAGAGATCCGCGGCCCACATGATTGACCTGTTTAAGAAGTCGACAGCCTCATCCAAGGTAGGGAGACTTCTTATAGGGGTCCAGTTCAGGTTGCCCAGGAGAGTGTTATAGTGCTCCGGGGAGAACTTTGAGTAGTCCCTGGACGTGAGAATTCTAGCAGGGACCCTTACCCGCCCTATTCCTCCAAATACAGAAGGTAGGTGAGTGGTCACTGAGGGCATCCGCCATGGTCCCAGCCAGTTGAACATTATTAGGGTTTGACACCAGTACCCAGTCTATTGTCGAGTGGCTCCCCGTTTTATAGTTATACCTTGTGGGAAGGGTGACTATCTGGGAGAGGTTAGCCTCCTGGAGCATGCCTGTTATTGAGGACTTAGTCTCCGTATCCCAGTGCACATTGAAGTCACCAAGGATGACGAGCTCCGAAGCAAATGCTGCTGGTAGGTTTTTTATGAGGGACTCGAGGGACTGGAGAGCTCCCTTCGGTGGACTATAGACGCACCCTACGTTAAGGTGTTTAACACCACCAAGGGTGATACGTACAAAGACAATCTCGATATCAGGGGGCATTGTAACCTCAAGGTTAATGTGAGCAGAGATCAGGGTAGCCTTAACATAAATCAGCACCTCACCCCCTTTTTTCAGGGTTCTATCCTTCCGGTAACTGACGTACCCTGGGGCGGCAAATTCATTATCTAGAATTGATGGTTTTAACCAGGTCTCAGAGACTGCCAGCACATCAGGGTTGTAGAGGGCTAGCCAGGCTTGTAGTTCAAGCATTTTGTGCCTAAGACTACAAATGTTCATGTGTGCTAGCCTCAGGCCTCTAGTTCCAGTCCCGGTTTGGTCCTGGGGGGTCGAGATAGAGGTATTATCAACTCCAGGGCCAGGATTAGGTTGTATATCACCTGCCCATAGTAGCAGGGTCCTGAGCGGGGGGGGGTAATAGTATGGGTCCGGGAGAGGCACCTAGATTTTTTATGTTTATATGTCAGCAAGAGGGTAGCCCTATAGCAAATCCCGCTTCTGCTGAGTTTAGCGGCTATCAGGAGGGCCAGGTTGTCAGCCAGGGGTGGGCTATAAGGGTGACAGACCAGGTGTGGTACTGGACCGTTGAATTGCAGTGCAGCAGGGGCTCGTCTCCCGGCTAGCCAATCCATCCAAAGGATTGAGGCGATGTACAGGGCAGCAAGGAGGAGACCCTTAATTGGCCTCAGCTGGCCCGAGGTGTGGGCGTTCAGTGGCCAATTGAGAGGCAGTATCCTCCTTGAGTGGACGTGTCAGACTACCAGAGCTTGGCCTAGTAGTATCCGAACCTGGGTAATTTAGGGGGGACAGGCTGGGCCCTGAAGTGTACTGGGATGCTCAGTAGCATTGTGCTGATTTGTACTCTTCCTGTTCATCAGCTTTTACTCTCAGTAGTTCTATCCCTTGAGCAAATTGAGCAGTAGTATTCTAGGTCACCTAGGTAACAGTCACAGGAGTAGACTATTGACAGGTCAGATAGCCTAGAGGTAGGGTTGTTGGTCATATGGGTTACTGTCACAGTGGTAGACTTCCAGCAGGGAAGTTGGACATAAAACGTTGCTAGAGTTTACCCAGTGGAATTGCTACCTGGCAGCTATAGCATATTTGGATAAATAACAAAGAAAAATAGGGTAGAGATAGCAGGTTATACTGTAAGCACACATTTCAGTCTTAGTAGAGCATTGGGACGATATAGTTAGTGAACTTATAGCAATAGAAATCAAGTAGACTTTAGAAGTCCAGTTCAGATTTATCAGTAAATGTCATACAGTAAGTGTGAGGGATAGCTCAGTATGTCCCCCACACAGATGGGCTTGCCTGTGATTGAGCCAGGTTAGGTTGGATTAGCCCAGGGCGTTGCTCCTCCTCTGTGCTTCCTATTGGAGCGGGGCTCTCAGCAGGCGGCACTGTCCCCTTCATAAACACAACAACAACGGGGTGGGTGGGCGAGAAACTTTGCAGTCAGGTTCCCTTTGCACCAGGGGAGGTCCACCGAGCAGATTAGGCTGCCGCGCCTCAACCCCGCGAATTTGTGGTATCGAAGGAACAACCCATCGCAGCAGCAGTAGTTCAGTCCTGGAGGTGATGTGCTGGGAAGGGGGAAGCAGTCTTTATCAGCTGGCTGCAGTCGTCATCACTCCCCTTCTCAGCCAATGGCTCACTTGACTGGTCGCAGTAGCCCAGGACGAAAAAGGCACCAAGTTGGACTAGAGAGACAAAGGGAACCATGGGAGCAGGGATGGCTTTGAGGGGAAGAAAATGTCTGAGGACTTCTTTTATTTTTCCTTTTTCAACGGTCGCTTCATTTCAGGAACAGGTACGTCCTAGCCAGGTATCGCCAAACGGCATTCAGGTTCCCTTTGCACCGGGGGAGGTCCGCCGAGCAGATTAGGCTGCCGGCGCCTCAACCCCGCGAATTTCAGGTATCAATCAGGGGGGCCCAAACCCGTCGCAGCAGCAGTAGTTCAGTCCAAGTCTCCTATGCTAGCACTTCATATGCAGGAGAACGATGAGGTGGATAATGAGAGCTTCTGTGTCGATGAGTTACTACTAGTCAGCAACAAGAGAATTTGCTTTTGCATACAATATATGAAGAGATGCTGACTTTTAAAAGTAAACATTTTCCTTTTTAAGAAGAGCATGTCCACTCCAACAAGTCTCCTATGCTAGCACTTCATATGCAGGAGAACGATGAGGTGGATAATGAGAGCTTCTGTGTCAATGAGTTAATACTAGTACCATGATGTCATCATCTTATTGCTGCTAATATTGTCTCTTTTTCTAATTTTCTCCTCTTTCAGCTGCCATGCCTTGTTGCCCTTCCTCCTCCTCTTGCCTCTCAGCAATGCCTATCCACTCCTCAGTGTCTCACCCATATGCCTGTCTGATCTAGGAAAGGCACAAATTTTGATATTGACTTGAGTCAGAAAGGCTGTACAACTCTTGAATTCCATTTTAACTGGAGAGGCTACTCACTGTTGGCTAGCCTTTTAAACCATAAGCAAGAATAGATAAGATGCATTTTGATTTATTTTGTACAAGCAGGCTTGTGCTGCAAGTCCTTGTCATGTCCAATAGTTATCGTTTCCTTGCTTGTTCATCATTTGCTCTAAGCACTTATAAGTTTTTACTGTAATTGTTTACAGATGTGTCACTTAAAATCTTGTTCTTTCTGCCCCCCAGTTGTATATAGAAATGAGCCTCAGCTCATTGTGCCTTTCCAGTTAACAATTATCAAATAAATAAATAAATTCCAGCTTTGTGCTATTTGTAATTATTTAAAAATACTGTAGTTATTAGTCTATCACATATGGGATGCTGACTTTGCCCTTGTCATTATTCGTCAGCCTTTTATAAATACAAAACTTTTACAAAAACTCTGTGTCTGACATTTATAGTTGGCCTACTCTGAAGCCTTGTCTAGAAGGTTTGTCATTGATGAACAAATAACGTTTTGGGCCAAATAGCCTTTATGTACTACAGACTACTACACCATTGTCTTCTGGGCTACATCATCCTTATACAAATTTCACCCATTTCTCTTGTGTGTCAAGAGAGGGCTGAAAGGGCAAGGGTGTTATACCAAAGGATCCCTTCAACCTTGTAGTGAAACAAGGAAATGTGGAAGACTAGCATATCAAGGGATCCTGTGTGGTGCAATCAACTAACATTATATGTTACAGCCTCTCTGTGGCATGACCATCCTCACTGGCTCAGTGGTGCATCAACGCCTGGATAACAGGATGAAACAGACACAGTTGTCTGATAAAAACCTGAATTGCAGTCTCAGCATTTATTCGACACAGCAACACCCTCAACCAGTCCTACGTACTATTAGTGATACAAACAGAGCAAAGCAAAGTGCATTACACTACAGAAAAGTAACGTTTTCAATTTGTTTTCATCATTTATTTATAGAACTTTGCTCCCCCACTGGCCCCTATAGGGATGCAATCCCCATTCCTGTCATCTAACTTCTTCAGAAATTACCCCATCACTTGTCAAGCACCACTATGTGGTGGTGGTGGTGGGGGGGTGCCTCAGTTAGTAGTGTGGCCTAAAGACAAAAATTAAAATCCAGTCACTCCATGACAACTGAAGGTGCTCCCTCAAATTCTAGACACAGTGAGAGAAACAAAAGGTGCACTGTGAACACACCACCAAATAAAGCCACTACATTATTTTATTACAGACAATGTGCTGTCCCACATTCTCTGTGATAAAATAATACCGTGACTTTATTTGGTGGTGTGTGTGCCCTTTTGTTTCTCTCACAGTAGTGTGGGTTCTGCAAGGTCACAACATCACATTGCCAGTCAGGGTGATTTTTTTCCTCCAGAGTTTGTCTGCCACCTGCTTCCCCCGAGGGTTGAGTTGCATGAAATGATGGTAATGAACATGCTGACATACACAGACATTACATGCCTCTGCATTGGTGCCCATCTATTGAGTACTCACTGTCATGCCACCTAGCCTCCGCTAGGTTGTAGCAAAGCAGCGAGAAACACTGCCCCCCCAAAGCAGAACAATCCATGGGATACTTAACAATCCTTGGGATGACTTTAGGGCTCTCTCTGGATGAATGGTCTCAGCCACACCATCTCATCTGCCTCAACACTAGGTCTGTTCAAAACCAGACTCTGTGCCCATCTCATTGCCTCTAGCTCCTGTGAATGCCTCTTCTAGATGATGACCTACACAGCTTAAATCCTAACTTATATACTGCTTAACCCCAGGCCCCCCCCAGTTCCCATCCCCCAGCTCCTGAGGCACCACTTCAAATCTCAGGTCTTCATACCACCTCATTAGTCTCTCCTTGCCCCATTACAGCACTTATCCCCCCACCCTGCCCCTTTTTCTTCTATCATTCCTTCCCATTTATTTTTTGACAAATGCCTCTGGCTGCAACTTCATCCTTCCTCTCTCCTCTCATCTCTGTTTTTCTGCCACCCCCTGGTGCCTGACCCTACTCATTCCTTGTGGGCATATGCATCCTAGCTGTGTTCACCATCTTACTATAGCTGCCTCTGTTAACTACCTACATTTCTCCTCATCCTCTACCCCTTACTCTTCCTATAATTGACTCATTTCAATAGCACTGTTGCACATGAATTGTTTACTGTTAT
Organism: Neoceratodus forsteri; assembly: GCA_016271365.2. Classification (NCBI taxonomy): domain Eukaryota; kingdom Metazoa; phylum Chordata; order Ceratodontiformes; family Ceratodontidae; genus Neoceratodus; species Neoceratodus forsteri. The sequence goes on along the minus strand of CM057449.1, from coordinate 939,428,021 downwards.
TTCACTGTTGCTTCCTTGTTTGTTATTTCTGACGTGAAACCTTTGTAAAAGAGCCTTAGCTCAAAGGTACTTGTAATCCTAGAATAAATAAATAAATAATCCTCCTTTCCCCCAGCTGACCCCTAAATAGCCCAAGTCCATTCCCAAACCCAGGTCACTAGCATGACAGGCTGCTGCCATGCTATAGGGCTGGCCAGATTTTAACAGATTCAAGATGGCGGTAGAAGGCACTCAAAACAGCACACAGTGCAGAAGGTTGCAAATTCACAGGTGTGCACACACCTCATATTTATTAAAGAAGTACCCTTTGGAGTGTGTTGGCAAGTGTCCTCCAGCTGTTATGAAATCTGAAAGTTTGTTATTTTGATACACAAATTCAGTACAGCTTCAATAAATATAACGTGTGAACACCTGTGAATTTGCAACCTTCTGTACTGTGTGTGGTTTTGAGTGCCTTCTACCACTGTTTTGAGTACCTTAAGGAAGTAAGCTGCTTCAGGAAGAAAACCAGCCATCATTTCTTAGCACACCAAACCTTGTGCTGCTTTGTCCAATTTTAACAGAGCAAACAGTAACACAATCTTGGGCAAAAGGGCCAGAATCACATATACAGGAATGGATCATCATCACAGGCAGATCCCTAAATTTCTGAGTATCCATGACAAATACAATCTGAGTAAAACCTATCCAGGCAGAGAACACCAAGAAGGAGCTGCTGTTATAACTATACTTCTCTACTGGGATTAAAGAACTAGAACTCTACTACTGGGACCTTCAATTTAGAGTAAAAACAAAACAAACAAAAAAAATTAGTATGCTTGTCTGAGCTGGCTGAAGTGAATTATTATCTGTGCAGTTATCTAGGTGTTTGTCTCAGGTGGCTAAAGGGAATTATTTTCTATGTAATTAGCTAAGTGTAGAAAGAGCTGTTCTACATTTATAGGTACAGGATTTGACTGACAACAGGAACTTCCAGTTTGGGAGCAGGAAGTGAGTGATCACAGAGCGACAAAAGACTCACCATCCTGGAAGGAAAAGAGTAGCTCTCCACCCCCCGCCCCCAGCTGCTGGAGGTCTGACCCTGAGCAAGTAAGGAGACTACTGAGAAATATAGGAACATCTTGTCTCAGAACAGGATGACCAGGAGTTTAAAAGGCACAGAGGCAGTAAGTAAGTAGCAGAAAGGGTAAGTATTCCAAACAATAGTTAAGGGGCCAGAAATGATGGGAGTGGTGCGATGCAGTGGCTGTGGAGCAGCAGTTTCTCAGGAGATGTTCTGGAAGATGCTGTGTTGCCCATCTGCAGGCACCTCTCTGGACTGAGGGAGGAGGCTGCTCATCTCCAGGCTGAGTTGGCCAGGATTTGGGGCACTTCTCTCCCACCCAGGGACCACCAGGACCACTGCTGTTGCCTCAGAGGTTGCCAAGAAAGAGAAGTGGTTGGACCACAGTGGGCTCAGGAAGGGTGAGGGTGGTGGAACAGAGGCACATCCCTCCAGTTGTACCTCTTCACAGTTCATATGCTGTTCTAGCAAAGTGTGGTTCCTCTATGGAGGCACCTGCAGTGGAGGCCAAGAAGGATGCTGGGAACCTCCACAAAGGAGACCCACAGGAGGGTGGCATGGGATCCCACAGGGGAAGGAAACCACTCCTGGTGGGGGACTCTATTGTTAGAGGGGTAGAACTGGGGGAGGAAGGGGAGAGGGAGGTAAGGTGTCTGCCTGGTGCCATGGCTTGGAGGGACAGGGAGCGAATCCTCAGGATCACTGCAGCAGCTGTATGGGGGAAGGAGTTGAATGTCATTGTCCACCTAGAGACAAATGACCTGGTTGAGAAAGGGATCAGAGCAGTGCAGGAAGAGTTTGTGGAGTTGGGAAGGGGCCTTAGACAAGTAGCACACATGGTAATCTTCTCAGAGGTGCTGCCTCTCTATGGCATGGGTGAGGCTAAGGTGTTCCACACCATGGGATTCAATCAGTGGTTGAAAAACTGGTGCAAACCTCAGGGATTTTGCTTCATTGGGGACTGGGGATACACCTGGAGTGATGCAGGCCTATACTGGTGTGATGGTCTGCATATGTCAAGGAGGGGAACCAGGATCCTAGGTAATAGGTTTAAATGCTTCATTTGCAAGCATTTAAACTAGCCAAGGGGGAGGCACTGGAAAGGAGCCGGGAAATCTTAGCGCCCCCCCAAAAAAAAAAATCAGGATAGTAAGTAAGGTAAACACCAAGACAGAGATGTTGATAGGGAGAAGGGCAGGGGTAAATGGAGAAAATGACAAAGGCAATAATGACAGGGATGGGGCAAAAAGGGGTAAGGCCATCAAGAAATGGAGGGTAATGAGTACCAGTACCCGTAGTCTGGGCAACAAGCTCCCTGAACTGGTAGCCTTGATGGAAGAGGGATGCCTGGATATTGTAGCAGTCACAGAAACATGGTACACAGAGAACCATGACTGGGATGTTAACATACCAGGGTACACAACCTACAGGAGAGACAGGGAGGGTAGAAGAGGGGGAGGAACAGCTCTCTATGTAAAGGAAGGGATAAAAGCAATGGAACAAAAAAGTAAACAGAGAGGAGAGGAGGCACTGTGGGTCACCTTAGAGACTGGAAATGGCACCACAATCTGCACAGGGGTTGTATGCAGACCCCCATGTCAAGGGGAAGGACTGGACAAGGATATGATAGAAGGCATCCTTAGGATGGCAGAGAAAGGGGGGATACTGTTGATGGGGGACCTGAATATTCCAGATGTTAACTGGAGCACCTTTGCTGCAGCCACATCCAAGAGCAGGGCCATTCTCGATGCCCTACAGGTGTCATACCTCAGACAGCTAGTTTTGGAACCCACTCGTGAGGGAGCAATCTTAGACCTCATACTCTCAAATGGGAACAGTGGGAGGATCTCAGATCTATAAGTGGGTAGCTATCTGGGAAGAAGTGACCACCAAACAGTGTGGGTCACGATAAACTCAACTACAGAGTCAAGCCATACAAAAGTGAGGGTACTGGTCTTCAAGAGGGCTGACTTTGGCAAGATGGGAGAATGCCTTAGAAAAGCACTAGCAAACAGGCTAGAAGGAGGGGTGGATCAACAATGGGGAAACATCAAACTGCCATCACAGAGGCAACAAGCCTTTGTGTGAAGCAAATAAACAAATCAAAATGAAAGAAAAAGCCACTATGGTTCTCAAAAGAGGTGGCAGGGAAAGTTAGAGAGAAAAAGATAGCATTTAGGAAGTATAAGGAAACACAGAAGGAACAGGAAAGAGAACTGTACCAGTTAAAGCAGAAGGAAGCAGGGAGGGAAGTCAGAATAGCAAAGGCCCAAACTGAGGAAAGGATAGCCAACTTGGTTAAGAAGGGGATAAAACCTTTTATAGGTACATCAGAGAGTGTAGAAAGACAAAGGGAGGGATAGTGACAGGGAGGATGGCGTGGTACCTGAGGACTGGAGGAAGGTGGATGTGATTCCCCTTCACGAAAGTGGGACCAAGACAGAGGCAGGAAACTACAGACCTGTCAGTTTGACCTCTGTGGTAGGGAAAGTGATGGAATCACTTCTGAAGGAAAGAATTGTTGAGTACCTAGAGGCCAGTGGAGCACAGGACCCAAGGCAGCGTGGGTTTACAGCAGGAAGGTCATGTCAGAGGAATCTAATTGATTTCTTTGACTGAGTGACCAAAGTAGTAGACCAGGGAGGGACTGTGGACATGGCCTACCTAGACTTTAGCAAGGCATCTGACACAGTCACACACAAAAGATTAATAGTCAAATTAACCAGCCTGGGAGTGGGTCCCAGGGTGGTAGCCTGGGTAAAACATTGACTGGACAAGAGGACATGGAAGGTAATTGTAAATGGAGTCCACTGCGAAGAAAGAGGGGTTACTAATGGGGTATTGCAGAGTTCAGTACTGGGTCCAGTCCTTTTTAGTGTCTTTATAAGTGACATTAAAGAGGGACTGGAAGGAAAGGTATGCCTCTTTGCAGATGACACAAAGATCTGCAACAGGGTTGATACACAAGGAGGCATGGAAAGGATGAGAAGGGACTTGGCAAAGTTGGAGGAATGGTCAGAAATATGGCAGCTTGGATTAAGTGCTAAGAAGTGAAAAATAATGCACCTGGGAAACAAAAACCCAGGGGAAGATTACACAATGGGTGGGAGGGGGGAAGTAATAACAACAACAAAAATGGAAAGGGATCTTGGGGTATTCATATCAGATGACCTTAAGGTTAGCAAGCAATGTGAGAAGGCAGTAGGGAGTGCTGGGGGGATACTGGGATGTATAGGGCGAGGCATCACCAGTAGAAAACAGGAAGTTGTTATCCCTCTGTACAGACAGTTGGTGAGACCACATCTGAAGTACTGCGTGCAGTTCTGGAGATTCCATCTCCGCAAGGACATAGACAGGATGGAGGCAGTCCAGAGGAGGGCAACTAAAATGGTGCAGCGTTTGCAAGAGAAGCCATATGAGGAGAGACTAAAGGAACTTAATATGTATACCCTTGAGGAAAGGAGGGAGAGGGTGGACATGATAGAAACTTTTTAGTATCTTAGTGGAATCAACAGAGTCCAAGAGGGTAGCATCTTTCAGAAAAAGAGATGTGCAAGAACTAGGGGACAGAATTTGAAGATCGAGGGGGGACGGCTAAGGGGCAATGTGAGGAAGTATTTTTTCACAGATAGGGTGGTGGATGCATGGAATAGCCTTCCTGAAGAGGTTGTGGGGTCTAAAACTGTGGGAGAATTCAAGAATGCATGAGATGGACATAAGGCAATTCTTGTGGGGTGTAGGAAGACATAGGCTGTTGGTTAACTAGGATATGCAGCTTATCCTGTAGGTAGGGAAATGGGTAGACTAGATGGGCCAAGCAGTCCTTATCTGCCATCAAAGTGTATGTTGCTATGTTTCTGTGTTTCATTAGTAATCAGTCCTGCAGGATGGTTAACAATGTTAACTGAGGACAACACAGGTCCTAATCAACAGTATCGCTCCCTGCTAGTCATTGAAGCATAGGTGGTTTCACTCAAATGTTTTGTAGTTCTTTTTACTATGAACAAATCCTGCTAACACAGTGTACCCCCTGCCAGTTGGGAGTGATGAAACATCTGTAAGCTCCCTATGTATTATGTCACTCAAGGGATCATTTTCGTGCAGAGCCAGGTACAAGCCATGCGATAAAGTGGCTTCCCAACGTAGGGTAGGTTACACAAACGTTTAGTTCTTTTTGTCAAACATTTTTGACAGTTCTGTTTTCAACACCTCTTTCATAGCTAGAAATGTTGTGAAGTTTAATTTCACAAGCAAAGTTTGTGCAAAGTCTGCAACATTGCACTTCATGGAGGCTTCACAAAATTCCTGACAGCCGCATAAACTTCACCTGCATTTTTCATTTAATTTGAAAATAAACTAAATAATCTACCCCGCCTTCTGCATTTTGTTGCCAACCCCCACCCACAATACCACATGTATTAAAATAGTATCCTGTAACAATGTTGATATCTACCTAGCTATCTGAGTTCAGCTGAAGTTGCTTTCATCAAACAACAACCACTAGCCACATAACTATTGCATACTTTAAATTAAATGTTCTGGTTTCTTATTAAAGTGTGTTGATACCTTATTATGAGCTCCCTGGAAATTTTTGGGGACACTAAACTCCTTTAGGCCCCAAAGTGTCTGCAGTTAAAAAAATAACAAATGTTATGACTGCACGCATTCAGTAGAGTTTGCTAATGTAGCTGGTCAGTTTGATTCTGATTAATTTTTTTTCTTTTTAAAAGTGAAAAACAGACTGTCCATTATACTGGTGTTACCACACAAAATGTTTCTGTTTACAGTCCTTGACCAACTTCCACTGCAGATTTCCTGGACTTATGCACACCAACAACACAGGCTAGCCATTCATAATGCAGTGCAAGGAAAAAAGACAAGTGCATCATAAGTGGCTGCACTGTTTGGGATGTTCCTGAGTTCAGTAAGTATGCAATGAGAGTTGACCAAGAATTTGGAACAAAACATTGTTGAGTGTAATCACACTATCAGCATGCATTTCAGTTTTACTAAAGAAGAAGCAGATTAAGCAACCAGCAACATCGATGCATTTTAGAGAAGGTAAGCAATCATAAACTATGGGGTTTCAACTAGAAATAATATGCTACAAAAGGCTTGACAGTGTCCCTTTCAGTAGTGATCAAATTTAGTTTGCCGTTTACATTAAGTTTATATTAACTTGATAACCTTGTAAATATAACTGCTGCACATGATCTCCACCCCCCAACCCCAATTCCCCAGGACCATCTTGCAATCTGGATGCTGCACCATAAAAAAAAAAAAATCCCAGTGTAAAATTGTTAAATGGATATATTTAACTTTTGACTAAAAAAAATTATAAAATATACAATATGCTGTAGACCAGGTTATATGTGCTGCAAACTAAGTGTAGCTGCATTCACTCAAGTGATAATTGCACAAACATTGGCTAAAACTGCATATTTTCAACGGCCGTGAATTTCTTATTTTAATTTTATTATTTTATGTATTTTTTTTTTATTTAAACATTTGGTGATTGGGAAATGCACACTGAGCCAAGGCACATCTCCAGGTGTGACCTGGGGGACAGGGAGCATGGGAATATAATATATAGTACAAGGCATTCAATACAAAATTACACAATACTAGGCATAATAAAATATGCAATGAATGCAATACAGCAAAACAGGCTATGCAGAGAGACAACTGTACATGGAATGGAGTATCAAAGATCAGAGTAGTTACAACAAGGTACAAACATTTCAAGTGCAATGAAACAACTGTACATGGCACAGAGTAACTCAGAATCAATGATGTTACAACAGGGAAGAAACATTTCAAGTGCTAAGAGATGTTATGGGAGCAAGTATGGAAAAGTAGGAGACAGAGCAGCGATTTGGCAGAGGAGTGAGAAGAAGAGTTGCGTAACAGGAGACTGAATGTTCCACAGAGAGGGGAGACTACAATGGAAAGCAGATTTGCCCATATTCGAGGATAGAGTAGGGAGTGAGAAAGAGCATGATTCCCTAGAATGTAGGGAGCATGTTGAGGCTGGGGCAGGAGAGAGCAGGGAAGAGATGTATGTGGGGAGCAGAATGAACCAGAATTTGGAAATGAAGGCTATAGAGTGGATGAGACACCTGTGTGTGAGCAGAGGGAGGTTCAGAGAGGATAGTAAAGAACAGTGGTGGTATCTGTAAGGAGAGTTGGAGGCAAGTAGGAACTAATTGCAGAACATGAAATTAAATTTGCACTATCATGGCTGATTAGTATCAGCTTTAGGATGCTGGTTCGACAACAATTTAGTCACCTGGCATTACAGCGACAGGATTTATGTCGACCGTAAGTTGTGGTCAACATAAATCCCAATGGTCTCCTGGTCCATCGAAACCCCCCCCCGTACTAATTATAATCAACTCCGAGTCTGAGTTGATTCTGGGAGGGGGTGCAGGATCGGAAGACAGTGTGCCCCTGTCTCAGGTGCACCAACACAGTGACCTGTCACGAACTGTTGATTTTGTTCACATCAAGGTAAGTCATTGTGTTGGTGTCACTGTCGGGGAATACCATAGGACCATGTGCTACATATAACTTGCACAAGAATACCTGTTTTAAAGTATTTCTTTACTTTGGATTTGTTCAGGAAAGTTTAATACTGCAACTGACAGTATACAATAGCAGGCAGGTACTCTATGAATTCTTGACTGTAAATAGCCAGTGGCAATTGTCAGATTACACTTAAAGCAGCAGTGAATAAAAACATTAATTCTGAGGAAGTACCAGTTAACCAATGAGAACATAGAATTCCCTGAATAAAATGTCAGCTAATCCTTAAGGAGAGTGAAAAAAAAACAAGATCAGTATTTAATGGATTCTCTTCAGTCTCCAAATGCATATGGAATGACATAATATTTATCATCACTAGCCATCAGAATATAGCATAAGTGCCATTCATTCATAGGTAAATGTGCTGGACTCAGCTTTTCTTACTGAATGCAAAGCATGCAATCAAATGCAAGAATTTCACATGGCATTAAGAGTAATCAGAGAGTGAGAATGATCTAAAATACTTACATTTATTCACTGAATCTTGAAATGTGATTGGCCACCGTCCACTAGGAGATATTAAAACTATGTACATTGAATATGTTTAAATTCTGATTGGACAACTCACACTTCAATGAACTGGCATGTATTCTGAACACAGTGAATAAATTCAAGTGTTGCTCTTTTCTTCACAATGCCAGCTATTATATTTGGCTCATAAAGGCACAGACAAGTATGCAAGTCTGTGGGTCTGTTTGGGGTGCCATTAGTTTGATATTCTTGGTCTCTTTGGAAACAAAATATTTCACAGTCACTGGGATATTTTTTTTCCCAATAATGAAAGTTATAAACAGAAGTAGTTTCAAGCAGACCATTTTCCTAGCACCTTCTTTTTGAAGCATGTCAAGAAAGCAAATGCAGTGAAAGCAGAAGTTCTTGGAAAATGTTAGCAATGCATGTGCAGGCAGTGCACTTCAACAACTGTACAAACGAAGGTCATTTGATCCATTACAGAGGCCAAAAATGCTTCTGCTTCTTGCTCCCATGCAGCCTTTGTATACTTGATTATGCAATATGCAAACGGAAACTATATGGGTTTGAACTTTCATATCTTTAATCTGCTACCTTGTCAAACTCAGCAAAATCTTTTTTTTGTTTTAATTTAATATATAACATTGATTTTTAACAAAGTGCATACCAATAAACAGTACAGAAAGAAAAAATAGTACATACAGTATATATGGTGCGTACATGCTCCCAAATTGATGACATGGGAGTTCAAGTGATCAGAAAAGTATGTGAGTACTGCAATACACACAAGTAGATGTATTCTAGAAGCTTGACAATCATAGATTAAGAGTGGTTACATGCTAAGAACTGTAAACTTATATGATTTGTTGGCAGAGTCATGAGGGTTCAAGTAACCTCGTGCCAAACTATAGAGGGCAAAGATCTTGTTCCATCACTTATCAAAGGTTTTGAATCAGTTCTTAATATTAGCTATCATCTTCTCTGTTCACAGGTTCAACTACAGTTCTTGATGCCATTCACCATAAGAGTGGGGATCCTGGTCTAACCAATGTTTCAACACTATATTTTTGACAGATGCTGAAATGATGGCTACACATTTTTTTTTTCTTTTACTACTGTGGAACCATAGTCTCCTAAGATGCAAATATCTGTAGTAAATAGGTTTTCCATCTCTGAAAGGGAGCCTGCCTTGTCTCTTATGATGTTCCAAAGGTTTTGGACTTGGCCACATTCCCAAAATACATGAAGGAATGTGCCTCTCACTCGTTGGCATCCTGTACATATGTCAGCCATAAGTCTACCTACTGTAAGGAGTTTTATGGGGGTGTAATAAAGGTTATTAAGTAAAAATTGTGTCAGTCTCAGTTTGTTGTTTTTGATATAAAGGTAAACGTTTCCAGATTTGTTCCCATTTTATCTGTCTAGAGGGGGATTCAGATTGCCAATATAGGCAGATACCCTCAGAATAAAGAGGAGACTTTGTAAAAATTAAATTTTATTGAAGTAATGTTGCTTGTGGTTGCAATACCACCAAATCTAGAGTTAATAAGTGCACAATGGTTGTTCCTCATGGTAGTGGGTGGAAATGGTGACCTAGTGTGTGAGTTAGTTGAAGGAATTTAAAAACCATTATGTTCAGAACTTGATAGGTCTAAAAGGCATGTAAGGGTATAAGAGTTCCTGCCAGGAGAAGGTAGTCAGCTGATGGAATAGCGGCTTGCAATAAGAAAGTCATTTTAAACAGCTGACCACCAATCCTTAAACCAAAGTTGTTGAACAGGGCTTGTGAGGGGTCCAGCTGGTGAGTTATGTTTTCTTTTTAAAAGACACAACTTGGCTGCACAAGACCCTTTACTCATGTGCCAGCAAATGATTCCTTTAGGGGGGTGGGAATATGTTAGGCATGGTATACAAAAAAGTTGTGGGAGTCACTCTGACCCTCTTACACATCTGGTGCTCACTACCTAACCAAAGGGATTGGTATATCTAGGTATCAGGATGAGGTAAAGCCTGCAACCACTGCATATACTTGCCAGCATGAGATGCAAGGTAGCAGAGTTTGCAGTGAGGGAAATGGAGGCTGCCCCTCTCTTTGGGGGCTGCTATTTTGTTGTAAGATCTGCTGCATCCCTTGCCTGCCCAAATAAATTTGGAAATTAGGGTGTTTAGAAGAGAAAACCATGATACAAGTAGGCAAATATTTAACATAGTTAAAGGATACAGCAGCCTGGGCAGAACTTTTATTTTAATGGTATTTATGTGACCCCAGAGTGTAAATGGTAAATTAGACCATAGATCTAGGCCCTGTCTGATGGTAAAGACTAGCTTATCCAGATTGTGTTTCTTCACATATCAGTGATTTCTACTAAGTTTTATACCCAGGTATCTGAGATGATTCAGAGCCCAGATGAGGGTCCTCATACTTGTAATAGCTTGTTTTTGTACAGTGGCATTAATGAACTTCACCAGGTTTTTTTTCAAGTTTAATTTAAATCTGACAGAGTCCAAGATTCATTGATGATATCTAGGAGAGCAGGCATGGAAGTTTCTGGATGCCCAATGTACAGCAGGATGTCATCTTAACAGATGGTCAGTTTATATTAAAAGAGACAATTGAGATATCTTGAACATCCTGACTGAGTTTAAATTTGAGAATAATGGGCTCTAGGTACAGGCTTAAAAGGAGGGGGAGCAGAAAATCCTGCCTGGTCAACATAATACAAAAAAATGAGATAAATACACCATTACAATACACCTTGGCCCTTGCATTTGTAAAGAACTGAACACACTTGAGAAAAGCTTCTGGGAAACCAAACTTAATAAGCACAAAGTTGAAAAAGGCCATGAGCCATTGTCAAATGCTTTCTTTGCATCCAGAAAAAACAGAACTATGGGTGTGCCTGGCTCCAGGAACACACAGAAGAAATGTCCACACTTCCTGAAGTGGTCAGAGGAAACCCAGTGAAACATGACAACCACCTGTTCAGGTCCAATAAAATTATGCCACACTTTGTTTACCCTCTCTGCCAGTATTTTTGCTAGGATTTTCATGTCTTGATTAATTAAGAAACTATGGTGATAACTTGTCACTTTTTTGGGATCCTTCCCTGGTTTTGGGATTAGAATTACCATTGCTTCCATAAGCAAATAGTCCTGGAGGTTCTGATCATGGATGTATGTGACCGTGTGGGTGAGTACAGCTACAAGGTTGGGTCCAAACACTTTATAAAAATTTGTGAAGTAGCCATCTGAACTGAGGTCTTATCTGATGAAAGGGCACTAATAGCAGATGCCACCTCTTCCACTGAAATAAGGCTTGCTAATCTTTCTTGATGTTCAGGTTTGAAGGTGGGTATCGGGATGGAGTCCAGATATGAGTCTATGGCTTGCTAAACCAGGGGATCACTGGTAGCTTGGTATAGGGACAGAAAGAATTGTTTGAATTCATCGTCCATGTCTCTCGGGGTTATCCTGGCCGGTGAGTTTATTATCAGTGCTGCAAATCAAGCCCACCCCACAGTCAGGTGTGCAAATGAGAAAAAAATATAAAAGCAAAGACAGCACTCCAGCACTGCTCACTGTTAAAAAAACCACCAAGGTACATAAATATGTAGAAAAACACAAAGGGCTGATATTCAAACCGCGCCCAAAAGTAATAGCAGAGGCATTAAGTCCATTGGCAAGACATGCAGACGCGATATTCAAAAAAGGAGCAAGCCAAATTGTGCCAACAGCTAATGTCTGAATATCACACAACCTGCGCCATAGCGCAACTAGGAAGGGGAAGCTGAGCAGATACGATGCGCAATGGCACAACAAGGGCAGCCCAGCTGAGCAGCCCAGAGGCGCCATAGCACAAGCAGGGAGCCCCCCAGCAGCAGAGCAATGTAACTGCACAACCAGGGAGGTAGGTAGGGGCCCACCACCCATGCCACAGATGGGCACAGGAACACACAGCAGAACTGACAATGTGCACAGCACAGCTGGGGGAGGGCTGGAATATCCACCGGCCCATGGGGACAAGCAAACAAAGCACAGCTGGGCCATGGTGCCCCAGCACACCCACCGGCAAGCTGAGAATGCCACACAAGGAGGGTGGACCACCCCGTGCCATACCAGTCCCCCCCAGTGCACAGCACACCCTGCACTGTGACCCCCAGACACCCCCCATGAGCAGCGACCACCACTGCAGGAAACCCCATGCATACCACCACCCCCACTCTCACAGTGCAACCTCGTGTACCACAGAACCATACAAGCCAGCCCCACCATGAGCACCCAGCAGTGGGTGGCAGCACATGGCAATGCAACAATGGCAGACACAGTGCCAACACGCACAATCCCCCTGAGGCACAGCTGAGAGACCAACCATGTGTCGGCACAAGAGGTACCCCACACGGGACAGGGCATGCCCCTGACACCACCACAATTGAGACAGCACCCTGCACAGTAGACAAGTGTCACATCCTGACGCACCACTAGCCACAGCAGCCAGCAAAGACACCCACAGTGGTGCATGGAAGCATGCATCACACTGGACGCAACACATTGCAGGGGCAAACACACACCCATACCCATGGGAACAATAACACAGGGACGTAGTAGTGTGGCAACCAAGCCCCCAGTCTGGGTCCATGAAATCGGAGCACACACAGCCTGCAGTCCTCCATGGCACAGGGGGTGACACCCACCCTGTGCATGCACTGTGGTCCTGTACACCACCATCAGATTCCTGGAGCACAAGTCACAGACAGTGGTGCACAGCTCCTGCAACACACACAAGCCACAGCATGGAGGTGGGACATCAACTGAGGAGGCCACAGTGTCACCCTAGGCAAACATGCACCACACCAGTGACAGGAGGCAACCCAGCATTGTGATGATCACAGTGGATGACCTGCAGGGACAGCCACCATTGACAAGGCAGCAGACCTTACAGGCCACAGACATGCAAGGGTGTCAGCTGCACAGGCCAAGGACGGGTTGACAGGGGCACAATGGACACAGAGCATGCACCATGGACCACTGCACACAGTAATGCAATGCACAGGGAACAACACACACACCACAGACACCGACTGATAGCCACTCCCACACCATAGACACTTCCCCATGCACACACACACATACCCATGACTGAACCACCCCAGATGCCATGCACACCACTGCAGCTGAGCACCTATAGCCAGCTGAAAATCAGAGACCACCACAGTATTCATATCAAAATATATCTATTTTAAAATATAAAACACAACTATATACAGAAAACTATGTACAAATGGGGGGGACAGAAACAAGGTGGGGGTGGGAAAGGGGCAGGGTGAACATATGGGAGAGGGAAGGCGGGGTGTGAGAGTTGGTCAAAGGGGGGTAGTTGCAGGCAGGTCTTGCAGACATCAGCAGCCAGCCTGGTCCTCCTCTGCCTGGGGCTGTAGCCTGGGCTGTTTCCTCCTCCTCCTGACCCTTTGCTGCTGTATATCCCTTAATACGGTCAGGGACTCCCGTGCCACCTGCAGCAGCTCCTGAACAGCCTGCTGGATCCGCAGGAGTATCCGTTCACCTAGGACGAGGGATCAGAGTCAATAGGTGTGACTGTCCATCCCCCCTGCAGCCCACCCATTATGCCTGGCATACAGCCATGTGCCATGCTCCTGTGATGGTGTGCGCCCACCCACAGTGACCATGTCCACAAGACATGCCCAACCAGGCAGCAACAGCCATGTGTACCACTGCACACACCCACCGCCCATGTCCAGCACAGCACAACCAAGGCCGTACAGTAACGTGGCTATGCGGTGGGCAGGCAGTGCCACAGCCATGTGCCCAGTGCACGCATGGACCACCATTGATGCACTCCCAGACATGTATTGCCACTGGACAGTGCTGACTGTCACAAGTCGCGTGCATGGCAGTGTGTCCATGGATGGTGGCCATGCCCTGCTCCCCCACCCTGTTACACAGCATGCAATAGTAATCATGGTGTCATGGCACTCACCCTCATTGGGCCATTGTTGTCGGTGGTGTTGGTCCCCAACAGGCCTGTGTGCTGCGTCCTCCTCCCTCTGCTGCTGCACCACCATCTGCCGCTGCTCGACAATGCCTGTTTGAGAAAAAAGGAGAGAAAAACATCAGTACAAACCCAAAGCAAAGTCCCCCTGCCCCAATGTGTGTGCCCACCCACCCAGCCAGACCCACCCACCGCATACCCTGTAAACACCACCACAGCCAACCCTAGACTATCCCTCCCCTATGTGCTGGACACATAAGACAGTGTTACCCATATGGACTATACAAGTGTGTAGACGTATCACCCACCTGGACGAGGCACCATGCCCCTCCTGGCACGCGACCACAGATGGGCAAGTAGCTCCGGCCCCCTCCTCCTAAGGTCCCCGTAACAGTGCCTGCACTGCTCCACTGTCCTCCTGCATCCAGTGGCCACCTCCAGGTCAGTGGCCACCACCTGCCAGACCTGGGCCACAAGGTTGGCCAGCTCAAGGGCACTCCATTGTGGGGCTCTCCTGCGTGCCATCTCAACCGATATAGTAGGCAATATGGCGCTCTGCAGCATGGCACCCCACATGGAACTGCTGCACGGTACAGTGCCTCCATTCCCTATTGCCCTGTTACCGAACAGGGCGATAGAGATGCAGCCATGCCGGACGTATGGTGCCAAGGGGGCAAAGGTCGGGCACAGGGTCATGAGTCTCTGGCGCAAGGCCACGCACAGCGCCATCGGACGTCTATGCGTCTCGCGCGATTGGTTGCCTGTGTGCCAGCTCCACAGCAAATTATCGTGCAGTTGTGCTACAGGGCCATGTCATGACCCATGCCATAGCACCACTGGCACAATGGTGGCCATGCCCTGCATTGCCTACCATGCACAGCACATCATCAGCGTGGCAGAAGCCTGTGTAAGCTACCTGGGCATGTGCAGTGAGGTGTACTACGCATGTCACAGAACTGCGCCATTGGCTCAGCACGTTCAACACAATTGCGCAAAGTGCAAGAGCGAGATATTCAGCCGTCATACGCTAATCAGCCGATCAGCCATGCAATGACGCAGCAGCGCGATTTGCATCTCATTAAAGTTGCTCCTCACCTAATTTGCATGGATTGCGCTATAATAATGCGACACTGTTCTGCAGCGGCCATATTCAGTTACTGTAGTTTATTGGTGAGTTGCATGCTGTGTGGGGTTCTGGACTGTGGTATCAGGGACTTGCTTTGTACTGCACAGTCACAGGTAACCACTGTCATCCTTACAGGCTGAATAATGACCGAGCGAGTTCCGGGTGAGGAGGACAACGATGGTTGGTGGAAGAGGAGGCCCAATTTCACCAAGGCCGAGACAGAGGCACTCTTCGAGGCCTACCTCGATCAGAAGCCACCGCTCAGTGGACGGCGGGGCACCCCTCAGGCCCATGCTGCTGCATGGGAGGGGGTGGCATGTGCTGTCAACCTGCACAGCAGCCACCAGTGCTCCGTGCAGGAGTGTAAGAAGAAGATGGGTACTGACAAGAGGAGGGTGAAGGAGAAGGTGGCTGCCATCAGTGCAGCACGTGCTGCAACAGGCGGGGGCCAGCCGGAGGTGGTGCAGCTGACACTGGCAGAGGACAGGCTTGCTGCAAGCATGCAGTGCAGTGCCATAGAGGGCGTTCCAGGAGGTGGCTTCCAGACAGGTGGTAGCCCATCACTGCATGGTAAGTCATGGTCTGTCGGCGGGGGACAGGGTAGATCACATGCACTAACGTGACCTTATTTTCTGTTACAGATCCTTTGCATCTGCAGGGGTCAGTGGTGGAGGGCTTGTCCACTGCGGACAGTCATCTGGAGTTGGAGGAGGGACCATCCACCTCCACAGGTAGCCATCTAGCATTGCAACAGTGGGTCCACCTGGCTGTCCACACTGATGTTGAGACAGGTGTGGGGGAGGCCCTTCCTGTGTCTCAGCGTTCTAGCGTCCAAGGATGCCAGCGTGCTGTTGCCATGGCTGTGGCAGAGACCTGCACCAATGATGGAGACACAACCGTCATGGGCAGTGACATGTGTGTGCCACGGAATGGACACACAGCAGGCCAGCTCACGCCCATGGACCTGGATGGTTCCGACGTGTGTGCCAGCATGTCAGCACAGTCCCAGGCTGTGCCTGTCAGCACCAGTGGGGCAGCACCGGTGGCTGGTCAGGACAGTGGGACTGTTTCAGCCACAGTGGTGGAACAACTGATCCCTTGGGCACAGCAGGCGGAGGGGCAGCAGCAGCAGTCGCCTACCAGGACTGGGGGTTCAGGGTTCAGCGGTGGCATCTGTGCACCGCCTGTGGACTTACCCATACCTGGTCCTGGTCAGCAGCGCCCACCCTCAATGGGTGCTGGACATCAGGCCCTTCCACACCCTGATGGACAGGATGCCGAGGTGGCAGACGACCTCTTTGACGAGCACACTCACCTACTGCAGGCATCAGTACAGCAGCAGCAGATGCGGCTTGCAATGTCTGAGGACGCACTGTGTGTGGCTCTGGAGCAGGTCGAGAAGCAACACAGCAGGGACACTGATAGGATCCTGTCCCGGATTGACCATTTGTGGGAGGATGTGACCGCTGCCATTGACAGGCAAACACAGGCATTCATCGCTGTCATGGCCACAATGGGCACACAGTCAGGTGCCCATGTGTCGCTCACACCGCGCAGTTCGCTATCCCCATTCCCGGCATCATGCAACACCCATGCTGTCGACACCGGGTTCAGCTGTGGGCATCCCGTGCACTCCTGGTGCAGGTGTGTTCGGTGTGCTGCAGACCCCTGTTCGGGCACGGTTGCGTTCACGCATTGGAACCCCTGGTGGACCATCAGTGCCACCCCATGAGGCCCATGGTCAGCCTGCCAGTGCTGCTGGGTCTCGGCGGGGCTGCCCACGCATCCGAGGCAGACATGGCAATGTGCCGCAGGACTGTCCTGTCTCCCAGTGCGGGCACTGTCTGGTACTGCCCTGTGTGCATTGTGTGTTTCGGTGGGCAGTGCACGGGTGGGTGCCTGGCCCTGCACGCAGACACACGGTCCACCTGCACACCCTCCCGACTGCTGTCCACAGGTACATGTGCATGATGATGCCTGCATTGTGCTGTACACCAAAGTGCAATGGTGCCCAGCATCTGACACATGCACATAGACTGTCAGTGGACGTGGTGGCCTGTGGACATGTGTGTTGCTAGTGTTTGCATTCCGGGGTCTGTTTTGCACCTGACCCCTGTGCACTTTGTGCCTATTGTGTGTGCATGTGTGTGTGTCCATCCATGTGGCATGTTACTGTTCACCCCTCCCTGGTTGTATGTGTGTGCTTCTGTGCCCTGCCACATCCCTTGCCAGCATGCACCTCTGGTGTGTTACCAAGTGTGTCTGTGGGTTGTGCCCTAGCCACTGGTGGTTGCACATGGCACCATGACTTACCTGTGTTGGCTGAAGTGCTCCTCTGTGATGGTGTCCCGGTGCAGCTATGCCAGCCAGATCAGTCAGGGGTCCCATCGGCCAAGGGGGGGGGCTGCCCATCCCCATCGTCACCAGCATCACCGTTGTCCCCATTGCTGTCCCCCTTTTTTGACCTGTACGACTATCCCACAGTCTTTGGCCATGTTGTGCAGAATGCAACAGGCCAGGAATATCCCACAGGCCTTTGAGGGGCTATACTGTAGGGCACCGCCAGAGGTGTCCAGGCAATGGAAACGTGCCTTCAGCATCCCAAACACCTGCTCAATGACGTTGCATGTGGTGGCATGTGCCTCATTGAAGCATTGCTGTGATGGGGTCATGGGCCGCCGGTAGGGTGTGAGCAGCCAGGGATGGAGTGGGTATCCACTGTCACCTGTGTGGAGATGGTGGAGGTTAGTGTCTTGTTCAGGCTCAGACTGCCCCAAGCCCTGTGGGCCACACCCATGGCACCTCTGGCCATACCCCCCCTTGCCCACAATATGTCAGTTCTACATACATACTCACCCACTAGATGACCTGTGGGGATGTCCCCACTCTCGAATCGGTGGCACAGTGCTGACTGGTGCCAGATGAAGGAATCATGTGCTCCCCCAGGGTGCGTGGCACAGACATTGATGATGCACCCACTGGCATCACACACACCACCTGGCTGTTGACACTGGCATATCCCTTATGATTCATGTAGCCAGCCCCATCGGGGCCAGGTGGTGTGCGTATGGCCACACGGGTGCAGTCTATCGCCCCTAGCACACCAGGCATACGTGCTACCCTGTGGAACTCCTGTATGTTTGCTGTGCGCTCTGCCACAGTGCTGGAGAAATGGATGTACTCCATGGCATGTGGCAGCAGTGTGCTGAGGAATTGGGTGAGGATGCATGACGTGGCCAACTGTGTTATGCCTGTGGTATCCCCTGTTGGTCTCTGGAAGGTACCCGTGGTGAGCAAGCACATGCAGGCTGTTACCTTTGTCTCCACTGACAGAGCATGACTCTGTCATGTGGATGCCTGCATCACATCACTGCACAGCTCACAGAGCCGCCTCAGTATTGCCCTGTTCAGGCGGTACCGGCCCACTATCTCAACATCTGTGTACAGCTCATAGCTGGTGTTGGCTCGGTACTGTCTATTGGGGGCATAACGCTGACGGGCCCTTCCATGGCCATGTCCCCCTGCAGCTTGCCTTCTCACCCCCATCATTACGGCATCCATGTGGAAGGTGGCACTGTCCATGTCCCTGGCTTGCGTTCCCCCCCAGCTGATGTTGCTTTGTTCCCCCCGCTGTCCTGACTGCTACTTCCCCTGCACCGGGTACACCTACTGGCCTCTGCTGTCTGTGGCCCTATACACCTTCCCTTGCCCCTCTTGTGTGGTGTGGTTTCCCTGGCCTGCCCTCTTTCTCCCTGTTTCCCTGTGCCTGTCTCTGCCTCTGTCTCATGTGGCTTGCCTGTAGCATTCTTGCGCCTCTTCCTTGATCCTTTTTATTTTGGCTCATTTCCGCTATGGCGCAACTTCCGCCTGCTCCACTGTTGCGCATTGCACAAGTCTTTGAACATCGCACTGTGCCCTTTATGCATGGTTCCATCCCCTTTGGTTGCACATGCCTTCATTATCATTGCACTGTTGCTCAGCATGTTTTCAGTGGCGCAACTGCCTCCTGCTGAGTATGGCAGAATGGAGCAATTTTGGACTTGCGCAGGCGCAACCCTTTTAAATATCCAGCCCAAAGTCTTTAATTCATACCAATGTGTGCAGACCTCAAAACGTAAAAACATGAAACTGGAGTAACCCCAACAAGGCTCCACCAACTCCTACCACTTTCACACAAGCGTCTTCATGAAGTGTCCCACCCACAGTGATACTACATTTTTAAAACCCACACTTAAAGACATATGCACCATTTAAACCCAATACAAACATAAATGCATCAACAGTGTGAGAAAAACATTAAGATAAAAAAGTATCAAACAAAGGTCTATAATCAAGGAACTAGCCACAATATTTCAGCAATACATAAATACAACTACTAAGAATAATCTAAGATACAGAAAACTGACATGCAGGAATAAGATGCTAAGTTATCTGAACATGCATGTGTTTCATTTCATAATGGCCTGCATGTTAATATACAAATATCCCATTCCTCAACAAAGTGATGAGGTATGATTTAGGTACACAGTTCATCCAGTATAAAAATACACTAGGCTTTTAACATATCGGACCTCAGTCCCAAACTCACCACCTTTGTAAATCTGGCAAGGTTCAAATCTTATTATAGAGAACCAAAAACATATAGTCAAGCAAGGCACATAAATTGAAGGACCATGAAACGATATACAAAGGGCTAATCAAATTTACATTTTTTTAATATAATTACCTTTAAAAACACATCCCCAAAAATTTTTTATGTGACTAAATTGTACGTAATATCCTTAATGACTAAAATAAAAAAATGTACACAGGTTAGGTTAACCATGGTGGTAAGGGGTCAAAAGTCTATAAGGTACTGTGCAGGCAAAGGAATTGTTAATAATCTGTTGCATTACATTAACAATAAACAATAGTCACAAATGCACTAATCCAGCTTATTTTTCCAGAAAGGCTGAAAGCTCGAACCCCTCATTCAATCTGGGCCCTCGCAAGGTCCACAGTGTGCAAATCCAATATGCCTCTTTTGGGGACAACACATTTTCAGCATCCCCCTTTATACTGTATGGACTGTGTACCCCAATTATACCTCATTGCTTTGTTTAAGAAACATAGAATTTGCTGGCAGATGAGGACTACTTGGCCCAGCTAGTCTGCCTATTCTTCCCTGCCTATAGTATCACAGCAGATCATACTTGATCTCCGACCTTTCACCCATCCCCTTTCCCTTTCCCTAAGGACATATGGAAAAACAGTCATATCTTGCACTGGATCCCTCCTCCATTGTCACAAATGAACACATTAAAGAGTATTGGACCCAGGACTGACCCTTGTGAGTCCCCACTGATAATCCCACTGACCTTGAATACAACCCCCTTTAGAATCACCCTGTGTTCTCACCCCATGGTAAACTCTCCACCTATCTAGTGACTTTTTCCCCAGCATCTAAGTTCCCCAATGAGTTTATCATCCTCTTGTGGGGTACAAAGTCAAAGGCCTTGCTAAGGTACAAGTACAGGACATTCAGTGCTTGGCCCTTATCCAATGCTTGCAGAGTGGCACTGAAGAAATCTATGAGGTTAATCTAAAAGGACCTATGCTTCACAATGTCATGCTGCTTGCTATCCTTGAGTCCATGAGACTCTAGGATGTCGGACATCTGCTCCTTGATTATGGTCTTAATTAAGGAGCTTCCCGTAATTGGCAGTCAGGCTAACTGGTCTATAATAACGGAGGTCCATTTTTTCCATAACGAACCCCAGTTATAATATGCTATTATAACTGTGCCTGTAAAGGGGTAACAGTCATTTCAATTTACAAAAAAGGGGACAAAAGAGACTCTAGAATGTACAAGCCAATTTCTCTTTTGGACATAACTTGAAAGATTTTTTCCAAAATTATACTAACAAGGTTACGTGAGTAAATTGATAATTTAGGTGGGCTTTCAGAATTACAAACTGGTTTCATTCTGGATATTGCACTATGGATAACTCCATTACATTATCGCACCTCTATAAGAAATATATTCAACTAAGAAAGCAAAAATTATATGTTGCTTTCATTGACTTCAACTCCGTGTTGACATGGTTTCCAGATCTGCACTTTGGCAAATAATGTATTCTTGGGGTATTGAATCTGAGCTAATTAGTATTATAGGGGAGCTTTACACAAATGCTTGGGCTCACATTAGAATGGGTAACCAAGGTCAACTTTCATCTTCAATGCCTACCAACAGAGGACTTAGACAGGGTTGTGCACTTGCACCATAGCTTTTTTTGTATATATATTAATATTTTGTTTAGTAGAACTAGCAGAGACTACTTCAGATTCACCACTAATTGGCAATATGTGCTGCCTGGCATTAGCTTATGCTAATGATTTGGCACTTCTAACATTATCATATTCAGGATTGCAGAAAAAGCAAGACTCCCTTATGGCCTATGCTGAGAAATATAACCTGAGGGTTAATGAATCTAAAAGTAAAATATTTTTTTTTATCCAAAAACCTTATATTAAGCTGGAAAACTAGTGGTAAAAACTTAAAACAGTAAACTCATATGTTTACTTAGGTCTAACCTTTTCTAATAATGGTACTTCGACAAAGCACACAAAGTTTAAATTTGAAACTTAAACAAACTGCAGGTTCACTATTAAAATTTAATTATAGGTACAGTGGTTATACTGTAAGACCTCTGCTGGTGGCCACTAGGGCCAATTATTTTTCCCAAATTCTCTGCCAGGCTAAAGTATGGGACATGGGACTTGGATAAAATGTGCCAGATAGAAATTCCCCTTAACAAACTTTACAAATCTGCTCTGAGATTAGGTAATTCTGTTCCAGCCACACTAGTAAGGGCAGAATTGAGAATGACCAGCCCAAAAGCTTTGGTGGTAGCCAGGAAAATCAACTATTGGATTAGATTATTCGGGATGGATACCCATAGATTACTGCATATGTGTTTGGCTGAAAAGACAACTTGGCAGACATTGGGTTGCAGGCAGTCAAACTGGTTGAAAAATATAAATCTTTATCTTACTACACATAGTCTGGAATGTTAAATGGCTATGTAAATAAGGGGGATACTAATCAGTCTAAAATATAAAGACCATGTAACAAACAGAATATTTAACATCTATAAAGGTAGAGACTTGGACAAATATCCCACCTAAGGATCTCATCGTGGATTGTACAAAATCACACTAAGCATGTATATAGGTATGGTAAAATTGGTATGGTAAAATTTTATTTATACAGTGATAAAGCCATTAGGGTTCCGAAAATCCCTATTCACAAGGCGTATCCATTTACATAATACAAAAAAAAGTTACAACTTTACAAATAATTATGAACAATACAAAAAATACATAACATACAAAACAATACATTACAGTTTCTAAAAATCATCAAAAACAGGCAAATGATCATTTGACCTCTACATTATTTTCATCTATTCAACAACAGCGAAAACTGAGTTCATGGTTCAAACCATTTTTAAAAACATTATCAGTGATTGTTAATTCACGTAGAAAAGGGGGGAGACAGTTCTAGCTAAAGGCTACTTGGTACTGAAGAGTCATTTCACTAAATCGATTTTTTAATTTAGGTATAATTAGGTCCCTTGCACCAGTTTTTCTTAAATTTAAACCATGTTTTGGTTTTTGTAATTTTTTTTAAATTATCTAACAATTGATTTTTAAATATATTCCGGACCTGATTTAACCAAATTCCTTTTGCCCGTAAATTTAATGAAGTCCATCCTAAATCTGTATACATAATACAGTGATGGGTTTTGGGGTCACACCTTAACACAAATCTTGCAAGCTTATTATAAAGTATATCTAAGCTGTTTAAATGTTTTTTTTTGCTGTATGTCTATAAATGTGACTTCCATAATCAATAACCGGCATTATTAATTGATTTATCATAGTCAATCTTGTTTCTCTTGTCATACAGTTTGATATTCGTCTCATAGCTCCAATCTTAACATTTGTTTTCTTTATTAAATTTGTTATGTGCTGTTGAAAAGTAAGGCATTGATCTATTTGTATCCCTAGGTACTTGTATGTTTCAGTTTGTTCTAGAAGCTTACCCTCTTGTGTCATTATTTTTAATTTTGAGACACCCTTTTTGTCCAATGCAAAGGACATAACCTGTGTCTTTTTATTATTTACTAATAGACCCAGAGATGAAAAATGACCTTGTATTGGGCAAAAGTCACTCTGTAACTTTAGTTCTACCTCACTTATAGTTTCTCCTACTGCTACTAAGGCCGTATCGTCTGCATAAAGGCGGATTTTTGAATATCCAATATTCTTTGGTAAGTCATTCAGATAGACTATGAACAAGAGGGGGCCCAGGATAAATCCCTGGGGAACCCCTCTTGTCACATAGTCTATTCTTGACTGCTGTCCATTTAAAACAACAAATTGTGACCTTTTATCAAGATATGATGTAAACCAATTACAAGTTTCTTCCTCCACCCCTATTTTCATTAGTGAGTCTATCAAAATACTATAGTTTACTAAATCAAATGCTTTGGATAGGTCCATGTATACCACACCCACGAACTTTGCCTCCCCAAGTGGAGTAGCTATAAGATCCAAGAAGTCCATGAGTGCGGTAGCAGTGGAGCTACCCTGCCTAAAACAATACTGTTGTTAGGTTAGTTTGTTATACTTTTCTAAGTAGTCCATTAACTGATCATGGACAATTTTTTCAAATAACTTAGAAACTGTGGACAATAGGGCTATTGGACGATAATTTAAAATGTCCATGGGATCTCCTCCCTTATCTATTGGTATCACTTTGGCTAATTTCCAACTAGAGGGGAACTGTCCCTCCCTTAGGCTCCAATTAAAAATATCCTGTAATATCCTGTTCTACCTATATGTGTTAACAGACCACATTTTTCACAAATTACACACTAAATATCTTCTGAAACTTTTTCAGAGCAATATATTAAAGTCCAGATATTTAAAAATAGCTGATATAAATGACAGATATTGTGACTGTACAAAGTAGGAGTTAGAAAATTTGTACAGTATCATGTCATGTTCACCTGCCATTGGTAATATTGAGCCTAGAAAGCACTAGTTGCAACTTATATGGGATTTGATTCAACCATCAGATAGAGATACTTTATTACACATAATGGGGCAGATATTCAAACTGCACCCAGGAAGGGCACAAGTGGATGCTCTGCACAATTGAGTTGAACCAGAGAACAAATGTGCTATATTCAAACAAGATGCGCTACCATGCATCTCATCTGAATATGGTACAAAATGCCCATGGCACAAATGGGATCCACCGATGATGCTCCGGCGCATCCCCCTGCCCAGTCTGAATACCTGGAATGGGGATGCACCTGAAGCAAATTCCAGATATTCAGACCAAAACATGCAAAGTGGGCTATTTGCCATGCAAGGCGCAAATAGGGCCATTTGCCATGCAAGGCACAAATGAAGTCATTTGCATGCCATTATGGCCCCGTTTGTATGTCCTGTGCAGGGATGGGCCTGACAGAATGCACCAGGCACCCTGCAATTTCCTAGTACAACATGCACACAACTCCCTGGCAGTCAAGTGGCCCCTCCCATCCCTGATCATATCGCACAATAAATGTGCACCCTTAACCCTGGTTGTCCAGTGATACTTCCCTCCCAGCCCCGGTCCAGTAATGGAATACATCTATTCCCATATCTCTGGTAGTCCAGTGGCCCCCCTCCCATACTCGACCTGATTGTAGTGACATTTCCATTCCAAAAAGTACCCTGGTAGTCCATTGGTACCCCCTCCCATACCAGTAGAATACAGTAAATCTGATCTGTAATAAAAATTGTTGCTTTTTGCTTGAAGCTGCAAGGGCACCCACAGCTGCACCCTCTACACCTAAAGAAATTGGTTACTGCTACCTAGAAGAATTAAGTTCCAGACATGTCTACTAGCCAAGAAGATGCTTCTAGGCCTATCCCCACCCCCCCCAATCAGCAGTAGTTCACTACTTCTGCCCTGTCACCAATCTCTACAATACCAGGAGCATGGCTTGGCATGCCCTTGAACTGCCTTTTTGCCATACTCAGCTGGGCAAGCATTCTTTTACTGTTAGGGCCACTGGCCAGTTCAATGAGCTGCCTGATACCTTGCTTAATCTATCTAAGTTTGACCAGTTTAAGAGACTACTAAGAGCAACCCTAACAGTTCAATGCAACTGTGACTTCTAATCATCCCAAGTCCCTCCCAGTATACACTTTGAACTCTGTCATACTCTGGTTCTGCGATCATGTGCCATTACAATGCTTGTTTTACACTGCTTCTGTTTACCTGCTTTATTGTAAACAGCATGCAATTGATCTAGCCTATTTATTTGTACTTATTTAATTATATTGTACTTGTTTGACTTCATTCCACTGGAACTCACTTACTGTTATTTTTGTGTTGCCGTGTAATCTCTGTTATTGTGCTCAAAGTCATTCTGCAAAACGTTCAATGAATAAATAAATAACCAAATAAATGCTGCACTCAGGACCCTCCCGGGACTGTAAAGACCGAGCAGAAGTATTCATTCAGAATATCAGCTTTCTGCCCATCTCCCTCCACACATGCCTCACCCTTTCTCGATCTTTCTATTTCACCGATGTTCTTTCTTCTTTCACTGACATATACAAAGTATGCCAAGTATTAGGAAGGACATCACAGTATAATTTGAAAATCTATGGGGCCATGAAGAATATAGTAATTG
This sequence comes from Neoceratodus forsteri, assembly GCA_016271365.2. Lineage (NCBI taxonomy): Eukaryota > Metazoa > Chordata > Ceratodontiformes > Ceratodontidae > Neoceratodus > Neoceratodus forsteri. The sequence continues at coordinate 939,402,030 of CM057449.1, read as the reverse complement.
GTTTGGAGGTGAAGCATAGATTATGGAGGTGTATAATCCATGTGGTCAGCAAGGAAAATGTATTAGTCTAGCTCAACAGGCTGCACCACTATAGTTATAGTGGTTGCAGACTGTCATGCCACCACAAACACAGCAATCCCTAGCAGCAGCATGCCAACACCTACCACAAGGGAGTTACAGTAATGAATATTCAGTGTTGACCTAAAGGCTTTCATTACTTTCTGTTTGTAATCTGCTTTACCCCATGTTAATTACTTCAGTGGAAAGCAAAGTGGTTCAGACAAATTATTGATGCTAAAGTAAGTTCATGGGCCCATAACCAAAGCTGAATTTCCAAGTGGTCATCTTTTCTTACCCTTCGTTAGTTGTAATGGGTACGGTTGTCAATAAAGGGACACTGTCAACCCTTTTTTTTATCATATTATTCCTAGCTGAAAACCCACATTTTATGATTGCTTACCATCTCTAAAAATCATTAATATTGCTTGTTTGTTTTATTTCTTTTTTTAGTAGAACTGAAATGCTTTGATCTACTCTTATTGCATACTTCTTGGCATTAGAAATGCCTCCAAAGAGTGCAGCCACTCATGATGCAGTAGTCTTCTCTCCTCCTACACAATCTTGAGTGATTAGACAGTGTTCGGGTGTTCCAAGTCCAGGAAAGATGCTGTGGGAATTGATCAAGGATTGTAAACAAACATGGATTTGTGTGGCAACACCAGAATGGTTGGCAGTCTATCACTTTTAAAAAGAATAAAACAGAATTAGTTTCGAACTACCAGCTACAGTAATAATCTCTAAACAATGTGACCACTCATAATATGTGTTTTAAGCTTGAGACACTTTGATGTCTAAGGGGGGTTGACAGTGTCCCTTTAAAGTGCTTCTGAACAGAAGCTCTGAAACTAATATAATCAGAGTCCTGATTTAGTGCCTGAGGCAACAAGTTCCAATTAGCTTGTGCTATATAAAAAGCAGTTTGCATGCCAATCTTCTTTAGTAATGCAGGTGTAATAAATACTTTTCTACTAGAAGATCTAGGATGATACTCCAAATCAACTGATTAAAAATACTGCATTAAGTAATTTGGATTAAGTTCTGTAAAGGCCCCTATGTGATATCAAAGACCAAGAAATGTTTCAACTGTTGCTCAATGATTTCCAACCTAGGAAATCAGATAAAGTATAATGTTGGTGTGTTTATCACATTGTAGTGTAAAAGGAGCAACAAATCCGGACAATCGGCCCTGCAGTTGGGTAGCCAGGACTGACAGTGGTCAGTGTTTGAGGTCTGGAAACCTCCAGCTTTGAGTAGGGATCCCACAATGGGGTGAGTAGTGCTCTAGCTGGGGGTGGGGGGTCTGACAAAGATTGGAGTGCTCTACTGATCGGCACGGTGTGGTGATAGTTTAATCAACTGGTGGTCCATCACCCTGAGCCCAGATCCCTTGCAGGAAGTTCAAGAAGAACTTGACTTCACATATTGTATATTCCCCAGACTGGACTTATAAGACTCTTAAAAGCAGTGTACCCATTTTAAAAGAAATCTGGTGTTAAGATAATATTATTTATTTAAAATAAGTGTATTGGAGTTCGAGTAGATTGTCGTTTTATATAGGGTGACTGGTTGCACTGGAGTGTGTGCATATAAGAGTGAGCATGTACTGGGAATTGGGAAGTATTGGGGTATCATTTGGGGATATGGGGAGGGTTGTGGTTAAGTTTTCAGGTGTAAGAGTAGGGTGATATTTTATTTTGGGGGTGGCTAATTTTATACTTTTGGTTGAGTTTTGTTGGGTTAAATTATCTGTGGCCTACTAGTACTCTCTCAGTATACTTACAATTGTGGATCCACCTCTCCCTACAGTAACTATCAGTCATTGTGAAGAGATGGGGATTCCCAAGACAGAATGGCCAAAAATGTAGGACTAGTTTAGGGTTGGCTTTCAGGGAATGACGAGATCAGGAGTGAAAAGATACAAAGGTGCCCCCAAAGACAGTGAAAGCTGAGCAGAGGCACACCATGTTTGGTTCTGATCTTGAGAGTGTGTGCTAGCTCCAGTAATCAGATGTCAGTAGGGCCTGCTAAATCCACCACTCCCCTTGGGTAATTAATTGCAGTGCAAAGTCAACAAATGATAATTCTGCAGTGTTGACAAAGTTCATTGTAGACTCCAAGATGGACCCAGAGTGTATCCCCAAGATCTGACTGGTTGATAACGATGGCCCTTTGCTGGAGGCATCTATCCAGGTCAGATACTCAGTGGTGCAATGTCTGGGGAGAGACTGTAAAAGGGATGGGATGTCCATTTGCTTTACATCTTTTTTTAATCTCACAGTATCTCCAGTGAGTGAAACACAGTCATGTGAATGTGGGGCAGTGATGGGGTGCAGGATACTTCTTATGTACTGGCCTCTGGGGTCTGAGACAGAACTGCTGCAAGAATTCATGGATTTTGTCATGGATATGGTTTTGAACACCCCCAGGTGCTTAAGTCAAGGGAATTTCAATGCCTTGATCAATGATGAATTTTTGCAGTTTGATCAGATGTGCCTCCAGCAGATGAGTCAGCTGAACACCTCACAGGTTGTTGCTACCACTACCCACCAGCTCAGCCATACTTTGAACCTGGTTTTGTCACTGGGGCATAACATATCTGATGTCATGGCTGATCTGGTTAGATGGTCAGATAAAAACACCATGGGATCTGAATGCTGGACCTCTAATTTAACCTACACTCCAGGCAAGTGGACAATATAATTTCAAACATAATGTTGAGCCTGACAAGCTCCTGGTGATAATGGATGTCTCAGGCATGATGTTGGCTTATGTGGGGGATGCTAAAAAAGATGTTGAGTGTTATAATATGTAACTTGGGGCTGCTTTGGACACCCTTACACCTTACTATATATGCCAACTAGTGTCCTGTTGTGGCTAGCTGTGGTATGATACTGAGCTCCACCAGTTAAAGGCTATCAGGCCAATGTTGGAACTCTCCTGGTGGGGGCCCAGGTATTTGGAGGAGAGAATGACTCTGTGCTTTCATTATGATGAGCACCAGAGAGTAAGCACCCTGAAAATGGCAGTGTTCCTCTCCCAAGTGATTGCTGCATGGAAGATTTGTCATACTCAGTTCTTCACCACTGTTAGCAGACTTTTGCATCCAGTCTGTCTCCAGTCCACAGGAGCCATTACTGAGGAAAACTGCAAGGAGTTTGGTAGAGTTTGTCTCTAAAGTGTGCCCTTTCCTAGATCTGGGATCTCATGGAGTGAGTTGTCATAACCCTGTGATGTCCAGTTCTGACCTGTCACAGGCACTCTGGATGTCTAGTGAGTTTGGGCCTGTTATAATAACTAAAGTACTCCAGATAGTCTTGAGCTGTATCATACTTATTATTCACTTGACTAAGAGCCTCTCAGACTGTTGGTGGATTGTCAGGAGGCCCTGAGCCAGGTAATCATAGGGAAAAATAATCAGATGCTCTCTTGAGGATGGTCTTTCCATCAGCCCTGACACAGCCTTAGTGAGGCCCCTCCTGAAGAAACCACCTTTAGACCCTGGTTTCCTTGCAAATTACAGACCAGTCTCTAACTTCCCCTTTTTCATAAAGGTTTATTTTTTTTACTTATTTATTTCTTATTTTATTGAAAACTTCAGTGATTACCTTTCATCACAAGGTCTCATTTACAAAGGTTCCAAATCAAATACATAGGCACCAAAAAAATTACAAATCAATAAGCAGTTCTGAAGGAAATGCAGTTGAGTCAGGCTCAAATAATTAAAGACAGAACAATAAAATACAGTTTTGAAAACATCTATACCGTTAATTGCATAAAAAGTCAAAGGTTATGTAACAAGAGAAACCAAATAAAACTGTTTAATGGTTACAATTAGACTGCAAAGATTTATTAAACTGATTGAACTTTGGGAGATTCAGCAGTGTATCAAGCAGTTTGTTTAATGAGTTAGTGGCCCTGAAAGCAAATTACCAGTTGCCCCTCTGAGTACACTAGAAGTGAGGTTTAAGAACATTCCTGGCCATGGCCCTGTTGTTGTATTGGCTGGAGATGGTAGTGAAGCTATTAAAGTAGGGGTGGTAGGCCCAAGAGTGCCTTTTTGGCCAGAAAACATGTCTGGAGGTGAAGACGGTTACTGAGAAATTGTAGTGTTCGGTCTTGAAGCTCATCTAGAGATCGCTGACATCTACAGACCCCTCCAACTTGGTTTCAAGCAGTGGCATAGTATGGAGACAGCACTCGGGGTGAAAAATTACCACCTCTTGGCCAGAGATTGAGGGGGTTGCTCTAATCATATGCTACTTGATACATCATCAACCTTTGGCACTGTGAAAAACTGTATGTTGTTAGATCACCTGAGGTGATACAGAGGACTCACTAGAACCATTCTAGGATAGTTTGAGCCCCTTCCTATGGGCAAAGTGCAGCAGGTGGTGATGAGTAACTTTACAATGGCCACTGCACATCTGTGTTTGTGGCATACATAAGGGATCGATACTGTCCCATTGTTTGCATTCTACAGTATATGGTGCCCTTGATTAAGGTCATTATGCAGCACAATGTAGAGTTTCAGTGTATAGCACATGATACTCAGCTGTACTTGTCATTTGTTCCCCACAAAAGAAATCCTCCCTTCATGCTATATAACTGCTTAGCCAAAATAAATGACTGTATGGCATCTAGCTGGTTAACGCTCAACCCAAACAAGAAGGAGATGCTATTGGTTAAATCAGTTCTTTATAGGCATGCAGTTGTGGATGTAGGAGAAATCAGTGTAAAACTTAGAGATTCCATGATTACAGCTGTGGATAGGATATGTTTTGAACTGTAGGATGATGCTAGAACAATTATTGGCAGTGGTCTGAAATGGCTTTTTCCATCTGCATAGCATCACCCTGATCAAGCGAATGAGCCCATGGGATACAGTGCCGTAAAAATAAATTCTACTGCTTCTACTACTACTACTACTACTAGTACTACTACTATACAGTGTATGGTCAAATGTTCTATGCAGAAATGAATACCTAGAACAATGTTCATATGCTGCAGGAGCTCCGTCATCTTAGTTGTTGTGCTGCACTAGTTACGTAGCTACTGCAGCACAACAACTTGGAACATGTCTGCGCATGCATGTTGCACAAACTTCTACTCTTCTTGAAACAGCTGTGGCAGTGAGAGTTGGACCTGGAAGAAAGTGGCAGTGAAAAATCTATCACAAAAATAAAGACTCTGATGTTATATTTTAAATAAAAGACATTAGTTTTTCTTGTGTATGTGGACCCTACACTATAAAAGACAATGCGTGATCTACTATCGACAACAAGCATGTGTGGCCATCTTGAGGTAGCCATGGCAACCAAAACTTCTTGAGCTTTGCTCTCAAGGCTTAAACAGTCACCATGGCAACCTCTCAATGGCTATACATGCTTGTTGTCAATAGATGACCATACATTATCCTCCATACTACTACTATTCTACTACTGCTGTACTACTACAATTCTACTACTTCTATACCACTACTACTAATATTACTATTGTATAGAATATCTAATTTGAGGAGTATGCCTTTTGATGCAAACACGAAGGCACTGTCCACACTGCACTGCTAAAACTGGCATAGCTACCAGTTTAAGAGAGATTACAACATTTAGTATCCACATTATTGCCCTGTTGGGTGGTTTTTGAAAGATGTTGTTCAGACTACCTCAGGAGCTGGTCTCAAGAATATCGTTAGCCATATAAATCATTCTGCTCCCCTCTGCCTCTCCCTCAGTACCCCACAGTGCCTGCCAGAGAAGAAAACAAACAAAACTACCATGCTTCTTGTTCACTGATCTAGAAAGCGCTGATGAGGTGTTATGTTGCTGGGCTTGGCTCCTGCTAATTAGACAAGTCTAGACATGGATCTCTAGATCCATAATTGCTCCCATGTGATGTTTCCTCACAAGTCCTGGCTCCTGTTGGCAAAGAGAGGATAGACATGGGCTGCTAAGACCTTGCTTAAGAAAAAAAATAAACTGCTTCCCCCCAGGTTCCCCTTATCCTGCACCACCTCAAGTAATAGTATGCCTTCTAATTCTGCTTACACTTGCCAGCTCAGACAGTTCTGTATGATTCACTCTGTGCATCCCTTATACTGTTTGAAGCACAGAGATCATGTCCACCCTCAGCCTTCTTTTTTTTAAGCTAAATAAGTTGTTCATGTTTAATGTTTCCTCATAGTTTGTGCCTCCAGCCCATTGTTCAACTTAATGGAGCCATGCAGGACCCTCTCCACCAATTCAATGCCCTTCCTGTGTTATCATGACCAGAACAGGATGAAGTATTCCCGGTGTGGTCTAACCAAGGTCTTCTACAGTAAAGCAATCTAAGCAATCCGAATATTACAATAAAAACAAAACCTACTTGTATACATACCTTGTACAGGAAGAAGATTACCTCCTGTGATCTTCTCCCCCATGTATCCCAGCATTATATTTGTTCTCTTGACAGTAGCAGCGCATTGCCTCAATTTGCTATTTGCTTCCTGTTGTTCTGAGGGGCTCACTTTGATATTCTTTCTACAAGTTTACCATGTGCTATGGTGTTTAATGCCTTGCTGGAGTACAGATAGATGACATCCACTGCACTGTCCCTACCCAGCTGAGCCAATGCCAAATTTGTATTCTGTGAATGTGCCAAAACTCAGCATTGTTTACCTTTGATTCAATCAAATTCAGTTGTAATCATCTCAGATGCTGAGGCGGGTTACATGCCATTGCACTTTCTCCCTTTGTTGGACCTAGCACTTTATTGCAACATCTCCCTGCCCCTGCTTGAAGCAAGTTACAAAGAGCTATCGGAGTGACAGGGTAAGAGACATTTCCTAGCCCCTGTCAGAAGCAAGTTAAAAAGATCTATCAGAGTGACTGGGTGAGAGACATTTACTTCAATATTATCTGCTTCACTCACAGCTGCTGCAGGACTTTGTATCATATCGCCATACGAATGGCATGAAAGGCTGTTCCACGTTCTTTATTGCACTGCTGTGTGGGGTTTGGAAGAGCAGACATCTTGTGATGCAGGTAAGAGGTGGGGTTATTTGAGCAATGAGGCATGACAAGGTGAGTGTTATCGTGTAATAACATCACTCCTGGGGTGGGTTGTAGCATGAGGCGAAGCCGAGTGCTTCCACCACCTCAGGAGTGATGTTATTACACAATAACACACATTGGAGTGCCTTATTGCAATTGTACAATGGCTTGATGTTATACAAAATAAAAAAAAATTAAAAAATGTTTTTAGTAGATTTTTTGTGTTCCTAAAGACAAAAGAGCAATGAAAAGCTCCAATAAATCAATACAGTGATGTTATTGTGTAATATCATCACTGTCTCAGGCACCCACTGACCAATCAGAATACAGGAAATTTCCTTGCCATTGTATAATCTCCTTTAAATGCCTGTGCTGCCCACTCAGCTGGAGATCGTAATCATCTCAGGTGCTGAGGCGGGTTACATGCCATTGCACTTTCTCCCTTTGTTGGACTTACACTTTATTGCAGCATCTCCCAGCCCCTGCTTGAAGCAAGTTACAAAGAGCTATCAGAATGACTGAGTGAGATACATTTCCTAGCCACTGTCAGAAGCAAGTAAAAAAGATATATCAGAGTGACTGGGTGAGAGACATTTACTTTAATATTATCTGCTTCACTCACAGCTGTTGCAGGCCTTTGTTGTACCATATCACCATACAAATGGTGTGAGAGGCTATTCCATGTTCTTTATTGCATTGCTGTGTAGGGATTAAAAGAACGGACAGCTGGTGACATCAGGGAAGAGTTGGGGTTATTCTTTAAATGCCTGGGAGCATGAGCGTGAGTTGCACGAGTGCTACTCCTCCCCAAAATTAAGTTTTTGTTTAGCTACTGGGTCTAGGATTAAGTAGCTTGAGGCATTTCTTGACTGTTCTAGCTAAGTTAGTTATCTTGCCTGTATTATTTTTTAATTTTTTGAGGCCCTTTTCCATTTTTGTCAAATAATGTTATCACTGTGTATATTCATTATACTCTGCTTCCCATCCATTTCAACTGTTGAGAAAAATTGGAAGCAAGACTTTGATTCTTGTTTAGCTGTTAATTGTTGGTGTAGCTTGCTTCAAACCAGATTTTAATGTAATGATTCTGAACTGCCGTGTTTTGCCTGGGGAGACTCTGGATATGTGGATGGGGTTCTATATAGTATATCATCTTTTTTGCTTTTAAAGGATCTTCAAATTACACTAAGTGATGCTAAAGGCCTAACCAAGAAAGAAAGAAGACAGATCCATAGAGCTTTGCCTCGTAGATTATTATTTTTATTATTATTAATCTCAAGGTCAGTCCATCCCCATCCTGGACCTAGTGTCTGATTTTCCTGGGCTGTTGATTCTTCAGAGTCTAATATAATTTTAAACAGACCAATGATTAGTCTTGTTCCTCTTAATGTGCAAAGCCTTAAAGCAAAGTGGGATCTTTTTAATGTTTGGATTGAGTAGCATAGGTTTGATATAATTACACTTTAAGAAACATGGCTCAATGACAACATTACTGATAATGAGTTTTTTTTACCAGGGTATAATCTCTTCAGAAAAGACTGTATGGGGACTGGAGGGGGTGAGGGTTATGATATATTCCAAGTGTCATCTCAGTGTGTTACAGTATTGGATATTTCCTTGGGTGAGACAAAGTGTGACATGTTAACTATAGATATAATTATTGGATAGCAAAAACACCTGAGTTTGAGTACCATTTACATACCTCCCGGGTATTTTTTGGATGGTTGGGATATAATAGTTGGGATAAAAAGTGCCCCCCCAGTCGAGAATGGGTTCCTATGGGAGATTTTCATAAGGATTGGGGTTCTTTAGATAAAGATGATGTTCGGGAACTTCTTTTGGATCAAGGCCTACAACAATTGATCGACAATGTCACCAGACATAATCATAAAACAGGTGGGGGAGCCGTCCTAGATAGGATAATTGTCCCCTTTAATAATAAAATCCATAATCCTATGGTTATGCCTGATGCCATCAGTGATCATTGTCCCATTTATTGTGAGTGGTCTGCAAAATCTCAGGGGTGTCCCTTAGTTCTTATTGTATATAGGAATTTTAAAAAATGTACTTCACCTAAAGTCAAAGAAGCATGTATACATGTGACTGGTCACAACTGGACTCAATAGGGAATGTTGATTCATTCCTTGAAGGTTTTAATAGTATCTATACCACAATCATTAATACTGTAGCCCCAATGAGAAGGATTAGGGTTAAAGCCCAGAAAAACAAATGAATTGCATCAGATCTATTAAAATCCCTTAGAACCAGGGATAAAGTGTGGAAGACATTTAAAGTTAATAAGGATCCTGTTGCTTTACAGAACTATAAAATGTTACGTAATAAGTGTAAGACCCAAGTTAGAAGAGCCAAAAGACAATATTTTTTATCCCAACAAGATAAGTTTTAAGTAATTCCAGGCAGACTTGGTGGGTCCCAAATGATCTTATAGGGAATTGCCATAAGTATTCTCCTATTACTTTGAATAAGGATGGTATTACCGTAAATTAACCATTTCAGGTTGCACAGATTTTCAGTAATTATTTTGGTGACCTTGAATATCTTAGGAACCCTTATTCCCCTATTTCTAGTGGGACACAATTAGGGGTTGATCTTAAAGATCAGTTTTGTTTTCCTTTCAATCAAGTTCCCCCTGCACAAGTTAGGGATTATATACTTAAATTAAGCCCAAGGCCAAATTTAGCCCACGATAATATAGATTACAGGTTTATTAGACTTGGAATAGATTCCTTTGGTTCCCCTTTATCAACTTTGTTTATTCTGTCCTTGCATTCAGGATCCTTTCTGTTTAAACGGAAAAAGGCAAATATTAAACCCAGCCTCAAAAATGGAAATCCTTAAACAGTATTTAATTACCGCCCCATATCCCTCCTGGACCCTCATTTTAAGGTGTTAGAAAAGATTATTCTGGATCAAACTACTGGGTTTTTGATAAATACTGGGCTGCTTTCAGAGGTACAGCATGATTTCAAACAGAAACATAATTCTGAAACAGCCTTGGAAGGGGTCACTGGCCACATACAGGGCACCCTAGATAAGGGGCACTCTGTTGCGGCCAATTTTGTGGACCTTACTAAGGCTTTTGATTTACTTGAATACAATTTGGTGCCCTCTATTCTTTCTGAATTTAACTTCTCTCAAAATGTTATTAATTGGTTTTCAGATTATCTACAGAAGAGATATCACTGTACCATAATAAATGGATTTTCTTCAACTCCCCATGAAAATCTGTGTGGTGTTCCCTAGGGTTCCATCCTGGGTCCAATGATTTTTTTCATTGTTCATCAGTTCTGCTCCTAATAGTTGCACCAACTCTATGAACTCTCTTTATATGGATGATGCCATATTATACTGTATTGACGATTATTCTCTAGCACTGAAGCATGTACAAGATGATTTCACTCAGTTTCAGAAATGACTTATTTCTAGACATATGGTGCTTAACTAAAAAAAAAAAAAAAGTTGATGGTCTTCACTGGGCCCAGGATGGAACTCTTACATTTACCACCTGTGTTAGATTTAAAGGGTGATATCATACAGAAAGTTGAAATTGTTAAATATTTAGGTGTTTACCTCGATTCTAATCTGACATTTGAATATCATATAAATTCTCTCTGTAAATAACTTCATCAAAGATTAGGAATGTTATATAGGGTACATCCCTTTCTTACTCAAGGCTCCCAAAATTTACTGACTTACAGTTTCTTGTTTAGTCTGTGGACTATAGTATAAATATTTATACTGCTACCACAGATAGTATCCTAGGTCACCTGAAAGTAACATTTAATTAAATTTTAAGATTTCTGACAGGTGCTGCTCCACATATTCATACTTGTGATTTACTCAAGCTTTCAGGCTGTAATTCATTCCATAATAGGGTGCTATTTAAGTCAGCTCAATTCTTATTTAAGGGTACTGTTGGTCTGTTGCCCAATTCTATTATCTCACTATTTCCTAAGGCATCAGATGAATGTGGGACTCACTCCCAGAGTAAGCTTACCTTCTCAGTCCCATTATGCAAGAAATCAATTATTCAGAGGTCTTTTTTATTTACATCTCCCTCTTTTTTTAATTCCCTTCCTCTTTATTTGGTAAAGGGCACATCTTTATTTACTTTTAAATGTTTTTTTATGGAAATGGTTGTATGATAAGGAGGAATGTAACTGTTTTGTGAAATAGTAATTTATGGTGATTACTGATTGATTGTTCTTAGTGTTGTTTAATATATCGTTGTTATATTTGTTAATGTATATATTTGTTTGTACTTATCGCATAAGAAAATGGGCAGATATGCTCATTTTGCTTACAGGTATAAAATAAAAATTAAATGAAATGAAATTGATCTTTCAGGCCACTTTATGATCACTTCAACCTTAGACAAGTTAATTGAAAATAAAACACTTTAGCCCTTCCCAGCTGGTCAGGGTCGGTAAATTGACCACCCATTTTACCACTCCAGTCATTTTCTAGCATCCTCTTCCCTAGATAGTTTTTGTAATAAAAAAGTTTCCATTTCTTGGCACTGTGCCAGATGCTGAGTTTTTTTTTTTAATCTGACTGAAGGACCAGAGAGGGAGGAAGAGGCTGACACTGACTGGGGTAGGCAAGGGGTGATAAAAGCTTGTTCACAAAAATGCCACCAGCAGCTTAATCTGGTTCAATTTCAGTTGGTTTGCATCTGCACCTCCCCCCCCCCAGGAGATGAGGCTGAAAATAGCAGTATTGTCTAGCCTTTCTTTCCCAGTCAACAAAAATTAAATAAATAAGGGGTGCAACTTGCCCCATTTGTAGCTTGCTAAACCATAATACTGAGGACCTGCAGTGTCGAAGTCAAAGTGTCAAAGCAAGAGCAAAGACAAGGAAACTGAATCTAAGTGAAACTGAAGTTGCCAGTTTCCACATTTGTTCATCCTTACTTATCTATTGATGAAAGACAGTCAGGTTAGTTTGGAAAGATTGTCTTTTTGTGAAGCTATGCTGTGTGCTCACTAGAGAACACCCCTACCAGGTGTAAAATTAGGCAGAATCGGAACCCTACTAAAAATGATGTGGTACATCCTAGATGGGCTGTCCTGGGTAAATAAACTACAAAGAAATAACCACACTTTCCATTTTGGCTTAAAACCTGTTGTACAAGGAGTTTCCAGGTAGACATGTTACAGCAATATTAAGAACATAAGAATTTGCATGCACAAGGAGACTGTGCAGTCCATCTAGTCTGCTAGAGATGTCTACCCCCCATCTACTGCTCTTGTTGAGGTGACTACATTGACTGTCCCATGCCCATATGAATTCTCTGACAATCTAAGCCACCAGTACCTTGGGTGGCAGGCTGTTCCAAGGGTTCATGACCCTCTCTGTGAAAAAGTATTTCCTAGCATTGGTTCTTAATTTACCGCCAACTAGGTGTAAGCTGTGCCCTCTTGTATGTACAGTCCTATTTTCCTGAAAGAGGTTACCAGTATGTAATACTTTTATCCCTTTTCTTTTTTAATCCACATTTTTCCTCCTTATAGAAGGGTTGGCAGGCAGCTCCAGCCCCTCCCTCAGAGGGGCTCAGTCTCCAGTCCTCAGTTCTCACTTCCAACCCACCTGGTAGGGCCCTCATGGGTTGCCCTCCCATGGCAGGGCTGAGGGCAAAGGGCATCGACTTTCCCTCCCTCCTGGAGTCCAATATCTAGACTCTGGAGGGCTGGTGTGAGAGCTACGGGGCCATCATGGAGCCTGCCAGCTCCAAAATTCTACTTTTCTCCCCTCCCCTTTTTTACCGTGGCTGCCCAAGTGGGTGTGGAGGCATGTGCTCACTGTGATCCATAGCACCTTCCCTATTCCAGCTGTTCCTGTCTGCACTACCCTCAGGGCCTCCACCTTGGGGCAGCCTTTTAGCGGTCATGGCTCGGTCCCAACCCAGGTGAGAAGAGCAGCTCTGCAGCCACTCAAGCCATCTCCTGCCCCCCAATGACCGAGGCTCATTCCCGAACCCAGGTTGCTGATGTGTTGAGGTGTGGCATCCAGCGTTTCAACTCTCAGTGCCACAGGGATGGCATGTGCGTTTACCCCTTTAACAAATTTAAATGTTTCTATCATGTCTCCCCGTTCCTTCTCTGCTCTAGGAAGAATAGATTTAACTGGCTGACTACAGGCCATAGGCCTACAGTCACTCCAGAAATCCACTACAGGATAAGCCTGTGACACCTTTTCTGTCGGAATTAAATGTGGTTAAGTGATTTGTTCAAAGTCACACAGTATGTAAGTAGAGGTTGTGAGAATCAAACTCAGGTCTGGATGTACCAAGCTCATTCACAGCTCATTATTCTAACCTCTAGGCTATACTGCCAGCCAAAATAATAATGTGATTATATGGATCCTTTGCATGAGACACTGTAGCATCTGGTCTGTGATCAGTAGGATGAAGCAATTCAGGAAAACAAAACAAAAGCCACTCAAACCACTATGAGGGTGCTGAACAGAACACTGGAACATCCTGATGACGCACCAGTGACATGCAAAACTGGTAGAGGGTCAGTCTTGTCAGTTGTTGTTGGCATTTTTGTCACTTTTAACAATAAATTATTCTGTTTGTCCAGTTCTGAGGAGTGCTGGTATTTGTTTTTTCATAAAGCAATTCAGGGCACACTTTTAGTGGAAACGCATCTTACTCTGAAGAAGAAATTTAGAATTGAGCAGAGAATCAAGATTGCTGAAAAGCAAATGAATATAAAGCTTAATGCTGGCTTTGGCAAAGTAAAATAAATCAGTTCAATGAAAAGTTTCACTCTGCTTACATATTAATACAGTATTTAAAGCTGGGGAATGAACTTAAAAGTTTTATCATGTCCTATCTTCATAAAAAGGGATGAATAAGCATGCTGTACAAACATATGCAACCACTGAACAAAAAAGGGTTACTTGTTATGATCTCCCCCCCCCTCCCTCAGCCCCGGACTCCTGCCACATGACACTGCCTTCTGGCACACAGGAAGATGCCCTGAGAGGAAATGGGAGGAGTTTGCTAAATAGTGGCACACTGTGGGGTGAACAGCTGTAGATGCTTGAGAGCCCCAGGGTCTATACTCTTTCCTGAACAGCAGAGCTCTAAACAGTCCAAAGCTAAAGTGGAGGAGGCTGCCAAAATGGGTACAATTCTGGGAGTCATGGTTACCCAGCTGGGTGTCCCTGGTTAACAACGTGATAGGTGATGCTGAACTAGATGTTCCAGTTTCTATTTTGCTTCAATCTCTGAGTTATCCAAGGAAAATAAGATACTGATCTGGTTTATGGGTCCCCTCCAGTTCCTGAGCTAAAATGTGGAAGCATGTGATGGAAGTAGGTGGGATGAAAGAATTATAGCCCCTAAAGCATCACTTAATTGAGGATTAGACACCCTGTGGGTCTCTCCTGGGTTTGGGTACCCTCTGTGCAAGGGAAATAATTGTTACTTCTGAAGTACAGTTGTTGAAGTCTGGTGAAGACAGCAGCAGAAACTGATTCCTACAGAGCACAACTGAGAGTGTGTTCTTGTTTTGCAGAAGATGAATTAACGTGAATCAACCTGCCTAAGTCCCCCCTTTGCACTCATAGCAGCTTACTAGTTTAATGCTGATGAAATTGGTTGCCAAATTTTCTATGGTCTCTATAAAAGTATGTCTCATTCTATGGTTTGGTTGGTAAATTATGAAAAAAGATTCTTCACTATTTCTTCATTACCTTGGAAATCTTCCATATAAATAACATTTACATAGATACATACATAGATACATAGATACATAGACAGTGTCGGCAGATAAGGGCCTATGGCCCACCTAGTCTGCCCATTTGAGCTTGTAAGTTCAGTTTGTTTTCCTAGAAGTCTATTTCCCCTTACCCCTGACCTCTAGAATTCCTTTATGTCTATCCCATGCATTCTTAAATCCCGTGATTGTTTCAGCCCCCACCACTTCCTCTGGCAGGGTGTTCCACTTGTCCACCACCCGTTCTGTGAAGAAATTCTTTCTCATGTTTCCTCTGAATCATCCTCCCTCCAACTTCATCCCATGCCCTCTAGTCCTGAAACATCTTTTTCGCTTAAAAATAGTGTTTTCCTGCACCCTGTTCCTCCCTGTAAGATACTTGTATGTCTCTATCATATCCCCTCTCTCCCTCCTCTCCTTTAGACAGAATTAAGCTCATGTTTCACTGACTGTAACTCCTATCATCCTTTGATATGAAAAGTGTCTGTATCAAAACAGGAGTGCTGCCCATCAGACATCATCTGGTGCCCATAGTTTTCCTTCTGTCATAATTCCTTTCTTTCCGATGCTTGTGACACCAAAGTCTGTTGTGTTGGAAATTATTATTATGTCACTAACAGTGGACTATAACTTCAGCAGAGGAAATGGCATAAAGTGCACATTAACTCTGAGGCCCAAAAATCCAATTTTCATAAAAATGTTCTAAATAAAACAGAAGGAAATGTAGTAAATTGAGAAAATATCCAAAATGAGAGTTGAACTGTGTCTGAATATTATGTTGTCCTAGAGACTGGAATTTTTATTGATTTTAAAAATAAAGCAATATCTCCTTAAGCCAGGAGTAATGCTTGCAGCACTTTATTAAATTTGACCAGGTTACATGCTGGAAGCTTCAACAGAAAATAATAGGCTCATCAGAAACAGAAGGAAATCATGGAAGACAGGGAGGAATCACTGTGCCAGTAAATAAAGCAGTGCCATATATGAACATACAAGGGCACACAAAATCACACATACTCCCACAATGCAAAGCATTGTGGGCTGTATATGCAAATCACCACAAAATGTTATGCTGGTTCAACTTTAAGCAGAAATGCATGGTACCAAAAGGCATCTCACACAGTCCACAGAGTGTGCCAACAGAAGGCACAAACACGTGTTTCATCCTACCAGGACTCATCATTGTGCCTCATCTGTATGACACCCTAGTGGAATGAACCAGCTGCCCTAAGTTGGTTTAACTGGGTTGGGTTGTGGTGAGCCATGCAAGGGCATAGTGACTTTTAACCCTTAGGCAGCCGACAGAATTAGAACATATAAGAATTTTGGACTGATGTATCAATCCGCGGCCGTGCAAGGGTTAAGAACAATTTAAATAGACACAGTTCTTAACTTCTTTGCAACCTGAAAAAAATACCTTTCAGCCTTTCATTAAGTAAGTACAGAACACTGTCCATAATAATGCGATGGAAAACAAGCAAAACCTAAGACCCATCATCAAACCTTAAGAACAAAGCTCTGAACATTATATGCTCAAATGTTAGCAAAGTTTGTAGTGCACTGAGCAGCATACTTTTTGAGTCATAATCTTATTGTGTGAAGAACAGGGATTTCAAGTGGTACAATGAGGGATCTCCCCTCTAACACAGACAGCTGAGAGATAAGTACTGAAATGTTTTCTTTATGGAAGATTGGGTCAGCACAAAAAACTACTATGATTATCACTGGCAGCCATATGAATACATGTAAAGTTATATGCACAGAAAATGAGTGAAGCACCAGATAATGCACTATGGTGCTCTCAGCAATCAGAGTCCAGGTAGCATAAGAACAGCAGCCATAGCTCCGGACAAAAGACAAGGACATCCAGGAATCAATTGCTCCATCCTTTATAACACAGTGAGTGCAGTACATCACTGGCAAAGGTGGCTACAGCACAATAAAACTGACATTTCACCTAGCATGCTGCTAGGTTTCTTCAAAGTAATTTGATAGGTTACAAAAGTGCTCAGTTTATACTAATTCACTTCACATCACATGTTCAGTGCAACCAATCACCTTACAATTAATGCATGTTCAAATCATAAGTGAATCACCATTTAAAAATATTCAACTATATTATTATATTAAAGTCAATTTCATGGAACTATATCAACTATTGGTACCCAGAAAATCTTTTACGTTTAAACTGCTTTGCTTATGTTGTTTATTTACAATAGCAATCAACCTAGCTCTTATTGCAGGGTTCATGTTTATGATAAACGTATCTACCTATGTGTTTAGATTTTGAAAAAAAACTGCATGCATAAATGCTTCATGCAAGCTGGTAGCCTTGGTGGAAGAGGGATGCCTGGATATCATAGCAGTCACAGAAACATGGTACACAGAGAACCATGACTGGGATGTTAACATACCAGGGTACATAACCTACAGGAGAGACAGGTAGGGGAGAAGGGGGGAGGAGTAGCTCTCTATGTAAAGGAAGGGATAAAAGCAACTGAACAAAAGAGTAAACAGGGAGGAGAAGAGGCACTGTGGGTCACCGTGGAGACTGGAAAGGGCACCACAATCCACACAGGGGTTGTGTACAGACCCTCATGTCAGGGGGAGGGAATGGACAAGGATATGATAGAAGGCATTCTTAGAATGGCAGAGAAAGGGGAGATACTGTTGATGGGAGACCTGAATATGCCAGATGTTAACTGGAGCACATTTGCTGCAGCCACATCCAAGAGCAGGGCCATTCTTGATGCCCTACAGGTGGCAGACCTTAGACAGCTAGTTTTGGAACCCACTCGTGAGGGAGCAATCTTAGACCTCATACTCTCAAATGGGGGCAGTGAGAGGATCTCAGATCTAGAAGTGGGTTGCTATCTGGGGACAAGTGACCATCAAACAGTGTGGTTCACGTTAAACTCAGCTACAGAGTCAAGCCATACAAAGTGAGGGTACTGGACTTTAGGAGGCTGACTTTGGCAAGATGGGAGAGTGCCTCAGAAAAGCACTAGCAAACAGGCTAGAAGGAGGTGTGGAGCAACAATGGGAATCATCAAAACTGCCATCACAGAGGCAACAAGCCTTTGTGTGAAGCAAATAAACAAATCAAAATGAAAGAAAAAGCCACTATGGTTCTCAAAAGAGGTGGCTGTGAAAGTCAGGAAGAAAAAGATAGCATTCTGGAAGTATAAGGAAACACAGAAGGAGCAGGACAGAGAGCTGTACCAGTTTAGGCAGAAGGAAGCAGAGAGAGAAGTCAGAATAGCAAAGGCCCAAACTGAGGAAAAGATAGCCAACTCAATTAAGAAGGGGGATAAAACCTTTTATAGGTACATCAGTGAGCGTAGAAAGACAAAGGGAGGGATAGTGAGGCTGAATAGAATGAACAGTGGGTGGGCAGAGGGGGACAGTGAAAAAGCAGGGATACCGAACGAATATTTCTGCTCAGTATTCACAAAAGAGGAGGGGGAAGTGCCTAATCCAATTAACAGAAGCAGTCTTGATAGGAGGGTCAATCCCAGTCCTTTCACAGAAGAAAGGGTTCTGCAAGAACTCCTAAAACTGAAGGTGGACAAAGCAATGGGTCCTGATGGAATTCACCCCAGAATTCTAAAAGAATTAAGGGAGGAACTAGTGAAACCACTGGCTACTCTTTTAATAAATCATGGGAGGATGGTGTGGTATCCGAGGACTGGAGGAAGGTGGATGTGATTCCCCTTCACAAAAGTGGGACCAAGACAGAGGCAGGAAACTACAGACCTGTCAGTCTGACCTCTGTGGTAGGGAAAGTGATGGAGTCACTTCTGAAGGAAAGAATAGTTGAGTACTTAGAGGCCAGTGGAGTACAGGACCAAGGCAGCATGGGTTCACAGCGGGAAGGTCATGTCAGACGTATGTAATAGATTTCTTTGACTGGGTGACAAAAGTAGTAGACCAGGGAGGGGCTGTGGACATGACCTACCTAGACTTTAGCAAGGCACTTGACACAGTCCCACACAAAAGATTAATAGTCAAATTAACCAGCCTGGGGAGGGTCCCAGGGTGGTAGCCTGGTAAAACATTGGCTGCACAACAGGACACAGAAGGTAATTGTAAATGGAGTCCACTCTGAAGAAAAGGGTTACTAGTGGGGTACCACAGGGTTCAGTATTGGGTCCAGTCCTTTTAATGTCTTCATCAGTGACATTGCAGAGGGACTGGAAGGAAAAATATGCCTTTTTGCAGATGACACAAAGATCTGCAACAGGGTTGATACAAAAGGAGGCGTGGAAAGGATGAAAAGGGACTTGGCAAGGTTGGAGGAATGGTCAGAGGTATGGCAGCTAGGATTCAATTCAAAGAAGTGCAAAATAATGCACCTGGGAAATAAGTATCCAGGGGAAGAATACACAATGGGTGGGGAGGTAGTAACAACAACTAAAAAGGAAAGGGACGTGGGGGTAATCATATCAGATGACCTTAAGGTTAGCAAGCAATGTGAGAAGGCAGTAGGGAGGGCTGGGAGTATACTGGGATGTATAGGGAGAGGCATCAGCAGCAGAAAACAGGAAGTTGTTATCCCTCTGTACAGACAGTTGGTGAGACCCCATCTGGAGTACTGTGTCCACTTCTGGAGACCCCATCTCCACAAGGACATAGACAGGATAGAGGTAGTCCAGAGGAGGGCAACTAAAATGGTGCAGGGTCTGCAAGAGAAGCCGTATGAGGAGAGACTAAAGGAGCTTAATATGTATACTCTTGAGGAAAGAAGGAGAGGGGACATGAGAGAAACTTTAAGTACCTCAGTGGAATCAACAAAGTCCAAGAGGTAGCATCTTTCAGAAAAAGAGACTTGCAAGAACAAGGGACACAATTTGAAGATAGAAGGAGGGTGGTTCTGGGCAATGTGGGAAGTATTATTTCACAGAGAGGGTAGTGGATGCATGGAACAGCCTTCCTGAGGAGGTTGTGGGGTCTAAAACTGTGGGAGAATTCAAGAATGCATGGGACAGACATAAGGCAATTCTTGTGGGGGGTAGGAAGAAATAGGCTGTTGTTAACTAGGATCTGCGGCCTATCCTGTAGGTAAGGAAATGGGCAGACTAGATGGGCCAAGCAGTCCTTATCTGCCGTCAAAGTCTATGTTTCTATGTTTCTAAAAAAAATGTGAATCCAAGCACCCGCATAGCCACCACACGAAAATGTTGAAACGATAAAAATCACGTTTATTGCAGACCACGAACAGGCACATAAAAGACTGACGTTTCACTTGGCTAGCTGCCAAGCTTCTTCAGAGTAAAAGACATACTACAATGCATGTGCTTAAATATCTTTTTCACCAAATCATGTGATTTCTCATGCACCAATAAATATTAAATACACTCCATTATCTAATTAGGCAGCAAAGGTCCTTAAAGTTGTATATACTTTAAAAGCCATTCACATATATTACATAGTATAGAAAACTCTAAATCTTATAAGAAAAAAATCTTTTTCATATATTTTGCTTATTTGTATTTCTTCAGGAATGCTGCCAATTCAATACTATCATTCAAACCTTTGTTCTCACAAGCTCCTAATGTATAAATCCAGTAGCTCTCCCTTTGGCCTATTTTTTTATTCAAATCCCTTCCTCTAGGTCCTAATATTACCTGTTCCAATCCTAAAAATTTAAATTCATGGTTCTTTCGTCCAAATTTCTGTATATGATTCACAATAGCATAAGAGTCATCATTCTTTTCAATGGCTCTAATATGTTTTCCTATTCTGACCTTGAATTTGACGTACTGTCGCCCCACATAATAAGTCCCACATTCACAAGTTGATAAATATATTATGTTCATACTACTACATGTAATAAAATCACGTAATTCCATACTCTTTCTGAGATAGGATATAAAAATTCTTGCAACAATTGATGTATTTACAATATATACAATTCCACACTTAAATGTTCCTTTAGGTCGTGATGAAAGCATCATCTGTTTGCTTTTAAGGTCCAAAGTTGCTATGTTAGATACTACATGATCTTTAATACTTTTACTCTTTTTATAAACAATGTTTGGACCTTTTTCAGTCAATTTATTTAATCTTGGCTCTAATTTTAAAATTGGCCAATTATTTCGTATAATTTGTTCACTATCTCTAGCTTGATTGGAAAAACTTGTGACAAAAGGACAATTCATTTCAGTTTTTAAAACTTTGTTATAGTATATTATTTGGCTTCTATCTAATTTATCTACTTTTCTCACAGCTGTCGCTATACTGCTGTTGCTGTATCCCCTTTCTTTAAAACGCTTGATTTGTTCAACTCATTTTATTTTGTACTCTGATTATTCAGAACAGTTCCTAAACGTTCTAATAAGTTGACCTTTTGGTATGTTAAACTTTATATGATGAGGGTGACAGCTGTCATATCTCAATAGTGTATTTCGATCTGTAGGTTTCTGGAATAAAGTAGTATGTACTCCTTCCTTTCCATCTTTGTACAATCTTATATCCAAAAAATTAATTTCCATCAAATGTACTTCATATTTATATGTTAAACAGCTGCTTGAAGCTTCCATCCATTTAACAAATTCCCCAAATTCATATTCTGTTCCTTTCCATATTTTAAGAATGTCATCAATAAAACGACGCCATAGATCAATTTTATTTCTAAATGGGTTAGTGTCCACCTCATATAAGTGGTCAACTTCCCATTTTCCAACAAATAAATTGGCATAGCTCGGGGCCATAGTGGTGCCCATAGCCGTGCCTCTAATTTGATGATACAATACCCCTTCAAATAAAAATACATTCATGGTCAGTACAAGTTCTGCTAATTGTAATAAGAACTCAGTAGGAACTCTAAGTAGATCCTCCTCACTTCTAGAGTTCAGAAAGTATTCTATAGCTTCCAGACCTTCCTTGTGTGGTATGACTGTATATAAAGAGTTTACATCCACTACAGAGAAAAACCATTCATTATCCATGTAAAGATCCTCAGCTAATTGTATTACCTGAGTTGAATCCCTTAAATATGATCTTAAATTCTGGGCTAATGGTTGTAAAAAACTGTCCAAATACATCGATATGGGCTCTGTTAACCATCCATTGCCCGACACAATTGGTCTCCCTGGTGGATTTTTAGAATCTTTATGTATTTTTGGAAGGGCGTAAATAACTGGAATCACTGGATGTGCAACCACTAAAGTTTTATATTCCACTTCAGTGATATATCCTTTAATGAATCCTCTATTCAAACATTCATCTATCTTATTTTTAAACGTTTCAATAATACCATATGTTGTTCTGATGTCAAATGCTTCGTCTTTAATAAGCCTTTTAACTTTCCTAACATAATCCATGGTATTTAAAACCACAATTGGCCCGCCTTTGTCTGCAGGTTTGATGGTAATTGATTTATTGTTTTTTAGACTATTTAGGGCCTCCATTTCCCTCTTTGTGCAATTATATTTAAAAATCCCCTTTTTTTCTTTTAGGGATTTCAAATCTAATTTGCATTTTTTAATAAAGAATGATATAGTCGGATTCAAAGGTGGACAATACTCAGATCTTGGTTGCAATCTCGAAGTGTTAGACCTGCCATCCCATTCATCTTGTTCATATAAATATTTAAAAGTTAAATTTCTTCCAAACTTATGCAAATCTATATAAGTGTTAAAGAAGTTAATACCTTTTTCAGGACAAAAGGATAATCCTTTACCCAATATGTCTAACTCAGGTTGGGATAATGTATAATTGGACAAATTGATGACTGAGACCGAATTGCTATTCTCACTACTAACATTATCTATTTGGTGTGATTCTGGTTGTGCGCATGATGAACAAATATTCACATTAACCCCTTCACAAACAATTTTATCATCAGAAGCAGTCACTTTGTTCAATGATACAATGTCCAGTTGACTCACAGATGTTTCATGTCCTCTATCAATGACGTCATTTAAACAGTTCTTAATTAAAATGTTATCCTGTTTCTTCTTCCACGTGAACCCCCCCCCATCTCATCCTCTTGGTTGGAAATGTACAGTCTGATTTCATACATTTAACTTTCTTTGGCTTCATCGCGTCTCTTGTAATTGGGGGGGAGAGTGTCCAGATGGGGATTCCCCCATGAGTCCTTCTGAATGTGTATCTGATTCGTCAGTGTCAGAGGGACCAGTAGTGTAATCTAGAATAGTTTACTCATTGACCCAGTTCTTTTCAAAATGGATTTTAACTCAGGTCCCTTTTTGTCACCCCAATCGTATACTCTATTGTTCATGTAATCATTTTCATCACGTGTAAATTTTCTCTGTTTCTGATTTTTAATCGTCATACCATAACGTGCAACTTTGCTAAGTAAAGTTTGGTTAAGTCTTTCCCATTCTAAAGAGTCTACCGACTCTTTAAGCTGGCTTTCTATTTCTGAGATTTCTTTAGACAAACTTTCTCTGACTGGAGTGGCAAACTGTAAAATTAGTTTAATGTTTTTGATAGACGCCTCATGCAAATTTTTACGCCACTCAGTCATAAATTCCAAATTGTCCGTTCCATATGCAGGTTTTTGTACAATTCTTAGTCCTCTCAGAATACGATTAACTTGTAGATAGGCTTCTAATGTAGTTTTGTGCAAGAACATGCGTCTACCTTTTAACACTAACTTCTCTAATTTATGAAATAACGCTTTCGGATTGGACTCACCGGTTGTATTAACAGGACCTTCTCTGGAGATAAAAAGCAAACTGTCTCCTTCATGTGCACGAAATACTAATTCGGCGAAATCCATGTTAGATGTGCCACCACTTATGGAGCCTTCAGAGGCCCGTTGAACCCATCGGCTTTCTTCCTGGTTGTGTGACATCACGGTATCAGGTGTAACACCTTTATATGTCCCTCTGTGTACTCACTTTGTTATCCGACAATGCCGCTCTCTGAATATTTTGGTAATGCCTTTCAAGACAAAAATCATGTTTATTGCAGACCACGAACAGGCACATAAAAGACTGACATTTCACTTGGTTAGCTGCCAATCTTCTTCAGAGTTAAAGACATACTATAATGCATGTGCTTAAATATCTTTTTCACCAAATCATGTGATTTCTCATGCACCAATAAATATTAAATACACTCCATTATCTAATTAGGCAGCAAAGGTCCTTAAAGTTGTATATACTTTAAAACCCATTCACATATATTACATAGTATAGAAAACTCTAAATCTTATAAGAATAAAATCTTTTTCATATATTTTGCTTATTTGTATTTCTTCAGGAATGCTGCCAATTCAATACTATCATTCAAACCTTTGTTCTCACAAGCTCCTAATGAAGGCGCCATAAGTGGTGGCACATCTAACATGAATTTCGACGAATTAGTATTTCATGCACATGAAGGAGACAGTTTGCTTTTTATCTCCAGAGAAGGTCCTGTTAATACAACCGGTGAGTCCAATCCGAAAGCGTTATTTCGTAAATTAGAGAAGTTAGTGTTAAAAGGTAGACGCATGTTCTTGCACAAAACTACATTAGAAGCCTATCTACAAGTTAATCATATTCCGAGAGGACTAAGAATTGTACAAAAACCTGCATATGGAATGGACAATTTGGAATTTATGACTGAGTGGCGTAAAAATTTGCATGAGGCGTCTATCAAAAACATTAAACTAATTTTATAGTTTGCCACTCCAGTCAGAGAAAGTTTGTCTAAAGAAATCTCTGAAATAGAAAGCCAGCTTAAAGAGTCGGTAACCTCTTTAGAATGGGAAAGACTTAACCAAACTTTACTTAGCAAAGTTGCACGTTATGATATGACGATTAAAAAACAGAAACAGAGAAAATTTACACGTGATGAAAATGATTACATGAACAATAGAGTATATGATTGGGGTGACAAAAAGGGACCTGAGTTAAAATCCATTTTGAAAAGAACTGGGTCAATGTGTAAACTATTCTAGATTACACTACTGGTCCCTCTGACACTGACGAATCAGACACACATTCAGAAGGACTCATGGGGGAATCCCCACCTGGACACTCTCCCCCCCAATTACAAGAGACGCGATGAAGCCAAAGAAAGTTAAATGTATGAAATCAGACTGTACATTTCCAACCAAGAGGACGAGGGGGGGGGTTCGCGTGGAAGAAGAAACAGGATAAAATTTTAATTAAGAACTGTTTAAATGACGTCATTGATAGAGGACATGAAACATCTGTGAGTCAACTGGACATTGTATCATTGAACAAAGTGACTGCTTCTGATGATAAAATTGTTTGTGAAGGGGTTAATGTGAATATTTGTTCATCATGCACACAACCAGAATCACACCAAATAGATAATGTTAGTAGTGAGAATAGCAATTCGGTCTCAGTCATCAATTTGTCCAATTATACATTATCCCAACCTGAGTTAGACATATTGGGTAAAGGATTATCCTTTTGTCCTGAAAAAGGTATTGACTTCTTTAACACTTATATAGATTTGCATAAGTTTGGAAGAAATTTAACTTTTAAATGTTTATATGAACAAGATGAATGGGATGGCAGGTCTAACACTTCGAGATTGCAACCAAGATCTGAGTATTGTCCACCTTTGAATCCGACTGTATCATTCTTTATTAAAAAATGCGAATTAGATTTGAAATCCCTAAAAGAAAAAGGGGATTTTTAAATATAATTGCACAAAGAGGGAAATGGAGGCCCTAAATAGTCTAAAAACCAATAAATCAATTACCATCAAACCTGCAGACAAAGGCGGGGCAATTGTGGTTTTAAATACCGTGGATTATGTTAGGGAAGTTAAAAGGCTTATTAAAGACGAAGCATTTTACATCAGAACAACATATGGTATTATTGAAACATTTAAAAATAAGATAGATGAATGTTTGAATAGAGGATTCATTAAAGGATATATCACTGAAGTGGAATATAAAACTTTAGTGGTGGCACATCCAGTGATTCCAGTTATTTACGCCCTTCCAAAAATACATAAAGATTCTAAAAATCCACCAGGGAGACCGATTGTGTCGGGCAATGGATGGTTAACAGAGTCCATATTGATGTATTTGGACAGTTTTTTACAACCATTAGCCCAGAATTTAAGATCATATTTAAGGGATTCAACTCAGGTAATACAATTAGCTGAGGATCTTTACATGGACAACGAATGGTTTTTCTCTGTAGTGGATGTAAACTCTTTATATACAGTCATACCACACAAGGAAGGTCTGGAAGCTATAGAATACTTTCTGAACTCTAGAAGTGAGGAGGATCTACTTAGAGTTCCTACTGAGTTCTTATTACAATTAGCAGAACTTGTACTGACCATGAATGTATTTTTATTTGAAGGGGTATTGTATCATCAAATTAGAGGCACGGCTATGGGCACCACGATGGCCCAGAGCTATGCCAATTTATTTGCTGGAAAATGGGAAGTCGACCACTTACATGAGGTGGACACTAACCCATTTAGAAATAAAATTGATCTATGGCGTTGTTTTATTGACGACATTCTTATAATATGGAAAGGAACAGAATATGAATTTGGGGAATTTGTTAAATGGATGGAAGCTTCAAGCAGCTGTTTAACATATAGATATGAAGTACATTTGATGGAAATTAATTTTTTGGATATAAGATTGTACAAAGATGGAAAGGAAGGAGTACATACTACTTTATTCCAGAAACCTACAGATCGAAATACACTATTGAGATATGACAGCTGTCACCCCCATCATATAAAGTTTAACATACCAAAAGGTCAACTTATTAGAACGTTTAGGAACTGTTCTGAATAATCAGAGTACAAAATAAAATGAGTTGAACAAATCAAGCGTTTTAAAGAAAGGGGATACAGCAACAGCAGTATAGCGACAGCTGTGAGAAAAGTAGATAAATTAGATAGAAGCCAAATAATATACTATAACAAAGTTTTAAAAACTGAAATGAATTGTCCTTTTGTCACAAGTTTTTCCAATCAAGCTAGAGATATTGAACAAATTATACGAAATAATTGGCCAATTTTAAAATTAGAGCCAAGATTAAATAAATTGACTGAAAAAGGTCCAAACATTGTTTATAAAAAGAGTAAAAGTATTAAAGATCATGTAGTATCTAACATAGCAACTTTGGACCTTAAAAGCAAACAGATGATGCTTACATCACGACCTAAAGGAACATTTAAGTGTGGGGAATTGTATATATTGTAAATACATCAATTGTTGCAAGAATTTTGTACATCCTATCTCAGGAAAGATTATGGAATTACGTGATTTTATTACATGTAGTAGTATGAACATAATATATTTATCAACTTGTGAATGTGGGGCTTATTATGTGGGGCGTACAGTGCGCAAATTCAAGGTCAGAATAGGAGAACATATTAGAGCCATTGAAAAGAATGATGACTCTTATGCTATTGTGAAACATTTACAGAAATTTGGACGAAAGAACCATGAATTTAAATTTTTTAGGATTGGAACAGGTAATATTAGGACCTAGAGGAGGGGATTTGAATAAAAAAATAGGCCAAAGGGAGAGCTACTGGATTTATACATTAGGAGCTTGTGAGAACAAAGGTTTGAATGATAGTATTGAATTGGCAGCATTCCTGAAGAAATACAAATAAGCAAAATATATGAAAAAGAGTTTTTTCTTATAAGATTTAGAGTTTTCTATACTATGTAATATATGTGAATGGCTTTTAAAGTATATACAACTTTAAGGACCTTTGCTGCCTAATTAGATAATGGAGTGTATTTAATATTTATTGGTGCATGAGAAATCACATGATTTGGTGAAAAAGATATTTAAGCACATGCATTGTAGTATGTCTTTTTACTCTGAAGAAGCTTGGCAGCTAGCCAAGTGAAATGTCAGTCTTTTATGTGCCTGTTCATGGTCTGCAATAAACGTGATTTTTATCGTTTCAACATTTTCGTGTGGTGGCTATGCGGGTGCTTGGATTCACATTTTTTTTTATGCCTAGAGTATTCTCCATAAGCACCGCATTTTTTCCTGATGCTCCTTTGTTTTCCTCTTTGTGAGGGAAGTACATGGTGTTTCTATGTTTCTAAAGCAAAAAGTCAGGAAATGTGACATTAGGGTTGAATCCCTAACCCCACTCACACACCCCGCCCTGATCCTCCACAGACACTGGGGTGTGTCACTGGGGTCGTGAGACCTAAATCTCACCCCATTCTCCCTTACTGCAGCATGTCAACATGCTCACACATGGAATGGGGTGAGATTTGAGCCTCATGACCCCAATGACACACCCCGGTATCTGTCAGTCTGTGGAGGATAGTCTATCTATGGTGACCATCCATTCACTCTGGACTGCCAAGCCCCCCCAACTCATGCACACACTATTGCCTTACCATCTTGCTGAATATGGTGGTAATCCTCTTCAAATCGGGAGCTTAGAGTACCTTCACCCTTTTATTTAATTTGTCCCAGAAGCCTGTCATTCTTGTCCGCTGAAATAACTTCTGTAGTGGCTGGCAACTTGAGGGGTGGTAGCATAGGTATTGTTACAGGGGAGTTTTGGTGTGCACTGGTGTCACTAAGCTCTATATGAGGTCAGTGGGGGCAGTGATATCAATTAAAACCATAGGACAGTCCCCTCTAAAAAGTGACAGATTACTGTTACCCTATCAAAGGTGTATTTTTGGTGGGTCTGTTCGACATCGATGATCCCACACTGACTCCAGTGACCATTTGCTCGGGATGCACTGATCAGACAGGTCCTAAGCTCAGAGATCATTTCCAAATGGGCTGGTGCTTTCATGTTTGGAACCTGATCATCGGTACTGATACCTATGCTCACCCCTCAAGTGATTGTACACACACCCATTAATAAATAATGTATCCCTTGCTCCCCCAACACTGATCCTCAGTGCTTTCCTGTCAACAGTTTGCAGCAGGTGGGGGGAGGGGGATGTCCTACAGAACCAAGAGCCATCTCCTTGAGCTGCTGTCTTGCAGCAGCTAAAATAAGTGCCCAAGTGAAGATCTTTTTAATGTGCTCCATGGCCATGATGCCATTCAAGAGAGAGCCAAGGGAGCAAAGACACAGGTGGCTGCCAGCCGCTACAGAAGTTATTTCAGTGGATGAGAATGACAGGCTTCTCGGACAAATTAAATAAAAGGGTGAAGATAGGCTAAGCTCCCAGTTTGAATAGGGTTACCATTATATACAACATGATGGTAGGGGCATGAACAAAGAGAAGAGTGGAGACCAGAGATAGATTTTACTAATATTTGGACAGGTCATTAATTTTTGAGAGTACCAGGCAAGAATGTGCCACGTGGGTAGTGAGAGGGTGTGGGCTGAGTGAGCTGTTCATGGTTGTCAAAAAATGATTACTGCTTTGAGCCTGTCAGCTGAAACGTTCTAATTTTTCTGCTATTAGAAAGGTTACCAGGCAACAGTGTGTGTGTGGGAGGGGGAGGGGCAGTCAAGAGTGAATGCGTGGTCAACACATAGATTACAGATGTTTTGAGCCTTGCTATTATACTGCACTGTCCTGGAGGTGTGTAGCTGCTGATTAAATGGCTCCCTATTCCTGCATGCAGGTTTCAACGGTCTAAAATCGGAGTTAGTGATAACAGCCAATCCCAGCTTGACACACGCTGACTCTAATTTAAAGAAAAAAGGCTGGCAAACTAAACAGAGGTTCAGCATTATGGATCAGCATTGTAAAGACACAGTTTAAACATGTACAGTACTGATAAAGACACAGGGAAATCCCTGCTTGTTGTTTATAATCAAGGCCCCTACTTTTCTGCAGTACGTTGGGAACAAGTTCTGCGGCAAGATTACTATTTGCTGCAGAACTTCTGTGGCGGTGGTTTGCAATTTCTTGGAAAGTTCTGCAACACTAAAAACTGCCACATCACAGTGTCAGCTTGTCATCCTGACTTCACGTCCATGGCAATGGTTATAGCAATCAGGATGGCGGAAAGCACAGTAACACTAGTTCAAAAAATAACAGACTTGTAGTAATAATGTTACATCTAAAAAGGCAAAAAAAAAATATATCCCTTAAGGTTCTAGCCTGTTGCATAAAAGAAATACGCAGAAGGGACCTAATGTGATAAATAAATTATTTCTATACTCATCCTGTCTATACCACTCATGAGGTCCCCACTATGTATCACTGATATAGTTATATGCAATCTGTAATATACATACAAGTGTATGCGTGTGTGTGTGTGTGAAATTTTATCCTCATTCATGCAGGTCCCTTTGGAAATGGAATAACAGAACAGAGGAGATATTGTAAAACTGATTTTTCATTCCAACCTGCTTCCCCTGACACACTACAGTACGTAACACCATCAGGTCATGACATGCATGTGAACCTATTATGAGATAAAGTTCCCCAGCCCATCACAATGTGTCCCCTGTGTGACAGAACTCTGTGCCATACCTTCCAAGGCTCAGAGCAGTAGTGTGCTCCCCTGCTCCTTGTGCTGCCCAGCCAGCTCCCAGAGCTCTATTCTGAACCTGAGTTGCTGGCACGGGAACACAAGATGCTACCCTCTGGCCCAACAGCTGGCCCTGCACACAACATTTCTTCATAGCTTTTAGGTGATTCTATCAACCAATGACAACATGTTATCAATAACCCTGACAAAAATGTATACAGCCCAAATATTTATTTAATAGGTCTATTCTTTGCATAAAATTCTGCTGCCACAGAATTCTAGGGGCATTGTTTATAAATCATTTATTTAACATTTACAAGCCACAGTAAATCATTTCCTGTCTCCTTTAAAGAGGACAGGAAATAAAATATGATATTTATCCCTTCAAATGTGTCCTGTCATTATTACTTATATTATTGGTTTGAATATTAGTCCAAAAAGATATATTGCTTTTTATTTTACTTTTATATTAATGACTTCATTGATTTTCACAATATGGCCATTACCAGAGTCCCTTCACAAACCTTTCTGGTATTCACACAGAAAAAGTGAGCATGCCAGTTTGGTCATGACTTGTCTGAGTTCAGCACCTCCTACTGTACTCACACCATGCACTTAGTATTGTCACATAGCTACTGTCTTATGGTTAGAGAGAAGATGCTCTTCTGAGTAAAATCAAGCAAATGTGTGCCACTTTAATGTATGAAAAGTACCCCCACCCAAGATACCATCAGCTATTTCTACAGTTTATGGTAAATGATAGCTGTCATTTAACTTATTATATTACATGCACACTATTTCTTCCTGTTTAGCTGCCCATGCACATAATAAGCATGCTGCAGATCTCATAAGCCAGGGAACGTTTTCCAGTGAGATTCCAGAAACAGATTAACCTGCGTCCCAGCCTGAATGTAAATAAACTCAAAGTGAGTTGATGACTTAACAAAGAGAAAAAAAGTAAATCACTTTTGCCAGTGTAGCCTCCATAATGACCCTCTTCATGGTCAGTGCAGTCAGCACGAGTCCAATATCCAATGTCCCTTACCGATTCCTGAAACAAACTAGCCTGCCTGCAGCCCAGTGTTAATATCAACAGAGACAGATGTGAGAGATTGTTTTAAAAAAAATAAACTTCTGTAAGAGAACTGGCGAGCTGGCAGGGTTGCAGCGGATGAACCTCCAGTAATTGACGTCTGACTGTAGCCTTCAGCGTGTCAGTGCCTAAATGCTGAACATAAAAAAAAAAGTGCACATCCAGCATTTACAGTCCTGCAAACAAACTCGGGCAGTGGACTACATGCTCATGTCTCCTCACTCACTGCAACATAACCACCAGCAGCAACAGCGTCACACTGAAGGCTACAGTCAAATGTCCCTTACTAAAGTTCCACCAGCTGCACTTGTCCCACCTGCCAGCTTGCCAGTTCACTCACGGAAGTTTTATTTTTAACAATTCCTCACATCTGTTTCAGTTGAGATTGGCACTGGGCTGCAGGCAATCTAGTTTGTTTCAGGAGTCTGTAAGGGACAATGGATATTGGCTTCACGCTGACTACTCTGATCATGAAGAGAGTTATCATGGAGACTACAAGCCATCAACTCACTTTGACTTTCTTTACATTCAGGCTGCAATGCAAGTTAGTCTGTTTCATGGATCTCACTGGAGAACGGTCCCTGGCTTATGGGAGCTGCAGCATGTTAATTATGTGCCAGGCAGATTTCAACAGGAAGAAATAGTGTGTGAGTGGTTTACTAAATTAAATGACAGCTATAATTTAGCAAAAATAGCTGTATAGTAATTAGAAATGTTATACATAAGGCCCATCACATTCTTCGGTAATAATTTATACAGTGTGTGAAGCGAGTGGTCCAGCAGCTTTGTAAAGTGAAAATACTGTATGTTCTTTGTGCTGAGCTGTGGGCAAGGAGAATGCAGAAACCAAGTCATCATCAGCAGCTGGTAAGTTCCACCAGCAGGCTCGAGGAGTAAATGAACCTTGAGGAATGGCTGCATGGTTAGCAGAGAGAACATGCACTGAAAGCATAAACAATGATAATGATACAAAGATACCACAAATCATGTGTTAATATCTTTATTCAGAATGAAACGCACAATAAACCATTTCAGAGCCAAAAAGCTGTTTTCCTGTCCCCTTTAAAGGAGATAGGAAAGTATTTCTACTAACTATACATTTTAAATAAATCATCAATCCCAAACCATGACATTTTTGTGTGTTTTTTTATGGTGTAAATGGCCCAAACGGTTTTTGTTTACTCCATTAATTTTTTTTAACTGCCTACCACCTTCATACTGTCAATTTTCTGTATCGGGAGTCCATGCGTGCCAAGCCTGCATTGGTCATATCACAGACTCCCGATATAGCTGCAGACTGCTGTAACCATTTTCAGCAATTCAAAGGCTGATGCCACACTCAGCATAAAGGCTGGGACTGACTAGAAATCCACACACTAGAAAGTGACCAACTCATCATCCCATTTCTTCCACAGTCGTTTGCATTTTAAATGCTGCTAATTTCAACTCTTGAATAAAGATAGTTGATTGTTTTTTAATAATAAGGATTTTTAATCTTTCTTTCATGTATTTCCATTCCTGGTGTCCTGTGATTACCTCCCCACCCTACCATTTAACTCTAGTGGAACCATTAAATCAAATTCTGCAATAAACAATGTTACTGTGCAAGGCAAATATTCAGTGACCAACCCAGCTTTTCATTCACTTCATCGGCTGCTGACAGGCAAGTACAAACCACAAAGAAGAAATCATAGTGACTGACAGGTGAAAGTGACAGGAGGGATGTGCCAATCATGGAATATTTATTGTGAATATGTTTTAAAGTTATTCTGGAGACTACTGTATTGTCCTATCCATCTCTGCCCCCCCCAAAAAAAAATTTGGGTGTCTACCTTCTGCTATGTAAAAATGTCATCAGTTTCTCCCCAGCTCCAGGAGGACGAGGAGGCAGGAGCAGCGTGGAAGAAGAAGCTGGAATATTTATTAATACAAAAAACGTTGAATGGAGCATTTATGTCTTCCACACTTACCCCACCCCCACAGTTATTTTTAACAGTGACTGCTCTATAAATGACAGTCTAACACCGATTGTCAATTTGTCCAACTGTGATTTATCAGAGTTTGAAATATCTGTTTTAAGCAAAGGTCCTTTTGCCCATCAACGGATATAAATTTTTTCAATACATGTGTAGATCTGTACAAGTTTGGTCACAACTTGACTTTTAAATGTATGTTTGAAGGTGATGAGCAACATTTAACTGCCGATACTAGACTTAGCCCCAGATCAGAGTTTTCACCTCCAACCCCATAGTGTCCAGTTTCATTCGCAAATGTGACTTAGATAGGGAACACTTGAGAGATGCCTCCTCTAATCTGTATAGAAACAACTGCAGTGAGGATGAACACATGGCTTTAAGGGCATTGAGCAACGATGACTGTATGACCATCAAGTCTGCAGACAAGGGGGGGGACGTTATAGTTGTCCTAAACATGCATGAGTACATAGAGGAGGTCTTAAGACTACTAAGTGATGCCTCCTTCTATAAGAAAGTATCTAGGAATATGATAGAGAAGTTTAAAATGGAAGTGGATGCAACCTTGAGAGAAAGTTATGTTAAGGGTTACATTACTGACACCTTGTATAGAACTTTTACTGTAAATTGCTCAGTAACTCCTGTGATATATGCGTTACCCAAAATACATAAGAGCTTAGTTAAACCACCTGGTTGCCCAATTATTTCAGGGCAAGCATGGCTGACTGAGCCTCTGTCTGTGTATGCGGACCAGTTCCAACAACCTCTGGTACAGGGTTTAAGGTCATATATAAGGGACTCCACTGAAGTGGTGAGAATAATAGATGACTTGCATATGGAACCCCAGTGGTACTTTGCAACTGTGGATGTTAATTCACTTTGCACAGTTATTCCTCCTCAGGAAGGACTAGAGGCACTCTTATTTTCTTGACACCAGATCAGATATTGAATGTGTGACCACCCCAACCCCTTCCCTATACAATTGGCAGAGACAGTTCTTCAAAAATATATTTTTTTTATTTCAAAATCAATTGTATCATCAGATTCGGGGGAACGCCTATTGGGGCCACCATAGCTCCCAGCTATGCCAATCTTTCTGGGGGAAATAGGAGTGTGACCATCTGCACAGTGCCGCCACAAATCCATTTCTGTCTAGGGTGGATTTGTGGTGGTGCTTTATTGATGATATAATAGCGTGAAAAGGAACACAAGAAGAGTTCATCCATTTTATTGAGTGGATGGAGAATACCAGCAGCTGTTTGAGATATAAATATGAGCTTACTGTAGTCAGACAGAAATCACATATCTTGACTGAAAGCTATTGCATACGATCCTTTTTCAAAAGAACACAGATTGCAACAGCTTGCTGTGATAAGGCAGTTGTCATCCTCACCATGTACGGTATAATATACCAAAGGGCCAACTAGTATGCACTTTGAGCAACTGCACTGAGACATTGAAATATAAGCACAAGAAGGGAGAACAGGTCAAGAGGTTTGTAGGCAGGCAATATAGTAAACAATGTATTGCTTCAGCTGCATGGAAAGTAGACAACATGGAAAGGAGTCAGACATTACAATATGCAGGCCCCCACCACTAGCAAAACAACTGAGTGCCCATTTGTCACCACCTTTTCAAGGAGGGCAGATAAGGTAAGAAAGATGTTACATAGCAATTGGTCTATTTTACAGTTGGAGTCCAGATTAACAGACATAGTAGAGACAGGGTTCTAAAGTAGTTTTTTGTAAATGTAAAAGCGTAAAATACATGGTTGTCACCAATACAGTGCCAGGCCCAGAACCCCTCAGACAGACTCTGTGAGCTCCAGCTCCCATAAGTACACATCACTGTGGCAGATATATATACACTGCAAGTACATTTATACTTTCAGAGCATTTAACCATCCCAAAACAGGCAAAAGCATTGAGATAAAGGACTTCATTATGTGCAATAGTAGTGGAGTTGTGTATTTGTTGAGGTGCAACTGTGGGTATATTATGTGGGCAGGACCACAAACAAATTCAGAATAAGGATGGGGGAACATGTGAGGGCAGTGGACAAGGGTGACATGTCATATGTAATTGTGAAGCACATATTTGAAAACAAAAACACACGGCATGAATTCAGTTTTACTAGTATTGAGCTGGTCAGTGTAGTGGGAGAGGTGGGGAGATTTGAAGAAGATCACAGGCTAAAGGGAAAGTTATTGGATTTTTGAGCTGGGTGCACGCCACAATGGAGGATTAAATGACAATATTGATTTGTCTGCTTTCTTAAAAAAGTACAGATGTTGAAGGTAGTTTAGATTTAGAAATTATGATATAAAGGGCTAAATAAGTGCCCTGCCTCCATCTTTTAAGTAAACATATAGTTGATGTTTTTAAGTGGATTGGCAGCCTTTCTTTTAGCAGGAAGATAATGAAGTATGGTGACTGAAACTTATATATATATATATATACAGAAAAGTTTAAACGCATAAGTAGACAGGTTTATTGTAAACATGAAACCTTCTATAAGAGCTAGATTGATTGCTATTGTAAATAAACAACATTATCAAAGCAGTTTAAACATAAAAGATTTTCTGGGTACCAACAGTTGATATAGTTCCAAGAAACTAACTTTAATATAATAATATGGTTGTATATTTTTAAATGGTGATTCACTTATGGTTTAAACGTGCATTAATTGTAAGGTGATTGGTTGCAATGAACATGTGATGTAAAGTGAATTAGTATAAACGGAGCACTTTTGTAACCTATCAAATTACTCTCAAGAAAACCTAGCAGCACACTAGGTGAAATGTCAGTTTTATTGTGCTGTAGCCACCTTTGCCAACAATGTACTCCACTCTTGGGGCCAGATATTCAAAACTTTGTGCCGTGCAAAAACCGTTTGCGCAGGTTTAGCGTGGGATTAGCGTGGGTCTGCTATATTCAAAAGGCCAAATAACGCGGGCAAACTGCATTAGCGCTGGGCAAAATTATAATGTATGCAAGGGGCAAACTGACATAAATACAGGCGCAATGCTATATTCAGTGACTAGCGCCGTGCTAAGTGGTTTTGCATGACTTAGCGCGACACTTAGCGCGGTGCACATTACCGCCCAGGAAAAGCTTGTCTTAACCCTGGGCAATCAGCTTTGTGCGACACTATGGCTTTGTGCGGTGTTTGCGCGGGTTTAGCATGGGTTTTGCGCGACCCTAACAAATAAATATGACACAGAGATAAAGTCAACCATAGAGGAAACATGCTGCTAACTGATGGCATCACAATGATGCCATCATCTGCCACCAGTCCCAGCCATGCCAGGCAGTAAGTGGTGACTCTGCCACCAGTGGACAGCATGGCAGTGTGGCCATACAGCACACACCTGCAGACCACACTTCTGTGGACACCAACAGATGCCAGCACACACATGCAGCACTGTGTGCATGGAAGATGTTGAGGGGAGCATGTATGGGTGGTGAGGCTGTGCTACAGACCAGGTGTGGCCACAAGGCTGGGACACATCATGCAGTGCACATGGGCCAGTATTGGGAATACCCCAACACCAGTGTGCCTTTCGGATACTATATGCCCTCCCGACCACATACCGCATAGCTGTGCAACTGCCATAGCACACAAAGCCAGAAATGTATATGTCACTGTGAGCATCCCATGCCACAGGTGCAGCATCCGTGGGTCACACAACAGTGTAACAGTAATGTCCATTGTCAGTAAACACCTGCAGGTTGGGCCTCTCACTGTGTATAGTGCAGTCATCATCACTGCCCTACACACCATAGGCACTGCTGTGTCCACACACTACTGACCCCCTTGCTACTGTAGTTTCTGCTGTGCACTGTAGCATGACCTACAATGTGACAGTTGCATGCAGCACCATCACCACCTGTGCCTATGCTGTGTTGTCCCAGTACAGCTTCAGGTAGCAGCGCATGTGGAAATAGTATTCAGAACTGTATAATATTCCCCAAGCTGTTTGCGCAGCGCTAACATGTTTGCGCGGGTTTAACGCAGGGCTAAACAGTTAGCCCGGTGCAAACTGCATGAAAATCAGGGCACAATGAGATGCTAATCTGGATGTTTGCTCGCAGACTACCTAAGTAGGCTCATTTGCTTGTCACTTTTGAATATGGCAAAGTTTAGCACTGGGCAAACGTGTTTGCTCCGGGCTAACGGCTTAGCCCTGCGCTAAACCCGCGCAAACGTGTTAGCTCTGTGCTAACAGTTCGGGGAATATTTTACAGTTTTGCACACTGTATTTTCACATATGCTGCAGCCTGCAGCTGTACTGGGTCCATGCATTTGCTGGCACACATTGGCCACATAGTTCATCTCTACCTACCTTCACATCGCTGTGCACTGTGTTGCTGTTGTGGTTTGCAGTTCCTGGTTGCCATATTCAGAGCTGTCTTATTCCAGAGCTAAGTTTGCCCTGCACTCCCAGCCCAGTTTGCCCGGCCTCATTCCCATGCTATATTCAGAAGCTGTTTGCTCTGGGCTATTCCTTTTGAATATGGCTTATTTTGTGCTCCAGGCTAAGTTTGCCTGCTGAGCAATGCTAATTTAGCCCCGGGGCAAAGTTTTGAATATCTGGCCCTCTGTGTTATAAAGGACTGAGCAATTGATTCCTGGATGTCCTTGTCTTTATTCTGGAGTGATGGGTGCTGTTGGTTTGCTACATGTAAAGTTATACGATGCCACTGCACATCCTGTTATTTTATTTCAGTCATCCTGACATTCTCATCAAGGATGGTATCTGCATTTTTTTTAGCAGGACATCATTTGTCACTATAACAAGGGTTTTCCTTGTGCAGATACAGTTCAGGGCAAGTTTTTTCTACAATGAAAGCCTGAAAGGTATTTTTTTCAGGTTGCAAAGAAGTTAAGAACTGTGTCTATTTAAATTGGTCTTAAAAATCAAGTAGGAGGCAGTATAGTGCAGTGGTTTAAGGCTCTGAGCTGCCCACAGCCTCTGCTTGCATACTGTGTGACCCCGAGCAAATCACTTAACTTCCTTGTGCTCCCAGGTCGCACCCGTAAACAAGCTTTCAGCTTAGTACGTCTCTCCTGGTAAAAAAATAAATAAATAAATAAACAATTCAGCCACCACAAATAAACTTGCCATGTGACAAATTGTCTGCAGCGCCCATGAACTTCAGGTGATATCAATTAATGTGGTATAGAAATATAAAAACATAAAATCTGATGGAGAAGTAGACTAGCAGCCCAGCAAGTCTGCCCATATTATTTACGGTTATGGAAATGACCACTGCATAAATAATTTGTTCCAAAGCTGGACATGGCAGGGCTCACCCAATTACAAGACAAGGGTGCTGTCAGTTACTATCCTGTTGATCTACTTTTTAGAGTTGATTCCAGTCTACATAACAGAAATACAGAAACATAGAATTTAAAGGCAGAGAAGGGCTGCTTGGTCCATTTTCCCTACCTACTGTATTACTGCAGACCCTACTTGATCTCTGACTCTAGCCCACCTCCCCCTTTGCCTTACCACTAAGGTTCCCATATGCCTATCCCATGCATTCTTGAACCTTGCTACAGATTTTGCCCCCAGCACCTGAGGTGGGAGACTGTTCCAGGCATCCACCACTCTTTCTGTGAAGAAGTACTTCTTCACATCTCCCCTAAGTCTACCCACCTCCAGCTTCATAGCATGACCCCTTGTTCATGAGCATCTTTTTTCTGAAAAATGCTTCCCTCTTGTACCTTTATATCCAAGAGGTATTTGAAAATGTCTATCATATCCTTCCTCTCCCTCCTTTTCTCCAGGGTACACATATTGAGGTTCTTCAGTCTCTCCTCATAGGGTGTTTTGTTATGCAGACCCTGCATCATTTTAGTTGCCCTCCTCTGGATCACATCCACTCTAAGTCCTTCAGAGATGAGGTCTTCAGAACTGGACATAGTACTCTAGGTGAGGTCTCACCAGTGATCTATACAGAGGTAAAATCACTCCCCTCTTTCTGCTGGTGATACCTCTCCCTATGCACCCCAGCATTCCACTAGCTCTTCCAACTGCCTTGTCACACTGCCTGGCCACCTTTTGGTCATCAGATATGATAACCTGCAGGTCATTTTCCTGTTTGGTGGTCATCAATATCACGTTTCCCATTTTGTACTCCACCCCAGGGTTTCTGTGCCATAAGTGCATGATTTTTCACTTTTTCACATTGAAACTTAGCTGCCATACCCTTGACTACTTCTCTAACTTTTTCAGGTCAATACTCATTTTTTTCACCCCTTCTGGAGTATCTACCCTATTGCAGATTGTAGTACCATCCACAAAAAGGCAGACCTTCCCATCCAGCCCCTCTACAATGTCACTAATAAAGAGATTAAAGAGGAACGGTACCAATACTGATCCTTGTGGCACCCAACTGGTTACCCTCCTTTCTTTTGAGTGAACTCTGATTACCACCACCCTCTGTCACCTATCCTCTAGCCAATTTCTTACACAGTTTACAGTCTTTGGACCCACTCCCAGACTGCTTACAGTAGCTTGCTTATGAGTCTCCTACGTGGAACAGTGCTTAAGGCCTTACTGATATCTAGGTGGGCCACATCCACCACTCCACCCTGATCCTATTCCCTGGTCACCCAGTCAAAGAAATCAGATTCATTTGACATGATCTCCCCCTTGTGAATCCATGCTGCCTTGGATCTTGTAAGCCACTGGCTTCAAGATATTCTGCAATTCTTTCCTTCAGTAATGATTCCATTAATTTCCCCACAACCAATGTCCGGCTGACTGGCATGTAGTTGCCAGCCTCCTCCCTGCTACCACCTTTGTGTAGTGGGACTACATCTGCCCTCCTCCAGTCCTCCAGAACCACTCTTATCTCCAGTGAGTGATTGAACAGGACTGTCAGAGGTGCAGGCAGTACCTCTCGGAGCTCCCTCAGTATCCTTGGATGCACCCTGTCTGGCCCCATTGCCTTGCTCACTTTCAGATTTGTGAGTTCCTTCAGGACTCTCTCCTCTGAAAATGGACTAATGCCCACCTCCCTTCTTTCAATGTTCCTATTATTTTTCTGTGGCCCCTCACTTTCCCTTTATTCTGTGAACACTGAACAAAAGTATTTGTTCAGGATGTCTGATTTTTCCTGATCCCCCTCCACCCAATCCCCTCCTTCCTTTCTTAGCCTTACAATCCCTCCCCGGTCTTCCTTTTTTCACTTACTTAAAAAATGTCTTGTCCCCTTTCCTTACTGCCTTGGCTATTCTCTAATTCATTTGTACCTTTGAGCTCCTTATTGCTTTCCCTGCCTACCTCTGTTTCTCCTGATACCCCTCCCTATCCTGCTCCATCTGTGTCTTCTTATACCTCCTGAATGCTAACTTTTTTACCCTTACCTTCCCACCCACCTCTTTTGAGAACCATAGCAGTTTCTTTTTACTCTTGCTTTTGCACACTTGCTTGATGCAGAGGTTTGTTGCTTTCACTATACCCCCTTTTAGCTTCGGCCACTGTTTCTCTACTCCACCCAAGTCCTTCCCCGCACCAAGGCATCACTGAGGCATTCATCAATCTTTTTAAAATTGGCCGTCCTGAAGTCCAGGACCCTCACCCTTGTGTGGTTCGATTCTGCCATAGTTCTTATTTTGAACCACACAGTATGGAGATCACTGGTCCCCGTGTGGCCACACACCGTGATGTCTGCAACACTGTCCCAGTTAGAGAATTCAAGGTCCAGTATTACCCCATCACGAGTGGGTTCCCTTACTAGTTGCCTGAGGAATGCCCCCTGCAGGTAACCCAGGATGCCCCTGCTCCTAACTGAAGCTGCAACTGGGAGGCTCCAATCTACATCTGGCAGGCTAAAGTCCCCGACCAGCATCACCTACCCCTTATTTGCCATTATTTGGATGGCTTCCATCAGAACCTTACCCAGCTCCCCTCACCCCTGTGCTGGAGGTCTGTATATCATGCCAGTGTGAACAGTGGCTCCATTCCCCATCTCTAGGATGACCCACAGTACCTCTGCCCCTCCCCGTATTCCCTATATCTCTGTTGCTTTTATGCTCTCTCTCACATAAAGGACCACCCTCATCCTTTCTTTCCTACCCTGTCCTTCCTGAACAGAGTATAGCATGGCATGGCTATATCCCAGTCATGGTTCTCAGAGCACCATGACTCAGTTATGGCAACAATACATAGGTCAGCCTCTGCCATAATGGCCTATAGGTCTGGAATTTTATTTCCCTGACTTTGGGCATTTGCACATATGGCCTTCCAGATTTTTCTATTACCCTGCTTGTCAATCCCCCTTTTTCCCTTTTGCCCTATTTCCTTTCTCCCTCTGCTCTCATTCCTATCTCTCTTCAGTACTACCATTTTGTTTTCTTATTAATAGATACCCTTGGGGATTTCTCTTTCTCAGGGTTCTCCCTACTGACAACTTCAGCCTGGGGGGACAGTGAATCCCTCCCTGCTTCCTTCTGCCACCCCCTTGGCTCATTTAAATGTTCACCAAAGAAACATTTAAACAATTCACTGAGGACTGTGGGTCCCCTGCTAAATGGATACAGGCCATCTCCTCTGTATATACCCTTACCCCTCAAGGTGGGACCCAAGTTCCCAATGTAGACGAACCCCTCCTCTATACACCACTCTTTCAACCATGAGTTGAAACTCCTGGTATGAAGTACCCTATCCTTCCCCTTGTTGTAAACAGGCAGCACCTCAGAAGAAGCCACTGAGCATGCTACCTAGCTACGCACCTTTCCCTGCTCTCTGAACTCCTCCTGCACTATCCCAGCCTCATCCCTAACCAAGTCATTAGTCCCTAGATGGACAATGACATCCATCTTTTCTCCCTTCCTGCTGCCCTAGCGATCCTTAGGATCAGCTTTCCATTCTTCTTAGCCAAGGTGCCGCTTAGGCACCTAACCTCCCTTCCCCCTCCCTTCCTTCCTGTTCCCAATTCTATCCTTCTCACAACTGAGAAGGAGTTTGTAGAATTGGGAAGGGGCCTTAGACAAGTAGCATGCGCAGTAACCTTCTCGGAGGTGCTGCCTATCTATGGCATTGGTGAGGCTAGGGTACTCCGCACCATGTGATTCAATGAATGTTTGAAAAACTGGTGCAGAGCACAGGATTTTGGCTTCATTGGGGACTGGGGTTCCATTTGGAGGGATACAGGCCTATACTGGCATGATGGTCTGCATCTGTCCAGGATGGAAAAGAGGCTCCTAGGTGATAGGTTTAAATGCTTCATTGGCAAGCTTTTAAACTAGCCAAGGGGGAAGGCACTGATAAGAAGCAGGGAATTCCCAGCCTCCCCCCACAAAACAGGGTAGTTAGTGAGGTAACCACCAAGGTAGAGAGGTCAATAAGGAGCAGAACAGGGTAAATGGAGAAAAAGGCAAAGGCAGTAAGGGCAGAAATGGGGCTAAAAGGGGTAAGGCTATAAAAAAAATGGAGGGTGATGAGTACCGATGCCCATAGTCTAGGTAATAAGCTTCCTGAACTGGTGACCTTGATGGAAGAGGGACACCTGGATATCGTGGCAGTCACAGAATCATGGAACACGGAGAACCATGACTTGGATGTCAACATACCAGGGTACACAATCTACAGGAGGGACAGGAAAGGTAAACAAGG
Organism: Neoceratodus forsteri; assembly: GCA_016271365.2. NCBI lineage: Eukaryota > Metazoa > Chordata > Ceratodontiformes > Ceratodontidae > Neoceratodus > Neoceratodus forsteri. The sequence goes on along the minus strand of CM057449.1, from coordinate 939,359,108 downwards.
ATGAGGAGTAGCTCTCTACATAAGGAAAGGGATCAAAGCAAAGTAACTAAAAGGTAAACGGGGAGGTGAGAAGGCACTGTGGATCACCTTGGAGACAGGAAATGGCACCACAATCTGCATGTGGGTTGTATACAGACCCCCATCTCAGGGGGAGGAAGTGGACAAGGGGCTAGCTGCACACTCGAGCAGACTCAATAGACCATGAGGCCTGTTGCTGCTGGCACTTTCATATGGTCATATGAAATGATAGAAGGCATTCTTAGAATGGCAGAAAAAGGGGAGATATTGGTGAAGGGGGACCTGAATATGCCAGATGTTAATTGGAGCACACTTACTGCAGCCACATCCAAGAGCTGGGTCATTCTCGATACCTTGCAGGGGGCATGCCTCAGACTGCTAGTTCTGCAACCAACTTGGGAGGTAGCAATCATAGACCTGGTACTCTCAAATGGGGATGGAGACAGGATCACAGATTTAGAAGTGGGTTGCCATCTGGGAACAAGTGACCACCAGTGTCGTTCATGATAAACACAGCTGTAGAGTCGAGCCATACAAAAGCGAAGGTACTTGACTTTAGGAGAGCTGACTTTGGCAAGATGGGTGAGTGCCTAACGAATGCACTAGCAAATAGGCAGGAAGGTGGGGAGGAAGAACAATGGGGAAAAATCAAAACTGCCATCACAGAGGCAACAAGCCTTTGTGTGAAGCAAATAAAACAAAACAAAAAACCACTATGGTTCTCAAAAGAGGTGGCAGGGAAGGTTAGGGAGAAAAAGACAGCATTCAGGAAGTATAAGGATTCACAGAAGAAGCAGTACAGAGAACTGTATCAGTTAAATCAGAAGGAAGCGGGGAAGGCAGTCAGAATAGTGAAGGCTCAAACAGAGGAAAAGATAGCTAATTCAGTTAAGGAGGATAAAACCTTTTATATGTACATCAGCGTGAGAAGAAAGACCAAGGGAGGAATAGTGAGGCTTCATAAATGGGAGTGGAGGTGTGCAGTGGGTAACAGGGAAAAGGCAGAGATACTGAATGAATACTTTTGTTCAGTATTCACAAAAGAAGAGGGGGAGGTTCCTAACCAAACAATAGAAGCACTCTGGACAGGGGGTCAATACCAGTCCATTCAGATGAAAGGGTCCTGAAAGAAATCATAAAACTTAAGGTGGACAAAGCAATGGGGCCTGACAGAATTCACCCCAGAATTCTAAAATTACTAAGGGGAGACCTAGTGACACCACTGACTACTCTTTTTAACAAATCATGGGAGGATGGTGTGGTGCCTGAGGACTGGAGGAGGCCGGATGTGATTCCCCTTCACAAAAGTGGGAGCAAGGCAGAGGGAGGAAACTACACACCTGTTAGTTTGATCTCAGTGGTAGGGAAAATGATGGAATGAATTCTGAAAGAAAGAATTGTTGAGTACCTAGAGGCCAGAGGGACACAGGACTCAAGGCAGCATGGTTTCACAGCGGGAGGTCATGTCAGACTAATCTAATAGAATTCTTTGACTGGGTGACCAAAGTAGTAGACCAAGGAGGGGCTGTGGATATGGCTACCTAGACTTTAGCAAGGCATTTGACATAGTCCCACACAAAAAATTAATAAACAAGTTAGCCAGCCTGGGAGTGGGCCCCAGGGTGGTAGCCTGGGTAAAAAACTGAGTAGACAACAGGGCACAGAGTGTAATAGTAAACAGAGTACACTCTGAAGAAAGGGTGGTTACTAGTGGGCTACCACAAGGTTCAGTACTGGAACCGGTCCTCTTTAATGTCTTTATAGGAGACACTGCATTGGGGATGGAAGGAAAAGTATGCCTCTTTGCAGACAACACAAAGATCTGCAACAAGGGGGGGGTGGAAAGGATGAGAAGGGACTTGCAAGATTGGAAGAATGGTCAAACGTATGGCAGCTTAGATTCAATGCAAAAAAGTGCGAAGTAATGCACCTGGGAAACAAAAACCCAGGGGATGAGTACACAATGAGGGGGAGGTACTAACAACAACAAAAATGGAAAAGGACCTTAGGGTAGTCATATCAGATGACCTTAAGGTAGGCAAACAATGTGAGAAGGCAGTAAGGAGGGCTGGGGGTGGATACTGGGATGCACAGGGAGAGGCATCACCAGTAGAAAACAGGAAGTTCTTATCCCTCTGTGCAGACAGTTGTGAGACCCCATTGCATGCAGTTCTGGCGACACCATCTCCACAAGGACATAGACAGGATGGAGGCAGTCCAGAGGACGGCAACTAAAATGGTACAGGGTCTGCAACAGAAGCCATACAAAGAGAGATTAAATGTATGCCCTTGAGGAAAGGAGGGAGAGGGGGGACATGATAGCAACTTTCAAGTAACTCAAGGGAATCAACAATGTCCAAGTGGGGAGCATCTTTCAGAAAAAGAGGTGTGCAAGAACAAGGGAGCACAATTTGAAGATAGAGGAGGGACTGCTGAAGGGCAACATGAGGAAGTATTTTTTCATGGAGAGGGTGGTGGACACATGGAACAGCTTTCCCGAGGAGGTTGTGGGGTCTAAAACAGTGGGGGAATTCAAGAATGCATGGCACAGACATAAGGCAATTATAGTGGGGGGTAGGAGGAAATAGACTGTTGGTTAACTAGAATCTGCAGCTTATCCAATAGGTAGGGAAATGGACAGACTGGGTGGGCCAAGTGGTCCTTATCTGCCATCAAAGTCTACGTTTGTATGTTTCTACTAGTCTCCAACCAGGAGTTGCTTCCTCTTCCTCTGCCACCATCCTTGGGGTCTCCACTACAGAGGACCCCCACATCCTCCCTGGTCACTAATATTGGTGCCTCCATGGGATAGACCCACCTCACCAGAGTGGCATAGGAAGTGTGTAGTGGAACCATATGAAGAATTTGCCTGTGACCCACCACCCTCACCGTCTCAGAGCCCACGGTAGTCCAGCCGCTCCTCCTTGGCATCCTCTGAGGTAACTGTGGCAGACTTGGTGGTCCCTGGGTGGGGGAAGAGGCCCCCTGAATCCTAGCCATCTCAGCCTGGAATCTAGCAACCTCCTCCCTCAGCCCAGAGAGGTGCATGCAGATGGGGCAGCACCACAACCTCCAAAAGGTCTATCTGAACACTGCCAACCCACAGCCACTGGACTGGACTGGACTGCACCACTCCCAGCATAATTTCTGTTCTGTCTCCCCTGGAAATACTTAGTCCCCTTTCCCCCGTTAGGGTTTACCCTGTCACTCTGCTCAGCTAGTTGTACCCTATAGTATTAGTGTTCCTTCCTTTATCCCCTTCTGCTTTACCTACTGAGGTACCAGCACTTATACCTCCCCTTGGCATGCTCCCTGACCTGGATCAGTTTCAAGCTAGTGTCTCCCATCGCCTGTTTTTTTAAAACCCTTTTGTACCCCTACCCAAGATATGGAATTTCACCTATTCCTAATTTTAGTCTACCCCTGGCTGTCCACTCTCCCTTGCAGTGTGTGTGCTATAATGGGAGTGAACAGGAATCTTACTTTCTTTGTCAGGCAGACCTCCTGCTTCCTTGCTTCCTCCTTGGATGCCTGCTGATGCCGGACCTCTATTCCACTCTTCACCAATCCACTCATTCACTGCTGAGGTGCAGTGTGTCTAGCTGCTGGCTACCTCATTGGGCTGACTGTGGTGGGCAGACTCCATCCTGTTCACATGTAGCCACAGCGCAGGGGGCCGTTTGGTGGACTAACCCTTTAGTATGCCCCTGCCTGCTTCCTGGATTTCCTGACTGCGCCCACGATTAGTTGGGGTGCCCACTGGAAGTGTGTCATTGCCCCTGATTGGATCCTTTTAGGCAGCCTTCCCAGAGCTTCTAGCTCCACTTTTCAAGTGTCCCTCAGTGTCCTTGGCTCGGTGACTGTCTGGTGGAGCAGGCTGAGGGCATGAGAACCCTTTCCCACTGTGATCACAGCTCTTTTATGAGGTTCTCCAGTCCCTGGAATGTTTAATAGCCCTGCCCGCTTCCTGGTCTGCCTGGCTGTTCCCGCACCTGGTTGTGGTGCCCACTGGACATGTGGCTTCATCCCTGATTGGCTCCTTTTAGGGAGCCTTCACAGAGCTTCTAGCTCCTCTTTTCAAGTTTCCCCTAGTGTCCTTGGTCAGAGATTGTTCAGTGGAGCAGGCTGAGGTTGCAAGAACCCTTTCCCACCGATATCACAGCTCCTTTGTGAGGTGGTCAGTGCCTGGGCTGTTTAATAACCCTGCCTGATTCCTGGTTTGCCTGGCTGTGCCCACAATTGGTTGGGGGCACCTGCTGAGGTACAACTTTGTCCCTGATTGGCTCCTTCTAGGGAGACTTCCTGGAGCTTCAAGCTGCACTTTTCAAGTGTCCCCTGGTGTCCTTGGGTCAGTGATTGTCCATTGGAGCAGGCTGAGGGCCCAAGAGCCCTTTCCTGCTGCAATCACAGCTCCTTTGTGAGGTGGTCTGGTTGCTGGACTGTTTAATAGCCCTGCTTGCTTCCTGGTTTGCCTGGCTGCACCCACAATTGATTATGGGTGCCTGCTGGAGGCACTGCTTCATCCCTGATTGGCTCCTTATTGGGAGCCTTCCCAGAGCTGCTAGCTCTGCTTTTTAAGTGCTCCCCAGTGTCTTTGGGTCAGCAATTATCCGGTGCAATAGGCTGAGGGCGTGAGAGCCCTTTCCAACTGCCATCATAGCTTCTCCAGTGCTTCTATGTGGTGGAAGTCTGCCACATAGAACTCAAAGGTGAAATTTGCTTCCAGTGTACTACTGAGAAATAGGCAGAGTGCACAACTGTACTTAGAAGCAAAACTGTATATGTCCAATGACATGCCACTAACTTCATTGTACAGTGACATACTACCAATTTTCTTGTCAGTAATCAGCATCAATGAATCAGAGTTCTGTGTTCATATGTCAGAATCAGGTAGACTAACATACCTATGAATCTGTAATGTTACTGGCATATGTAATACTAGATCAGATTACAGTAGGGGACTCTTAACTAGACTGTAAAGAAAATCTGTTCTGATGGAAGAGGTGAATACTGAGTAAACACTTACATTACTGAAAAGTTTTACAATTGTAGAGAACATACTGAGCACCTGTCCTGAATGGCAGTGGATTCAGCTGTAAGACCTGGTATATAGGTTGGTGTCAGGCAATAGGTAGTCAAGGTTTTGGATACTATGGTTGCAAATCAGGAGGCACAGGCAGCAAACCTCAAGAACACTGACAGGCCCCCCGAGCTGTTGTAGAGATCAGGTTTAAAAGCACAGCACTGTATTGTGAAGGGGCGACTGTAAGTACAAACAGTATACTCCCTGACACCTGAGTAGGGACATACAGTACATCCCACTGTGACAGGGTAGAATAGGACCCTGTCCCATTTGTTTTGGAGAAAGTGTTTAAATGCAAGGATCTGAATTCTTTCCTTTTCTATCTCTTCTGTCTGGTTGCACAACCAAATTTTCCTGTGAGACCTCAGACTTGATCAACCCAACCAGTCTCGCAAACCTTTGCCTCTCACTGCCTCTGTTTTCTCTTGCTGTCTGTTTTTCCTCCCTTGCATATCTATATCTGCTAATGTAAAATATATGAGAATCAATGTATTGAAATGAAGCTGATATTGGGATCACTTTTGTTTAGAAAATTGTGTTACTGTTGAAATGTATATATTTATAATTTGAGATAACTGTAAAAAGCTAGAGGTTACTTGGGTGCAAATGCGTGAGCCTTTTACAGTTGCTGTGGGGACCTCAGGAAGTTCTCAATGTTCTAGCAGCTCCTGAAATTTACAAAGGACAGGATGCTTGCAAAGGATGGGGGTTGAAAAGAGTTATAAAAACAGCTAAACTGATCTTCAAGGGAATTTTTTTTTACAAGAGATTTTATTTTGCTTCTGTATATAGTTATTCTGAACAGGTTATTTTATTTTATGTTACTACAACTACAAATGAACTGTTTTGTGGAATTTTACAGCTGCTCCTGGGCTTCGTCTATGTTTCCTGACCTGTGCCTCGATGACAGATGGTATCAGCCTAAGTGGGATTTAAGCCATGCATACCCTAAAACAGATGATTTGTGCATGGGTACTGGACCTAGTACCAGGGAAGCACAGGGGAAGGTATGGATTCTACAGCTGAAGTCCAGTCTGAGATGGTACAGCCAGCATAAGTTATGGAAAAAAAATAGGCGGTGACAGAACCTGAAAGCCTGATGGACTTTTTGAAATGCTGAGCTATATAACAGAAAGAGACTGAGACACAGACAGAAAAAGAAATTCAATGATTAGAAGTGTTGATGAGAGAAGAGATGCAGTGACAGAAGCAACAGATGAGAGAAGAGATACAGTGACAGGAGCAGCAATGGCTAGATGCCTTACAAGCTATCGAAGGCAGAGGATCCGGCACAGATCCAGATGAGCAACAAAATGCAAGCAATCTAAAGGCCATTAAACTTACAAAGTTGTCCCTCAGATGATATTGATGCATACCTGAAAACCTTTGAAAGAGTTGCCACAGCCTGCCAGTGGCCAAAGCAGCAATGGACAATCAGACTGGTACCCTACCTGACAAGGAAAGCCCAGCTTGCCTACAGCAGTATGGACATTGCACAGTCAGAAAACTATGACCTGGTGAAAAGCAAAATCCTGAAGAGGTACGACATCTCCAGAGAGACCTACAGGCAGAGATTTCGATCTCTGGGGCACAACGCGGTTGACAATGCTCGAGAAGCCTTCATCCAACTCCAAGAACTCCTGATGAAGAGGATCCAACCAGAGAGCAAAACAGTCCCTCAGAATATCGACACATTTGCCATGGAGCAATTCATCAACATCTTGCCCACAGATGTGCAGCTGTGGGTAAAGGAACACCGACCAGAGAATGGGGAAAAAGCTGTTTCTTTGGCTGAGGAATACCAAATGGCCAGACAGATGCCACAGCAGTGAGGTAACAGCCAAGCACAGGTAAAAAACTACTTTTCCCATTTAAATTCCAAGCCTGCTAAGAATTCTAGTGGGGGTAATAAATCTGTGCCAAAAGACGGTATCTGTTATAACTGTAATAAGCCAGGTCAGTGGGTGTCAGTGTCAGTGGCTCAGTAGGTAGCACACTCACCTCTGAGGCCAGTAGATCAGAGGGCTGTGGGTTCAGTTCCCACATCTGGCACTTGGGTTAATATCCCAATACTGACACTATAGTGCAGCATGAGAGGGATGCTGCACTTCTGAGGTGCCATCTTTTGGACAAGATGTTAAACTGAGGTCCCATCTGCCTGGATTAGTGGTAGTCCAGGTGGATGTTAAAGATCCCATGGCACTTATCGAAAAAGAGTAGGGGAATTTCCCCGGTGTCCTGGCCAATTTTCCCTCACTTACTAAAAATATCACTAACAGCTTAATCTGGTTCAAGGTCAGTTGGCATTTATCTGTATCCCCCTTCCCTGGGTCTTGCCAGAAAATAGGCAGAATTTGTCTAGTGCACTTACCCGGTCAGCAAAAACTAAATAAAATAAAAAAAAAATAAATACATTTTTGCAAGAAACTGCCATAATAGAGAGTGACACTGGAGCCGATTTGTCCTTGGCAAACTGGGGCAAGTGCCTAACAGATGTGAAGGTGGGGAATAAGACTGTAATGGGACTCATTGATAAGGGAAGCAGACAGACCCTAGTGCATGTTTAAGTGCTGGGAAAATACTGTGCAAAGAGACCAGATACTGTTGTCATCTGCATCAACGGGGACACTCGATACAATCCCACCACCCAAGTGACTCTCACCGTTAAGGGTGTATCATACCAAATGAAAGTGGGGGTAGTACCAAAGTTACCTGTACCTGTGATTATTGGAAATGACTTTCCAGGATTTATTGAATTGATCAAAGAGGGAATAAATCCTGATATTTCAGCAGCCGTGGTGACAAGAGCTCAGGTAAAGAAAATTTCAGACAGTGGGGACACTTTTCCTTTCAGTGATTTTGATTTGGACTTGTTTGAGCACAGCTCCAAGGTCCAGAAAACCAGGAAAGAAAGACAAAGCCTGAAGAAACTGTGGCAACAAATGACTGATGGACATGAAGGGTTAAAATATGAAAATGCTGAAACTAAATTGATAACTGATGGTGATTTTCTTTCAGAGCAAATTAACAATGTTTCTCTCCAGGGTTATGCTAAGCAGCTAGGGGTAAAACCAAAACAGGGTGGACCAATGTTTAAAAAATGTAATGGATTACTGTGCAGAGTTTGGGTTAAACTTTAGACACAGGAACAGATAGAACAACTGGTTATACCACAGAAGTATAAAACAGAATTGTTACAGATAGCACATGATAGTCCTATGGCTGGTCACTCAGGGAGGGATCGCACACTTGCCAGATTGTTTTATAGATTTTACTGGCCAGAAATTCATGAAGATGTTGCTACCTATCGTAATTCCTGTGCTGAGTGTCAAAAAGTAGCCCCAGTAACTAGAAAAGACAAGATGCCCCTGGTACCCCCTACCCTTACTAGATGTGCCTTTTGAGAGAATTGCAATGGATGTTGTTGGTCCTTTAGACAAAAGTAAAAAGGGTAATTTTCTGTCAAGATACGGATCAGGAATTGAGGGTTCTGATGGTTGAAAAAAACAAACCTAATGTATGGGTTTGAGCTGTACTTTTTGCTGTACTGTTAAAAAAATGGAATCAAATGTGTTTAATGTCTGAATGCAACAAGTGTTACTAGAAAATAAGGAGTTTTGGAAACCTATTTAATAAAGAAAGATTCCCTCTTAAAGATGTGATAGGGTAGAATAGGACCCTGTCCCGTTTGTTTTGGAGAAAGTGTTTAAATGCAAGGATCTGTATTCTTTCCTTTTCTGTCTCTTCTGTCTGGTTGCGCAACCAAAGTTTCCTGTGAGACCTCGGACTTGATCAACCAGACCAGTCTTGCAATCCTTTGCCTCTCACTGTCTCTGTTTTCTCTTGCTGTCTGTTTTTCCTCCCTTGCATATCTATTTCTGCTAATATAAAATATATGAGAAACAATGTATGGAAATGTAGCTGATATTGGGATCACTTTTGTTTAGAAAATTGTGCAACTGTTGAAATGTATAGAGTTATAATTTGAGATAACTGTAAAAGCTAGAGGTTGCTTACAAGAGATTTTATTTTACTTCTGTATATAGTTATTCTGAACAGGTTTATTTTATTTTATGTTACTGCAACTACAAATAAACTGTTTTGTGGAATTTTACAACTGCCCCTGGGTTTTCTCTATGTTTCCTGTCCTGTGCCTCGGCCACATTCACAATACATCCAAAGTATGCAACCGATAATAGAATCATCACAGGAGTGTGTATCATTCTGGTCTTAATGAGTAAGGAAGGTTATTTCACACATGTGGCAAAAGACAAGAATAACGATGTTGTTTTCCAGCCAGAGCCCAAACTCTCTATAAATATTGAAATAAAATTAGAACACCTAACATTTTAATGGGGCTCATTTTAAAGATCAAGTGCAAAAAATGTATTTCTTTTATTTTCACTTGTACAGTATGATAAAATATTCCTTACTAAATAAAAAAATTGTGTTGGAATGTAGTACTATGTTGTTCCTTGGATACTTCTGTCTTGCTTCTGAGTTCTCCGAGCCACAGCATTTTATAGTAATCAGGACAATGCTACATTATTATATAGAAACGTAGATGTGTAAGTACCCCCTTTATGGATGCTTACTATATAGCCTCCTCCTCCCCTTTGCCTTTTATGGCCTAGAGCTGTGACTTGCCTGCTGGCCAGGCAGAGCCCCAGGTTCCGGGGAAGGGATTAGACGGGGGGGAGTTTTGGCACCTGGAGGGCGGGCGGGAAGGAAGGCAGAAGTCAGGTTCTGGGTGGGTCGTCTCACCTGCAAAGTGTGGGGTTTCAGCGGGTATCGAGTAGCAGTTCACCCTGGGTAGTCAAGGAGCAGAGGGAAGAATTAGCCATAGTGGCCTGTGCGGCAAGTATGGGACCTCGTTGCAATAATGTTGTGAGCTGCAGCCTGGGGAGTAATAAGGGTCCGCCTTAAGCATTACAGCACCAGGGTGAGTTGGCTACGGTGTCTCTATATTGGTGGCTGGTGGTGGAGTGGCATGGTGGTGGCAGCCTGCATCACAGGGTGAGCAGTGGTGGCAGCCTGCAGCCCCTTTCTGGTGTGGCACTCCACCAGTCACAGGAGGTGGGCCTGCTTTGCAGTTCAGGGAAACTGATGTGTCTCTGGGATTGCCTTGGCTGGTGAATGCTTTTTGAATGCTTTGAGCTCAACTGGGTCCTCTGAAGCAGAGTCAGCTAGTGAGATAAGCTGTATTGTGGGGACTTAAGTGAGCCGCATTAGGATGGAAGTGAAAATGGAGCCCAGTATCATGGGGAGAGTTAGAGGACTAAAACAAAGTGCTGTTGCTACCAAGTGAAGCTTGTTCTGGCTCTGTGGGACCCTCAGAATATTTGATGACCCAGGCACAAGTCGGAACCATGGCCTTGTACCACTGTATTACTGCTGCTGCTTTCTGAACTTTGCCATGCCCCCTGCTCCATGGAGTAGCCATGTTGTGTTCTACTTCTCAGCATTAAAATAATTTGAAGAGATTTTCTGTGTGGACTATGGCTTCTCTAATGAACTTGTGCAGTGTGCCATAACCTTAATTGCCCCCTTTGTAGCACTCCGGATCCAAAGAAGTTGCCCCTCCCCACACACACACACTGGAGTGATCATCTGGCACTGAGACAACACTGAAGTAAAGCTGTTAACTTATTTTGTCCTCCTGGATTGTGTTCTGCACAGGAAAGAGCCCCCTCCCCTTGGACAGTTACCATCATACCCCTAGACATCAGGGAGGGGTCTTAACATGTAGGGGCTCTCTAGGACATGATTTTGGGGTGACAGCCATGTAACAGGACTTTGTTATAGATTTGGAGTGCTTGAATGCTGTGGGAGGTCTGGTTCTGTTTTCTGCTGCGGGTGGAGTCCACATTTTGGTGTGGAGGTTTCACACCTTTTTTTCTGTGCCTCCATCTTGGGAGCAGCTGCTGCATAATTAAAGGCATCTAAATGAACTGCAGTGGGCTGTGATTGGTGGAGCCAGCTGGGCTGCTGGGAAGGAGGGAGCAGGTGGCTTCTGGGAAGAAGAGCATCAGGCACCATTGCTGCCGGTTTCTGGAAGCAAGCAGATGAAGGGACGCTCTCTGAAATTTCTGTCAGCATGGTGGAGGCCCCAAAAGAACCCGAGAAAACTGCAACAGTGCCTGCATTACTGCTAGCATGGCTCTGGAGCACCCTGGAGAAGGCCTCAACATTTGAAAAATGTGCTGTGTTCGGTTAACAGGGGGTTGGAGTGACCCTTCTACCCCTTTGCTCTGTGTGTGCTCCAGGGGCTCCATCTTCAGCCAACTATTCACTTCAGCCCTGTGCATCCCCCTGGAGCTGGCCTGCTCTGATGACTCCCTTGAGAACTTCCACCACCCCAGTGAGTTTGAAAGATTGGGATGAGATGAGGATGGCTGCTACCGCTGTAGAGAGTCAAGGTGGTGGTATCATACTATAAGCACCCTCAGCCAAATCAACTTTGGTGGAGAGTGGGCATAGTTGTCTGCCCAGTACCTCTTCACCTGCGGCCTTGGATTCTCTCCTTGGTAGAGAAAGAGGGCGTGGTTGGGATCATGCAAAATCTGACTCCTCTGGGCCCAGGGAGTCTAAGCCTGCTGCCACGTCTGCTATGATTGCAACTGCTTTAGGCTGTAAAGCTACTCCTGGAAAAGCAGAGTCTCCAGATGTGGTCATGAACCAGCAGTGTGGGGTCAGATGGGGAGGTTTTGGGGGGCCCCCAGTTCTTGCTCCTTGGAGGTGGCCAACTCCATTAACTTTAGAAGATGAGGATGTGGAATGTGCCATACCTAAGCCATTCAGGTGGCCCATGCTTACTCTCCCTGATAAGACCCCCTGCCTGCCACAGATGTGCCTGCAGCTGTGTATCAAGATGGATGGATTTAAACCATATGACCCACTGAATCTGAAGTATAGAAATGGGACTTGACTGCTTGAGGGTATGGCTCCTAGAACCCTCGAAGTACACCAGAGTGTTCCCAGGCTGAGCACTGGACCCAGAGGAGAATTTGCAAGAAGTACCCTCAGAAAACATACTCCTATGTTTCAGAAAGAATTTGGGATATAACAGAGGAGAATAGAGTTGACTGAGTTTTCTACAGAGCACTCAACAAGATTCAGACCCGAAACAATGAAACCGGAGCACCCATGCCAGCTAGCATCACCAAGGCTAGATTGGTATGCCATTCCACAGTCTGGACTGGTTTCACCCTATTGAAAAACTTTGTGTTGATCGAGGATGTGATGGGGAACTGACCCAGAGTATTACTATCCTAAAGAGGGAAGCCCTGCCCAGCGAGAGCCAGAGTGCCCACCGATTCTGTTTTCCTGCAGGACTGATGCTGTTCCCATTGTAGGACTGTTTATGGACTTTTCCATTTATAGGTGAGACCACTCTTGTTTTGTTCATTTAAAACATTTTTGAGTTAACTGTGTTCTTTTTTAACTGTTAAATGGGTTAGAGAATGGTGTATTGAGCCCTGGGCTCTTCTGTGGACTGGACCCTTTTGGTGGCTCTTTGGGACTGTTCATGGGGGGATAGGAGTTTTGTTGGGGGGGCCAGTTTGGTGGCAACAGCACTGTGGTTTAGTGTTGGGAGTTTAGGGGGCCTTGGTATACCATCCTGTCTCCATACTATGCCTGTCCATGGTGGGATCAGAGGGATGGGTCGCCATTCCTGGATGTGGGGTGTATTGGTAGCTGAGTTGTGGGGAGGTGTTCCACCATCCTTAAGGTGAAGCTAGTATCTACAGTGGGTCCAAAAATGGTGGGGAGCATGCGAATATCCCCACCCCATAGTGCCCTCTGTCATGGCTGGTTTGGTCATTCACCAGGAGATGAATGGTTTGGGGGGGAGACTGTATGTACCCCCTTCATGGGTGCTTACTAAATAGCCTCCTCCTCCTCCTCCTCCCCCGCTGTGCCTTTTATGGCCTGGGCCATGGCCTGCCTGCTGGTTTAATGTTAAACTCCAGTTTTGCATCTTAATAACTCTGGTGGCTTTCAATGAAAATTTGGCATACTTTATCTTGAAGGCAAGTTCTCAAGACTTGAAAAGGTCTGTGATAGCAGCTTGTGTGGTTTCTGAGATACAGAATGTCCAATTTTAATGAAAAGGAATTTATTTCTTACTTATTTATTTAGTTAGTTAAAAAGTTTAACCAGGAAAGATATACTGAGCTGATAACAGCTTGTTTCCAAATGCGTCCTGGAGGAGAGGGAGATGACTAAACAATAATACTACAAATAATAAGATGTGAAATACAATAATATAGTAATATGAGAAGCAAACCTATTAAAATAGTTGCAAATAAAAAATTAATTCAACTAAAAACACATTCCTACATGTAACAATTGGAAAAACAGTGGAAAAGCATAAACAGGGCAAAACTAGTGAAGGGGAGAGTAAAAGAAACTGGTCATAAAGAGCTGCAGGTAGGATAACAAAAGTCATGAAGAAGAGACTTTGAGGAGGGTGGGGAGGAGGCAGATATATACTTATTACATGTTTTCTGGCTCTCTCATATAGGCTAAATGGTACAGAGTTTTTCCTGAAACTGATGAGACAGGCCAGCGCAGTGGTTGGATTTCCGCTTGCGACGACAGCGACCCGGGTTCAGGAACGAGCCCGGGTTGCTAGAAGGCCGGCCACGAGGAGAAGGATTGAGCATTCCATGTCAGCTCTCCTTCTCCGGGGGGGGTAGGGGACTGATTCAGCATCTGCTGGCTCCTAGCAGAGGCTGGGAGTATCACAGGATGCATGGCCCAAATGCTAACTGTGTGAGGAGAGGACGTCAGCATATGCCATGACATCACTACGCTGCCCCCAACAGAAAAAGGAAAAAAAATTGCTTGCTGGCTGCTGGATGATGGCTGTCTGTTCCCTGAGTGCCTCCAGAGCCTTCTCAGGGCCTCCTGCTCCTCAGCAGCATCCCCGGGCCCTAGTAGTGTGTGCTGGGGCCATCCGCTCTCCCCGGTGCCTTCCCCCTCGGAGAAGTGGGACCCACTCAGCTAAGGGATATGCCAGGATATCACAGGGATCGGCTGCAATATGAGGACCAGAGGAGGGCTGGGTAAGGACAGTGGGGCTATGGGGGAACCTGAGGAGCCCGAGGGAGTGGGGGACCAGTGAGCACGGGGGTGGGGGGAAAAAAAAAAAAACTGATGAGACAGAAGTAGCCTCTGCAAAAGTAGTGCTTTTCAAAGGTTTCATGAAAAAAATATTAATCGGTTCCAGAGATATAAGGATTTTTTTCTGAGCATGCTTAGTAGGGTTTGGGGATGACCCTGTGAAACAAAAGAAAAATGTACCTTTTACACGCATTTATCTTCCACAGATTTACTGATTTATCTTTCATGAGAAAATAAAATATAGGTTGTGACAGCTGCCATGTTGTTTTTTTACTTGGTTAAAGACATTGAACATACAAAGAAATGAAAAATTTGAAAAACAAATTATGAATTTTGCCAAACAGGACCTGTTAAGAAAGATTCAGTTGTTTGTTTTCCCCAAAATGAGCCAGAAATACCTTTTTTGGATTTGGGCTGTCATTTTACTGAAATGGCTTATTTATGTGTCATAAGCCTAGAATTTATGTGTCACACATTGAAGTGCAACACATAAATTTGCGACACATACCCCTTTATGTGTCACCTATTTTAGTGTTGCACGTAAATGTGCAGCACTAAAATATGCAACACAAAAATCCCATTTTTGTGTCTCACATACTTTTATTTTACTCATAACTTGGCCATTGTACAATATTTTAGTCCCAAATTTGGAATATACTGTTTACATGACCCTACCTCATGAACAAGGGTGGTGGGAACTTTCAAGTACAGGTTGAAAGGTGATTTGGAAGTGCATTATATGTCATGGTTTGGTTCCTTCTGTTAATGGAACTAACTGACAGTTGTTAGATCCAGTATTGCCCTCCCCACCCAACCCCAACAGATTTGCTTGATTTTATTTTCTTACCTTGGCTGGCATTTGGTGGATTTGATCCATCCTCCTCAGAGATATTGCAGCAGTTTAAACCACAGTTTTGACTGTGGCCAGACCTGCCCTATGGTGAATGTAATGTTGTGTGCCAATTTGGACTCTCAGAAAATGAAAGTATGAGTAAATCTCCACTTCTTACATATGCAGCTCCCTGCCTTGTTTCCATACAAGGTTTCCTTCATCATCACCTATGACATCATCGATGATTGCAGTGGTCCTTCATTTTCCTTCTCCAACCCATTATTACCTCTCAGTTAGAGAGCCAAGTTCTACTATTGTGCAAACCTCCACCTCGTCTCTGCCAGTGATTCCTAGGAGTATTAAACATTTTGTATTTGACTAGCACCATCATGGGAAAGAGACAAGTCTGCAATCTTGGACTGACAGAATTTACTTTCTGGCCTTACAGATCTTGCTCAGTCCTGGACATTTTTGCTGTTTCTAACATATCCTTTTATAGATTATGTTCTGTCTTGTTATTATTGCAGATTTCCCTTTGTGAGTTATGTCTTTGGGGGGAGGGGTTACTTCTTCCTTCTTGTATTTCTTAAGGTTTGCGACTAAGGTTTTTGGAGTGGGGAGGCAGCAATGGCTCAAAAATGATAAGGGATAATTCCCCATGGTTATTCATCTTTTTGTCACCCAATTGATATATCAATAACGCAAAGTACACCCCTACATGTCAGGCTGTTTGTCCATAATCTTTCATACATAATTAGCCATCTTGGGGGTGAAAGGACGTTTAGATTGTTGACACATTTCTCATTCGAGCACTCACCACCTCAAAATAATGCAGGTACTAGTCTCCAAGCATTTTTTTCGGACTTAGTAGTCCATTTATTAGGTGAACACAGAACTAAGCAGACATAAGTTGTGTCCACCTGATGTATTTCAGATAAACAAAATCCTTTATCAAAGGCATTTCTGATTTACATTGTTCCATTTCTCTTGTAGGCCTCACAGAGGGACTGTTCCCTGGAGTGATTTCTAAATTTACTTTTGTGTCTAGTTCCCCAGTTTCTAAGACGTATGAATGTTGCAGGGGGGTACTTGTTCTGAGTAAACATCTGTGGGAATACCCTTTTATAGGGTTTTTCCTTGTATGGAGTGGATTGACACAATGCAGTTTCTTGGAGATTGGGCAAGGACTAATTGTGGACCATTACAGATGGGAATGCAGTCTTTGGGACTGAGGTGTGGTACTATGGGTTATGTTTAGTGTTCTGTGGTGTTTTCATTTTATGCTAATTTGTCTATTGTTTATTCTATGGTTTATATATATTTTTTTAGGTGAGTATTTCTGTTGGAAGCGCTTGTTCGAGGGAGGTGGGGGATTTTTCCAGAGTATCACTTTAAAAATGATTTTCTGGTCTGCCATGTTCTATGATGGCTCTTGCTAGGTCTTGTTATTTTTTGTTATTCATAGGAGCAGTAAATATACTTTCATTACCTGGAATCTAAGGGGACCAAAATAAAAAGTGCTATACCATTTTGAAACATCTTAAAAAATTGGATGCCATGATTGTTTATCTTCAAGAGACCAACCTGAAAAAGGATCAGCTTTCCCTTTTTTCAGGGAATGGGTGGGTCAGGTGTATGGGGCAGGGGATACTTCCAAGGCCAGAGGAGTGGCTATCCTGTTTTGAAAGGAAGACTCCTTTCCAACTAATTACTGAAATCGGGGATGAGACTGGCAGATATGTTTTTCTCCACAGTAGGCTGGGCAAACATAAGGTGCTATTTAGGTTGATATATGGCCCCAACACTGACTCCCCATATCATTTCTTAACCAACTTTGCCCCTATATTAGCTCCCTTTACTCATATCCCTATATTGACATGGGGGACTGGAATATTGTACCTCAACCTGACCTTAAAAAATCTGGTAGCAATAGAAAAGGACTTCTCCCCCAGTCAAAGGGGCCTCTGAGAACTACTTGACACTGTCGGCCTGAAAGACCCTTGGAAAATCTTAAACCCCTTTGACCGGACTTATACATTCCACTTTCTATCCAATGGCTCCTTCTCTAGATTGGATTTCTACCTAACAAATCATGATGGTTTACCCAACCTCTAGAGCTGTGAGATTAAAAAGCAGGTCTTATCAGACCATGCCCCAGTTTGTAGGGTCCACGCCCTTTGGATAGGGACAGACACAGACCCAGTTTGGAGGTTCAATAACCAACTGTTGAGAGATACTGATGTTGTCAAGAAATTGAAAACATATTTCAAACAAGCGGGTGGAACTTAACATTTTCAGGGCCAAAGTTAAATACCTTGAGCAGGGTGAGAAGGCAGGTAAACTGCTAGCCCTTCATCTATAACAAGAAGAAGCAATGAAAACAGTCAAAGGACTGTTAGGGCCCCAGACCTCCATCTTACTTACTCATCAGCAGGATATAGTGGAAGTGTTTAAGGACTTCTATGCTGGGCTACACTCCTCATAGCACCAGAATCCATAGCTTTCAGCCCATATTGCTGAATTTTTTAGCTGGGGCATAGCTTCCCCATCTCTCAGAGTAATAAAGGGAATAACTTGGGGGGGGGGCATCTCATTGGCAGAAATATCTACCATGATTCGTCATCTTTGACTGCATTAGGCCACTGGCCTAGATGGCTTTCCAGTTAATTTTTATATGGCTTTCTTCCAACAGTTGGCCCTCTTCCTATCCAAGGTCTTTATTTATATCTACACCAAAGGCTTAAGTGGACAGTTCCCCACATAGAAGCCCTTAGTACTTTACTACTCAAACCCAGAAAGGATGAATTTTTACCAGGTAGTTACCATCCCATATCGCTTACCAATACCAATTTTATGATCCTGACCAGAATTTTAGCTAACAGGATGGAACAAATGCGGGACTGTCTGATTGCCCTAGAACAGGTTGGATTCTTGATCAGGTGACCACCTTCAAAAATACCACCATCTGGTCTTGGTGGCTAGGAGGAAGCAGGTTCCTGCAGGTTTGGTCTCCCTGTATGTCAAGAAAGCTTTTGATTGTGTTTCTTGGCCCTTTTTATTTGTGACCCTTACAGCCTACAATATTCCAAAGGAATTTAAGAAATGGGTGAGGTTCCTATATCAAAATCCTACTGCACGTATCTACTGCAATAGCGTCATCTCTCATCAGATCAGGTGAGAACATGGGATATGAGAGGGCTGCCCACTGTCTCCCATCCTGTTCAACCGCTATTTATAACCAAAGCAAAGCAAACCAAAGTCAAGGCATTCAGCCTCTATTTGTAATCTTTGGCACAATGGTTCAGAACTAATCCAACCATTCAGGGAATTAAAACTGGATGGGAGGAATTTAAATTTTCAATATATGCAGATGATATCCTCCTCCAGGTAATGCACCCTAGTCAATCTGTTCCAGCAGCGTTGGAGGAGATGGCCAGATTTGGTAGAGTTGCGGCCTATCGACTTAAGGAAAACACAAGTCATGCCTCTGAACCTTTTGGTTAGTAAGCAGAAAATAGTGAATGTCAGGCTTCAGTGGGGGCCAAAGTCAGTGTCATATTTAGGCATCATGTTAACTAGGCACCACTCTGATTTAAACAGGAATAATTTAGACTCTCTAATGGTGACTATAACATTGGACCTGCAGAGATGGACATCTCTGCCTTTCTCACTATGGGGTATAATCTAGGTGGTGAAAATGAACCCCATATCTTATATCCTATGGAGATGTTAAACATTGTTTCACCCAGCCACTGGTTTTTGCACCTCCAAACTATGATTAACAGTTTCTTTGGGTGGGGAAAAGCAGTTCAGAGCTTACTTAAAACTGACTAACCCCAAATGACAGGGTGGTTTAAGACGCTCCAATTTCTACTTTTATTATATGGTCCTTCATGCAAGAAAATATCTTCAGTGGAGAAATATTGGCAGTGAGGCAACAGCTCAGAATGTATCTCCCTCTTTGACTTGTGCTTGAAAACAAACAATGTGGCTTTCTAGACATATACCTACCCAGTCTTATTTTTGTTAAATCTGCTAGTCTTTCCACTTGTCTCAAAATGGCCCTTATCTACTGGTCCCTTTGAGCTCATATGCAGCTATGTAGGTACACACAGTCTGACCTAGTCTGAGATGTTTCCCAGCCAATTTTGTATAATTCCAGTTTCAGTATAGTCAACCACCCTATTACTGGCAGATTCTTACTAATGCCCCCCCCCCCATTTCAGCAGCTCAGATTTAAAGGATAGTCACCTTGTCGACTTCCTACTTTATGAATGACATACAGAGTGGCCAACCAGGCAGCATTTAAATATCTACAATTGTCACATACTCTTTTCTCACAGATTGGTTTGCATACATGGTCTGATACAGAAGGGGGCAGTTTGATTGCCTTATCACAGGAGGCTGACCCCCTTCATGCTATCTCCGTGACATATAAAAAATCATATTCCATAGATCCAGGCAGGTTGTTGGGGACATGCTTCTACTGGCAGGAGACATTACAGCTAGACTGGATCCTTAGGGATTAGATCAGGGTCTGGCTAGACTATTACAAATTCATTAAGCAAGACAGATATCACCCAATGCAGTTTAAAACCTTACATAATTTGTATTTTACCTCTCAGAGACTATGTCAAATGAATAAACTAGCCAATTCTTCCTGTACTAGATGTGGGAAAGTGGAGGGGTCCCTCTTCCATATCCTATGGGATTGTGAAAAAGCTGCCCCTCTTTGGTCAGATATTTGGCAGCACCTAGACCCCTTATTACAATTAATGGATGTATTCATACCAGAGATTTGTCTTATTGGAAATTACCATGGGTGGGTATTGGGCCCCGAAAGGGATATATTACTTGAATTGTGACCACAGACAAAATGGTTATTTTACGACATTGGACTGATGATACATTTCTATTATAGGTGGAATGGCAGAATGAAATTTTGGGCACCCTCAGTGTTGAAAAATATTTGCAGATGTCATTCGACAACATCACTCTTATCAGAGTGATGGGAACCTTTGTTTTCTCTTTTGTCCATTGTGTGACATAGGTAGCTACTGAGTCAGGTTTCCTTGTTTGTATTGCAGGAGCTGATTTGGACAGTTACCTCAGGTTTATGGTAGACATGCTATAGCCTTTGTTGATTCAAATTTCATGGCACTCCGGTAGGGGGAAGGGGGTTGGAGGGTTTTCTATCTTTCGCTAGGGGTTAGACTTTCACTGCACGTTTGTTTCGCTTTTGTCCCTGTAATGTTCTTGTAGTACCATATTACTTTTTTGTGCATTTGTTGATATATTACCTTCTCTTTTGAATAAAGCATATTAAATTTAAAAAAGGATGCAGAGGCACAAAATCAACACTATAACCTACTATTTTATAGGACAATAGAAAGAGAGAAAGCTCTGGATATGATTGTCCTTCTACAGACCATCATTTGGGATTCCCTGGGCCTGCCAGCAGACTGCACACTCAAAACAGAATGGCCCAGATATTCAAACTGCGCCCAAAAAGTGTGCAATAGCAGGAGCAAGTGCAAGTCTATTGAGCCCATGCACAACAGACGCGATATTCAAAAAAGGAGCAGACCAAACTGTGCCTACAGCCAACGACTGAATATCGCACTACCTGCTCCATAGCGTAACTAGGGAGGGGAAGCTGAGCAGATATGATGCCCCATAGCGCAACAAGAGATGTTCAGCTGAGCAGTCCAGAGGCGCCATAGTGCAATCAGGGATGCCCCCCAGCTGCAGAACAATGTAACTGCACAATCAGGGAGGTAGGAGCCCACCACTCATGCCACAGATGCGCACAGGAACACACAACAGAACAGACATTGTCCCCCCACACCCCAAGCATAGCACAACCACTGGAGGGCTGGAATAACCACTGGTCCATGGAGACAAGCAACCAACCCACAGCCTGGCCATGGTGCCCCATCACACCTACCGGCAAGCTGTGACTGGCACACAAGGAGGGCAGACCACCCTGTGCCACACCATCCCCCCAGTGTACAGCACACCCTGCACCATGACCCACAGACACCCCCCCATGAGCAGTGACCACCACAGCAGGAAACCCCATGCATGCCACCACCCCCACAGTGTCAATGCAAGCCTGTACACCACAGAACCATGCAAGCCAGCCCCACCATGAGCACCCATCAGCAGGTCGCAGCACACGGCAATGCAACAATGGCAGACAAAATGCCAACACGCACAGTCCCCTGAGGTACTGCTGAGAGACCGACCATGCGTTGGCACAAGAGTCACCCCATAGGAGACGGTCATGTCCTTAACACCTCCACCAGTGGTACAGCGCTCTGCACAGTATTCCAGTGACACACCCTAGCCCACCACTGGCCACAACAGCCAGCACAGACACCCACAGTGGTGCGTGGAAGCATGCACCACACCAGATGCCACACAGGGTCGGGACAGACACCCACCCATACCCAAGGGCACAACAACACAGGGATACAGTGGTGGGGCAACCAAGCCCCCATTGTGGGCCCATGTAAGCTGTGTACACACAATCTGCAGTCCACCATGGCACTGGAGTGCCAACCACCCTGTGCAGGCACCATGGACCAATACACCACCAGTAGTCACCCGGAGCACAAGCCACAGACAGTGGGGCACATCCCCTGCAACACACACAAGCCACAGCATGGAGGTGGAACAATGACCATGTCGCCCACAGTGCCACCTGTGCCAGGCATGCACCACACCAGTGACATGGGCAACCCAGCAAAGTGACGGGTACAGTGTCCGCCCTGCAGGGAATGCCACCACTGACATGCCAGCAGACCATGCAGGTCACAGACAGGCATGTGTATCAGCTGCACAGGCCATGGACGGGCCGATGAGTGCACCATGAACACAAAGCACGCGCCATGGATCACTGCACACAGTCATCCAGTGCACAGGGAACAACACACACAACACAGACACTGACTGATATCTACTTCCACACCATAGACACCTCCACACAGACACACACACACATACCCATGATTGCACCACCCCTGATGCCATGCACACCACTGCAGCTGAGCACCTATAGCCTGCTGCAAATCAGAGACCACCATGGTATTCATATAAAAGTCAAACGTATTATAAAAATATAAAAATCAACTATGTACATAAATAACAACTATATACAGGTTTGTGGTTGGAGACACAAAAAAGGTGGGGGTGTGCAGGGGGAAGGGTTGGACAAATGGGATGGGATAGGAGGGGTGTGAGGGTGGGTCCAGGGGAGGGTAAGTCAGGGACCAAGGGACTATTGGTTTCCACATCGTCCAGGCTGTGGCCCCCTGGCCTGTAGCCTCCGGGCACCCCGACTCATCGATCCTCCGAAGGCAGTGACGGTCCTCACGTGCCTGAATGAGGAGCTCCTGCAGGGTGTCCTGATTTCCTCAGATGTCTCCACCTAGGACAAGGGAGCACAGTCAACAGGTGTGAATGCACAACCCCATACAGCCTGCCCACTGTGCATGGCATACGGCCATGGGACATACCACTGTGATGGTGTGTGACCAGCCGCAGTGATCACGTCCACAGGTCCTGCCCACCCAGGCGCATACAGCCATGCGGAACACTGCACACACCCACCAGCCAAGTCACGCACAACACCACCGTGGCCGTCTAGTGACATGGCTATGTGGTGCAAAGACAGTGGCACAGCCATGCACCTGGTGCACGCATGCACCACCAGTGACATACTCCCAGACATGCATTGCCACTGGACAGTGTTGACTGTAACAAGTGGCATGCATGGCAGTGATGTCAATGAATGGTGGCCATGCCCTGCTGCCCACCTTGTCACACAGCATGCAATATTAATCATGGATGTCTGGCATTCACCCACATCAGGCTGGTCAGGTGGCCGTTGATGGTTCTCGGCCCGCCTGGCTGTGGCTTCCACCACCCTCCGCTCCGCATGCACTTGGCACAGTTCGTCCGGGCCTGTGGGGACAAAAAGGAGAGAAGAACATCAGTACATTCCCGAAGCAAAGTCCCCCTGCCCCAAGGAGTGTGCCCTCCCACCCAGCCAGACCCACCCACCCACCCCTGTGAACACCACCACGTGCAACCCCCTATGGTCCCTCCCCTATGTGCTGGACACATACAACACTGTGACTCATATGGACGATAAAAGTGTGTTGATGTATCCCCTACCTGGACGTGGGACCATGCCCTTCCTGGCACGTGACCTCAGTCGGGCCAGTAGCTCCAGCTTCCTCCTCTGCAGGTCACCATATCGGTGCCTGCACTGCTCAGCAGTACGGCCCCTGCCTGTGCCTCCTCAAGGGCTGTGGCCACCTCCTACCACACCTGGGTCCTTGCCCTATCCTGGGGGTCCTCCCCAAAGAGAGGCCCATGGTGTGGCTCAACTATGGCCACCAAATTCGCAAGCTCGATGGTCGTCCAGGAAGCAGCTCTTCTCCACACCATTGCAAAAGCTATAGTAGGCACTATGGCGCTTTGCAGCGCGGTACCCCACGTGCAGATGCTGCGTAATACAGCGCTGCCATTCCCTATCGCACTGTTACCAAACAGCACGATAGAGGTGCACCTATGCCTGATGCATGGCGCCAAGGGGGCAAAGGTCGGGCACAGGGTCAAGGGTCTCTGGAGCAAGGCCACGCACAGTGCCATCAGATGACAATGCGAGTAGCGCAATTGGCTACCTCTGTGCCAGCGCCACAGCGGACTATTGGGCAGTTGGGCCATTGCGCCTATGAAGGCCCATTGCCACAACGCCATGTAGTGAACGTCGCTATAGCGCCACTGGCACAATAGTGGCCGTGCCCTGCATTGCCTACCGTGCACAGCACATCATCAGTGCAGTAGATGCCTGCATCAGCAACCTGGGCATGCGCAGTGAGGTGTACTAAGCATGCCACAGAACTGCGCCCTTAGCTCAGCACATTCAACACAATTGTGCAAAGCGCAACACCGCGATATTCAGTCGTCATATGCAAATCATCCGATCAGCCATTCAATGGTGCAGCACTGCAATTTGCATCTAATTAAAGTTGCTCCTCACCTCATTTGCATGGATTGCGCTATAAAGGTGCGACAATGTGCTGCAGTGGCCATAGTCGGTTACTGCAGTTTATTGGTGAGTTGCATGCTGTGGGAGTGTGGACTGTGGATTCAGGGACATGCATGGGACTGCACAGTCACAGGTAACAACTGCCATTCTTACAGGCTACATAATGACTGAGCACATTCTTGGAGAGGAGGACAACAGTTGTGGGAGGAGGAGGAGGAGGCCGAATTTTACTAAGGCCGAAACTGAGGCCCTTTTCAAGGCCTATCTGGATCAGGAGCCACTGCTCAGTGGACAGCGGGGCACCCCTCAGGCCCATGCTGCTGCCTTGGAGGAGGTGGCACGTGCTGTCAACCTGCATGGCAGCCACCAGCGCTCCGTGCAAGAGTGTAAGAAGAAGATGGGGACAGACAGGAGGAGGGTAAAGGAGAAGGTGGCTGCCATCAGGGCAGCATGTGCTGCAACAGGAGGGGGACAGCCGGAGGTGGTACAGCTCACCCCAGCGGAGGACGCACCGAAGTGCCACAGAGTGAGTTCCAGGCGGTGGCTTCCAGATGGGTGGTGGCCCATCACTGCATGGTAAGTCATGGTCTGTCTGGGGGTGGCAGGGTAGATCACATGCAGTAACATGACTTTGCTTTCCCTTACAGATCCTGAGTGTCTGCATGGGTCAGCGGTGGTGGACCTGTCCACTGCGGACAGTTGGATGGAGTCGGAGGTGGGACCATCCACCTCCACAGGTATGTGTGGATCTGTATGACAGTGGGGCGCCTGGCTGTCCACACTGATGTTGTTGAGACAGGTGTGGAGGAAGCCCTGCCTGAGTCAAGAGGGTGCTGGCAATCCATGGATGCCAGCATGCTGTGGCTATGGCTGTGGCCGGGCAGAGTCCGCACCAGTGATGATGACACGACCATCATGGGCAGTGACATGTGTGCCACAGGATGGACACACAGCAGGGCAGTTCGCTCATGGCTGTGGGTGGTGCCACCGTGGGGGCCTGCATGTCAGCACAGTCCCAGGCTGTGCCTGTCAGCACCAGTGGGGCAGCACTGGTGTCTGTTCAGGACAGTGGGACTGTTGCGGCCACTGCAGTGGCACCATTGAGCCCTGGGGTGCGGCAGCCAGAGGGGCAGCATCAGCAGTCGCCCACTGAGCTTGGGGGTACAGGGTTCAGTGGCGGCGTCTGTGCTCCGCCTGTGGACATGCCCAGACCTAGTCCTGGTGTGCAGCACCCACCCTCAAGGGGTGCTGAACATCAGGCCCTTGCACACCCTGAGGGACAGGATGCCGAGGAGGCTGATGACCTCTTGGACAAGCACACCCACCTACTGCGAGCATCGGTCCAGCAGCAGATGCGGCTTGCGACGTCCATGGAAGAACTGTGTGTGGCTCTGGAGTGGGCAGAGGAGCGTCGCAGCAGGGACACTGAACGGATTCTGGCATGGATGGACTGTTTGCGGGAGGATGTGACCGCTGCCATTGACAGGCATGCACAGGCGTTCATTGCCATCATGGCCACAATGGGCACACAGTCAGGTGCCCATGCATCGCGGTCACCACGCAGTGCACTATCCACCACCTGTTCCCGGCGTCGTGTGACTCCCACCCTGTCGATGCCGGGTTCAGCTGTGGGCATCCCGAGCACTCCTGGTGCAAGCATGTTCGGTGTGCTGCAGACCCCTGCACGGGCACGGTCGTGTTCACGCAGTGAAACCCCTTGAGGCCCATCGGTGCCACCCCATGAGGCCAATGGTCAGCCTGACAGTGCTGGTGGGTCTCGGTGGGGCCACCCATGCATCTGTGGTGGCCGTGGCACTGTGTCACGGGACTGACCTGTCTCCCAACGTGGCTACTGTCTGGTGCTGCCCTGTGTGCATTGTGTGTTTCAGTGGGCAGTGCACAGGTGGGTACCCGGCCCTGCAAGCGGACACACAGTCCACCTGCACACCCTCCTGGCTGCTGTCCACAGTTACATGTGCATGATGATGCCTGCATTGCGCTGTACACCAAAGTGCAATGGTGCTCAGAAACTGACACACGCACATAAGCATGCAGTGGGCATGGTGGCCTGTGGACATGTGTGTTGCTAGGGTGTGCATTCTGGGTCGATGTGCCTTCTACCCTCTGTGCACGTTTGTTGCATTGTGTGTGTGTGTGTGTGTGTGTGTGTGTGTGTGTCCTTCAGCGTGGCATGTTAATCCCCACCAATCCCTGGCTGTGTGTGTGCCTCTGTGCCTTCCCACTTCCCTCGACGGCATGCACCCCCAGTGTGGGTTCCTGTGTGTTTGTGGGTTGTGCCTTAGCCACTGGTGGTTGCACATGGCCCCATGACTTACCTGGGTTGGCTGAAGTGCTCCTCCGTGATGGTGTCCTGGTGTAGCTGTGCCAGCCGGATCAGTTGGGGGTCCCGTCGGCCAAGGAGGGGCTGCCCATCACCATCATCACCGGCGTCCTCATCGTCCCCATCGCTGTTCCCCTCTTCAACCTGTATGGCTATCTCACATTTGTTGGCCATGTTGTGCAGGATGCAACAGGCCAGGAATAGCCTGTAGGCCTTTGAGGGGCTGTACTGTAGGGCACTGCCAGAGGTGTCCAGGCAATGGAAACATGCCTTCAGCATCCCCAACACCCGCTTGATGACATTACGTGTGGTGGCATGTGCCTCATTGTAGCGTTGCTGCGATGGGGTCGCGGGACGCCGGTAGGGTGTGAGCAGCCAGGGACAGAGTGGGTATCCACTGTCACCTGTGTGTAGAGGGTGGAGGTTAGTTTGGTGTTCAGCACGCCTCTGCCCTGCCATGTAGGCTACTACCCATGGCACCTCTGGCCATGTCCCCAGGCCCTATATTTGTCCATTTGGTTTGCATACCACTACTAGGTGTCCAGTGGGGATGTCCCCACTCGAATCTGTGGCATTGCGCCAACTGGTGCCAGTTGTAAGAATCGGTGCTCCCCAGGTGCGTGGCACAGACATTGATGATGCGCCTGGCATCGCACACCACCTGGCAGTTGATGCTGGCATAGCCCTTGCGATTTATGTATGTGGCCCCCTCGGGGCCAGGTGGTGTGTGTATAGCCACATGGGTGCAGTCTATTGCCCCTAGCAAGCCAGGCATACATGCTACCCTGTGGAACTCCTGTATGTTTGCTGTGCGCTCCGCCACTGTGCTGGGGAAATGGATGTACACCTCAGCATGTGGCAGCAGTGCGCTGAAGAATTGGGTGAGGTGGCGTGATGTGGCTGACTGGGTTATGCCTGTGATGTCCCCAGTTGGTCTCTGGAAGGTACCCGTGGTGAGCGAGCACATGCAGGCTGTTACCTTGGTCTCCACTGACAGGGCATGGCTCCATCATGTGGGTGCCTGCATCACATCACTGTACAGCTCACAGAGCCGCCTCAGAATTGCCCTGTTCAGCTGGTACTGGCCCACAATCTCAGTATCAGTGTACAGCTCAAAGCTGGTGCGGGCTCGGTGCTGCCTGTTGGGGGCATACCGCCGACGGGCCCTTCCACGGCCACGCCCCCTGCCGTCCGCCTTTTCACCCCCCCCTCATTACGGCCTCCATGTGGATGGTGGCACTGGCCATGTCCCTGGCTTGCGTTCACCCCCCCTGGCAGCTGTTACTGTATTCCCCCCGCTGTCCTGGCTGCTACCTTCCCTACACCGGGTACACCTGCCTGTGCTGGCCTCTATGCTGTGTGGCTCCCCACACCTTCCCTGTGCCTGGCTGTTAACTGTGGCCTTTCCCTGGCCTGCCCTGTTCCTGCTACTTGCCCTGTCTGTGTGCCTCTGCCTCTGCCTCATGTGGCTTTCCTGTAGCGTTCTTGCGCCTCTTCCTTGCTTCTTTTTATTTTGGCTCATTTCCGCTATGGCGCAACTTCCGTTTGCTCCACTGTTGCACATTGCGCAAGTCTTTGAATATCACACTGCGCCATTTATGCATGGTTCCTCCCCCTTCGGTTGCTCATGCCTTCATTATTTTTTTTTTTTTATTTAGTTTTTGTTGACCGGGTAAGTGCACTAGACAAATCCTGCCTATTTTCAGGCACGGCCCGGGGGAAGGGGATACAGATGAATACAATGCCAATTGACCTTGAACCAGATTAAGCTGTTGGTGGTATTTATAGTGAAATGAGGGAAATTTGGCCAGGAAACCGGGGAAATTCCCCTACTCTTTTCGATAAGTGCCATGGGATCTTTAACATCCACCTGAACTACCACCAATCCAGGCAGATGGGACCTCGGTTTAACGTCTCATCCGAAAGACGGCACCTCAGAAGTGCAGCACCCCTCTCATGCTGCACTACAGTGTCAGTACTGGGATATTAACCCAAGTGCCAGATGTGGGAAATGAACCCACAACCCTCTGATCTCCCGGCCTCAGAGGCGAGTGTGCTACCTACTGAGCCACTGACACTGCTATCATTATCACATTATCATTGCACTGTTGCTCAGCATGATTTCAGGGCGAACTGCTCCTGCTGAATATCGAGAATGGGCGCACTTCAGACTCATGCAGGCGCAACTCATTACATGGCTCAACTCTTTTGAATATCTGAGCAATGTGCATCACGCATTGGGCCTGAAATACACTGCATCAAATGCTTAGCCATGCTCTGTTGTAGCTCAGTTTTTGCATTACAGTGATAAGTAGGATGACCTAGCCAGAGTGTTGTGGGCAAAAGCGGTACTTTACAAAGGGACGTGGATATATTCAATAATGATTATCCAGTATCTCTCCAGAAAAAGAGATGAGCTTTCCTCCCATTTATGAAACCCCTGCAAGCTCAGGGACTCATATGCTTTGCTCCCTACCCCACCAAGATGGTGATCCACTTCTCAGATGGCCTCAAGACGTTCATGGTGGCTGAACAGGTTAAAGCTGAAGTCAGGACATGGGACATTCCTTTTGATACACAGAAGGAAAAAGTTACCCCTCCCCCCAATTGATGGCATCCAAGCTGGCTAGGCAAGTGTGGAAAATTGCTGATACCAGATACAAGTGGACAGCAGAGACTATGCAGCAAATTATTACTCAGCTACGGGGAAACCAGATGGCAACTGGTGCTGCCATGGACTCAAACTGATTAATGACTGAGAATCTTTCTACTGTTAATTTACTGTTGACCCCACCAAGTGAGTCCCTTCATCCCTCCTTTGCTCCCCATGACCCTCTACTGCTCTCTATTTGTGGTTTCCCTCCCAGAGGTTCTACTGGTCTTTTGCGCTCTGCCTTTCTCCATCTGGTGTACCGGGGGCATGAGAACCCCACTGCTTAAGCTGTACAAGGTAGTACTTGCAGCCACAGTTGCACACTGCTACTTCAACATTGCCTTTGACTTTTAATTGCCACCATGGATGCATTGTTTCACCTGTGATGTGCTCAGACAGCCTTGTGAGAGCAAGCCTTGACTGGAAAGTCTGTGAGCCCTTGAGGTATTGTGCATATTACTGGGCAGCTGTGGTGAGAGGTGCCAACTTTCCTCACCCATCAGAGGTACAAGGAGGTGGGTGCATACTGTCTTGGCCCCAAGGCCATCTGCTTCATCATGCAGAGTAACATAGCATAAGGATGCAGGAGCAGATCAGTTCATCCTATTCTGAAGGTCAGGTTTTTCCATGGGCGTGAATAGCATGTGGTGCTGGCCGTGCCAAGCTGCTTACTTAGTGGCATGGGGAATCTCCTCTAGACAGGCATCAGAGAAAGGGAGATGGAGTTTATCTGGGGGGGCATGCCACCCAGTGGAGACATGAACTGGGGTCCTAGGGGTTGAGGGGTGGGAGGTGGAGGGGGTCATGGGGGTCACAGGATGATCTGTTGCTGTACCACCAGTTTGGGGCCTCTCTTCAGATACCTGAACATGACTAAAAGATACAGTAACATTTACTTTTATTCCCCTGTTTACAACTGGTTCAGGAGCTGCTGGACTGATCTTAAGAAACTTTACATTAGCTTTGCCCTCCAGTCGGAGGTATTCAGACTTCACTTAAAACAGAGTTCATTTTGATGTGTTGAATACATTTTTTGAGCACTCTGGGCTTATAAGGTGGGATCTTGTTGCCTTGTTATTTCTCTGCCCTAATGAGGTCATCGTATTGAATAGTGAAAAGAGTTAAAAAGGAAGAAGATGGCTCAAACATCCAGGTCCACCTAGGAACCAATGACCTTGCTGGCCGGTCGGTCAGGGAGGTTAAGGAGCACATTGCTCAGCTCAGTGAGAAACTGGTTTTATTTTCATCCAGCATTGCATTCTCTGAGATTCTGCCTGTTTGGGAAAAAGGAAGGACAGGCAGAAATCAGAGAGAAAGAGATAAGTGAGCTCAACGCATGGCTGAAGGACTGGTGCCACACAAAGGGACACCACTTCATTGGAAACTAGGGCAACTTCTGGGAAAGGGAGTTCTTCAAATTCAACAGCCTCCACCTGACTAAAGAGGGAGTCAGAGCACTGGGCCAGAAATTTGACTTCCATGTAGGATATTTAAACTAGCCGGAGGGGAGATGATGGTAGCTCTAGGAGAAGCACACATAGAGCCTGCTGTCTCTCCCCTCCAGCTAGCACCAAAAATACACACTCCAGGATAGTGAAAGCAGATAGCCAGGAACATAAAACCCTTTCCAGCTCTGTTGTTGACCATCACAATGGAAAGGGAGGAACCATAAACAGGGAAAACTACAAAGAGAGAAACAATAAGATCAAGGGAGGCATGACAAACAAAGCAACACAGCAAGAGTGGTCAGCACTATACCTCAATGCCTGGCTAACAAGATGACTGACCTCACTTCCACAATAGCTGAGGCAGGACTAAACTGGGTGGCCGTGACCAAAACATGGTTCACAAATAATCATGGTTGGGTGGTGACTAACCCAGGGTACAACTTGTTTGCTGGAGAGATAGGACTGGGAAAAAGGGAGGGATACCATCAATACTACAGAAATGCAGCAGGCACTAGGGGAAACAGAGGATCTATGGATCACAATAGGGGCCGGAAGCCGGAAACCCACTTGGGAAGGAATAATCTACAGACCCCCAAATCAGGAGGAAGCCAGGTATAAGGAAATCCTGGAAACCATCCTCCAGATTTCAGGCAAAGGGAACATGGTCCTGCTGGGAGATTTCAATCTGCCGGACATAGATTGGAATACCCACACAGCAGCATCACAGAAGAGGAGGGAATTCCTAGTCACACTACAGGAAGCAGGCCTAAGTCAACTAGTGACATTACTCACAAGGGGTAACGCAGTTCTAGAGCTGATATTCACAAATAGCGATGGGATTATGGGTGTTGAAGTAGGGAACAATCTGGGCAACAGTGATTCTGACACAATATGGTTCAGGGTAAAAGGGGTTGTAGACCCCACACACTCCAGACTGAAGGTTGTTGACTTCAGGAGGGCAGACTTCACAAACATGAAGGCCTGTCTAAGAGACAATCTTAGTAACTTGACAGAAGGGAGCATTGAGGAATATTGGACAAGGTTGAAGGATGCAATAACCACGGTTACATCACAGTGTGCCCATCATGTTAGTAAGAACAAAAGGAGGAAAAACCCACTATGGTTTTCCAAGGAGGTGGCAACCATGGTGAGAGAAAAGTGCATAGCCTTCAGAAAGTACAAGGAGTCGAGGAACGAGGCAGACAAATCAGAATATAAACAGAAACTAAAAGAGACAGGGAAAGTGATAAGAAATGCAAAGGCTCAAACAAAGGTTAGGTTAGCTCAGGAAGTAAAAAAGGGTAAAAAAAACCTTCTACAGGTACATACGTGAACAAAGGAAGACCAAAGGGGGCACTGTTAGAATCGCAAAGAAAGACAGACAAACCACAGAGCAAGATGGGGAGAAGGCAGAGACACTCAATGAGTACTTCTGCTCAGTCTTCACACAGGAAGCAGACATTAACGGACCAGCAATAGGCATAAAGAAGTGTCGGATTGAAGGAACAGACACTGGTCCCTTCACAGAGGAAAGGGTCCTTGAGGAAATAGACAAATTAAAGGTAGAAAACACTATGGGGCCAGATGGGATACACCCAAGAATACTGAAAGAACTAGGGAGGGAACTGGAAGCTCCCTTAGCGGTGCTCTTTAACAAATCACTAAGGAGCAGTGAGGTGCTGGAGGATTGGAAGAGTGCAACAGTAGTACTACTCCACAAGAGTGGAAGCAAAGAACAACCAGGTAACTGCCATCCAGTTATTCTAACGTCAGCCGTGGGAAAACTGATGGAGTCCCTGTTGAAGAAAAGAATTGTAGCTTTTTTTGAGCAAACTGGTCAACTCGACAAAAATCAACACAGTTTCATGGCAGGGAGGTCCTGCCAGACAAACCTGACTGATTTTTTTCAATTGGGTCACCAAAACAGTGGATCAGGGTAGGGCAGTGGAAGTGATTTACCTGGACTTCAGAAATGTTTTTGACTCTGTTCCCCACAGGAGACTAGTCAAAAAACTGGAGAACATGGGAACTGGGCCCGAGGTTACAAACTGGGTCAGAAACTGGTTATGTGGGAGAACTCAGAGAGTATTAGTAAATGGCACTCTGTCTGTGGAGGGGAGGGTGCCTACTGGGGTCCTGCAGGGCTCAGTTCTGGGGCCGATCCTCTTCAACATATTCATCAGTGACATTGTGGATGAAATGGAGGGAAAGGTGTTCCTGTTTGTAGATGGCACCAAAATTGGCAACAGGGTAGACACAACAGAGGGACAGCAAAGCATTGAAGCTGATCTCTGAAAACTGGAGCAATGGTCTAAGACTTGGCAATTGAAATTCAATGCCAAAAAATGCAAGGTCATGCACCTGGGAAAGCGTAACACAGGGAAACTGTACTCAATGGGACGTAAGCAGCTGGTGGCTACCAGGCAGGAGCGAGACCTAGAAGTGATCATATCAGATGACTTCAAGGTCAGTAGACAATGTGAAAAGGCAGCCCTAAAGGCCAGTGGTATCCTGGGATTCATAGGGAGGGGCATCACATGCAGAAGGCATGAAGTAATCATTTCCCTGTATCGGTCCCTGGTTAGGCCTCACTTGGAGTACTGTGTCCAGTTCTGGAGGCCACACCTCAGGAAGGACATAGGTAGGCTGAAGATGGTACAGAGAAGAGCAACAAAGATGATGCAGGGCTTGCATCAGAAACTGTATGAGGCTAGACTGGATGACCTCAACTTATACTCCCTAGAACAGTGCAGGAATCGTGGGGACGTTATAGAAACATTCAAATACCTTAAAGGCAACAACAGAGTGCACATGCAGAACCTCTTTCAGGTAAAGGACTACAGCAGGACTAGAGGACAGAACCTTCAACTTAAGGGAGGAAAGTTCAGAAGCAGTACGAGGAAATTCTTCTTCACAGAGCGTGTTGTAGAACCATGGAATAGTCTGCTGGAGGGGGTGGTGGGAGCCAAGACAGTGGGGGAATTCAAGCGGGCATGGGACAGACACTGTGGGATACACAAGCAGGCAGCTAAGTAGGGGGTTAGGAAGCCAAGGGCAGACTTGATGTATCATATGGTCCACATCTGCTGACAACTTCTATATTTCTATGTTATCCCTCTTGATATTTTGTAATAGACAATATAGGGCTTATGCTCTTTCAAGTATACAACGATATCCGGCGGCAAGCTTTAATGTCATCAGGCTCCCTTCTGAGTGCCCTGTGGTAGGTGACTGTTATGTAACATGCCCCTGTCTGTTCTTCAAGGTGGCGGCTGGTCCAGTCCTGGTACAATCTGATCTCCCTCTGTGGAGAGGGAGTTCTAGTCACCAGTGCTTGGTACTGTACTCCAGGGTATAGGGAGGGTTGCAGCCTTCTCATAGATATCACACTCTCCCAATTCCCTTTCCTGAATGGAAACTCATTAATATCAAAGGCTTCACCTTACTAAGGGTGTGATATCCCTGACCTGCCTGCTCTAGGTGGGTGTAGGACGCTTGGTTGAGAGCCTCTAACTGGGAGGCCCATTACTACCGCATCTGGACTGGGTTGTGCCCTGCTGGCACCATGCTAAGCCAGTAGGTTGTTTCTGTTTACTCAGCTTTATTTATTTTTAGCAATGCCTAGTTACTCCTAGGAGGGTGCCTGGTTAGCACCTCAGTTGACCAGTTGGTTTCCCAATGTTTGGTTTCAAAAATATGAGTTACACATTTATTTCTGTGTAGTCATGCAAAGAGGATGTTGAGTCAGGAACACTATTATACTCTGCTTGATAGTGGGTGAGGACACACTATGGTACTCGCTAAATGTCAACTGGTTTAATAACCCCATTAAATGGGCTAAAGTTTTGTCTTGCATTAAGAAAGAAAAACCTGAATTAGTTTATCTACAGGAGACCTATCTAGATAAAAGAGAACATGCTAAATTAGTGAAATTGGGGAAGGCTGTTACAGTTCTGAAATATCTAGAGGTTGTCTCAGGAGGGTAGCCATCTTAACATAGAAACATAGAAACATAGACTTTGATGGCAGATAAGGACCGCTAGGCCCATCTAGTCTGCCCATTTCCCTACCTACAGGATAGGCCACAGATCCTAGTTAATCAACAGCCTATTTCTTCCTACCCCCCACAAGAATTGCCTTATGTCTGTCCCATGCATTCTTGAATTCTCCCACAGTTTTAGTACCCCACACGACTCCCTATCAGGATAGAAAGAACATACAAGATGGGAAAGGCTGTTTGGTTATTGTATAGGGGGTGCTTCATCAGGTTGAGCTTACCTTAGTGTGCCTTTATATCCCAGGGTCTAGTACCACTGAGATTCGGAACCTTCCGGACCTCGTACTGGTGAACAAGGGGGGGGGCTGCTTTCACAGGGAAATTTAACTTACTACAGTCCAATAATTGGGACACTTCTAAGCCTTCCCCACCTAGGCACCCAGCAGCCTATAAAGCTTGCCTCCTCCTCCAGCGTGCAAACTGCTGGCTTGACCATGGTGGGTGCAACATCCTAACACTAAGGACAATGCCCATTATACCCCTGTCCATTCAGTTTATACCAGTATAGAATACAGCTTTACACAGCAGCGATACATGTATTATGCCACAGATTGCAGGACAGATCCATCCTGTTCCCAGACCATACTCCAGTGCTGAACTCCTTGAAATTGGACAAAGGCCTTCCTAAGACCCAATAGCATCTTAACCCCTTTCACCTCCATTCAGAGGAATTCTAGACCTTCCTATGGGAAAAGATCCCAGAATTATTGGAGTCTAATCGGGGCAGTGGGTACTCAGAAGCCTTACTGTGGGACAGATTGAAAGTTGTCCTTACAGGCCATATAATTGAATTCAAAGCCAGGAAACATAAGAAACAGTCCCAAAGGTCAGCTGATCTACAGGGTACTCTCAGTTTCTTGCAGGAGATTCACAAAAAGGGGATACCTCAGGAGTGGAGCAATTGACTTTGACAAAAAAATAAATTGTTAAAAATCTAACTGCATAAGACAGACATAGCTCTTAATTTTCTCCACCACAAATACTATGAAGTGGGCTCTAGGGCCACAAAGCTTCTGGCGCATCAGGTTAGATATCAGAATGTCCAAGCCACAGTAGTCAAATTGATTCATCCCCTCATTGAGCATATACTTCATAAAGCAAGGGACATGGCAGAAGACTTTCACACTTTTTACAAGGCCCTATACAATCTGGAAAAGGTGTTTGATGCTGAGGCCACTCAGATTTTCTGGCCCCCTTATATCATCTCACTTTACCACAAGCACAGGTGGAAGCCCTGACTAGGCCACTGCAATTACAGAGTTAGAGGGTGTCCTGCACAAAGTTAAGATGCAGAAGGCACCAGCCTTGAATAGCTACATCATTGAATTTTAGAATACCCAAAGGCACCTGCTTCTGCCGCATTAGCTGCATACATGCAATGAGGTAATAGCAGGGGCGAGATACTGCAGTCATGGCGGTATGTTTTTGTGATACCTGAACCAGGTAAGGACCTCTCGGAGTGCTCTGACTACCAGCCAATTTCCTTCTTAAATATGGACAGTAAATTATTTATGGCTGTAATGGACCACTGACCAGATCCCCTGCTTCTGCCCTCAGCCACCTGGATGTAACCCCCCTCTGGGGGCTTACCTGTTTTGCCTCCCATTTGCCCCCATTTGCTGTGTTCTCCCCTGTTCTGCACTGCCACCTGCCTGAGTCCTGTTGTGCCCCGTAAGCCTTCATTCTGCACCTGCATAGTTGTAGTTGGAAAAGGGGCTGGAGGAGCAAGTTCACGGAACCGCTGAGCTCTGGCTGCATGAGTGTGCGAGCTGACGGTTCACACATGCACGGTGGCACGCTTTTGGTAGTGGTAAAACAGGAGCTCTTCTATCAGTCCCAGTCCCCAAATTTGGCAGTACGGGGACCATAGGCCTGAAGGAGGCATAGGAGAAGCCTCTGAGTGCTTTGATTAAGGAGCGCCTAGCAGTGTTAAGTTTGGCTTTGTGAATATTTATGAGGCACTATGCATGTTAATGTAGAAGCCTGCCTACTGCCTGGGGGACAGTATATTTCAGCAGCAGTGATAGGCAGGGTGGCTAAATAAAAAATGTTAAAACTCTGCAGTGTTTGACAGGGCATAAGGACTGCTTATGAACAGCGGGGCAAGAAATAAATAAAAGTATTTATTCTGGCTGCTCCATTCAATCGGAATGGCAGGATTTGTGCAGTTGACTGGTGGGACTGTGCAAAAGACTTGTGGGGGAAAAAGCTGAGGAAAGTCTTGGTGCCCATTTAAGAAACCAATCAGGTGTCAAAGCAGCCTAATGAATATTAATTTTTCTGGAGGACAATTGTTTCTCAATCAGGAGCTACTAAAATCTCCCAAAACCCAGAGACTTTTAGTTCTGAGTCCAGTTCAGCTGGAGTCCATCCACAGGGAGGGGGGCTCTGGCATCTTGCTAAAGAAATGTGGCCGCAAGAATTGAGAGTGTGGGCCTGGGGGTTGCCAGCTATTTGTCCTGCTGTTTGATAAATGGCCGTTGATAGTCCAGTACTACAGAAATGATATGGGAATCTCCCTGGGGAAAAGGAGCTCACCAGAAATTGCCTGTGAGAAGCTTTAAGTCCTACTTGGGGCTGTGGATCCATGCCTACCAAGAGGAATGAATTGCCTGTGTTTCAGATTATGTGAAGCTAAAGTGTGAAGTGAATTTACTGCAAAGTGAAAAACATCTAATTTGGTAGGGAGACTTGTCTTAAGCTTCATTATCTGCCTCCCAGAGTGAGGAGACTTTTTGTCAACTGTGATAGGACTGTTCAAGTATATTTTGTGTCTACCCTGAAGCCCTATGCACAGTATGTGCCTGAGTCTTTCTGAGACTGTGTTTTAAAGAAAGGGCCACAGCTGCTGTGCTGGCAGGGTGGTTGAAATGGAAATGCTAGCCAAAATATGACTGGATGCCAGAGAAGAGAAAGACTTTATTCCAGGTCAGCATTGGGAGTCATCCTGGTAGTGACAGCTTGACACTGTCATTGCGCCTTCCTCCTGAGGTTCAAGCCTAGACGTGGGGGTCTGAGGCATGCTGGCCCTTGTCCCTGTGCTTGTCTGTGTCTCCAGAATGTGACTTCAGTCTAAGAAGATGGGCAACTGCTACAGGAGCTGAGAGAAGTTCCAGCCTGCAAAGACGCAAGAGCCTGCTGTGTAAAAAGGGTGTCTGCACAAGCCCTTGCCATGCATCTCAGCCAAGATCAAATTGTACCAACAGTTCTACCTTGAATCTACCTTTTCAAGATTTCTGCTTACCAAAGAATGACTGCACACTGTGAGTAAGCAGACACTGCTCTGCATCTAGTGGGACTGTAGATAGTTGCCATTATGTTTCTGCCAAGTTCTGTAGCTAAATGCTAAAGATGCTGAAGGTTAAAGGTTATCTGCCTATCTACAGAATCAAGTTCAGCCAAAATGTTTGAAGTAACCTAAAGAAAGGCTAAAGTTAATTCTGATTTACTTTGAGCATGCCAACACCACGCCAACCAGCTGCAGCCTAACAGGCCTGCAACATTTAGTACTGGGTATCCAGAGATATTGAATTGTGGGATTCTAAAGACTAGGACTGGTACCAGTTGGGCTATTTGATGTTTTAAAATATTAAGCAGCTAGATAGCTAGATATATACTTACAGTCAAACAAAACTTGGTGGGTGCAAGCAATAACATATGATGAAGTTAAAATGTGAAATGATTGCTTTAATGCAATGCCAAAAATGCAAATGTGAACTGTTGTTCACCTCTACATCCATTTACCCCTTTCCTAACCCTACACCCCTTGTAAATAAATTGTGGGTTAACCATTTTTAACAAACCTGAGTCATGATCATATTATTAGAGTGAGTCATTAAATCAGCAAAACGGGATTTGGGGGTTTTGGTCAAGGTCAAGCCATGTGTGGGGTGACTGCATAAACTGTATGTGGGTACAGCAATCCCGGGGGTTGTAATAGCCAGATAACAGACCCACTTGTAACTTTACTCTGGGTGTAAGCACTGTGCCAATTATTGTTATCTTGGGAAAGAACCACTGTAATGTCAGAAATAGGAACCCAGGCTCCTCAACCTGGTTTGCAACAACCCAGGGAAGGGTAATAGCCCATTAGAACATGGCGTCCAGGTTACATGGACAAGAACATCTTTGTCCAGACCTGGAAGACAGGCAGCAACAACCGCCAGACCTTCCACATACTCCACCATGTACATACCTAATTGACTCCATTCTTGTTAGTCAGTCTCAATGCTGAAAAGGCATTTGATAGGGTCTCTTGGCCTTATCTGTTTGCCATTCTAGATACATTTGGTTTCTCTTTAGATTTTGCCTCCCTCTTTCAGAGATTTTATAGCTCTATGCAGGTCTCTATTAAACTCAATGGAAATGTCTCTCCTTCCTTCCAGCTGGGGAGAGCTGCGTGGCTTGGCTGCTCTTTCTCTCACCCCACCCCTTTCTTTTTATCCTCTATAGTGAACCCCTGGCACAGGCACTGAGAGAAAGAATTGGGTTCTCAGGCATTTGCGTGACTGGGGAATAGAACACCAGATGGCCCTGTATGCTAGCTATGTCCTGTTATATGTCATCAACCCGGCAACTTCTGTAGTGGTCATTTTCTCCATTCTACAGATGTTTAGCGCAATGTCCGATTATTAACTGAATACCTCCAAAACAGAGGTGTTACCATTCTGTTTGACCCCTCAAACTCCTTGTAGAACCAGTATCTTTTCCACTGGGATCTTAGTGACCATTAAATATTTAACTATCAAACTGACTCTGTCTTGAAATGGGCTCTGTCAGATTAACAATGTTTCTCTAGCTGCCCAGATGCTAGCAGACCTGCAACAATAGCAACACTTACCATTAAGCTTGATTCAGAGATTGGACATGGTCTGAATGATTATGCATCCCCGCTTTTCTATTATTTTCATAATGTCCCCCTTTCTAGCCAGAGCAAGACTGGAGGAGGTGGAAAATGGCTAGTTCCTGTTTTAACCGGAATGGACAATGACCTACAGTTAGATTACATACATTGATGCTCATGTATGCCCGAGATGGGCTGGCATTGCCTGACCTTACAACTTATTACACTGCCTCAAAAATTCAGATACTGCTCAGTTGGCACCAAACTGGATCTGAGTCACAGTGTTTGGACATGGAGTTTGTTCCTCCACTCGTGGGAAATGACTAGATATGTTTTCACTTCAGAAGACCCAGATGAGACCAAGGTGTACCAAAACCCTTGGATTGCTCAGGTCCACCAGGTATGGCAAGAAACAGTGACTGCCTTGAAACTGCTTTTAACCTAACCAAGGCTGAAAGGTGGTATGTCCAATAACACAGCTGGATGACTTCCCACCTGCTCGTTTAGATCCAGCATATCATGGGTGGGGCAGGCAAAGTCTTACCTATTTGTCCAATTTTTTGAGGGGGTTGGGGATAGTGTGCCGATTCCAGGAGTTACAGGACCAATATGGCCTAGACAGATGAGATTTCTTTAGATATCTCCAGGTCTTAACATTACATTGAGTCCATCCCTACAGAGGAGAATGACCCTACAAAGGTACCCCCAATTTTTCTCACCCTGATGACAAACATCAGAGCCCCAGTCTCTGCACACTTAATCTCTACTTTATAGAGGGTAGTAAAAGTCACACAAGCCCATGCCACTCTATATGTAGGAGCAAAATGGGGTCCTCTGCACCGCAGGTAGGGGAATAGTGTGAACCACTGGACCACTGGTCCCTATCCACTAGTGGTATGCACCATGTCTCCCCAGTCTGTTCCCCCACCCACATTACCTCAGGCTACTGGATCCCCCACTTCCTATCCCCTTGCAGAACAAGCAAGCTAAAAAAATTGAAATAACATACAGTACATTTAAAATAAAACATAATTAAGACACCCACCCACTGGCATGAGGTAAAGTATCACCGATTTTCTATCTGACCTAATGCATATGGCAGGGCCACCTATTTGCATGAGGTAATGCCAGTGGGCAATGGGGCTGTTAGGCATAGTACTTCCAACCACCTGTCACCCAGGTGGAAAATTGGCCGAGGCACAGAGCAAACCACTGGTCCCCATCCATCAGTGGTGTGCACCATCTCCCCCCCAGTCCTCTGCCCCCTAGGCAGGGGATAGGTGGGGGCATAATGCATACCTCCTGTCCCCAGCCAGGTGTTATGTACCATGTCCCATCAGACCTTACACCCCTCCCCAACAGAGAACTGACTTGGGCATAGTGCAAACCACTGGTTCCCATCCACCAGTGATATTCAGTGGGTCTCCTCAGTCCCTTGCCCCCCAGCATTACCTCGGGCTACTGTATTCCATAACCCCATCCTCAACAGCACAGTTCAGTTCAAATTACATACTCCCCAGTTGGTCTAAGTAGTACCTCTTGACCTGTTCCATGTCTCCATGGAGTCTCATCGCCCTCACTCTCCTCAGCCCCATCTGTGTCCACCAAAGTGATTCCTGCCTGTGCCTGGCCACCAATTTGAATTGCACTGCATGACTCAATTCTTGAGGTAAGGCCTTGTGACTTGGGCAGGCAGCTGGTGGGCATGGTGCCTTCAAGGATCTTGCCCGCCCCCACCCTGGGTTGGAGACTGATTAGGAAAATGGTGCAAATCACCTGTCCCCACCCAGGCAGTATACACCATGTCTCCCTAATTCTCTGCCCCCGGTCTTGGACCACGATGAAGGTCCAGGAATTAGTTTCTGTTGCAGCTGCCCATAGTGCTTTGATGCAAAGGCCTTCTCTATTGAAAGTAAAGAGTCTTCTAAAGATAATCCACGGATGGTAGGCACAAACATACATTTTGGTAAAAATCCAAGCTATTGTATCTCTACTGATTCTGGGAGAACAACAACATGGACATTTCATCACCATGTTTAGTTTACAATGGTTTCAAGTCTCTTACACGTTTGGGGTCTTTCCTTAAACTGGCAGGCAGTGGCATCAACCAAATCCAAGACAGAGGATTTTGCCCAGTGTATCAACTCTTCCATAGTGTCTATTCTGTTTTCAAGAGTGGCCACCCTTGGATGCAGTACATTGAACTTGCGGTCCAAATCTTGTACCATTATGACTGCTTATCCCCACATTCTTCTACAGGGTCTGAGGGCTAGTTTATGGCTTTAGCTCTCCCCAGCCCCCTCGCTCTGATCACCACAGAATCCCCCAGTGGAACCAGTCTGCTGCAGTGAAGATACGAGATGAGCTCTCTTCTGAACTTGCCACCTTTCTGGCACACTCACACCTGGACAGCTGAATTTAAGCCCCTTGAATCTGAACCAGCTCCCTAGGAGTTGCTACTTGTATTGAATTTAATCACTGTAATTTGTACTAGCTTCTTAAGAGCTGCTGCTTGTCTTTGGCTATTTTTTGGCCCCTCCATCCACCCCCACCCCTGCTCTCAATTAAATGCTTTATTGCTTCACCCTCCCGCCCTAATTTTCACTAGAAGTACTGTAGTAGGTGGGTCCTTTCCTGTCCACTCAATGTCTACTTCTAACTATGAGAGCTCTGTAACTCAAGGAAGACATTGGGGATCAGCTTCAGCTGTCCAGTCCTGAAATATCTGGCTCAGATAAACCCTATGAGGATGTCTACCTCACTCCTATACCTTCACCTACCTATCCTGTTAATTCAGGTGCACCAAACTGGCCTGCTTGAGGTAGTGCAACAGCTCCAAGGTCATCCTGCATTCTCAGGGTATGTGCACTATGCCTCTGGCATATCAGTTTCAAACTCTATTAATGGAAAAATGGTTTCAGTAACTGGTCTTAGTACACCATTGCTACCCCCTGGTACATTAACACCT
Source organism: Neoceratodus forsteri (assembly GCA_016271365.2). NCBI lineage: Eukaryota > Metazoa > Chordata > Ceratodontiformes > Ceratodontidae > Neoceratodus > Neoceratodus forsteri. The sequence continues at coordinate 939,316,675 of CM057449.1, read as the reverse complement.
AGCTTCCAACGTCATCTCTCAGACCTGCTTACTTTCTCTAACTTCACAGCAACAACCAATAAATTTAACTGTACCTCTTCCTGGAGAAGACAATGGAAACTACTTTAAACAACTAAAGGCATACCTGCTGAAACTAATTCTACTGCTTCTGCTCCTGTCTGGAAATGTGCACCCTAACCCCAACCCCACTAGGACAATGGACTGTTGCAGCACAGAAATGTCCTGCACGCTCTCCCTCACGTCTATCAATATATGCAGTCTTGTATGTAAGTTAGACAACCTCAAGATATGGATTACACAACACAGCCCTGATACTCTTTCTGTTGTAGAAACTTAGTTGTCTCCCAAAATCCTTGATTCTGCTATCACCATACCTGGCTACACTATTTTTAGGCAGGATAGGCTCACTAAAAAAGGTGGTAGCTGTGTTATTTACCTAAAAGAAACTCTAATGGGTCATGCCCTTGAATTGCCCTGCATAGGAAACATTTCTCAGGCCCTGGCCATCAAGGTACTCCTATGGGCCCAAAAGAAAACATTAACTGTGCTATCTGTCTACATACAACCCAAAGAATCTGCCTGTGGCAGTCATAACTTCATGGAACATATCCAGAGTGTGCCTCAGAACACTGAAACCGTAATAGTGGGAGATTTTAATGTAAACTGGCTATCGTCTGACATTGGACACATTAAGGATGCCATCTCTGCCTCGCACCTTACCCAGCAAGTTAACACCCCAACCAGAATTAACTATAGAACTGGATCAAGTACCTTACTGGATTGGGTTCTGTCTAGTCACCCTGAATGAATCACAAATGTCTCTGTACTCCCTGACACCCAAAGCGACCACTCCCCTATACTTTGTAGTTGGTCCAACAAGTTCAGCAAATCTCCACCTAAGGTTATTCTCAGTAGGGTTCTAACTCCAGGGCACCTAGAACCACTCAGATCACACCTTCGAAGCCAGGATTGGTCACCACTGGACTCTACTAATGACATTGATGAGGCACTCGATTTCTTCATCGACTGCTTTAATGCTGCATGTGATATCCACGCCCCCCTAAAAAAGCAGAAAGTTAGGGGGGTGTGCAACTCTTGGATAACACCTGAACTACTGGGACTTATGAAGAGTATGGGCCATCTCTGGCACCAGGCCAAAGCCACAGGCAAGCAAGCAGATATTCAGGCTTATAAAAAATCCAGAAATGTCTGTACCAGAGCCATCCGTTTTGCAAAAAATCAATACTTTAGGGAGGCACTTTCCAACTCATGGGGTAACAGTGAACATTTCTGGAGCAACATAAAGGAAGTCACTGGCAAAGACCTCAAGAGAGCACCCACCATGCTTAACATTGATGGAAGCCCAACTCTTGACCCAATGGTCATAGCCAATATTTTTAATGATGCATTTACAGACCTCAGCAGTGTCCTCCCACCTGATTTTTTCTCGGTCTCTGCCCCTGTCACCCCCTCAAGTCTGTGATGCTGAGCAGCAGGCTTCCCCCCTCTTTACTTCAAAGAGGTTACTAAGCATGAGGCTTGAAAGTACATACACAAAGTATCCAGTAAAGCAAGATTTGGTGTGAACAATCTAGATCTCAAATTTCTTGCCCTCACCCTCGAAGAAACTCTTACACTGCTTACCAAGATTCTGAACCTTTCTCTAAGGCTTGGGCAAGTCCCCCAAAAATGGAAACAGGCTTTAGTAACCCCAGTGCACAAAGGTGGAGATAGGGCACAGCACACAAACTACAGGCCATTCTCCATTCTACCTCCTCTATCGAAAGCACTAGAGCATATAATTGCAGATCAGCTTCTGGAATACCTGGACAAATACAATATCCAATGTCCCAAGCAGCATGGCTTTCGTAAAGGTCATAGTACTACCACTACACTGTTAGAATTCACTGGTTTCATACATAATACACTCTACCAAGGGTATCTGGTTGGGGCTGCCTTTATTGACCTATCGGAGGCCTTTGATACTGTGAACCATTTACTGCTACTCGGGCAATTATCGATTGCAGAGGTGTCGAATGATGCTGTCAGCTTGTTCAAAAGTAACTTAGAAGACCGTTCGCAGCAGATCAAGATAACCAATGTCCTCTCTGGAAGGAAGCCAGTCCATTCTGGAGTGCCTCAGTGATCTATACTGGGGCCCCTTCTCTTCAGTATCTACTTGAATAACCTCCCACGAGTCTGTAATGAACACATTCTGCTTTAGGCGGATGATGCCATGATCTGCTCTAGTAACCCTGACCCTAAGAGCCTCCAGGATAACTGTCAACATACTTTCTCAGAAGTGGAAAAGTGGTTCAGCACTCAAAAACTGGTGCTAAACTATACAAAGACCAAAGTGATGTTTTTCAACAATGCCCATAAGAAACACAAGTCCAAACCCTTGTTCATCACAAACTGCATTGGCACCCCACTTGAACAGATGCACTCCTTCAAATATCTATGGGTTACTGTTGATAGCTCACTCACCTAATCACAACATATTGATAACGTAGCTCAAGCTGTCAACATAAGGATTGGCCTATTGCATAGGCACAACCATAGCCCCACTTCCGGGGCACTAAGAATCGCAATTTTCAGCTCTGTCATTACCATCATTGATTATGGGCTGGTTGTTTAAGGCTCTGCCTCTACTACATCCCTTCACAGGATCACTGTTGCTCTTAACAAAGTGTGCAGACTCCGTACTGGGGCTGCCCACTTCACACACACGCGTGACCTATATGTTCAGACTGGGTTGCTTCAATTATTCAGCCAGATCCAATATCAAACCTGCTTACTTGCCAAGAAGGCACATCTTGGTTTGTTACCCACTGGGGTCCAGCAGCTCCTTAGCCCTTGTCACAGTACCCAACATACTCGCAGCTTGGCAACTTAGGTCTTTACTGTTCCCAGATGCCACACCACCTTAGGTTTTGCTTACAGAGCCCCCTCTGGCTCAACTCCCTGGGTTGGGACATCTCTACTGAGTCAAAACTCAGCCCTTTCAAGCACAAACTCTGACAACATCTATTAGCAAACAGTTTTTGTGACTGCCGCCGCTAGCAGTCTTCTGCTTATTTTATCATTGTACTTATACCTTTCAGTACTTTTAACTTTTGGCACTTCATTTCGATCCTACCCTTGAGCCTTTTCCCCTCCACCCCTCACCCCTGCTTCTTCTCTGCTCACGCATCTTCAAGGTCTTCCCTTGCTCCTCTTCACCTTCCCTCTTCCACCCTCCACCCATTCTCTTATCACATGCCACCTCTTTTGCAACTTCTTTCCCTCCTTCTCCCTACATTTCTCTCTTTTACCGCTCTCCCACCCATATTACTCTCTGTCTTGGGTTTTCGACAAGGCCTGCTTGGCTGCCCCCTCTCCTGACTAAACACCACCTCTTCTCTTTATACTATTTATTTGTCTTCCTCCCCCTCACTTCACCAGCACTCCCCCCTCTCTCTGCACTCACCCCATTTCCCTCCTTCCACCTCCCCATCCTCTCATCTCTCTATCCCCATTACCTCCTTTGCAACTCCACTCCTTCCCTCTCCACCTCCTGTGCAACTCATCTCCTTCTCCCTCTTGTTTCTCCCATCCCCCACCTTACACCCCATTACTTTCTCTCCTAGATTTTGAAAAGGCCTCCCAGGCTGCCTTCTCTTCTAGCCCAGTTTACTGTTATATTGAGCAACATTCAGTGCTATTTTGATTGCTTTTGATATATAATTTTTTTAAGTATATTCTTAATATCTGCTATTTACTTATCTATTGTTTACCTTGTCTGGTTTTGTACTACTGATGTGGAACCTTTCTAAATGAGTTGTATTGCTCAAAGGTGTTGTAATCCAAGACTCAATACATAAAATAAAAAAAAAAACATCATATTAAACAGTGTAAAAAGTCACCCTTCCCCACTTGTGGATCTGCGATGCTCATGGCCTTGCCTTGCTGTCCAGGCTGCTCAGTGTTTCTGTTCCTTTGGCATGAAAAAGTCAGGAGAAGGTGGATTTTACCTTTTAGGTTTACCCATCTTGCTGTAACTAAATCCACAGTCAATAGGCCCTATGCAAGATGCCAATGCACTGTGCAAGCCTGGCACATTGGCATCACTACGCCCATAACCCATGAAGCGGAGCATGCACAGCATGCACCATTGGTGCATGCAACACAATCTGTGCCCAGTCCCCTGGCTGCATAGGGATAAATGTGCCAGGGGCAGGCCGGGGGGGGGGGCATGGTAGCACTATGCATCAGTCTCCAAGGTGTGTAGAGCTGCCCACAGGGGTGCAGAGGAGGGCTCAGGTTATGGCAGCCTGGACCCTGCTGTAACCTACTGCACACCCCCACAGACATAACCCACCAGTCACAGCGTGACATGATGATGAACTGCTGTGCTGCCCCAGCTCAGTAGGCTACTGGGGTGGCACCAGGGTGGCAGAACTGGTGGTGGGCTGAAGTGCAGGGCATAGTGTCCAGTGCCAGTGGCTACACTCTGGCCAAACACCCGGGACACATGCAACCCCCAAGAGACATAGTGCTCTAAACCTGAAGGAGCTTCCACCCCAAAGCCCCATCCCCAGAACCCCCCCACAGGAGTACCATCATGATTGCCCATCCATGTGCTGTCTGGCACAGGCTGGCACACTCTGTGCACCCCCCATCCTGGCACCCCCTGTCCCCATTGCTGGTCTGTGTGCCCCTCCTGCAGTGACATCCCACCCCTGTCCCCCATATCTGCCAGTCGGTTCCACTCCGAGATGGCTACCATCACAGCCCTCCACTCACCGCCATGGCTGCCAGCCATCTGACTTACATAGGCGTGCATCAGCTGCATACCGCTGCAGACATCAGATGGCTGGCAGCAGTGGTGGTGAGTGCAGGGCTGTGCCGCTACCCATCTCGGGAGTGGAACCAACCAGCAGGGATGGGGGAGTGGGTGTGCAGTGCTATGAGGAGGGGAAGGTGTCATGGGGGGACACCGGCCAGCCAACATACCAGTTGGGGTGACCACGGGCAATTGAGGTCACCTACAGAAGGGGTATCAGGATGGGGTTGGGCTGCTGCTGCTGACAGGGGCATGGGAGGGTAGGGCTGCTGGTTCTAGTAGTGGCCCTGCAGTGCAGCGTATGGGTGGGGGCCACCATCCAATGGCCCAACACATGGGCACATATGCATGGGTAGGGGTGCCTATGATGGGCATTCACACACTGGACACACACCTCTCTGTGCAAGGGATCCACTTTTGGACCAGGCCAGGCATCCGACTGGATGCCCACCTGGGCCCGCAAGCCCACCTGCCCTGCTGAGTCCTGCGTGCCTTGGGCAGGGCTGCGGACAGGTGCACATCGGTTGTGCAGAGGGCCGGCTTTAGGGTTTTGGGGGCCCCCAGCAGATTCATGAAATCATGGGGGCCCCCCTACTTGGCCAACCATCACCCCATATGTTTGACTGTAACCAATACACATCATTTTATTGTATTTTCAGTACTAGTGGTATCTTAAAAATTTAGAGAGAGACTGCAGTGTCAGCGCATACTGTTCATTTCTCACATCCATTGTTACCCATCTGCCTCTTATTGGCTGGGTCATAGCTCAGTAAGGCTTTTCATGAAGTCGTGATCCCACATCAAAATCTGCACAGTCTTTTGTTGCTGTTTTAAGATGATAAGAAAAAAAGATTTAAAATAATTAAGGTAAACTGCTCTAGTTGGGGCCCCCCATAAGTAGGGGGCCACCAGCGATTGCAGGGTTTGCTGGTGCCTAAAACCGGAACTTGTGCATTCCTTGGGTGCACACCTATCCACAGGTGCAGACCTATGTGAGTGGGATACACGCATCTGGTGTGTAATTCCCACCCATTCATGCATAGGGCCCAATATACTGAGGTTTGGTTAATGACTGTCCATAAAAAGGTTACATTTATTAAATTTAGAACAAGTCTCCTGGGAGCCCAAGTGAAGTGCTCCTTTCTCTTTGGCTGCTGAACAGCACCCCCTGAGTCCCTATTCTAAAAAGTAACTGCTAGAGTTGACTTCTTTTAAACAAGGTGTACAAGCTTAATCATCTCCCAGCATTAAACAATCACAAAATTAGTAGCTCGATACTTACCAAACATTAAATTACTTTTCTTATTAGGAGTGCTGCTGGTTTTATGGCACATGTGGATTATCAGTTAAAACATCAGCCAGGATTTTCAAATGCTTGTGAATGCCACAAGCCCCATGTGTGCTGTATATATGGCCCATGGAGCTTGTGGCATTTACCAGCTGGCAATCAGTATATACTTTTTTTTTTAACTTGATATTTATTCTCCTTCCCTCATCCTGGAGCTGCGCTTCTTCGGAAGTCACCTAGACCTACCCCACGGCTTGCCTTGCACCTTGAATCCCCGGAGGTTCCCCCCATGGAGCCGTGATTGTACCCCCCAGGCAGGTACGGGGCAGGGTCCCTGATGCCTCGATATCTTCAAGTGTCGTCCGGTCCTCCGGTTGTCAGGCAAGCAGCCATAATTAGGGTCAGGCTGGCGCTCTGTCTAACCAAGCTCTGGGATGCATTTTACTCCTGTGTTTCTCCCTACATGCGGTGTGCGCCCTGACATCAAGGTGCCGTGCACCGACGTCCACATGTCTCGACCAGTCCCTCCTGTGACTGCTGGACTTGCCATACCTCGAGCCTCCGCCCGGGGTCAGGCAAGTTGCAGACCTTGGTCCCCTCCCTCCACCCCGAGAAGACGAGCCGTAGTGGGACGCTCAAGTCTTCTCCCTCGGCCGGCCCTGCAGTGGTCCGGGCTTGCTCCCGAACCTGGGTCATTGGCGTCGCAAGTGGAAATCCAACCACTGCACCAGTGGGCCGGCGGCAATTGATATATTCTATCCTGTGCATCATTTGCTGCAAGTTAGACTTTCTGTGGTTAACTTGCGGCACTCATGAGGGACTATTTTACACAGCTTGCCCCAGATATTTGGTGCAAGCTGCCATAAATCATAGAAACAGCACCAACTGTGCTTGACATTGTAAAATTGGGTGCAGTTGCAGGGAATGGGTTTGGCACACCACCAGAACCTAAGTGTCATGGCACAGGGCTGGACACAAGCCCTGCACCATGCTTTGAAAATCCTGCCCACAGAATTTGGTGCATACCCTTCCCTCCAGTGAAACTCTTTCAAATATTACAAATTTCTTTCTGCCTGAATTGGCAACTTACAGTGCATATTTGATCTCAAAAGAAAGTGGGGGGTCTTTTGGTGTTCATTTCAGAGTTCTGATGGAAATTTAAGCCCAGCCACCAAATCTCATGTTGGACTACCCAGGCAGGATTTTCAAAGGGTGGCACAAGCTGCACTAATGGCAGCTTACACCAATTTCCAGTATACCAGAGACTCTGCACTCAATTCTCTATTGGGTAGGATCCCAGCAGCAATGTTCTGCAGCTTGAGGCAAAGCTGGCGGTGCACCAAAGAGATGGCACACCTGAGGGGTTTGCCACAAGCAAGTGTGCCGCAAACTAAAAACTGTCCTTGGTGGCTAGCAGCCCCAATTCCCTTTTTAATAAAAGTAAGCACATCCCTGGTGGTGTAGTGGACCACCCCATCCCCGATCTGCCCCCAAAATAATTTAATATATCTTTCCCTGGTGATCTATTAGACCCTCCTCCCCTTCCCCCATCCTGAGTCTACCACAGAAATAATTATAAATCTTTCCCTGATGGTGCAGTGGACCACCGTCTCTATCCCTGATCTCTCCCAGAAATAATTTTATATATCTTTCCCTGGTGGTCTAGCGAACCTTCCTACCTATCACTACCTATCCCCAATCTCCCTCAGAAATAATTTGCATTATTTCTTTACACCTCCTCTGCGCCCGCTGTCATCCTTTCCTTCGGGCAGCCAAATCCTACCACTGCCTCCTCAGACCGATCCACCAGCCAGCTGCTCTGATACCCAGTTGTACCGGTTGTATCTCTTCACCAGGGGGCTCGCCCATATCCCACTGGGGCTATTGGGAGGAGAGACTGGAGCACATGGAGCATTCCCTTGCATCATCGCCGGGACACAGAAATGCAGCCGGGAGGTTTTCTCGGCTGAGAGATGCAGGGAGGTGGGCCACCATCATGTGGATGGCATGCATGTATTTTCAGGCTTTTCTGGTCCCCTTATAAGCCGCTACTTGCAGTAACCCCCCGGTCTTCATCAGGGGACACTCACAGAGCGGGGCATTCCACCCAACCCACCCCAGAAGAGGAGAGCAGTCCTCCGGATGCTCAATCCTCTCCTTCCTCTGCCAGTCCCCGGCGACCTGAGTTCATTCCCAAACCCAGGTCACTGCAGGAGGTAAGCACCAGAAAAATGTTATGTATCTTTTCACAAATTAGCAGACCTCTCCCTCATCCCTGATCTCCCCTATTTATATTTATATATTTTCCTGGTGATCTATGGATGCCTCCACCTAGCAGGCAGTGCTTCTCTACCTTGTTCCCCTGCCCCATCTCTTAGCTGGTGACTACACAGCCCTCCACTCTCCACCACAGCAGGCCACTGACTGAGCTGTCAATCAATGAGCACATACTGCATAAAGTACATGCTCATTGACAATTCAGTCAGTGGCTGGCTGTGATGGACAGTGGAGGAATGTGCCAGTCACCAGCTCGGTGATGGGATGGGGGAACAAGGTGGTGGAGCACTACCTGCCAGGGTGGGGGTGGGGTCTGCTGTACCACCAGGGAAAGATATATAAATATTACAAGGGGGAGATTGGGGAAAGAGAAGAGGGTCCACTAGACCATCAGGGAGGTGCTTACTTTTATTAAAAAGGGGATCAGCTCCGGGGGGGGTCACTAGCCAACTGCTGTATGTATAAGTGCTGGGTGGTGCAAGTTCTCTAAATCCTCCCAAATGACACAGGTCTAACTACTGTTAGACCAGCCCAGGCAGGTTAAAACTGTACTTATGCACGTGCCCTCTGGGAGGGTTTTGAGAATCCTGAATTAGGGGATATGGCAGCTTGTGTCTGCTGCAAGCCCCATAGTGCTATGCTGTAGCCCATTTTGTGCTGCAAGGATGACACAAGCTCCATTTGGCGCATGCAGCCTGTGTTTGGTGCAGGCTGAGTTTGAAAATTTCTCTCAGCACATCTTTTGGCACAAGCCACACCTTGTGCCATTCCTTGTGGTGCATGCTCCTTGCACCATTCATGGAGGCTTTCAAAATCCTACCCTTTGCTGATGACAGTTTAGACAGTGAGGAAGGGATGAGGAAACTGCAGAAGGACCCTTGAGAGGTGGTTTAACATCTGTATATGTGGCTACATGGAAACGTCTGCAGCCCACCACACAGTCCCATGAATTCTTGATGTCTGTTGCTGCACAGAAGTGCAAGGCCCTGTGGGCCCTCCTCTTCGGTAGGCAGACAGAGACTTCCCTGGCAGTGGGCCCAGAGGGCCCTGTGCATCTGCATCTGCTCAAGCAGGTGACAATTGGACCTGTGTGAATGAGGATACAATTTCACTATCTCAAAAAGAATGGAAGTTATTTGAAAAAAAAAACTGACTTAATGCACTAGTTAGGGTTCAACTTAATGCCACAAAATTAGGGAAATGTGACGTTAGGGTTTCCAACCCCAACTCCCCAACCCCCAAGCAGAAAAAGAACAAGACCACACAAGCAACCAAAGATAGCCATCATCAGGTAAGACAAACAATACACAACTGTTTTCAGATTATGCAAATGCTATAGCACTGATGTGCTACCTTTGTGGATTTGTATCTGTTGCTACATAAGCACAGACCACACAAGAGCCTGTGATTCTGTAGCCACATCTTGTGTGTATGTTGTAAAGTAAGCATGAGTACATGTGGCTGCAGAAGCACAGGTCCATTGGGGGCCTGTGCTACATCAGACAGGAGGCCTAATAGGGCTTGTACCTCTGGTGCCAGTTAATCACACATATGGTATGAGATACTTCACTAGATAGCATGATCTGCTAGTGCATGGTTTTCTATATGCAGCTGAATAACTGAAAAACTGCTACCCCCGTGAACAATTTCTAGACTTGCTGTTGAATCCATGATATCCAAATTGCAATAGCACTTACTGCTGTATAACTGCAGTTCCCACTGGGGCTTGCCCTTCTGAAGCCAGAAGTTAGTGTGTATGTGTTACACCTGTGACTGAAGAGGCACATGCCCCTCAGGGGCTGCACTTCTGCAGACAGAAGAAGATAGGCATGAGGGAGCAATACAAATGACTATGAATAGATAGGTCACTGACAGAGCAAAGGCCGATGGCACATTTATAAGGTAGAAAAAGAAATGGGCAGACTGGATGGGCCTTGCGGTCCTTATCTGCCATCAACTTCTATGTTTCTATGTTTCTATGTTACTGTTGACACTCAAATGGGGGACCTGATCCATATTCTTTGGTCCTGCTGGTAGATTCTCCCTCTTTGGAATTCAGTGATCGAGCTGGCTTCTCATATCACAGGCTCCCAATTAGAGTAAGACCCATTCTTCTGGATTCTAGGTGTCCCATCAGGGCAAGTAACACTATCCTGAGTGCAGCAGCGCTGCCTTGCCCTCCTCAGCCTCCAGGCAAAGCAGCTGATTTTAAACCACTGGAGAACAGACAACGTCCCCTCAATGTTCGAACGTCTTACCTCTTTTCATAAGTTAGCATCCTTAGATTGGATGTTACATGTCATTGCTCAATCCCTTCCCAAGTTCTGTACATGCTGGGCCACCTTCTTGACATATCTGAAACCAAGAATTGGTATAGGCTGAGTGCCCTCCTCTTGTAGTCTGGTATCTAAGTCTTCTTTCTCACTAAGTTAAGTGGTGAACGTTCTGATCTGATTACTGGTAGTGCCCACATAATGGCCGACTGTCATAATTAACTGAGTCAATACAACTTTACCTGGTTCACTAGATGTATATATGTTCATATATAGTTAAAGCATGTTGGAGATGTTGCCACAGGAAGTGGAAAGTTGTCAAGTCCACTTGATCAGGGATGTACATCTAGACCCACTCCTGCTTGGTATTAATCCTTAATGTTCTACCTGTGTTCATAACAGTACTGGTATATATTACTGTACAAGATGGCTTTTTCTCTCACCCTGTATTTTTGAAGCTTTCTACTTGATTATTGCTATACTCTGTCATGCTCTTGTATTCCTAACAAAGCTCAATAAAAAGTATTAACACAAAAAAAAAGAAGTACTGTTGCAATTTTGGTATCATGGATTGTTTGGGGCCTTTGCTTCTGCAGGAAGAGATTGGTGTGTATGTCTTACACCTGCAGCCGCAGAAGCACAGCCATGTCAAGTGTGTATATTTCTTAAAGTGTGCATGAGTACCTAGAGGCTACAGATGTGCTGGCCCCATAGTGGCCAGAGCTTTTGCAGAAAAAAAGACCTCTTGTAAGTTGGGTATCGTGGATTTATATCTGTGGCTGTAAGGGACTGTGCTTCTGCAAACAGAAGTGGTGTTGTGATTTGAGTATCATGGTTTTCTACCTGTAGTGACAGGTGATTCTGTATGTCTTGCAGTGTGCATGCCACAGATACATATCCACGAAGGTGGTACATCAGTAGTACTGCATTAGTGTCATCTGGAAACAGTTGTATGTTGCTTGTCTTACCTGATGATGGCAGTCTATGGTTGTTTGTGTGATCTGGTCCCTTTGGTACTTGGGGGGAGTGCAGTTAGGGTTGGAAAGCCTGACACCACATTTCCCTACTTTTGAGGCATAAAGCTGAACACTTAGTGGCGCACACAAAGAGAGAATATGCTAGATAAAGAGACAGACACAGAAAGACAGATAGAGAGACAGAGTGACATGTACACATGCAATAATACCATTTTGTCCTGCTAACAAGAACAAACTGAGACTTTTGAAAAAAGAAAATCAGTTCTATCATTATAAGTTAATATCTCGCAACTTTTAAAAATATATACCATTTCAAAAAATTGCTAAGTGTAAACATAGTGAGAGATTCATGACTAAAATGACATTATTGGAATGCTAGGGCCTGAGAGACCTAAGTAGGGACAGCAATGAAACAAAGAACACGTTTCTACTGCTCTAGGGTAAGTCTGAAGGACATTTATTTTATTAAAACATTATTTTATTACTAGTAGATGGTACTAGCAAAAATAAAACAATATACTGTATATGTTTATAGTAGCACAGATGTTAAACAAATGGCCGCTATGCATGCTGCTCTGATGAAATCCAGAACTTTGCATTCAGCAAAGTCATTCAGGTTCACTTCGCATGAAATCAACAATATTCAGTTGGAATTGATCACACCAAAGCAGCCTTTCCTTCTAATATAGAAAGATTGGAAGAAACATAAAAAATAGATAGCGGATAACCTTGTTTGCCTGCTACTCGACCTTTCCTCATCCTTCTTAATAGCAAACATCTAGTTATTGATTAGTTCATTTTAAAAGCTACTAAAGTAAATGTCATACTGCTTAAAGCCGTTGGAATAATCGAACACAAAATATGTTTGAACTGCAGCATAAGATGCAATGCAGATCAAAAGCTATTAAAGAACACCAAATGTAACTATTTTCTTGGACACGATTGTTATATTAATAGAATGTTTTATTATGTGGCACTCAAATAACTAAAATGTAACTCACCGAAGGACAGGCACTGGCTGATCCCCAAGGTATCCACCAGCACGCCTTTATAGCTGTAACTCTGGCTTCTAAATCAATAGGTTTTCCCAAGGAACATTGTTCTATCATAAATCATCATTTGCACAGTGTTTTGCTACTAATAAATCCAGAGCCCAAAGGGGTGAAATAGGAACTGTTTAACAGTACACCATAATACTGTTTGGAAGCAGAGGTACAAAAGTATATTGATATTATCATCTAAATCTACTGCATTACTACACAGTCATTTGAAAAGATGCTCTTGGGTGTCAAGCATTTTGTATGTTACAGCAATGTTGATGCTGTAGTAAGGGTGAGGTGAATGGGCCTTAGTGTAAACGGGAATGAAGGTATAACAGGCACATATTATTCTTGTTTAGCAAAGGTTGATTGTATTATCCTGTATCTGTATCTTGATTAATGGCATATTTTGGGCTTAGCAATCATATGACTGTTCAAATATGATGCTACGTCTGCAGTGTTGTTTGGTGTTGTATTTTAGTACACAATTTGGTCAGTTTCACATGAAACATGTGTGTGTGTGTGTATATACACACACACACTAGATAGGCAACTATGGACAACCAGTGTATTCTGTCATAGAGGGGTTCTGATTCTTTCTGACCTCGAAAGCAAAGCTCAAGCAGGCCATGGGAATCAGAACCCCGAGGTGACAGAACATACTGGTTGTGCATAAAGTTGCTCATCCTGTATTTTTATAGTGTATTATGTGCGCATGGTGATTCTTTCACTTTCAGAATGAAACTGACTTGTGCAGTCTCTAGAGGTTCCATAATGCTGCTGTACCACAGAAGGGTACAATCACATTTTGTGACCTTTGAACTATAGTACAGCAGTACTTTGAAAGGATGAATTCTATACAGAACATTGCTCTACTATACATGATACAGAGGATAATGTATGGTCTGCTATCCATGACAAGCATGTGTAACCATTGAGAGGTTGCAACGGTGACCATTTAAACCTCAACAGCAAAGCTTGAGAGGTTTTGGTCACTGTGGCAACCTTGAGATGGCTACTCATGCTTGTTGTGGATCGCGGACCATACATTGCCTTTTATAGTGTATGATCCACTATGCACATGAAAAAATTTGATTGTGTGCCTTAAAATATCACTCACTTTTCCAGCTCCACTCTCTTGTGGGATCAACTCTCACCACTGCAGCCATTTCAGGAAAAGTGGAAGTTCACATAACACGCATGCACGAAGACATTCGAAGCTGTGCTGCAGTAGCTATGTATCTAGTGCAACACAACAAACATGATGATGTAGGTAGTGCAGCACAACAACATTGTTCTAGGTATGGATTTCTACCTAGAACAAAGTTCTACCATACACTATAAAAATGCACCAGTTCAATCCGAGATGGAGGCATTATAGTGGTATTGATGCACTACTATAATTTGCATTGACTGTGTACTTCTTTATTAAAGTGATTTATTGAGATTCCACAAATGCCTTTTTCACATTGTATGCCATTGCAACCCATGCTTCAGATGTTAAAGCTGCAATTTGTTTTGTAAAAAAACTCTGTAATAGGTTGTTTTTTTATGTTTTATCAGCACTTTGTTTCTGCCCGCCCTCCAGTTTTCTGTGTGCAGCCACACCCACAGCATGATGTCTTGCAAGGGATCTGTCAATGTTTTACATACAGTAACAAGGAATTCTGGGGAAATTATACAGTTGACTTAAATGTTAGTTACTCAGATGTGCAGTCCCTTATTTGAATGCAGTATAGCACCTAGTATGTAGATGTACATAGCAAGGCATTGTGGGTACAATAAGAAGTTGTTTTACAATTTCCTTACTGTGAGGTGCAGTCTCATAATTTTGTAGTGGCTTCAACAATAAAAGCACTCATATGTTTATTTTCAAAACAAGGTATTGTGCATATATTATCTAGCTGACAAGATTTATTTACTGAAAGATGTAGTTCCCTAGTCTCCTATTTCTGTAGTGACCACAGAAATATCATAGCCTGTATACTAATTTACATACTAAGGCATTGTGGGTACAATAAATAGCTGATTTTTCTGTCTACCTAATCATAGTGAAGTCTCCTATTTCAGTAGTGTTTACAGCAGTACAGTCTGTAGAAAAGTTTCTGGAACATTTTTGTGATGCAGGTAGGCCAAAAAGATAATTAGCCATTCTGTGTAGATATTGTTTCACTTTTACTGCCTACCTGTGAAGTGACAAGCCTGAAATGACAGCTCCTGTCAGAATGTGGGAGAGTGATAATACTTTTCTATGTTTATGTTATCGGGATGAATGACTATAAGTAGTTCAGGAGTGTAATTATGGGTCAATGATTACATGGCTCTGAGCTGCTTTTAGCCAATCAAATCACTAGACTTTTTCTATATGTTATAGTGCTTGATACAGCTACTTGCAAATAATGTAAAGAGTCAGTTAAAAACTGACAGTGTCCCTTTAAAAATGTTGTTTCCCTTGCATGATGTCACGGCTGGGGGTTGCAGCACAGAGAAAAAAAAAGAGGCATGGTTATGCAAATGAAGCAGAGCACAGAATAAAACCATTGTTTTCATGGAAGACAGCACTTTTTGGCTGTTTGAATGATAGGAGTCTGAGTCACAACTCCTACAGGTTACTGCTCCCATTTGTTATGGCAAACCTCAGAAAATCACTTTTAGCTCCTTTATTTGTCTGCTTATAGTCCAGCCATCTCTTGACCTAAGGACCAGAATATTGTCATGAGCCCACTTTGTGGTTGATTCTATAAATGTAGATTAAAACAGTTACCTCTAATACTTTTAAAAACAGGAGTTCACTACAGTGCGGAACAAGTGTGGACTGTAAGTTCTGCTGCCTCTGTCGGACCACTCCGAGGTGGCTGAGCACCAGTGCTCCGCAATATTTATCAAATGAGCTGAAGGTGGTCACATGATGTGTCCTCTAGTCTTTCACAGAAATACAGAAACAGAATTTGTTGGCAGAAAAGGACCGCTTGACCCACTCAGTCTGCGCAGATGGTCCCTGGCTAGACTGTCTTTGCAGACCCTAACTGGTGTCCTGTAACCCTCTCTCCTCCCTGCTGTAGGGGTGTATTAGAAAACAAAATACAGGAAGAAGATTCAGACTGCCCTTGGTTTTCATCAAAATCCAGATGCTACAGATGTTGAGTCACTCGAATGACTATAGTGCAAATCACAACAAAAAATATGGATGCAACTCCATTCTTTTTCTAAAGTATTTTTTTTATTTACAAATCTCACATAACACATCCCAAAATGGAGGGTGATGTTTTGTGGCACCTCACCACTTTGTCCAGGCCCATTGGTTACTGTATTATTATTTCTTCTCCAACAGCTAGCTATGTGCCCATGTGAGTTCCCCAGATTAGATGGATGCTGATATCCACAAGCTAAATGAGAGGAATGTTGAACACAGACTTACATAGGCCTGGATCTTTTAAGGGATACCTTGTGACAGACTAACAGAATTGCCAATGTTAGTAACTCAAACTTTGGACAAGAAATAACACAGTAACCAGTGGGCCTGAAAGATGTGGTGAGGTGCCACAAAACATCTCCCTCAAGTTTGGGATGTGTTATGTGACATTTGAAAATAAAACATACTTTGAAAAAAGAATGGAGTTGCACACAGATTCTTTGTTGTGATTTGCACTATAGTCATTCGAGTCACTCAGCATCTATAGCATTTGGATTTTGATGAAAACCAAGGGCAGTCTGAATCTTCTTCTTGCATTTTGTTTTCTAATACACTATTATGTTTATACCATACATGACTGAAGCCCTCCACTGTTTTCAGCTCCACCGCTTCTGTTGGCAGACTGTTCCAAGTGTCTACTACCCTTTCAGTGAAGAAAAACGTCTTCACATCTCTTTGAAACTCCCCCCTCCAGCTCCATTACATGTCCCCAGTCCTGTTGCCCTTTTTCATTTGAAGAGACTCTCCTCCTGCACCCTGTTCATCCCTGTTGGGTACTTGTAGGTCTGTATCATGTCATCTTTCACCCTCCTGTCTTCCAAGGTGTACATGTTGTGATCCCTCATTCTTTCCTAGTAGGGCTTCTCGTGCAACCCCTGCACCATATTAGTCAACCTCCACTGGATTGCCTCCCCCATCTATGTCCTTTCTGAGGTGCAGCCAGCCTCCAAACTGGACACAGTACTCCAGGTGGGGTTTCACCAGCAAGCGATACAGTGGCAACAGCACCTCACTCTTCTGCAGGACATACCTCCTTATGCACCCCAGTATCACACTAGCCCTACCCACTGCTTTTTCACACTAACCTGCCACTTTGTTGTCATCAGATATGATAACCACAAGATCTCTTTCTTGTTTAGTGACTATCAGTAAACTCCAACTTGAAGAGGACTGATCCCAGTACTGAGCCCTATGTCACCTTGCTACTCACTCTCCCATCATTAGAGGGAGTACTGTTTACCACCACCATCTGTCTCCTATCTTTTAAACAGTTTCTAACTCAGATCACCACTTTGGATCCCGCCCCTAGGCTGCTCAGTTTCTTTATTAGCCTCCTTTGCAGCATAGGGTCAAAAGTCTTGCTGAAGTCCAGTTAGGGCACGTCCATTGCCCTCCCCTGATTTATTTTCCAGGTTGCCCAGACAATGAAATCTATCAGATTCCTTTGGCATGACCCCCCCCCCCCACTGTGAATCCATGCTGCCTGTGGGACTGCTGCCTATTGGATTCAAGATATTCTGCCAGTCTTTCATTTATTTATTTGTTTATTTATTTATTTCCATTTTTTTCCACCAGTGCAGGTAAGACTGACCAGACTATAGTTGCTAGCCTCCCCCTTCTGCCACTCTTACGTAGTGGACCATGTCAGCTCTCCTCCAGTCATCTAGAGCCATCACTCTGAACAAGAAGTGCAGCGCTCACTGGTTTGAGGAGGGGTGCTAGTCAGGGAATACATTTCCAGGCTGATAGAAATCCAGCTGGGAAGCATTTTCTTTTGCATCATAACAGTGACCCAAAACATCTCAGGTTCATGGGACTGGAACAAATGAGGGTGGAGAAAGAGGAGGGGACAGACTCACATGACTTTTGCAGCATGAGAGTTATTGGATTTATACTTTGAAGGCTCTACAGCCAGATGGTCTCTAGCATACCTGGGAATTAAAATCATTTTTATAAGCAAACATAGTTTATTCTGGATGTAAATATAAGTGCTTTCTGATGCTTCCATGATCTTTTGTTCTCCCCCTTCCCTTATCCTTGCAGCAGTCAATGTGGTATTGATGTAGGATTTGGTGTACTATCGCTGATATGCGTTTTGTATGTGTGTGTGTATATATATATGTACACATATATATACAATATATATATATATATATATATATATCAAATCACACATACCCCATAATACAAAGCACCATGGGCTATATATGCAAATCACCACAGTATATTATGCTGGTTCAACTTTAAGGTCTTGCTGAAGTCAAGATAGGTCATGTGTGTATATATATATATATATATATATATATATTTGTATATTAAATTTAATTCTTTTCTCCTTCTTTTGCAGCTGGAGGTTTGGAGAACACAGGATTTTTTCTGTTTTGGTCATTGGATTTGACTTGCCTCGAGTGGACAGCTCCCAACCCTCATTTGGTGTCTTTTGACTTCCCTTTCATTTAAGACACTTGGAGTGCTGGAATTTAATGATGTAGTTTTTGCTCTTATCTAAAAATCATGAGTTCTTTTGTGTTCTGATAGGGTAGCCATAATGTTTTGTCTCAGATTCAATGCCGTTACTTTAATTAATTTCCATTGGTTTTTAGGATATCAGAAATACAAAATTGTTGTCATAGCTACAATGAATATGCTGTTTGAAATTATCTGTAAAAACCTTTGCATGCTATAAACTTGATTTTGTAAAAACTAATTTTGCTGTTTTTTGAGTTTTACAACGCTCAGTTGTGATGTCATATTTTGTGTATAAAAGGAGGGTTTCCAGTCCAAGCAGCTGCTCCCTGATGATGCTCTGACTGGGCAAAGCACCGGAGCACCTGGGTAATGGACTTGGTGGTTAGAGAGATAGAAGCTGTTTCTTGGTGTTTGTATCTACATGACTGTGTGATGGAAAAAATAAACTGCATGAGCTTGTGTCTTGGAAGTGTGTCTTTTCTTATTTTGCCATTTTGGTCCACACTGGCTAAGGCTTCTATCAGTTGGCATTGGGTGTGCTGGACTTTCTGTTTGGTTTTTCATGTAGAACCATGCCTGTTTCTAGTAAGCTGTTGAATAAGGCTGTTGGTGGGGCATCTAGCACCTCTCTGAGTTCTTTTGGAACCCTCTTGTGTGTATACAGTCAGGTCCCATATCTCTGTTCACATTCAAAGTTGCAAGTCCCTTCCAGACTCTTTCCTTTGAAAATGTACATGTGTCTACCCTCCCATTCCTGCTACTCCCTGGCGGTCCATCTCATCTATCTCCACTGTAAAGACCGAGAAAAAGTACTCATTTAGGATGTTTGATTTTTCTTGGTCCTATTCTATGCAGTCTTCCACTTCTACCCTTCTAAGCTTCTCTACCCCTTCCCGTGCTTTGCTCTTCTCACTTATGTATCTGAAGAAGGTTTTATGCCCCCCAGTGACTCGTTTGGTGATTCTTTCCTTTGTCTGCACTTTTGCTCCTCTCACTACATTGCCTGCTTCCTTTTATTTACTAGATATACCTCCCTGACCTCCTCTTTGTGTTTCCTTATACCTCTTGAGTGCCACCCTTACTTCCTTCCCCATCTTTGCCACTTCCTTAGAGAAGCATAGCAGTTTCTTTCTCCTTCTGCTTTTGCTCACTTACTTCACACAGAGGCTGGCTGCTTTAAATGTACCTTCCCTTATTTTCCCCCACTGAGTTTCCACCCCTTCCTGGCAATTCCCCCTCCCATCAAGGCAGTTTCTGACACAGTTCCCCTATTTCTTTAACATCCACACTGTTAAAGTTAAAGTCCCAGACCCTCATCCTTGTGTGGTTAGCCTCTGTTCTTGTCTGAACATTAAGCCACACTGTACGGTGATCATTGGTACCCAGGGGACTGCCCACTGTGATGCCTGCAGTGCTGTGCCTGTTGTAAGCACAAGGTCCAGCACAGCCCCATTCCTAGTGGGGTCTTTGACTAACTGTGTGAGAAAAGCCATTGCAGGGAGTCAAGTACAGCCCTACTCGTTGCTGATACTGCAGTTGAAAGGCTGTACTCCTCATCTGGCAGATGGAAGTCACCAACTAGCAGCACCTCACTTTTGTTTGCCATTCTGAAGAAGGCTTCCCCAAGTACCTTATTCAACTCATCTCCCTGTGCTGGAGGTCGATACAATACTCCGGTATGGACAGTGGCCCCTGGATCCTGCCCACAGGGTGACCAACAGCACCTCCAGCTCTTCCTTCTGCTTCTTTTTGTTTTGCTGCCTCCTTGGCTAGTTTAAATGCTTATCCAAGTAGTTTACCACTCTCATTTGGCAAGAGTTTTGACAGTTGGTGGGCAGCACCTGAAAGGTCTGCCTGCATGCTGACTGGAACTCCACATTTTGGGGACTTCATTTTCAGATCATTGTGTTAGATCAAGTAGTTCTACAGGGTAGCAGCTTGCCTTACATCCTCCATCTGCAGCAAACTTTTGTTATAGTAAGCCAATTATTCTCCTTCAAAGTGCTAACACACTACTGTAGCTCCATTGTTTCAGCTGATGATTACAGTTAAATAGAAGTCAGTAACTCTAGTTAAGCTAATTACTACATTTTTATCATAAAAACACTCACACTGCCTTACTTTTAAATGCTGTATCCCCATCCCCCCTTCCATCACAGGGCATCATGTAATGGAGGCAGAGTGGCTAGATCCAGCTTTCCAATACAACTTCAAGAGGAACAAATGCAATGGCTTAGCATGAGGTGACCCATAATGGGTCTCCAGTTGTTCACTTGGACTTTTATTAAAAGTAATGTGAAAGCACATTGATCTTTTCATGCACTTTTTAACTTTTTTTATATAAATGAAAATAAGTGGGCAAAATCTCGTTATAGCTGGCCATCATGCCAGCCTCTACTTCTTGAAACATCAGAAAGGTGGCAGAGCTATCTTGCTCTGCATGTAACCCCTGACACCCCCCCCGTAGGTTTTCCTTACCCTCTATCACTGTCACATGGCTCTGCTGTATGATAATGGTGGCTGCAAATGTTTCATGGATTATAAAGCAGTGTGTATAAAAAAAGAACTATACAACACCAGATTTCATTTATTTTCCAGTTTTCTGCATAAGCTCATTGCACCACTAGTATTTAATCCCCTCCCTTGTAAACACTCCAGTGTATAACAAAGATGCTATATAAAACAACTTCTAAACTGTTCTGTGAAATTCTATATGCCAAATTACCGGTCAAGAAAGTGCTCCCAATCTATCAGACTGCTCCTTTCCTTTGCACGTGAGACACTCTTATTCTGTGAAGAGTGTCTCACGCGTAGATGCTCTGGAAACGATCACATTCTAGGACAGTTTAAAAAAAATAACATTGATCGCCCTTAATCTATAATATATTAATATGTCCCCTGTTACCACTCATTGCTGGATAAGAGTGGTTTCACTTGCAGTCTGTTCTAGCCAGAACAGCTCAGCTTCGCTTCGCTGTTCTCTCTCGAGCAAAATACGTATGAAACTATCCTACATTGAGTGGCTCTCCTAATTGTTTGTTTGTTTATTTATTTATTGAGTTAGTTAGTTGTTTTTTGTTTGGCAGGTAGGGTACACTAGCCAGACAAATGCCTATTTACAGGTCTGACCCGGTAGAGTACAAAGGTAATAAACAGTCAGACTGATACATAAGACAATAGGAGCCGGTGGGCTGATGAGCAGTGCCTCATAAAAACATGAGAAACAGAAAATAATACACTTCTATGTAGCAAACGAATTAGGCTCCCAATGAAACACAATACAAATAATACACCTAAATTACATAACCAGATTTACCCAGTTGAACTAGAAGTTAGGTTACTACACAAGTCAGGTATGCAGCTGCAACCTATACTGCTGCCAAGAGCAGCGTCTGACAACTGGGACCCCCCTAAACTTGTGCCACAGACAAGGCAAAAGGCCACAAGCTGGCATAAACAATAGGCATCACCCCTAGTGCTGGGGCAAATAGCTGGCTCTGCAGTCTCAGCGGTCAGGGGGTTAGGGTACAAAAATACAGGTTACTCACCTGTAACAGGAGTTCTAGGAATGGTATATGTTGTTCATCCACACTTATTGGCAGGTTCCTTGCCGCTTTAAATCTTGCCGGAAGGTCTTCAAGCTGGCTCCTCCCACCCACCCGGTGGTAAAACTCTTGGCTCCCCCATGACGCCAGATCTGGCCCGCTGGAAGCTCAGGTTGTGCGTTCGGCCGGGAGGTCGAGAATGTAGGATGAACAACATATACCATTCCTAGAACTCCCAGTTACAGGTGAGTAACCTGTATTTCTAGGGACATGGATATGTTGTTCATCCACACTTATTGGCAGACTCCTAGCAGTTCTCCGGGAGGAGGGAGGCAGCGTACACCCCTACTTAGGGAATAAAGACTGAGAACGAGGCCCCAAAACCAGCATCCCGCGTGACTCAAGGTCGATGTGGTAATGGGTAATAAAGGTGTGCTGACTTCCAGGTAGCAGCCCTGCAGATTTCCTGGATAGGGACGTCCCTGAAGCAGCCACCGATGCAGCAGTATGACGGGTAGAATGAGCTCTTATCCTCTGGGAGGCTCCATGCCCGCCAACTTATAGCAGAGATCTATGCAGGAGTTGACCCACCTGCCTATCGTCCACTTGGCTGCAGGTCTGCCAGATGCGGCTTCAGCATAGGTGACAAACAGCTGGCGAACCTCTCCCGATTTCAGCCGTGGCCCTTATAATAAGCGGTGCCTCTAGGGTCCAAAGTATGGAGCCTGTATTCGCCTCCGAGGTGTGATTGGGGTAGAACACCGGCAGAGTCAACACCTGGTTAAAGTGAAACTCCGACACCACCTTCGGAAGGAATTTTGGGTGGGGGCGCAGGACAACCTTGTCCCTGTGGAAGACCAGGTAAGGAGACTCAATGCAGAGCACCTGGAGTTCTCCCATCCTTCTGGCTGACGTGATAGCCACCAAGAAGGCGGTCTACCACGACAGGTGAGAGAGTTCACACCTGTGCATTGGTTCGAATGGCTTGCCCATGAGCTTTGCCAGTACCAGCAGTAAATCCCATGGAGGTGGAGGTTCTCGCACCGGAGGGGAAATGTGATCAAGGCCTTTGAAAAGCGCCAGACCACCTTCTCTCCTTGGCGCTTAATCGACTGCTCTCGCCAGTGCCCGTAAGCAGAGATGGCTGCTAGGGTACCCCTTTAGGGTCGTCACCTAAGCCCTTGATTAGAAAGGGACCATAAATAGTCCAAAATGCTTGCCAAGGAACAGGAGGAAGGGTCCGCCTCATTCTGACACCAAATGGAAAACCTCTTCCATTTGAAGGCATAGCATTTCCTGGTCGACTCTTACGGACGCCTCAACAACATTGAGGACCTCGCCGGAAAGACCCAAGGCCTGGAACTCTAGCCAGCCAGGAGCCAGGCTGTCAGGTGCAGGGATTGAAGGTCCGGATGGAACACCTTCCCCTGATTGACTGACAGCAGGTCCGGGCGAGCTGGAAGCTGCCTCAGGAGCCTGGAGCTGAGGCTGAGGAGATCTGGGTACCAGAACTGGCGGGGCCAGTCTGGGGATATCAGAATCACCTGCGCCTTGTCCCCAAGGGAAATGGGGGAAAGGCGTAAAAGAGGCCCAGGGTCCACAGCCTCGAGAAGGCATCCCCCTGCAGCGAGCCCTGCTGAGGGGGGCGGGCATGAAACAGCCTCAGCTTCACATTCTCCCTGGAGGCAAACAGGTCCACCTGAGGTGTGCCCCAGTGGGAGAACAGATCTTGTACTACCTCCGGCAGGAGAGACCACTCATGAGATGCAGCCCCTATCCGGCTCAGGGCATCGGCCAGGGTGTTGGATGCTCCTGCCACATGAATGGCTAGGAGATCTGCCTCCAGGCTGCGACAAGGACCAAAACGCGGAGAGCTTCCTTGCATCAGAAGCATGGAGCGCGCCCCCGCCCTGGCGGTTCAGGTAGTACATGGTCGCGCACATCCGGCCTGACCTCGACCACTTGACCCTGGAGAAATGGAGCAAAGGCGATGAGAGCTAGGTGGACTGCTCAGAGCTCCAGCAGTTGATGTGGCATCTGGACCTCATGGGACCAGAGGCCATGCACTGGTGTTCCCCAGATGGGCACCCCAACCCATCAGAGAGGCATCGGTCAATAGAGAGAGACCGTCGGCTCGGGGCGGACAAACGGGATGCCCTCCTGCAGATGTGCTGGAATGGTCCACCACTGAGAGCATTCCACATCTCCCGGTCACTATCACTAGCTGGTCCAAAGGATCGCAGCTGCCAGGACCACTGGCTGGCCAGTCCCCACTGAAGGGGCGAGGTGCCAGCCGCACTCAATGGACCACGCTGGTACAGGCCGCCATGAGACCCAGGAGGCGCAGGAAGTCCCGGGCAGGGCGCGATTGCCCAACCAGAAATGATTGGGCAAAGGAGGTAAGAACCTCGGCCCTGTCCGCCGGGAGCCGTGCTCTGGTTCGAAGAGAGTCGAGCTCTGCCCTGATGAACAGGATCACCTGCTTCGGCTCAAGTTCCGACTTGGCCTCGTTGATGAGAAGGCCGATTTGAGAGCAAACCTGGAGGGCCAGATCTCTGGACCTCTCCACCTCCTGTCTGGAGGGGGCTGCTATCAGCCAATCATCCAGGTAAGGGTACACCCGGAACCCTCGGCACCGCAGGAATGCTGTCACCACTGCCATGCATTTGGTGAAGACCCTGAGAGCTGGAGATAAGCCAAGGGCATGGCTCAGAACTCGAAGAGGGATCCTCCGCCGAAAGCGGTGGAATCTCCGAGGTGACGGATGGATAGGGACATGAAAGAACGCGTCCTGTAGGTCCAGAGAGCAGAACCACATGCTGTGTTCCAGAGATGGTATTATCGCCAGAGTGACCATTCTGAAAGGTCCCAGACCTTAGGAACTTGTTCAGGTCGTAGGTCGAGAATGGGCGCCAGCCCCCGGTCTGCTTCGGAACCAGGAAATACCTGGACACAAACCCCGGTCTAAAGGGGGGTCCCTCTACCTGTGATCACTCCTTTGGAGGAGGAGAGCGATGTCGGCTCGATGAGCCGCCAGTGAGGCTGCGATTCTGAGGCCCCCGAGGTGCGACGGCTCTGAAGGGCGGGCCTGCTCAAATTCTAGAGGTAGGCCTTTTCCTCCACCTTCAGTACCCACCTGTCCGTGGTAACAGCGGACCAGGCGGAAAGGAAGTGTTCGAGCCATCCTCCACGGGGAACCAGGGTGAGGTGACAGGATGGGGCGACACCCCTCAGCCCGTCACTGGGCAGGCTTGGAGGAGGGACCGGCCGAGGGACCTCCTGGGCCTTTACCTCCCTGCTTCCTGTTGGAGGAAGCCGATGGCTTGGGTTTGGGATGCCAAGCTCGAGCCTGCTGGCCCTGACGTTGCTGGGCCGGGCGTGCCGCGGGCGCAGAAGGACGAAAGGGCTTAGGCTGTGGCTTGTGGCCTTTGTCCTTCTGAGCGGAAGAGACCGAGTCCAAGGTAGCATTGGACTCTCGATCCTCTGCAGGTGACCTTCACCCCAGGGTCAAGAGGTCAGTCCCAAAAGGAACATCTGCCAACTTGTGCTGGTATCCGAGGTAAAGGTGGATATCCTCAGCCAAGCCCGATGACGCATGGCCACCGCGCCGCCACAGACCTGGCACATGAGTCCCCGATGTCTAACGCAGTCTGGAGCTGCTGTTTGGCCACTGCCCTACCCTGGTCCCGCACCTGCCTGACTGTAGTCTGCAGATCTGCGGAAAGATGAGGGACAACCTCATCCAGGGAGCCCAACAGGGCGTGAGAAAAATGTGCCATGAGGATGGCCGAACTGGCCTGACGAAGGCCGAGAGAGGACGCAGCATAGACTTTTTGCCCGGCATAATCCAATTTCTTGGATTCCTTGTCGGGAGGTTTGTCCACATCCCTGGCGTTCCTGGCATGCCAGAAAACGCTGTCGGTAACCAACCCCTCGGCCGAGGGGTGTTCCGAAAAACCGGACAGGGAACCGGTAGGGACCGCATACTTCCTGGCCATCCTGGCTGAAGGCGCAGGGCAGGAAGCAGGACGCTGCCAAAGTACCAAGGCTGGACCCACTATGGCTTCGGCCACCGGAAAGGCCTCCGTAGGAGAATCCCCTCGGTCCAGAATCTCCGTGAGGGGATACCTGGCCCATTTAGAAACGGGTTCGAGCTTCATCACGGTGGACTCCGAGATGAGTCGAAGCAACCCTAAGAAGGACAAAGGGCTATCGTCCACTGACTGCCCTCCCGAGGACTCCAAGTCCATGCGCTTGGAGAAGAGGGAGGAACCATCATCGGACTCAGAAGAGTCCTCAAAGAGCTGCCTCGGGCCTGAGCCACCCTCCACCTGCCGAGGTTTATCGGGAGTGAGGGTGACAGACAGCCTATGGGGCAACCCCAAGGCCGACTGAGAATTTTTGGTCGGAGCCCCAACTAATGGCTGTGGAGGCAGAGGTTCCACCAGAATCGGTGGGGCAGCTAGAATTGGCTGAACAACCGGCCTGGGAACAGGCTCCTCGGCTACAACGAGGGGTTGTTTCGCCATCTCCGGTGACAGCCACTTAATGGCCGGGGAAGACGACTGGGTTGGCCTATTCCTGGTTAAAAGGAGCTGTTGCCACATGAGTTCCTCGTACTTCTGACGCAACTTGCGCCGAGGCCTCCCCTCGTCCGAGGAAGAGGAAGAGGAAGAGCGGCGGCGCCCGGTGCCGAGACCGAGACCGCCTATGGTGGCGGGATCGGTTGGATCGCGAGGATGTCCGAGACCGAGACCGAGAGTCTCGACTAGGCCGAGGAAGGTGAGGAGAAGTGTCAGGAATCGGCACTCCCCTCGGCTCGGACGATCCCACTAAGGCTCCGGAACCGGAGGCACAGACGAGCCAACGGGATCCTCAACTCTCCCACCGGGGAACTGGGAGAGAGATTCTCAGCTTCCAGCCGACAACCCATCTAACGGGTCGAGAAAAATCTCGACTGTGTCGTGAGTCTCGGTCAACTGGCCTGACGGGACACCGTGAAGCCAGTGGTCGAAGCTGAGGGGTCGAATCGGTCGATTGTCGACAAGGGAAGGGGATCTTCCGGCCCCAAAAGCGCCGACGGAGAGACTTACTTTTGCTCTTTTGGACCTGGGAAAGGTCCGCGAGTTGGACCTCACCTTTCCGAGAGGGTCAGACAAAGCTCACTAAAAGAAGCCGAGTACGAGGCACCGAGAGAAAGCGGGACAAATGCTGCAGCCAAGGTAGAAGCGGCCCGCGCCGCCTCCTCTTCGAGGGCGATCATCTGCTCGAGCTGATCCGCTGAGCCCGCCGCCGCGGACACCGCCAACCGGGCCTCTTTAGATTTCACCGGTTGAATTCTTTTCTCGGGGCGCCCCAGTTGTAATCGGGCAGCACGGTCTTCAAGGACGTAGGCCGAAAAGGAAGAGCACAAGTCGCAGGCCTGCGGGTCGTACTCAAGGCCCAGGCAGTAGACGCACGTGGAGTGCGGATCCGTCCTAGACATCTTCTGCCCGCAAGGGCACCTCTGGAAACCGGGAGTCGATTTGTCCATTGCAGCCGCAAGGAGAAGAAGACCGAAGTCTTTTTAGCAAAAAACCTTTGATTTCGAACTTTCCAAGAATTTGGAACCAGTCTTAATCGCAGAGCGTTAAGGAGGGAACCTGAGCTTCCAAGCGGTAAGGAAGATTTGGCATCATGGGGCGGAGCCGAGAGTTTTACCACCCGGGTGGGTGGGAGGAGCCAGCTTGAAGACCTTCCGGCAAGATTTAAAGCGGCAAGGAACCTGCCAATAAGTGTGGATGAACAACATATCCATGTCCCTAGAATAACATTTATATTTACTCTGAGTTCTGGGAGAGAGGTGCTAGGGCTATGCTAGGTCTATCTTCTGAGGAGACCCAATAACAAGTTCACACTGGATGCATAGATTGATTGTCCACTACTGAAGATGGGATTGTGCAGTATGGCTTTATTCTGACAGCAGATGGAAAACACAGAATGGGGTGGTCCACCAAGTTGGAACTGACTTTTCAGGGCAAAACACTTTTCTTTCCAGAAACAACATTTGTCTTGGGCATTTAGTACATTATTTTCCACACAGAACTATTGAACTGTCCATCCCTCTGGACTAGGGACTTCTAGATATTTACTTCCCAAAGTATATATATGTGTTAGGGGGTTCCACACACTTTAATTCCACATTTCTCTTTTTTCTTTCCCTAAGTGTCTATTACATGGGGTTGCCACACACTTTAAAAACATTTCAAATTCTTTCCTCCTGATGTGTTAAACTTTGTTAGCATGCCCAGGGTAAAGTCGTGCCCTTCCATGAACCAGTTAGCCCTGAATGAAGTTTCAGATGGGGGGAGGGATCTACCCACCCTGGCCCCAACCAGTCTCTGCGATTTCTTCGTGGGTTACACCAAATGAGCTTTCAATTCCCTCAAATTGCTAAATAACTCCAAACTTTGAAACTTCATATTCAGCATATTTGTGTGGTGATACAGAGGCCCTGACAGGTGTATTCTAGCCTTATCTATGGGCACACACACCTCAGACAACTCCCTAAGAAACAGTCCTATGTAACTGTTCTCATGGTTTTGTTTGTCCCTTTGATACAGACATGGATGCTGGAAGAAACACCTCTTCCCTTTACAGGTAGCTTGTCATAGCTTCACACAGATCACTCTTTCTTTCTGGTAAGCTGACACTCTTCAGGCTCTTCAGACGATTGCCCCTTGGATCCACAGAAACTGAAGTTTGACCACTTCTCTGTGGAATGACCCACTGGGGTCCTGCTGGCAATGGTCTCGACCACTTCCTTTGGCACTGCTGGATCTCACACACTAGGGTGATAAACTACCAGAGGTCTTTCACCTAGTCTCAGACCAGACTGGCAGGCACTTCCACACTCTGAGTACTGCTGCTCACTCAGAGCTCCACACTGAACTACTTCTGACTCAAAACTCTCAACATTCTAAACAGCCCCAGAGCAGCTGATTCCAAAGTGGCTTATGCTGCTGCGAGAATGCTAAATGACCTAATCCATTCTCTCCTCAGGCTAACTGAGTAAACAATGAAGTCATGTTGTAAGGAGCTTTCAACGACTCCCTACAGGCTGCCCAAGAACCTTTCTAGTCTAACACTGGTGGGATTCTAGTAACCCCAGGGGACTTGGTGGTTACACACCCTCAGAATGAGGCAAATTATAAAGATTGATCCTAATACAAAGTGCAGGAGGAATATGTGGAAGTAATCAGAAGCATAAGCAAGTGGACAATCCCTTTAGCTGTTTCCAGAGTGCTCCTTTGAAAAAGCCCATGTAAGGGAAGGCTGCAAACCCTTAGTGGAAGGGAGTTCCAGAACTCTGGGGTGAAGATGGTGAAGGTTTGTTCACCCATATTGGTGAAGCATTTGTGAACATGGAGGAGGAAGGCATCAGAGAATCTGATATTTTAGGACTGGTGAGGTGAGTAGAGGAAGGTTATGGGGGCTGGGGATGGATTTTAGTTTGGGATTAATACCTTTGAGTCAAGGACTCATTTTCAAAGGTTCCAAGTCAGTGTTAAACAAACATTACAAAAATACAAGGTTTACAGAGAATAAAAAAGGAAAACATTGAAGCATATACACCAGCAGCAATAGTAAAATTTGAACTTATACACATCAAATTAGTACATATTAACAGATAGACTGATTAGATAAGAGGGGGTTGGGAGGGTCAGCCAGAGGCGGCATCGTCTGAGGTGGGAGAGAGAAGGAGCTTTCAACCAAGTGAGGCCATCATCAGGTAACTGGGGGTAGGGGAGTGGGTTAAGAAAAAAGTGGTATATAACAGAAAGATGTAGAGGGGGTAGGTAAATGGAAAACTGGAGGTTAGGTAGTATCACATTAACGTAGGCAGGTACAATTCATTTTAGAGCCAAGGAGAGATTTGAGCCCAGCTTTGAAGGTGCTACTCTTGGTAGTATCAGTGAGGTCAGCAGGTGGATCTTAATAGCTTGTTGATAAATCAGCCTATCAAAGAAAGCATGAGAAGCAGGGGGAAACAGCCAATCCAGAGACGCGGACTGGGAGCAGTGGAGGGCTAAGTGAGCGGATGACAAGCAGAAGCAATGTTATTATAGGTCACCGCCCACTTGTGAAAAGTGCTTTGGGTGGATGAGAAAAGACCAACTGGCTGAGGAAGAAGAACTCCTTTGGAGATAGCGATCCTAACCTTGGGAATAAAGGAAGGTCTGGCACAGCATGCAAGCCCAAGTCTGGAGTGAACTGCTTTAAAGGCCTGGGAGATGTGGAGAAATAAAAGGTCAGGATCTAAAATAATGTCTTGATATCTGAACTCCTCAATGGTGGACAGGAGGGAGCCATCCAAGCATTGAACAGACAGGGTACAACACAGGATTTGAGTCTGGCCTGGTACCTGAATAACATGGCTTGGATATTAGAGGAACTGAGAAATTACTCAGGATTGAACCTGGAAAAATTCTGCTGTAAGTCAGTGTTGATTTGGGAGATGGAGGAAGACCTAAAGTATAGCACAATGTTTTCAGTGCACATGATGGAGGACCAGCGAGATGGGGCAGAGGGAAGGTCATTGATAACAATGGAGAAAAAAAGGGGTTCAAGTATATAGCCTTGTGGAATACCATATTTGATGGAGTAAGGGAAGAGAAAGCACTACTGAAATTGAGAAAATGGGCTTAAGAATTTGAGTTTCTGATTGGCTGCCACACATGCCAGGGGAGTACATTAACTACTAGTAGAGCCCTGTAAGAAAAAAGTACCAGCTGTGCCAACTCCATCACAGGTATCCTGGTGCCACCCTGGTTTTCACACCTTAATGGCAGCCATATTTGTAAATGAGGCCACTACAGAGCATATCCCTATCTGCTGGACTTCTATGAAGCTGTCACGGCTTCACATTCCCCTGCTAGCTAGACAAATTCAGAAACAGACTTTTCCACTATTTCAAAATGTTGACATAGGACCCCATACGTGTCACAATCTGTTTTATTATATGGTTCCTAAAAGAAAAGTTACAGAAATCTGTAACAGTGGCTTCTTAGTCCACCAACATTTTGGAAGAGTGTCCATTGTACTGCATGTGCACAACAGCACCCCACTCACTCCACGACTCAGTCACAGCGCACCTGTGCCTTTCTCAGCACAATAAATACAAAGGAATGTAAAATAAAATACATGTAAAGTAAAAGAAAGCCATAACTGTAATTGGCTTTCTCCTGCACAACACAGCAGCGGTACCTGCACTCTCCGATTGGCTCATGCTCCTTGAATCACTTAAGACATCCATTATAAAGAGCTGCACTCATAAGACAACAATGAAACCAAAACAAAACTAAAAATTTTACACTGGAGGACAGGAGCCAGCACATATGATGGCAGTATGAGACACAGGGACAAACACTGATCTGAGTCTCGGGAGAGAAGGAAACCAGCAGGGAGGGAAACAGAAGGCAGTATACACTTGTAGCACCATCTAGTGGACAAAACCGAAAGTGCAGACTTTTTTCTAAACATACATTCATACATACATACAAAGTTTCCAGCAGATTTGGCCTATCAGTCTATGTCATCTGCCTGAGATGCAACTCCTGATTAAGTTTCAGCAGCTGCCCCCCCCATTTGCTCTCTTCTACCTGGCACACTCCCCAGCATCCTGTTGTTACCCCCCCAACCTGCACCTTGCCCATGTACCTGTCCCACATATAGGTACACAGCAAAAATTAAAGAAAAAACATTTTAAACATGACTTTTTTTTTCCTTTTATTGTCTTTATAAGGAAGACACTTAGTAGCCTATTTTCTAAGTGCACTAATACCCTCCAGGGTGGGCAGTATGGAGAATACTGGCCCTTCCAGGGACTAGAAGGCCCAATGCCTCATTACGCCCCTAGGCGGTCTGGTATTGCTCAATATCTACACCCTGTTGGGTATTATTGCTTGATCACATACTGCTGCCTAACTGTAAGATTGATCAGAATCTGTGAGGCAGCATGGTGAGAGACAAAGAACCTTATGCGCAAACACTGAGGAAAGGGTTACCCCAAAGGGCATTTGGCTGGGAAGCCAAGTTTCAAGAAAATACAAAATCACACATGCCCCCACAATGCAAAGCATCATGGGATGTGTATGCAAATCACCACAGAATGTTATGCTGGTCCAACTTTAAGCAGAATTACATGGTGTCAAAAGGCCTCTCACACAGTTTGCAAAGGGTGCTAACAGAAGACATAGACACGTGTTTCGTCCTACCAGGACTCATCAGTATGCCTCGTCTGTTTGACACCCCAGTGGAACAGACCAGCTACCCTTAAGGCAGTGTGCCTTGGATATATATGGTGGGATGGTGAGAGAGGCCAGTTTAATTCACCTTGGAATGTTACTCCACTTCCCCTCCATTCTTTATACTCTTCCTCTCTA
Organism: Neoceratodus forsteri; assembly: GCA_016271365.2. Taxonomy (NCBI): domain Eukaryota; kingdom Metazoa; phylum Chordata; order Ceratodontiformes; family Ceratodontidae; genus Neoceratodus; species Neoceratodus forsteri. The sequence goes on along the minus strand of CM057449.1, from coordinate 939,284,364 downwards.
TACCCTCTACAAAACCTATACTCATTGGGTAGTCAGTTCTACTTTTCCACCTCTCTCTGTCTCTCTCACTCAGAAGAAATACTTCTTTATATCCAAATTTAACCTTCCCCCAACCAGTTTCCTTCCGTTACTCATAGAAACATAGAAACTGATGGAAGATAAGGACCGTTTGGCATACCTAGTCTGCCCATTTTCCCTACATACTATAACACCACATATCCTAATTGATCTCTGTCCCCCCCCCCTTCCCAACCACTAGGGTTCCCTTGTGCCTTCTTGAATCCCACTGTAGTTTTTACCCTCACCACCTCCACTGGGAGGCTGTTCCAGGCATCCACCACCCTTTCTGTGAAGTACTTCCTTACATTTCCTGAGTCTACTCCCCTCCAACCTCATAGCATGACCCCTTGTTCTTGAGCATCATTTTCTCTGAGAAAAGCTTCCCTCTTGAATCTTATTTATGCCCATGAATTATTTGAAAATCTCTATCATATCCCACCTCTCCCTTCTTTTCTCCAGGGTGTACATGTTAAGGTTCTTCAGTCTATCCTCATAGGGCTCTTGATGCAGACCCTGCACCATTTTAATTGCCCTCCTCTGGATTGCCTCTACTCTGTATATGTCTTTCTGGAGATGTGGTCTCCAGAACTGGACACAGTGCTCTAGTTACGGTCTCACCAGTGATTTATACAGTGGTTTCGCCACTTCCCTCTTCCTGCTGGTGATACCTCTCCCTATGCACCCTAGCATCCCACTGGCTCTCCCTACTGCCTTGTCACACTGTTTGGCTACCTTTAGGTCATCAGATATGATTACCACCAGGTCTCCTTCCTGTTTGGTGGTTGCACTTACCACTTCCCCCATTTTGTATTCCGTCCCCGATCCATAGACATAGAAACATAGAATTTGACGGCAGATAAGGACCTCTTGGCCCACCCAGTCTGCCCATTTCCCTACCTACTGGATAAGCTGCAGCTCCTAGTTAACCAGCAGCCTACTTCTTTCTACCCCCAACCCCTAGAATTGCCTTATGACTGTCCCATGCATGCTTGAATTCCACCACTGATTTTGACTCCACAACTCCTCCGAAGGCCGCTCCATGCATCCACAACCTCTCTGTGAAAAAATACTCCTTAAATTACCTCTGAGCCACCGACCTCTATCTTCAAATTGTGCCCTCTTGTTCTTGCACACCTCTTTTTTGAAAGATGCTACCCTCTTGGACTTTGTTGATTCCCTTGAGGTACTTGAACGCTTCTATCATGTCCCCCTCCGTCTCGAGGCTTCATATTAAGCTTCTTCTCTCTTCATACATCTTCCGGTGCAGACCCTGCACCATTTTAGTTGCCCTCCTCTGGACAGCTTCCATCCTGTCTATGTCTTTGCGGAGATTGGGTCTCCAGAACTGCACACAGGGTCTCACCAGCTGTCTGTACAGTGGGATAATAACTTCCTGTTTTCTACTGGTGATGCCTCTCCCTATGCATCCCAGTATCCCCCCAGCCCTCCTTGCAGCCCTCTCACATTGCTTGCCCACCTTTAGGTCATCTGATATGACTACCCCCAGGTCCCTTTCCATTTTTGTTGTTGTTAGTATCTCACCCCCCATTGTGTACTCTTCCCCTGGATTTTTGTTTCTCAGGTGCATTACCTTGCACTCTTAGCACTGAATCTAAGCTGCCATACATATGACCATTCCTCTAACCTTGCCAAGTCCCTTCTCATCCTTTTCACCCCACCCTGTGCATCAACTCTGTTGCAGATCTTTGTGTCATCTGCAAAGAGACATACTTTTCCTTTCAGTCCTTCTGCAATGTCAATTATAAAGACATTGAAGAGGACCGGTTCTAATACTGAACCCTGCGTTACCCCACTAGTAACCCTCCTTTCTTCTGAGTGGACTCCATTTACTATTACTCTCTGTGTCCTATTCTCCAGCCAATTCTTTACCCAGGCTGTCATCTTGGGACCCACTCCCAGGCTGGCTAACTTGTATATTAATCTTTTGTGTGGACTGTGTCAAATGCCTTGCTACAAGTCTAGGTAGGCATGTCCACAGCCCCTCCCTGATCTACTACTTTGGTCACCCAGTCAAAGAAATCTATCAGATTCATCTGGCATGACCTTCCTGCCAGAATCCATGCTGCCTAGGGTCCCATGCCCTCTGGCCTCTAGATACTCGACAATTCTTTCTTCAGAAGTTATTCCATCATTTTCCTATCACTGAGGTTAAACTAACAAGTCTGTAGTTTCCTGCCTTGCTTGCTCTCACTTTTGTGAAGGGGAATCACATCTGCCCTCCTCCAGTCCTCGGTACCACCCCATCATCCCATGATTTGTTAAAAGGGTAGTCAGTGGTGTTACTAGTTCACCCTTTAGTTCTTTAGAATCTGGGATGAATCCCATCAGGCCCCCACTGCTTTGTCCTCCTTCAGTTTTAAGAGTTCTTTCATAACCCTTTCTTCTGTAAATGGGCTGGTATCAACTTCTGTATCCAGAGTGTTTCTACTGTTTGTTTTATGTACCTCCTCTTCATTTGTAAATACTGAGCAAAAATATTTGTTTAGTATCTCTGCCTTTTCACAGTCTCCTCTGCCCACCCTCCTTCCCTTATTAGCCTCACTATCCCTCCCTTGGTCTTACTGCCTCCCTGATGTACCTATAAAAGGTTTTATCCCTTCTTAACAGAGTTGGCTATCTTTTCCTCGGTTTGGGCCTTTGCTGTTGTGACTGCCTTCCAGCCCCTTTTGTTTAACTGATACAGTTCTCTGTCCTGCTCCTTCTGCGATTCCTTGTACTTCCTGAATGCTTTTTTTTCTTGAACCTTCACTGCCACTTCCTTTGAGAACCATAGTGGTTTCTTACATCATTTTGTTTTGTTTATTTGCTTCACACAAAGGCTCGTTACCTCTGTGATGGCAGTTTTTATTATTCCCCATTGTTCTTCCACCCCTCCTTCCTGCCCACTTGCTAGTGCATTCTTTAGGCACTCACCCATTTTGGCAAAGTCAGCCTCCTAAAGTCCAGTACTTTTGTCTTTGTATGGCTTGACTCTATTGCTGTGTTTATTGTGAACCATACTGTTCGATGGTACGCTAGTTCCCAGATGGCTGATCCACTTCTACATCTGTGATCCTCTCTCCATCTCCATTTGAAAGAATCAAGTCTAATATTGCTCCTCTCGAGTGGGCTCCAGTACTAGTTGTCTAAGGCATGCTTTCTGTAGGGCATCTAGAATAACTCCACTCTTCGAAGTGGCAGCTGCAACTGCACTCCAGTTAACATCTGGCATATTCAGATCACCCATCAGCAATATCTCCCCTTTTTCTGACATTCTAAGTATACTTTCTATCATTTCCTTGTCCATTTCCTTCCCCTGAGAAGGGGGTCTGTATACAACCCCTGTGCGGATTGTGGTGCCATTGTCTGTCTCCAAATTTACCCACAGTGCTTCTTCACCTCCCTGTTTACCCTTTGTTCTGTTCCGTCCCTGGGTTTCTACTCCCCAAGTGCATGATCTTGCACTTTTTTGCATTTAAACTTAGTTGCCACTCTCTTTACCACTCCTCAAGCTTTCTTAGATCTGTATTCATTTTTCCCACCACCCAGAGTGTCTACCCTATTGCAGATTTTAGTGTCATCCGCAAAAAGGCATACCTTCCCTTCTAGTCACTCTGCAATGTCGAGTGTCTGTATCTGCACTGCAGGTAAACAGCATACTACCACTGTTTGGTTAAAAACCTAAACTTTATTCCAATTAGCAACTAACAGTAAGATACAAGATACAGGTGCCCCTCCCTGAAAAACAGCCAAACGTTTTTGCATGACAATGCACTTATCAGCTTTTTTTAGCCCTTGCAGAAATCTAAATGTCTGTACAATGTTCCCCTACTCCTTTCTGACCTCCCGCAAGTTCATGTTCATGTTCTGTAGCCTCTTCACAGAGGACTCTGCCCTTGAATAATAAGGAAGCAGAGAGTTTCTCACACACACTAACCTTATAAAGGGATGCCAAGTCGAAGTATTGTTATTCCAAATGCATTTATTCACACAGGGTCTTGCCTGACATATTTCAGACATAAATTCTTATTCAAAGGCTACCCTTTAATCATCTTGGTGGCCTTTCTCAGTACTGCTTGCACCTTTTTGTTTTAGTCTTTATTTAGATGTGGATTCTAGAACTGCATACAGTATTAAAGATGCGGCCTTACTAGTGATATATACATGGGCAGTTAGCACATCCTTTTGACTACTGTTTATTATCCTGACAATGTAACCCAACATTTTATCTGCCTTGCTTTCCTCCTTATTGCACTGAACAGAATGTTTCAGGTTATCAGATATGATAACTCCCAGATCCCACTACTCTCTCGCTTGTTCCACCCTCACCCCAACCATTCTGTATTCGGTTCTTAGGTTCTTTGCTCCATCTCTGTGCATGATTTTGCACTTATCTACATTGAACATCAGTTGCCATAGCTTGGACCACCTCTCCAACCTCCCTAAGTTCTTTTAAAGTCCTTTTGTCATCCTTGATGTCCATCCTCCTGCTGATTTTTGTGTCTTCTGCAAAAAGAGCTTTCTTGCTCTAAATACCTTCATCAATGTCACAAACGTATATATTAAAAAGTACCTGTCTTAGGACTGATCTTTACAATACCCTGCTAGTTACTTTCCTCATCTCTAAAAATTCACTATAGAGCGTCACCCTCTGAGTCATCCCTCCAAGTCAATTTCTGACCACTTTGACAACCCCTTCCCCTATGCCCAGGTCTACTAACTTTTTTTATCAGCCTTCTGTGCATTAAACAGCCCTTAACAGGACTATAATATTCAGGACTCAGAAACAGGTGTACGGTAATATGAATGAGTCGTATTATATTATAATAGCTTGGCAGAAGACTCCAGGAGAAAGGACTGCTGTGTGACTGAACTTCTCTGCTGGGACTAAAGTAGAAGAACTTTTGTATTTAGACCTTTAATTTAGGGTAAAAAAACTAACATACAAAACAAAACAAAAAAAGGGTGTGTTCGGGTTAACTGAACTGAATGGGTAACTGAAAAGTCATCTAGCTGTAAATCTCAGGTGACTGAAAGGACTTAACTGTTGTGAGGTTTAAATTACTTATAGAAAGATCTGGCAAGTAGGGGGAGTGGCTTAGCTAGAAGGAAGCTACATTTAAAGACTGCCTTAGAAAGATTCTGCTAATAGCTTGGAAGAAGACTCCAGGAGAAAGGACTGCTGTGTGACTGAACTTCTCTACTGGGACTATATTGCCCTCCTTCCCTCCCCTCCACCCAAAGCTAGTTCTATTTTTATAGGCACAGGATTGACTGACAACAGGAACTTCCTGTTTAGGGCAGGAAGTGAGTGATCACAGAACCACCAAGGACCCACCATCCTAGAAGGGCAAGAGTAGCTCCCGGCCCTCTAGTTGCTGGAGGTCTGCCTCTGAACAAGTAAGCAGTCTACTGAGAAATATAGGATATTCTTGTCTCAGAACAGGACAATCAGGAGCTTAAATGGTACACAGGCAGAGAAGTAAGGAGAGAGAGAAAAAAACAGAGGAAAGAGTAAGGATTGCAAACAGTTAAGGGGCCAAAATAAGACATGATTGGAGTGGTGCAGTGCAGTGGCTGTGGAGCAGCAGTCTTCCGGAGATGTTCTGGAGGATGTGGTGTTGTCCCATCTGCAGGCACCTCTCTGGGCTGAGGGAGGAGGTTGCTCCATCTCCAGGCTGAGTTGGCCAGGATTTTGGGACCTCCTCTTCCATCCAGGGACCATCAGTGCCACTGCCGTTGCCTCAGAGGTTGCCAAGAAAGAGGAGCGGTTGGACCACAGTGGGCTCAGGAGGGTGAGGATGGTGGAACAGAGGCACATCCCTCCAGTTGTACCCTCCACACCCTATGCCATTCTGGCAAAGTGGTTCCTCTATGGAGGCACCTACAGTGAGACCAAGGGAGGATGCTGGGAACCTCCACAAAGGAGACCCACAGGAGGGTGGCAGGGGACCCTGCAGGAAGGAAACAACCCTGGTGGGGACTCCATTGTTAGGAAGGTAGAACTGGGCAAGGAAGGGAGAGGGAGGGCAGCCTGCCTGGCCATGGGCTTGAGGGACAGGGAGCGAATCCTCAGGATTGCTGGAGCAGCTGCACAGGGAGGGAGCTTGATGTCATTGTCCACTTAGGGACAAATGACCTGGCTAAGAAAGGGGATTAGAGAAGTAGGAAGAGTTTGTGGGAATTGGGAGGGGCCTTAGCCGGGCAGCACGCCACGGTAACCTTCTCGGAGGTGCTACCCATCTATGGCATAGGAGAGGCTAGGGTGTTCCATACCATGGGATCTGAATCAGGTGGTTGAAAACTGGTGTGGAGCTCAGGGATTTGGCTTCATTGGGGACTGGGGTCCACCTGGAGTGATGCAAGCCTATACTGGCATGATGGGCTGCATCTGTCCGGGAGGGGAACCAGGATCCTAGGTGATAGGTTTAATGCTTCATTGGCAAGCTTTTAACCAGCAATGGGGTAAATGGAAAGGAGCAGGAAAATCCTAGCCCCCCAAACAATCACGGTAGTAAGTATGGCAAACACCAACATGGAGGTGTCGATAGGGGAGAAGGGCAGGGGAATGGAGAAAGTGACAAAGGCAAGAAGGACAGGGATGGGCAAAAGGGGTAAGGCCATCAGGAAATGGAAGATAATGAGTACCAATGCCCATAGTCTGGGCAACAAGCTCCTGAGCTGGTGGCCTTAATGGAAGAGGGATGCCTGGATATCGTAGCAGTCACAGAAACATGGTACACAGAGAACCATGACTGGATGTTAACATACCAGGGTACATAACCTACAGGAGAGACAGGCAGGGGAGAAGAGGGGAGGAGTAGCCTCTATGTAAAGGAAGGGATAAAAGCAACTGAACAAAAGAGTAAACAGGAGGAGAGGAGGCACTGTGGGTCACCTTGGAGACTGAAAGGCACCACAATCCACACAGGGGTTGTGTACAGACCTCCATGTCAGGGGAAGGAATGGACAAGGATATGATGGAAGGCATTCTTAGAATGGCAGAGAAAGGGAGATACTGTTGATGGAGACCTGAATATGCCAGATGTTAACTGGAGCACATTTGCTGCAGCCACATCCAAGAGCAGGGCCATTCTTGACCCTCTCAGGTGGCAGGCATTAGACAGCTGGTTTCGAACCCACTCATGAGGGAGCAATCTTTAGACCCTCATACTCTCAAACGGGGCAGTGAGAGATCTCAGATCTAGAAGTGGTTGCCATCTGGGGACAAGTGACCATCAAACAGTGTGTGGTTCACGCTAAACTCAGCTACAGAGTCAGCCATTCACAAAAGTGATGGTACTGAACTTCAGGAGGGCTGACTTTGGCAAGATGGGAGAGTGCCTCAGAAAAGCACTAGCAAACAGGCTAGAAGGAGGTGTGGAGCAACAATGGGGAATTATCAAAACTGCCATCACAGAGGCAACAAGCCTTTGTGTGAAGAAAATAAAGAAATCAAAATGAAAGAAAAAGCCACGATGGTTCTTAAGAGAGGTGGCTGTGAAAGTCAGGAAGAAAAGATAGCATTCCAGAAGTATAAGGAAACACAGAAGGAGCAGGACAGAGAGCTGTACCAGTTAAGGCAGAAAGAAGCAGGGAGGGAAGTCAGAATAGCAAAGGCCCAAACTGAGGAAGATAGCCAACTCCAGTTAGAAGGGGATAAAATCTTTATAGGTACATCAGCAGTAGAAAGACAAAGGAGGATAGTGAGGCTGAATAGAATGAACGGTGGGTGGGCAGAGGGGACAGTGAAAGCAGGAATACTGAACGAATATTTCTGCTCAGTATTCAAAAAAGAGGAGGGGCGTGCCTAATCCAATTAACAGAAGCTACTTTTGATAGGGGTCGATCCCAGTCCTTTCACAGAAGAAAGGGTTCTGCAAGAACCCTAAAACTGAAGGTGGACAAGCAATGGGTCCTGATGGAATTCACCCCAGAATTCTAAAAGAATTAAGGAAGGAACTAGTGAAACCACTGGCTACTCTTTTAATAAATCATGGGATGATGGTGTGGTACCCGAGGACTGGAGGAAGGTGGATGTGATTCCCCTTCACAAAAGTGGGACCAAGACAGAGGCAGGAAACTACAGACCTGTCAGTCTGACCTCTGTGGTAGGGAAAGTGATGGAGTCATTTCTGAAGGAAAGAATAGTTGAGTACCTAGAGGTCAGTGGAGCACAGGATCCAAGGCAGCATGGGTTCACAGCGGGAAGGTCATGTCAGACGAATCTAATAGATTTCTTTGACTGGGTGACCAGTAGTAGACCAGGGAGGGGCTGTGGACATGGCCTACCTAGACTTTAGCAAGGCATTTGACACAGTCCCACACAAAAGATTATTAGTCAAATTAACCAGCCTGGGAGTGGGTCCCAGGGTGGTAGCCTGGGTAAAACATTGGCTGGACAACAGGACACAGAAGGTAATTGTAAATGGAGTCCACTCTGAAGAAAGGGCAGTTACTAGTGGGGTACCGCAGGGTTCACTGTTGGGTCCAGTCCTTTTTAAGTCTTCATCAGTGGCATTGCAGAGGGACTGGAAGGAAAAGTATGCCTTTTTGCAGATGACACAAAGATCTGCAACAGGGGTTGATACACAAGGAGGCGTGGAAAGGATGAAAAGGGACTTGGCAAGGTTGGAGGAATGGTCTGACGTATGGCAGCTAGGATTCAATGCAAAAAAGTGCAAAATAATGCACCTGGGAAACAAGAACCCAGGGGAAGAATACACAATGGGTGGGGAGGTAGTAACAACAACAAAACAGGCAAGGGACCTGGGGGTAATCATATCAGATGACCTTAAGGTTAGCAAGCAATGTGAGAAGGCAGTAGGGAGGGCTGGGGTATACTGGGATGTATAGGGAGAGGCAACAGCAGCAGAAAACAGGTAAGTTATCCTCTGTACAGACAGTTGGTGAGACCACATCTGGAATACTGTGTCCAGTTCTGGAGACCCCATCCTCAAGGACATAGACAGGATAGAGGCAGTCCAGAGGAGGGCAACTAAAATGGTGCAGGGTCTGAAAGAGAAGCCGTATGAGGAGAGACTAAAGGAGTTTAATATGTATACCCTTGAGGAAAGAAGGGAGAGGGGTGACATGATAGAAACTTCAAGTACCTCAAGGAATCAACAAAGTCCAAGAGGGTAGCATCTTTCAGAAAAAGAGACTTGCAAGAACAAGGGGACACAATTTAAAGATAGAAGGAGGGCGGTTCAGGGCAATGTGAAGTATTATTTTACAGAGAGGGTAGTGGATGCATGGAACAGCCTTCCTGTGGAAGTTGTGGAGTCTAAAACTGTAGGAGAATTCAAGAATGCATGGGACAGACATAAGGCAATTCTTGTGGGGGGCAGGACGATATAGGCTGTTGGTTAAATAGGATCTGCGGCCTATCCTGTAGGTAGGGAAATGGGCAGACTAGATGGGCCTAGCGGTCCTTATCTGCCATCAAAGTCTATGTCTATGTCTATAGAGTTTTATACTTGTCTGGCCAAATTCAAAAACCTATTAAATTTGATTGTGTAAGATGGTGTATAAATATATACTTTTGGTCATAGGCATTGGCAAGGATACTCAATGTACTTTGCTGAGTTAAATAAAATCTGGAAAATCCAGGGGCAACACGAGCCTCATGCCAGGGCAACAAACACAAACACAGCCAGAGTAAAATAATAAAGCTGCCTTTTCTGTGCTTGTGTCTGGGTGATTGCACAGCACTTAGCAAGTACTCAAGTGATCCTGTGAGTGATGCCAGTGAGTGGAGGTGAGATGTGACTATATGCTGTGAGTCAGACCCCATGTGGTTTGTTCCTCTGATCCTCTGTATGGACTGCTACCTTGATGTGGTACAGAGGCTTATCACAATTGTAGCTGAAGGAACAGAGGTGCAAACTGAAGATATACTAGCCCAGGAGGTAACACAAGGGGACAAGAACTTTTTGAAGAACGTAGGTGAAAAGAGAAAGACCAGGAATGGGATTGTAAGGTTAAAAAGGGAAGGGGGGACTGTATAGATGGGGACCAGGAAAAGGCAGACATCTTGAACAAATACTTGTGTTCAGTGTTCACAGAGGAAGGAGAAGGGGAAGGGCCACAAAAAAGTAACAAAAGCTTTGGAGGGTGGGAGGTAGACACTAGTACTTTTTTGAGGAAAGAGTACTGAAGGGACTCACTAATCTGAAGGTTAACAAAGCAATGGGGCCAGATGGAGTGAATCCAGGGGTACTGAGGGAGCTTATGAGGGTACTGGCTGCACTTCTGACAGTCCTAGTTAACAGCTTGCAGGAAACAGAAGTGGTTCTGAAGTACTGGAGAAGGACAGATGGAGTCAAACTTCACAAAAGTGGTAGCAGGCAGAAGGCTGGCAATTATAGGCCAGTTAGCATGTCATCCATGGTGAGAAAGGTAATGGAATCACTGCTGATGGAAAGGATTGTGGAATATCTTGAATCTAGTGGGTTACAAGACCCAATGCAGCATGGGATCATGTGAGGAGGTCATGTCAAACAAATCTGTTGAATTTCTTTAATTGAGTGACAAAGTAATTCAATTACGGTGGAGAGGTGAACATTGCCTACTCAGATTTCAGTAGGGCTTTTGACAGCATTTCACAGTGGAAACCAGTTAACAAGCTAGGTAGCCTATGAGCGCGGGTCCAAAGGTGGTAAACTGGATAAGAAATTGATTAGGGGATAGGCAACAGAGGGTGGTGGTAAATGGGATTTACTCCTAGGAAGAGATGGTGACTAGTGGGGTGCATCAGGGATCAGTGCTGGGACTGGTCCTCTTTAATGTCTCTATAAGTGACATTGCAGAGGAGCTAGAAGGGAAGGTCTGCCGCTTTGCACATGACACCAAAATCTGCAATCGGGTGGACCCTTGGGAAGGGGGAGTAGAAAGGATTAGTAGAGACCTGTGAAAACTAGAGGAGTGGGCAAGGGTATGGCAGCTGGGTTTCAATACGCAAAACTGCAAAATAATACACTTAAGGCACAGAAACCCAGAGGCAGAGTACAAAATGGGTGGAGTGGTACTGATGACTGTCAAAGCAGGAAAGAGACCTGGGGTAATCATATCTGATGACCTAAAGGTGGCCAAACAGTGTGACATATGAAATTGTCAGCAGCTAAAGGCCTTTATGGTCTATCAAGTCTGCTCATTTGTGCAGCTAGCAGCATTTATACTACAGCTGTCCCTCCCTCTCCTCCCCACCTCCAGTGACCCTCCCCTTTCCCTGTCCAATCCTCTTTTGAAGTAGCACACTGTTCTAGAAGAACCACTTCCTTTGGTATTGCGTTCCACCAAGACACCACCCTCTCCATAAAAAAGTGCCTGCTTATTTCCCTCCTGAACTTCCCCTTTCCAATCTCAGATAGTGCCACGAGTGTCCCTCCCCTCCTTAATTTGAAAAGCCCTTCCGTGACCATCTTATTTATTCCCTTCATGTACTTGAAGGTTTCAATCATGTTGCCCCATCCCTCCTTTCCTCCAGCGAGTGTATGTTCAGCTCCCTCAGCCTGCTCTCGTAGGGTAAGTCCCCTAGACCCTGGATCATTTTTGTTGCCCTGCACTGTACCGCCTTCAATAACCTAATGTCCTTCTTCAGGTATGGTCACCAGAACTGCATGCAGTACTCTAGGTGTGGTCTAACCTGTGACCTATATAGCGGCTGGATAACCTCCCCCCTCCTGGAGGATATGCATCTGACAATACAGCCCAGCATCCTGTTGGCCTTTGAAGCTGCATTTCTACACTGTGCTGAGTTGTTCATTGCTCCCATTATGATCACCCTCAGATCCTTCTCCTCCTCCTCCTCCATCTTGGCTAGTTGAATCCCCCTAACTGGTAGCTCCTCCTTGGGTTTTTTGCACTGAAATGTAGCACCTTTCATTTCTTGGCCTTGAACCCCAGTTGCCAAGTGTCTGACTAGGCCTCCAATTTTGCCAGATAATCTTGCAACCCCTGCCACAGTCCTAAGTCATACACAGCTGCTCCCATCTTGGTGCCATCTGCAAACAGACTGCTCTTGCTCTTGATGCCTATTGAGATGTCAGCTATGAAGATCCCAAACAACACCGGTCCCAGTACAGAGCCCAGTGGCACTCTGCTTGTCACTACCCTGGGAAATGAGAGCTCCCCTCTCACCTCCAACCACTGCTGTCTCCCTTGCAGCCAGTTCACTACCCATCCCACCATCTTTACCCCCACCCCTGTTTCTTCCAGTTTATTTCCTACCCTCCAATGTGGCACCAAATCAAAGGCCTTACTGAAGTTCAGGTACAGGACATCCACTGCAAGGCAGTCAGGATGGCTAGTGGGATACTGGGTGCATAGTGAGAGATATCACCAGCAGAAAGAGGGTCTGATGTTGCCTCTGTATGGATGGTTGATAAGACCTCCCCCCCCCCCCCCCCCCGAGTACTGTATCGAGTTCTGGAGACCACATCTCTAGAAAGATATAGACAGAGTGGAGGAGCTCCAGAGAAGGCAACTAAAATGGTGCAGGGTCTATATCAAAAGCCCTATGAGGAAACACTAAAGGACCTCAATTTGTACACCACAGAACAGAGAAGCAGAAGGGGGTTATGATACACATCTTTGAGTACCTCACAGGTGTAAATAAGGTACAGGAGGGAAGTACATTTCAGAAAAAAGGTGCTTGAGAACAAGGGGACATTGTATGGAGCTGGAGGGAGGTAGATTCAGGAGAAATGTGAGGAAGTGCTTCTTAACAGAAAAGAGTGGTAGATTCTTTGAACAGCCTTCCAGCAAAGGTGATGTGGCTGAAAACAATGGTGGGTTTCAATTTTTTCAGTTTCAATTTCAATTTTATTGTTGACAAATTATTATTGTCATTACAAAAAATATAATAGACCAACCACTTTCATCACACAATTAAAATGGACAACAATAAATTGCATATACTTGTTATCTATTAATAAATATGGACAAGAAGATAAAAATACATTGTTACACCAAGCAACATTACATTACCATATTGCACCATTCCTTAATTTATCGGAATTTTACGTTCCTTATTTCTGAATATGTAGTTTCCTGTATTCTATAATTCTACAGAATCTTGAGATTTTACCCAAATGTATTCCATTATTTGTTTTCAACAGGTAATTAAACTGATACTTGGGTTCCATATTTAGACTTGACAGAATTTCTCCTAGGTATATTCTTCTCTGGGTGCTATACAATGGACATAATAGCAACAAATGGAATGGGAAATCTTCATCCAACCTACAAGCACGTAGTTGTGAATTAGCTATCTCAAATCTTGTTTTTATACTGTTACTTTCCGCATATCCAAATCTAAATTTAGTGCATGCCTTTTTATTGTGGGGATTTCTTATTATACTTAAATATTGAGGCATACCCAATTGCCAACTTAAGTTTAAGGCCAACCAGGAACTTATTCTATAATTTTTTTGCCAGTCTAATTTCCTTTTGAAGAGGTATATCTTTAATTCTTGTCTTAATCTTTTCTTTAGTCTCATTAAATGGTGTATAATTACTTTCTACTAGAACTTCTAGTAAACCATATGGTTTAATAATTTGTTCCAAAATACTAGTGCTTGGAAAGATGAAACCCTCCATTCTATATGTCAATATTTCTTCAATACACATCCTCAGGAGTCTGTTTTCTTTCATATTGTACACCTTAACCCAATAGGTTGCTGCCCTTTGATCTATATAACACCTTATTGGCAGCTGTCCTAACTCTAAACATGTCATACAGGATGCTGCTCCATTGGGCAGACCTGGTGTCCATTTATAAAACCTGTTAACCGCAGACTCAATTCTATCTGATTTCCCCAACCCCACAAATGTCTGCCCACAAAGTAGCTGTGAACGTACCTTAGCATTTAAAACCTTAAGCAGACCTCTAATCGAATTCCCTCCAAATTTATAATTAAATCTTTCAAAGAGTGGCAGCACAGAATCTGTCTTACTGGTTATTATATTTAACTGGTCCTTCCAATTAAGGTTATATGAAAACGTTACTCCAAGATAGCAACATTTGTTTACATACTCAATGTTGTAATTATTGCATTTTAAAGAGCACATCTTACCAGATCTTATTAGATCTTATTAGATTTTTTATTGAATATCATGTACTTTGTTTTCTCAAAATTTATCTCCAGATCTAATTTAGTACATTCACTGTAAAACACATTCAAACTCCTTTTTATACCCAAATAACTCATTGAAATTAAGACAACATCATTGGCATAAGCCAGATATGGACATGCCCTTGATCCCAGCCTCAGCATGTGCAGCCCTGGATCCCACAATCCCTCTAGCACCCTGTTCAAAAACAAATTGAACAAGATCGGGGACATAACAAAACCCTGCCTGAGACCAATATTAGACAGAAATTTATTACTACAATCTCCTTCAGCGTTATATCTGATCAAAGTATAGTTATCCTCATAAAGTTTTTTTATTATGAGTATGATTGATGGATCTAAACCATAATTGTTTAAAACTTCCCATAATTTGTCCCTTACTACTCTATTGAATGTGGCCCTAAGATCCACGAAAACACAAAATAGTTTCTAATTTTTAATCTTTGTATACTTGTAAATTAAATGAGACAGGACAAAACATTGGTCTATAGTAGAGTGGCCAGGCATGAATCCTGCTTGAGATTCATGCAACACTTGCTCCCTACAAAGCCATTATATTATTCTATTGAATATTATTTTGGTAAACAATTTTTGCGTGTTATCTAATATGCTTATTGGCCTATAGTTCTTTGGATCATTTTGGTCACCTTTCTTACATATCAAAATTATTATATTCTGTCTCCAGGACAGATGGATCTTACCCATGTGAATTATACTATTAAATAGGCCTAATCATACAGGTGTCCATGATAGGATATCATCCATTATAATATCCATCGGTACTCCGTCCAGCCCCGGGGCTTTGTGTCATTTTGCCTGCATGATAACTTTAATTAATTCTCCTTCAGTTGTCTTGTTACTACATATAATCCACTCCTTTTTTATATCAGATGGTTCGTGTTTTGGAGAATAAAACAGTTCTCTATAATATTCTTCTCATGTTAGGGGGTCAATATAGTTTTCTATTCTCTCTAGGACCTCATCCCAACCATTTAGGACCATTTGCCAAAACTACTTATTATCCAAGGTCATCACTCTCCAACAGGTGGCGCTGTTGCCAACCAACAAAATGACTCCCCTTCATGGACATAGTTCGGCTGGGTCCTAAAGTCTGTAGTTACTTGAACACAATTTTGTAACATAACAAAGATTTAATTCTAGTTCATATCTGGCTGATCTATTCAACTCTTTTTAAGAAAATTATTATACAATTAATTTATTGTTAAGACTAAAATAATAAAGTAAAGTAAAGAACATTTTTATTTAAACTAACGCTCCCTTAGCCATGATAGTTTTTAAATTTTAATTTGTAAGAGTCATTTTGTTGCTTGGCAACAGCTCCACCTTTTGTGGAGTGATGACCTCAGTCATCACATGACCCTCCCCACAGCCATAAAGAGGTAACCTGTGCAGAGGTATGGTTGCTGCTAGTCAGACATGAAAGGTGCAATATGCTGTGAACTTCTCCATGTAAGTCTCCTGTTTGAAAAGATTCTATGCTTTTGAAATCACATTGTGCATCATGCTTAGTGAAATTAGAATGGTTCTGATTTTAGTTTTGGTAATTAAACAAGTAAAAGATTACTATTTGTACCTAAATTATAAGATTTCACAGGAGTCACTAAGTTTGAAAATACTTTTGTCAACTTACAGAAGCACTTTATAGAGTCAGTAAAGAGCATTTAAGTGATGTTTGTGATTTGTTAGAAGCATGTTAGAAGCAGGGAACTTCTTTAAGTAAGCTGCCTGTCTGAAAAGATTTTATGTTTTTGAAAGCACGTTTTGCATTATTGTTACTAAACCTAGAATGGTACTGTTTTCAATTGTGGTAATTAAGCAAGCAAAGAAAAAAAAAATATTTTTTATGCCTAAACTATAGGACTTAGCAGGAGCTACTATGTTAGAAATGAATTACTGTTGAACTGGCAAATATCACGGACAAGTAATTCTCGCTATATTCGCGGAATCGATAATACCGTGAACAAAATAAAACATTAAAAAATAGGTTGCAGTGAATTAATGTACTGTTTTATTTTTTCAACTTTCAGCTTCAACACACCCCCCAAATGCAGCACACACACACGGAAATTTCTGTTACATCAGAGGGAGTCGATTAAGATAGCACAATTGAAAAGATTTCTGATTAGCACAATAGTATCAGGGGTGACAGATGTGTACAGAACCAAGTAAGCTGCACAAACTCACTGTGGCATTAAGGTCTCACATGTGTGGGGAACCTTGGCACAGAAAACAGGGGGACAACAGTAAGTACAGTCAGAATGTGTTAATCGAAAAGCAAAACAGGGAATGCTAAAGTAAATGGTTGGCTAGAGAGGGTGAGGACTCAAGAACAAGGGAGTGGAGACTTGGAAAGGGGGTTATAAGAGAAGATGTGAAAGGACCTTTTCCCTGCACCGAGGGAGAACAGCGATCTTAATTTAACAACTAGCAGTGCGGGCGGGAGACATCGCAAAATTAACAAAGCGCGCAATTAAACAGTTTTACAGTATGTTAACTTACAGAAGCCCTTTATTAAGAAAGTAAAGAACATTTAAGTGAAGCTGATATCTGTTAGAAGCAAGAGAGAGTGATTAAAACGATTGGCGCTTTAGTATAAGAGCGCTCCATAGAGAAAGTAAAGAATAACTAATTGAAGTAGCAACCTTTTTTATTTAAAGAGCTAGGCCCAGATATTCAGACTGCGCCAGGCTGTGGTGCAAGCCTGGTGCAGCGCAACTTGGCTGCGCAGGGGCATTGACAGGGTGATATTCAACGGAGCTGCACCATAGCATAGCATCATTGAATATCGCACCCTGGCCACCCGCAGTGTGCATGGTGCAGTGGCACTGCACCAGTGCAAGTGGCCAGAGTGGAGCAGGGGGATGCGCTAGCACAAGTTCCGTTGTGCTATGCACAACAACTGCAATATTCAAAAGTGCATATGCAAATGGGGCCATAATGTATGCAAGATGCAAATGGGGCCATTTGCATGTCATTATGGCCTCATTTGCATGCAGGTGCACTGCTCTCCAGTGACTTGCACCTGGCACCCTGCCAGGCAGCAGCCGTCGGGGACCGATGCCTCCTGCGCAGCATGGCAATGTGCCCCACTGCCCAATCACGGACATATGTAGATTTAGATAAATGTCCAATATCCCTGGTGGTCCAGTGGACCGCTGCACACCCGAACACGGGCTTCAGTATGATAACAATTCATCCTATATCCCTGGTGGTCCAGTGGACAGCTTGCAGCCCGATCGCGGGCATAAGTAAACATAAAAGCATTCCTGTATCCCTGGTGGTCCAGTGGACCACTCGCAGCCTGATCACAGGCAAAAGTAAACATAAAAAGCATTCCTTTATCTCTGGTGAGCCAGTGGACCATTGCATGCCTGAACATGGGCTTCAGTATGATAACAATTCGTCCTATATCCCTGGTGGTCCAGTGGACTGCTTGCAGCCCAATTGTGGGCTTCAGTATGACAATAATATGTCCAATGTCCCTGGTAGTCTAGCAGTACCCTCCTCCCAACCCCCCACTGGGCCCCACCACCCGCTCCACCCCATCAGCAGCTGGTGGCAGCATCCCACCCACCCAGCACCATCGGCCGCCGATTGACTACAGTAGGGTTGTATTTCTGGTCCACAGTGTGAGCCAATGGGTGTGAAGTCATACCATACTACACAGTTCAGATCTGTGAATGGATCCATTCACATATTTGGACTGTGTAGTAAGGAATGGGCTGCACTCCCATTGGCTCATGCTGTGGACCAATGGGTGTACAGCCCTACTGTATGGTGTCAGTCGGCAGGGCGGCAGGTGGGTTGGGTGCTGCCACCTGCTGCTGATGGGGGAGGAGTGGGGCAGTTGGGTTCAGTGAGCAGGTGGGAAGGGGGTACCACTGGACCACCAGGAATATTGGACATATTATTGTCATACTGAAGCCCGCGATCGGGCTGAGAGTGGTCCACTGGACCACCAGGGATATAGGACTGCTTTTATGTCAACAGATGCCCGCGATCGGGCATGGGGGAATGCCGCCATGAAGGTGCAGCTGGAGCTCAGGTGGCTGGCAGCTGCTGTGTTACTCCTTGCAATATGGCAGCTCACCTGTGGGTGGCAGCTGTTGTTCCTTTTTTTTGGCTCACCTGTGTGCAGCGCAAGTAGGGGTTGCGCATGCATGGACTCAGCACATCCTGGGCTGAATATTGGGATGTGAGTAGTATGCATGGGCACGCCCCCCCTACCTGCACCGCATACATTACTGATGCACTCCGGCGCATCAGGATTTGTGCCAGGCACAATCCCCATTTGAATATCATGCCGAGGCACATCAGTGGGTTGCACATGGCGCAACACTGTTGCGCCATGCGTAACCCTTTTGAATATCCGGACCCCTATGTTTACTTTTGCAGTATTTTGGGCCTACATGAGAAACGTACAGCATGAAGAAATCAATTTTCACTAAATAGAATGAAAACATAGTACTTTGTTCAGAATGAGACAGGTAAAAGAAACTAATGAAAATAGCTAGATTCATTATTCTATAATTAGATAAATATGACAATATTAACGGGTTCTATCTTTCTTAAGTGAGTAAAAGAAGATTTGGACAACAAGACTGGCTGTAGCTTTTCCCTGATCACATAGTTAAAAAGTAAGGCAATGTTTTTTACAAGCACATTAACTTGGTGGCTGGTGTAGGGTGATATAATCAGTAAGGAAAATGTACCATGGTAATTAACAACAAAGCTTATATGATGAATTTCACTAAGGTTGTTGATTTAAAACTAGATTTTGTTATCTTGAGAATATTTAATATTTCTGAAGTCGGTTTGGTGTATAGAAAAGAAGTGATCTGTAAACTATGTGAAACAGAATTTCTTTCTGAATATTGAATATAATATATTTCTGTATTTGTTATAGTTCCCCAGAAGAAACCTATTATCTAGACGAAACATTGGGAATGATGAATAAAAATAATTTTAAAAACCTGAAAGAACAAGGTGTGGGCAATTTTCTTTGCCAGAGCTAGCTTATCTTCTGAAATTATATGGCTAGATTCAATTAGTTGGATTAATTTTCCTATATCTCCTTGCTCTACATAGCTGAAAGTTTTTTGGGGAAAATATACATTTATAGTTGTGGTTTTCATTTTATTCATTACCATTTGGACTGGCAAGATGTGCTCTGAATCAACTTTGATTTCTGAATATTGAACATTATCCGTTATTTACACCAGGTAATTAGCCCGCCAGATGGTTTATCATATTTCTTTGTGCTGGTTGCCATCTTTTGAAAACCTTTGTAACCATTCAATTTTAGATCTATTCTACTCCAGGTTTCCTGCAAACAGATGCCATTAATCTGCTTACTATTATCCTTAAAAGTAAGATCTGCCAATCTATCTTTATTCCAGCAACATTCCAGGATAGCACATTATACTGTATCTTTTTGAATCACCTACCCTCTTGCTCTTTATAACTGGCCCTAGTACTTGTCATTCTTCCAGATTCTGGAGAATTTGATATCTGTTGTCTGTCTCAATCATATTTAACCATTGGTTGTTCCTCTGAATTCCACAGCTACTTTATGGTATTTCTTTTTCTCCATGTAAGAAGATTTCAGCCCTATCTAACATTCCTGACTTAGCTAAAATATATTCATAATCTGTGATGTTTCGTACCCATATTGAAATCTGTCCATCATTTTCTTGCCTTTTTACCTTTTTGATTATTTGTTAAATTTTGCAATATATCCAAAACCTTTGACCGAAGGTTGTATTTTGTCTCAGCCCAAAAATTATTGAGACCAAAATACAGAAATTACGAAGTCCTTCTTTATGTTAAATCTTTTCCAGCAATAAAATTCCAGAAACATTGTTTCAACTTCCACCACCTTATCTATTACTGTTCCTAATTCTCTCATTTTTATTTTTTGGTACTCAATTACCTTTAGAACATAATATTGATTAGAAACTATTAAAACCAACTCGGTATCCATTAGGGCTCAGATGACACTATATTTGGACATCAAGTTCCCCCAATTTTTATTTATATATAAAACAGACCCCAACAGCTGCTTTAAGCTATCATTCAGTTTTGTTTCCATTTCTTCAGGCATAATTGGGACTTTAAAAAGTGGTAATGCAAAATCAGTTTCCAGCATTCTGTTCAGAAAACTTCTGCGGTTATGTTGAAGTTCCTGATCCATTAAAAATTCTTTCCCTGCTTCCTGTTCCTTAACTCCCTTTTCTACATTCTGCATTTCACCTCTGTTCTTTCTATCTAGGTCTTTTTTCTTTTCTTCTGGTGAAACAGGTGCTATATTGAGGTTCCTCTTATCCCATATCATATTCAAGGTCTTATACTCAGTCTTTGACCCTGTGTCCTTCTTTGGAGTCTTCCCCATTTTCCTTGCTGGTTTTTGCCTTTGGGGTTTTAGATTACATTTTTGCTTGGGCAGCAACTTCTTCTTCCCTCTTCTTTTCTTTTGTTTTACCTTTCCCAAAGTTAAATGGAACAGGATCTATTACCACTTCCTCAGTGTCCCCTGCACTATTTGACCTATTATTAACCATATGTTCTACGTATTTATTTCTTAATGTCCCCAAATTAGTCCCCTCAGTAAGTTCTCCATTGGTTATATGTTCATTCTTCATATGTATTGGTATATGTTCTAGCTTTCCTTTAACTTCCATTAAATCAGTCACTCTTTTCTCTTGACATTTCTTTAGATGTTTTTCCTGTTATATCTCCCATTCCAAGCCTCCAAATTCTGTGCTTTTAGCTCCTGTATCAGGCTATTATTAGCTTCATGCCTTTCAGGTAACATAATTAATTCAAAATCCATCTCAGACTCGTTTTCAGAAAGAGACACCCTGCCTGTTTGCTCAAAATTTACAGATATATTAGCAACTTCAGCTACTTCCATTAAAGAACTTGTTAGATTTTCACCCACCATTTCATGCACTATGTTATGATCCACAAACTGGTTCAATAATAGGTCTGAATTCTCTGGATTTTTTCTAACCATTAATTCAAATATACTATCTATTTTCTTTTTGTTTTCAATACATATCCCCTTTAAAAAAATACAAGTTCTGTGCAGTTTGAATAAGTTGCTCATATATCATAGCATTTGCAAATAAGGGATCCCTTAAGGCATTAACACAGTCCTTAGTCAGAGTTTCCAGGGGGAGGAGGGCTATGTTCAATTGGCCTCATAAATTGGGTACCATTATCAGGGGACCATATGGTTCCTTTAATCTGCATTTCCCATTTCCTCAAATTACAAAAATCAGTATTTGGGGTAAGATTTTGGGAGCAACAATTATCTGATAGCCGTAACTTTAATCTATTAATTTCTCTAATTTTCTGTTCAGTTCTATGATTGGCTTGTATTGTTTCCTTAATACTTTCCACTGTTCTACCCACATCTTTATTCACTAGATCAATTAATCCTGAATCCAGCTTAAATGACATCTGTGATTCCACCCTATCTGTCTTAATAACCTGATTTTGTAATATGGGTGTCATGAAGGAGCTCCCACAAACCTTATTTCTGTCCTCCTGTGACATGGTTGGGCCTTTAACATTCCATAAATCCATAACTGATGGCTGTATCATTCTGGGCCTATGCAATGATCTTAACAAATTTATTTCACCATCCCCCACTAAATGTTCCATTGCTGAACCTTGTTCCATACTATTTCCAACTGTTATGTTCATCTCTGACTGCATATCATCTTTTTGTAACTCATCTTTCCTTAAAGCAACTTGTCTGTCCATATTTCTCATTCCTTCATTTATATCTAAGGGGCTCTTATTCCTAAAATGGACACCTTTCCCTTTACTTTTCTTTGTCATGTGCTTCTTATTCCCCCTTCTTGTTGTAACCAGCATAATTCAACTAGAATGGTTAAAAGTCAGAGAGAAAAAAAATAGAAAAAAAAATGAAATCAGTTTTCAGAATAGAGAGCAGTGTTCACACCAAATTTACTATGGCAAGAAAAAAAACAAGTGGCAATATGAATAACAAAAGAATAATTTGCCACTACTAGTACTGATAGTGCAAGTTCTAAGGTGCAGGGTATGAAATGAAACAATGCTTTCTAAAACAAATTGTACACATATTATATGCTTCACTCCTCCCACTACCCCACTAACTCACTAGCATAAATTCAAAGCTTTAAAATCAATGCAATGTTCAATGTTTCAATCTCAATGTCAATTTGGTGTTAATATGTTACTCAGAATTGATCTTCGTCTTTACTGACCAATGTTTTTAACTTCTGTCCCTTTGTAAATTTACTGCACCTTCAAACTTTTCATCCTTTGATCCTTGGAGCAAAGTTCTTCTTTATAATTTCTTGTGGTAGAAGTCACCAAACAATCAAATGGCCAGTTCACAATGGGTCACACCAAACGCAGCTCTGCAAAAATCTAGAATAATCCACCACAGCGTCTAAGTGGGTCAATTATACTCCCCCTCTTCCAAGTGTTCTCAAGGATATAACAGGGGTTCTGGCTCTGGCTTAATTTAAATTTCCTTTGTTTGCCAAACACACCCTCTGTCTGGCACGTGGAAGATGTAGAATGCATGGAAAACCACTTTCTCGTCACTAAATAAAAAAAAACAGCCAATAATATACAGAATATAAAATGCAGAGTAATAAATTAAAACCTAATACTGATTGCTGATTACACTCAATGCCCAGATTACAAATTACACTTTTAGTGTGTTAAATCTTAAACTTATATAACACTGAAATAAAACACTTACTTGTATCACTGGGGGTTGGGGTACACAAAAGTAGCACTCACTCAGAAAAGTAGCCAGGTCAGAGTTAAGCAAAATTAAGAACGCCCTGCTAGAGTCACTTTTGTTTGACTTCCAGAGGCCATTCTCACTAAGCGTTCTTTACTTAATACACAAGTGACACGGCTTATAATGAAAAGAGTACTAAATAGAGAATAGATAAAAGCAACACATTCTAATTTTCCAAATTCGCAAGCACTGGCCCTCTGTGGGTGCTCTTACCTGTGTGTGATTAAAAAGAATTAATTAGAAGCTAATGTGAACGCCCTAAATACCAGGTAGTCATGTGTGTGGAAATCCAACAGGATTGCAAGAAAAATCCTACCGTATTCTTGTTATCTTTCTTCCTTATTACTTGCTAGATTTGAAAAAAAGAATATAACCCTCTATTTGGCACATTAATCCCCCTCTATACAATCCAGCAAACCAAATACATCAGAATAAAAAAATGCACACAATATAACAAACAGATGTCACAAAAACAAAAACAAAACAAAAACGGGCTGAAATAGACAAAAGTTAGATAGTTAGATAAAAGCTGAATAAAAAATCAGGGTAAATTCTCAGCACAACACATTACAACACACTGAACAAGCTAATGCTCAATAAACTGAGTTTAGTCTAACAGTTCTTCTGGAAAGGTCTGAAGAACCCTGCGGAAAACCGCAGGGCTAGAAGGCAGGCCGATAAACCCCAGTGGGTTTATCGAACCTCTCTCCTCTGTGGTTTAGCCTCAGTCCACCGCTACTGACTCCACTGTCAGAGAGGCTGTTCGGAGACCTGCCCTGTTTACACAGAGTCCTTGAACAAGACTCCCAAAATCTTCTGCTTCGGCATCAAAGTTGGCATGGAAAGGTTAGTAGAAAACTATTTTCATTTAGGCAATGATGGCATACCTGTCATAAAAATAAATAAGGTGTCTACTAACTCCTGCTGCAGCCGCTACTCCTCAGGGGCTCAGCATTCACAACCTGGTGGGTTTCAAGAATGCATGGGAAAGGCACAAGGGAGTCATAGTGGAAAGGAAGTGGGGAGGGAGAAAGAGCTGTAGATCAAGTAGGGTGTGTGGTAATAATGTAGATAGGGAAAAATGGGCAGACTAGGTAGGCCAAACGTTTCTTATATGCCATGAAATTTTAGGTTCTATGTGGCTATGTAACTAAAATCCAGTGAACTTCTGTCTGATTGGCACTATATGTGTTAGACAAAATAAAATATTGTGAGTATATGAAGTTCATTGGCTTATTACTTTTTTTTTTGTTTGCAGGTAAACTTTTTGATGTAGTTTTTTCTTTTACAAACAAACAGCAGGATGTATTAAAGACATTTGGATACATACCAAGTGCAGGTATACAGTCATGAAGGAGATAATGCAAACTTTCATAAGTATATGAGGTGTGCCGGCTCAAGAGGTTTGACACTTCATGGAGCAGTTAACTAGCTATGTTGGAACTGTGAAAGACATCCTGCCCTAGAAAAAAATATATAAGCATCCACAAAGAAAAAAGAAAACCAAAACACTCAACACAAGTATATACATTATAGAGATATGATGAAGAACAAATATAATTTGTCAGGAGTACAAGGATCCAGCCCCTATAATATACCAGAGTGTACGGGTAATTCAGTAGGGTAAAGTTACCTTATTCCTATTCTGGGTTTAAGGTATGTTGCATAGTTCTGCCAACAGCAATAAAGAACTGCAAAGGTGATAGCAGCCATGTGAGTTAGTTAATCTAGCATGGCTAGTTGTGTTAAGGAGGTTAACAGTTCACATGTGGTTCAGATCTCCATCGTTCTCTATCTGCACAGAATAAGACTTTTGGCTAGCACACTCAGTAACGCAAGTCATCTGTGCCCCTACACATTAAGGTGAGAAGCCTCAGATATTAGACCTAGTAAAAGCTGGGCTGCAGACTGGAGTACCTGTTTATGGAGGATTTTGGTACCAAGGTAGCATTACTGCCTCCAAAAGGGATGAAGTATGGGGCAAGCCAATAATACGTGATATAGATCTCCTTTGTGTGTTTGGCATCTCCAGCATTTGTTCATGCTGAGCAGCTTTGCAGTATGAAGGATTGCGAGGGTTCTATACCAGGAGTGTAGGTTTTTCTTTTGAATCAGCTTGTTCGTAGTGTCTTAAAATGTATTGTACCTGAAATTCCAGAAGCCAAGCAATTGCTGCTCAGATATGGTGATGTGTAAAGCAGTTTCTCATTTGGCTTTAGAGTCCTGTAATTGACTTGGCATGGTGTTGCGAATAGCTAAGTATACAGAATTGTATTGGCCTGGCCTTCTAGGAAAGACAGCCACTTAAGCAATGGAGTTGGCTTACTCTTCTGGGGCCTGGTGTGAAGAAAGGATTGTCTTGCACTTCTGAGTTGAAGATACCTCCAGAAGTCTGCAGTGGAGAGGCCCTGAGTCTGTAGGTCCTGGAAACTAGTTTATTTATTTATTGAATTTTGGTAACCGGGTAAGCTCACTGAGACATGGCAGCCCCTTTTTCAGGGGCGACACGGGAAGAACAGGACAGTTGAACAGTGCAGAGGTTGATACAACATTAGTACAGGATACAACATTTATACAGAATAACACATTCAACAGTGAGTGCAGTATTAGAAATACAAGTTGAACAGGATAAAGTTGCTTCAGTAAGCAGGTACAACACTTTGAGCAAAGATACACAGGTTAAGGCAATAGGGATATGATTCAATGTAAGATTAATCAAACTATGCCCAGGCCACAAGCTTATATCCCTCTAGTCAACAAACATTGGCAGATGGAGACAGAGATGCAGACGTAGGTCTTGGGAGTCAATAATAAGCAGTCAGTGAAGAGTAGGTAAACCAAGGGAGTTACCAAAAGCATGAACAAGTAGGGGCTTCAAGGTGCGATAACATAGCACTTTGGAATTGAGTAATGGAGGGGCAGGCCAGGATTGGGGGAGGCAGACAGTTCCAGGAAGACACAGAAGTGTAGGCAAATAATCTCCAGGCTGAGAAGAGTCTAAGGTTTGGAATAGCTAGAAGGGGCAGTGAGGCTGACCTCAGGGCTCTATGGGTGAATTTGCCTTGGATTAGCACAGATAGGCGCGTGGGGTGAAGAGATAGATGAATTTGTGCATTAAGCTAAGGGTAATATATTGAAGTTTAGACTCAAAAGGTAGCCAGCCCAAGGTAGACAGGACATTGCAATGGTGATGCTGTGCATTGGCTCCCAGGGCAAACCTACCCACCCTATGATATAACTGAGAAAGGCGGGTTAGGATTGAGGAGGATGAAGAGAGCAGCAATGGGGCACCGTACAGGAGGAGAGGCAGGAGAGTGGCCTCTGCTATCTTGCAACATGACATCAGAGAGAGGTACGGGAGGATTCTATAGAGGACACCTAGCCTCTGGTTGAAAGATTTGGTAAGAGTTGTGACATGTACATCCAGTGAAAGGGAGGGGTCCATGGTGATTCCCAGGTATTTGAAAGACTGAACCGATTCAAGAATGACTCTTGAGTGTGATTGAATGGTCAGGGTAGGGCGTGCTCAAGAAGTGGAGTTGGCAAAGAGCATGCTCTTAGTTTTTTTGGTATTTAGGACCAGTTGCTTGTGGGTAAACCAGACTTAAAGGGAGTGGAAGTCAGACATTAGGGATTGGTTGATCCAACCTATGTCACAACACGATCTGTAGATGATAGCATCATCTGTGTAGAGATGAACTGTGGCACCACCACAATTGTCAAGGAGTTCATTAATAAATAACAAAAAAAACAAGGGACCCAGTATAGAGCCCTGGGGTACACCATGGGTGATGTGTCATGGGTCTGAGAGGGAGCCTGCTCATTTAACATGCTCAGTATGTCCAAGGAGGTAGCTATGGGTCCATGCAAGTGCATTCACATCAAGACCCAGAACATGAAGTTGTCGTAGGAGCAGGTCATGGTTGACCAGGTAGTGGTTACCTGTCACCAGTAATTTCCTAGTCTCCAGTATGTCATTTAGACATCGAGTGCCCTTGATAGTCCATTGGAGCCAGTAAATGGGTTTGTTGCCTATGTCTATGGCGGCATTACCTCATAAGGGGGTGAAAAGCATGGGAGCTGAGTTTGTACCAAGCTTTCTATGGGGCTGGGACCAATATTTGATTGTAGGACAAATAGTGGGGTGTGTTGCTAGTCTGTTAGGGGTGTAGCATAGAGAAGCAGGCTGCTTCATCTTTATAGGGGATGCCGGGACATCACTGGTATAAGAATCAGAGCTGCTACCTATAGGATGTTAACGGGGGTTGCAGGGCACTTATTCACTGTATGTGTACTTGGGGTTGTGAAGGGCGGGTACTGGATGAGGAGGCTATCTAAGGCAAATGACAATGCAGATACCTAGAAGGAAGGGAAGTCCCTGGGAATGAGGCAGACACCATCCGGGGGAGAGGGGAGACCAGGGGATGGTTGCACACTACATATGCAGCAGCTAATGGAGGTAGGGTAGTAGGCTGCAATGTCTGTGGGGCAGCTATATTCTTGGGAAAAGCATGGAGGGCTGGGGGTGCTCTGTGTACAAGCACCTGGAGCAGCTAAGGGGGAGATTAGTTGGCTTTAGAGGCAACTGTATGGAAGGGTGGGGCACATGGCAGAGGCAACCTGGGTGCAGTAGTAAATACACCATAGGGGGCATGGTTGGCAGTCTTGGGGCACATAAGGTTGTGTAATCATCACCTACAGAAGGACCTAGGGGTACCAAGGCTGGAGACTAGATAAAGACCAGGCATAGGGGAGGTACTGCACTATACACAGAGAGAGGAAAAGTCTTATTATAGGAAGCCAGGGAAACATTGGGGTGTGGATGAAGTCTCAAATAATAGATTCTCGGTGCTGGCCACCTTGAGGGATTGGGCAGAAAGGGGACTTGTGGAGGGGAGCAGGAGGAGGGAGATGTGGTAGTGACACAAGGGTTACTCGAGGAGCAAGTAAGGAGAACAGACAGTGGACTGCAGGGTAGGAGAGATGGCTGGAATGCCTGACAAGTTGTCAGAAACCATAGTGGGGGAGGGGGAGCAGGGGTATACAATAAGGGAGAAGAGATCTTTTTATAGGAGTACATGGGTTGGGGACAGGATAGAGGAGGGGCCAATGCAGGGCACTGGAGAGTCAGAGGGTTTACACGGACAGGACATAGCGGCGAGGCAGGACAGTAGGCAGAGAGCCGGTGATGGAGCAGGACAATGGAGGCAGGGTCTTAACCTTGGGGGACTCCATACTCAAAGGGGTGGAATGTGGAGGGAAGCACAACCACATATGGGCAGAATGTATGACAGCAGGAAGGGTGAGACCATTTATTCAGAAGTGGGCAGGAAGAGAAAGGAAGAAGCCCCACATCATAGTGCACCTGGGCACAAAACAACTTGGGGGGGGGGGACACAGTTGAGGAAGTTCAGGAGAGTTTCAAGGAGGTGGGCAAGCTGTGTGATAAGATGGGGTCCTAGGTTGCCTTCTCAGAGGTATTCCCCATACTGAGAGCAAGTACAGACAAGAAGCAGGGATTTCAGAGTTTCACAAGGCTGGGGGCATGGTGTCAGTCCAGAGGGTACAGGCTGGTGGAGGAGGGGGGGTACAGAATGTTGGAAAATGAGTCCCTGTATGCCCCAGACAGAGTACACCTGAGTAGGGAGGGGTCAAGTGTCTTAAAGCAAAGACTGGGAGAGTACATAACATCCATGGTGACTTTAAACTGAGTGGAGGGGGGCAGAGGGTGCATGTCAGGCAAGGCATCAAAGCCAGGGAGTCCGTTGGCCCTACCCCCCAAAGTGGCAATAAAGGTTCAGAGAAAGTGCCATTTGGGATGGGCACAAGTGTAATCAAACAGGAAAGGGTCAAAAAGTGCAAGTAGGGAACGCAGCAGGGAAGGGTCAGGGAAGTATCCAAATAGGGTTGGCTCTGAGGGTGTACTATCAGGAACAAGACAGGGCTCATACTGGAGGGTGGTTTCCTTGAATACAAGGAGCCTGGGAAACAAAGCAGCAGAGTTGTAGACTCTGTTGGCAGATGGTGAGGTGGATATAGCTACCATCACAGAGATGGGCCACCCAGTACCAGGACTGGGACTTGATGGTTCCTGGATACAGGCTGTACAGAAAGGTCAGGAGAAAAGGGAAAGTAGGGGGGTAGCTGTGTATGTTGGGGAAGGGATATTGTATAGAAGGAAGGAAGGAAGGAAGGAAGGAAGGAAGGAAGGAAGGAAGGAAGGAAGGAAGGAAGGGAGGGCAGAAGCATTATGGGTGATGGTACAGGACTCAAAAGGGAGGAGGGTTAGATTGGGGGTGGTGTATAGGCCACCTTCTTGGACAGAGGACATGGACAGAGAGCTAGCACAGCAGATAAGAAAGATCGGTGGAAGGGAAGCACCGTGAGTGTGGGAGACTTCAATCTGCCAGGGGTAGAATGGAGCACCCCTGCCACATCGAGCTCCAGGGAGCAGGTCATGCTGGATGCAGTTCAGTCCAGCTGGTCAGGGAGCCAACTAGGGAAGGGAACATTATGGACTTTGTATTAACCAATTGGGATATTGTCAGGGAGATGGGAGTTGAGGACCCATTGGCAGGGAGTGACCACCACACAGTGTGGTTCTCCCTTAGTATGGGGAAAGAGGCAGCCAAGACCAGGATAAAGATGCTAGACCTCAGGTGGGCTGACTTTGGCAGGATGAACAGCATACTGACAGAGCATCCAGCCAGCATTGGCCCACACATCACATGGATGCTAACCAGAGGTGAGAACTATATCAGAAGAGATCTAGGGAAGCAAGCAAAGCAGTCAGAGCAACCAAGGCCTCAAGGGAGCAAACTCTTGCACAGGGCATTAGAGAGGGGGATAATGCATTTTTTTAAGTATATAAGGTAGAGAAGGAACTGCAAAGACCAGATAGTAAAGGTGAAGGGTGGACAGAAAAGGGGGACGAGCAGGCAGAAGCACTCAAGGAATATTTCTGCTTTGTGTTTACCAAAGAGAAGCAAGGATCAACACCACAGGGGGTGGGCATTTAACTGACAGGGAGATCCCAGGCAGCAGGGTGTTGGAGAGACTAAGAGCCCTGCAGGTTGATAAGACACCTGGACCAGACTGCATACATCCCATGGTTCTGAAGGAGTTGACGGATGTCCTGACAGAGACACTTGTTGACCTATTCAACTCTTTTCTGGGGACTAAATGTGTGCCACATGACTGGAAGATGGAGTATGTGGCGTCCCTACACAAGTGGACCCAAGGATGAACCAGGCAACTATAGACCAGTCAGTCTTACATCCATTGTGGGGAAGCTGATGGAGACA
Source organism: Neoceratodus forsteri (assembly GCA_016271365.2). Lineage (NCBI taxonomy): Eukaryota > Metazoa > Chordata > Ceratodontiformes > Ceratodontidae > Neoceratodus > Neoceratodus forsteri. The sequence goes on along the minus strand of CM057449.1, from coordinate 939,254,035 downwards.
ATACTGAAGGAGAGGTTAGTAACCTGTCTGGAGGTGAAAAGACTCCTGGACAACATCCAGCATGGTTTTGTCTTGGGCAGATCCTGCCAGACAAATCTGGTTGACTTTTACGACTGGGTGACCAGGGCACTAGACAGGGGCCAAGTAGTTGATGTCCTGTATCTGGACTTTAACAAGGCCTTTGACTCCATACCACATGGGAGGCTGCTTAGCAAACACAAGGGAGTAGGGGAGCAATTAGTGGACTGGGTAAAAAAACTGGCTCCAGGACAGGCAGCAGAGAGTGTTGGTGGGAGGGGAACTCTCTTCTCCAAGAGATGTAAGCAGTGGAGTGCCATAGGGCTTGGTCCTGGGTCCAGTGTTCAGCATATTTATAGCAGACATCTCACAGGGCATTAAGAACAAGGTCAGTCTTTTTGTACATGACACAAAGATCAGGGCAGTGGTGGATGATGCAGAAGGGTGGCAAGGACTGCAGTGGGGTTCTGGCTGAACTTGAGCAGTGGTCGGAAATATGGTAGCTTGGGTTTAATGCTAAAAAGTGCAAAGTCATTAACTTGGGAGCAAGAAACCAGAGAAATTATTGGTTGGGTGGGGTACAATTGTCAACTACAGAGGAGGAAAAGGATCTGGGGGTGCTGATAACAGGGAAAATGGACCACTCGGCACAGTGTAGCAGCCAAAGCTAACAAGATGCCGGGGTGTATAGCAAGAGGGATCACCCCCAGGCGAGAAGAGGTCATCCTGCTACTGTATAGATCTCTGGTGAGGCCCCACCTGGAGTACTGCATGCAGTACTGGCACCCCTACTTGAAGAAAGATATCAAATTGCTGGAAGGGGTTCAACACAGAGCAACCGAGATGACCCATGGGCTGGAGGAAAAGCCATACAAGGAGAGGCTAAGTGTACTTGGCATGTATTCCCTGGAGGATCGGAGGGATGGGGGAACATGATAGAAACCTTCAAATATATGAGGGGCATGAATAAGGTTGACACAGGTAGCATTCTTAAGTGCAGGGAGGGGAGGGACACTAGAAGGTATAGTCTGAATCTGGAGGGAGGTAGATTCGGGAGGGAAGTGAGAAGGCATTACTTTACAGAAAGAGTGGTGAAAGGGTGGAATGCCCTTCCAGGTGAAGTGGTGTCCTTTACATCAGTGGGAGGTTTTAAAAGGAGGGTGGGACAGGGTTAAAGGGATGTTCACAAATAGGGCAAAGGAGGGGGTGGGGTCAGCAGGCAGGGGCATGACTTCGAAGGAAAGGGTGGGAGAGGGAGGGAGGGGCAGCTGTAGTATAATGGTCTGCTAGCTGCACACTAGAGCAAACTTGATAGACCATATGGCCTTTATCTGCTGGCAGTTTTCGTATGTTCGTAAGTAGGGTGAGTGAGTGCACCTTACCCTGATCCTCTTCCATGCAGACCCACTGAAGGGAGTTGTCAGTCCAGTGGCTAGACCATTGTAGTGATTGTACTGCTTGAAAAGCCCATTTATATTCCTCAAACCATGGGAGACACCATCCTCTTTCCCACCACTGTGTTCTCAGCTTGTTACATCTGTATCTAGGTTTTTTCATTCTCATATAAAATTACCAATAATTTAGTCTATTACTGCACCCCAGATAACTGGGAGCTCTATTGGCAGATGGGATAACAGGTAAAATAGTTTAGGGGCAGTCACCATTTTGATGGCAGTTAATGGCAGCAATTTTCCCAGCGATTGTGAGTTGGAACATTTTCCAGTGTTTAAATTATGTTTTTAAATGGTGGCCAGTAGTGGTTCTAAGTTTAATTCACATAGTTGGGTGAGAGTTGGGGCAAACTTGATTCCCAGGTAAGTAATTCCTGCCGGGGCCTGTCTCAAGCCATGCAGTGTTACGATGTTATGGTGCTGGACTAGCAAATCGGATTCAAAGGGATGATTTCTGTTTTAGACTGACTGATTTTTAAGCTGGAGTATTACGTGAAATGGTTTTACAAACATAGAAGAGACTTTAGGGACAGGGTTATGTCGGCTAGGGGGATTAAGAGGTCATCAGCATACATAACAATGGTATACTGACACTGACCAGTTACTAATACATGAAATCTCTTCATGCTGTCTGATGGTCATGGCCTGTATTTCCACTGCTAAGACAAAGAGGAGCAGGGACAGGGGGCATCCCTGTTGTGTGTCCGTATCTAATGGAAAGGGTTCGGACAGGAGAGAACTGGTATGGACTTGTGCTGTTAGGAGGGAGTAGCTGAAGCAGAACCACTACTGAAACTAGTCCCCAAACCCCAAGTGGGCAAGCACTGATTGCAAAAAAATCCCATTCGATAAAATCTAAGGCTTTTTCAAACTCTGTGGTGACTGCAGCAGCAGGGGATGTTCTTTGCTGTATGGATAAGATTCATTAAAGAGATCCCCCGGATAAAGTTTTGCACCACATGGTGTGATGCCTTACCTGAACAGCACCCCATCTGGCTATATTTTGCAAAAAAAAAAAATTCCATATTAAAGAATGGAAGGGATCGAAAATTTGTGAATAGCCGATCCCTTTCACTTCCCGGTTCTGGGAGCTGACTCATGACCCGCACTAAGGCACGTAATGATGTGTGACCAGGGAGAGTGCAGGGGTGTGCTCTATTATCCTGTATGGGGGCCAACTTTTAAAACATTTTTAGATATCTTAGCAGTCATTTTGTCATTACCCATGGGCACTGGGTGACTAACAAGGACATTGTTAGTCATCCGGTGCCCATGGTTAGAAATATAGAAACATAGACTTTGAGGGCAGATAAGGACCGCTTGGCCCACCTAGTCTGCCCATTTCCCTACCTACAGGATAAATGACTGCTAAGATAGAAATGCCTATATAGCTGTGGGGTCCAGACAGCGGCAGGTCAAGTAAAGAGTAGCATACAATTTTGTCATAATGTTGTTAACATCCTGGGGTTTATTTCAAACCTGTCCTGTGGGGTCTTTAAGATTTGCTATGAATCTTTCAGATTGTTGTATCCAAAGTATGCCAAGAGCTTCCGTCCTTTTTCTCCTCTTTCCTGGTACTTATGTTTTAGGGGAAGAATGGAGGTTTCTGCCCTCCTTGAAATAAGCCATTCATTTTCATACAAAGCCCTATAATAGTATGCCCCAGAGGAGAATGTGGATTGGGTGAGGGAGTGCTTTAAATTTGATCTCTGCTGTTTGCAATTCCTGCTCCAGCTTGTAAAGTTGTTGTTCCCTATTCTTACATCTGGTTGCTGAGTAACCTGTGATCTTCTCTCTAATGGTTGCCTTAAAGGCCTCCCATGTCATCCCATCTGAGGTATCTTCTATATGATTTTCTGTGAAGAACAAAGTTGCCTCCTTTTGGGCCCATGGGATGAAGTCTGGATCCCGAAGACCTCCAAGAAGGGGAAGTGAGCATGGGAGGGCCCCATATATAGTTAAGTTGTACAGGGACATGGTCAGAAATGACCATAGGAGGGGTCATCAAGTCCAGGGAAGACTGGGTTATTAGAGAGGAGGTTAGCTAGAATTCCAGGTGGCTGTGGGAACCATGGACCTGAGAGTAATATGAATAGTCTCAGTCTCAAGGATGGAAAGTCCTCCATATCTCCACTAGGCCTTGATCTTACAACATTCAGTGGACTGCCTGTACCCCACTGGGATGAGGCTCAGTAACTGTGGAGCTTCTATCTACAGGGGCATCAGTGTGAGATTAAAATGACATCCCAGAAGTACAGGAGTGGCCCCAGTGGCTAACTGTCCCATTTTATTTGCTATATTATGGAAAAAGGCGGGGTCATCCTCATTGGGTGCATAAATGTTACCCAAGAGAATGGGCCCAACAGAAGTGTCCCATATTGCAAAAACCCATCTGCCCTGAGGGTCACTATCAGTGTGGGTAGGGGTCCAGCTAAGGGATCTGTGCACAAGGATCACCACCCCGTGTTTGCGAGTAGGGGAGGAGGTGTGGAAGTCCTGTTCTGCCAAGTCTCTGGTTAGCTTAACATGGTCTGCTGGGATCAGTTTAGTTTCTTGCAGAAAGCACAACTGTGACTTGAGATTCTTTAGGTAAAATAAAACTTGTTTTCTTTTCACCAGGGTGTTAAAGAGCTAGTGTAGCCAAGGGCATTTATTTAATAAAAGGCCCGTTTTCCTGATATGTTAAAAGACAGTTATGTATGGTGTGCGTTTTTTTATGGTTGCAGCATTCACTGATTAATTTTTGATATATTTATTCTTCACCATGGTTTTCTTACTGTCAATTATTCAGGAGCAGCACGAAGCATGGCTGCGATGTGCAAGGAGGCAGCTGTCAATCAAATGCTCGATCTACCAGCTGTCTTGCTGTTAGACATGCGCTGGCATGGCAACTGATTCTACTGTCAGGGAATCGAAACCAAATTCATTTCACATTCTAACTTCTAAAAACACAGAGGCCCAGATATTCAAACTGCACCCAAAAAGTGCGCAACAGCAGGAACAAGCGCAAGTCCACTGCGCCCATGCGCAAGAAGCACGGTATTCAAAAACTGTGCAGGCCAAGATGCTCCTGCAGCACACAACTGAATATCATGCCACCTGCACCATAGCGCAATCAGGGATGTGCAGTGGCGCAGTTCAGATGCGCCATAGTGCAACCAGGGATGCTCAGTTGAGCAGTTCAGATGTGCCATAGCGCAACCAGGGATGCTCAGTGGAGCAGACCAGCAGTGCAACAGCACAACCAGGGATGCACAGGGACAGGATGCAGGGGCCCACCACCCATGCCACAGATGGGCAGAGGAGCACACAGCAGAACAGACATCGCCCCCCACACCCCATGCACTGCACAACCGGTGGGGAGCTGGAATAACCACCAGCCCATGGATACCAGCAACAAACCCACAGCTGGGGAATGGTGCCCCAGCACACTCCCTGGCAAGCTGTGACTGGCACACAAGGAGGGCCGACCACCCCATGCCACACCATCCCACCAATGCAGAGCACACCCTGCACCATGATCCCCAGACACCCTGCCCAGGAGCAGCGTCCACCAGTGCAGGACACCCCATGCATGCCACCACCCCCACTGTGAAAATGCAACCCTGTGCACCACAGAACCATGCAAGGCAGCCCCACCATGAGCACCCGTCAGTGGGTGGCAGCAGACAGTGATGCAATGACTGCATACACAGTGCCACCACGCACGTTCCCCCCAAGGTACTGCTGAGAGACTGACCATGCATCAGCACACAATGTACCCCACACGTGACTGGGCATGCCCCACCACCAGTGGCACATCACCCTGCACACCCTCCCAAGGACACACCTCGACCCAGCACTGGCCACAACAGCCAGCGCAGGCACCCACAGTGGTGCATGGAAGCATGCGCCACACAGGATGCAACACAGTGCATGGACAAACACCCACCCATACCCAAGGGCACACCAACACAGGGACACAGTAGCGGGGCAACCAAGCCCCCAGCGTGTGGCCATGGAAACCGTGTACACATGGTCAGCACCCCTCCATGGCACAGGAGTGCCAGCCACCTCTGCATGCACCATGGAGCTGTCACGCCACCAGCATCGCCCAGAGCACAAGTGACAGGCAGTGGTGCACACCTGCGACACACTGGCGACAGCATGGAGGTGGGACAACAGCAGCGGAGGCCACAGTGTCACCTGAGGCAGACATGCACCACACCAGTGACAGGAGGCAACCCAGCACTGTGCTGGGTACAGTGGCTGTCCAGCATGGACAGCCACCACTGACATGCCAGTGGACCGTGCAGGTCACAGACATGCAAGGGTGTCAGCTGCACAGGCCATGGACGGGCTGACAGGTGCACCATGGACACAGACCATGCACCGTTGACCACTGCACACAGTCATCCAGTGCACAGGGAACAACACACACACCACAGACAGTGAGTGATAGCTACTCCCACCATAGTCACTTCCCCACGGACACACACACACGCACTTGACTGCGCCACCCCTGACACCATGCACACCACTGCAGCTGAGCACCTATAGCCCACTGCAAATCAGAGACCACCACAGTAGGCATAACAAAGCAAATATATCGTAAAAGATCAAACAAAACTATATACAGCTATTTACAAAAGGTTGGGGGGGGCCACAAACAAGGTGGGGGTGGGTAGGGGCAGGGGTGAACAAATGGTAGAGGGAAGGAGGGGTGTAGGGGTGGGTCCAGGGGGGTAGAGAAAATCATGGGGTGTAGAATGCTCAGCATGAGCCCCGCTCCCCACTCTGGCTGCGCCTCCCGCCATGCCGCCATTGGATTCTCAGATGATCTAGTTTCTCCAGGATCTTCAGGGAGGCCCTGGCAACCTGCAGTGTCTGCCGCAGCATCTCTTGTATCGCCTGCAACTGCCGTCCACGTAGGAAAAGGGAGCAGAGTCAATAGGTGTGAATGCACAGCCCCCTGCAGCCCACCCACTGTGCATAGCATACGGCCATGGGACATGCCTCTGTGATGCTGTGTGACCACCCACAGTGACAGTGTCCACAAGACCTGCCCACCCAGGTGCACACAGCCATGCGGACCACTGCACACACCCACTGGCCAAATCCCACACAGTACCACCGAGGCTGTACAGTGACATGGCTATGCGGTGAGAAGGCAGTGGCACAGCCATGTACCTGGTTCACGCATGGACCACCATTGATACACTCCCAGACATGCAGTGCCACTGGACAGTGCTGACTGTACCAAGTTGCGTGCATGGCAGTGGTGTCAATGGATGGTGGCCATGCCCCTCTGCCCACCCTGTTACACAGCATGCAAAAATAATCATGGATGTAAGGCACTCACCATCATCAGGTTGGTCCCTGCACCGGTCTGGTCCAGCCGCCCTTGCCGCATGCTGTGGCTCATGGCGCAGCCTCCCCTCCCTAGCACATAGGTGCTCCTCAGGTCCTAGGGTGCAAACATGGAGAGAGGAACATCAGTACAATCCAGTAGCAAAGTCCACCCCGCCCTGTGTGTGTGCAATCCCACAGAGCCATACCCATCTGCCCCTCACCCCTATACCACCACCACGGCCCACACTGGATGTCCCCAACCATGTGCTGGACACATGCCACCGTGATACCCGTATGGACGTTATCAGTGTATGGATGGGGCACCTACCAGGCTGTGGTACCGTGTCCCTCCTGGCACATGCCCGCAGGTTGGCAAGCCTGTCCGGGTCCCGACGCTGCAGGTCCCCATACTGTAGTAGTGCCTGCACTGCTCTGCCGTGTGCTCCATGCCTGTAGCCTCCTCCAGGGCCACCGCCACCTCCTCCCACACGGCACTCCTTGCCCTGTCCAGGGGTGCCTCCCCAAATAGGGCAGCAGCATGGGGCTCCACCAACTGCACTAGATTGGCCAATTCGACCTGGCTCCAGATCGGTGCCCATCTCCGTGCCATCCTGCAATCTTTCAGTATCAAAATAGTGCTTTGTAGCGCATGTCCGCCACATGCGGATGCTGCGCGGTACTGCGCTGCCATTCCCCATCGTGCTGTCACCGAACAACTCGACAGAGGTGCACCCATGCAGACACATGGTGCCTAGGGGCAAAGGTCAGCACAGGGTCAGGGGTCTCTCGTGCGCAGACCCCCACAGCGTGATTGGTACTCACCGCATGTAGTGCGGTATGGCGCCTGTGTGCCACTTCCTGTAGTGGCCTACCACGCTGTGGCCCCAGTGCACCTACGGCGCCCTGATGCCAGAGCGCCATACATGTGAACAGCGCAGTAGCACCACTGGCACAATGGTGGCCGTGCCCTGCATTGCCTGCAGCGCACAGCACATCAGTAGCGTGGCAGACATCGGCGTCAGCACCCCGGGCATGCACCATTCAGTGTCCACTGCGCATGTCACAGAAATGCACCCTTGCCTGAGCACGTTCAACACAATTGTGCAAGGAGCAACAGCACGATATTCAGTTGGCATATGCAAATTGGCTAATCAGCTATTCAGTGGCACAGATACCACATTAGCATCCACTTAAAATTGCGCCTCACCTCATTTACATGCATTGCGCTACATAAATGTGACACTGGGCTGCAGAGGCCATAGTCTGATATTGCAGTCTATTGTGGTGAGTTGTATGCTGTTTGGGAGTGTGGACTGTGGTGTGTGGAACATGCATGGGACTGCACAGTCAGAGGTAACACCTGTCATTCCCACAGGATCAATAATGAGCGATCATGAGGTGGAGGAAGAGGAACAGAGACATGGGAGGAAGAGGAGGCCAAACTTTACCAAGGCAGAAACAGATGCCCTGTTTGAGGCCTACCTTGACCAGGAGCCGCTGCTCAATGGACAGTGGGGAACACAATAGGCCCATACTGCTGCAGGGGGAGAGGAGGTGCGTGCCATCAACCTGCATGGCAGCCATCAGCGGTCCATGCAGGAGTGCAAGAAGAAGGTGGGCAAGGACAGGTGGAGGATTAAGGATAAGGTGTCTGCCATCAGGGCAGCATGGGCTGCGACAGGTGGGGGACAGCTGGCTGTGCAACGCCTGACCCCACAAGAAGAGCAGGTTGCTGGCAGCATGCGGCATTGTGCCATCGAGGGTGTTCCAGGTGGTGGATTCCAGATGGGTGGTAGCCCGTCACTGCATGGCAGATCCTGATCTGTCACTGGGGGGGGGATGAGACAGGGTAGGGCAGATACATTAATGCTACTGTGTTCCCTTACTGCTCCTGAGCATCTACGTGGGTCAGCGGTGGTGGGCTCATCCACTGAGGGTGATACCATGGACATAGAGGAGGGCCCATCCACCTCCACAGGTGTCCGAGGGTCAGGGCGACAGTGGGCCCCCCTGGCTGTCTGGCCTGATGTTGGTGGAGCAGGTATGGAGGAGGCCCTGCCCGTGTCCCAGCATGCCGGCATCCATGGATGCCGGCATGCTGAGACTTGGACTGGTGCCGGATCCGTCACTGATGATGATGGAGCTCACATCATGGACAGTGATACGTGTGGGCCGTGGGATGGCCACACAGCAGGTTACAGCATTGGCATAGCCATGGGTGGTGCCGCCGTGGAGGCCTACATGACATCACAGTCCCAGCCTGTGCCTGTCTGCACCAGTGGGGCAGCACTGGTGTGTGTTTAGGACAGTGGGGCTGTTGCAGCCACTGCGGTGGCACCGTTGAGCCCTGGAGAGTGGCAGCCGGAAGGGCAGTTTCAGCAGTTGGCCAATGGCCATGGGGTACAGTGTCGGGGGGGAGGCGTCAGTGCACCGCCTGTGGACATGCCCAGGCATGGCCCTGGTGTGCAGCACCCACCCTCAAGGGGTGCTGCCCATCATGGCCGTGAACACCATGAGGGACAGCATGCCGATCAGGTGGATGACCTCTTAGATGAGCACACCCGCATACTCCAAGATTCAGTCAATCAGCAGTTGCAGCTTGTGACAGCAGTGGATGCACTCAGTGTGGCCCTGTGCCAGGCAGAGGAGCAGCGCAGTAGGGACACCAGTCTGCTCCTGGCAGGGATGGACTGGCTGCGGGAGGATGTGACCGCTGCCATTGACAGGCTGACACAGACAATCACAGCTGTCATGGCCACAGTGGGCACACAGTTACTTGCCCATGCGTCGCAGACACCGTGCAGTGCAATGTCCACCCCCCATTCCCAGCATCGTGCAACACCCTCCTTGTGGACACCGGGTTCAGCTGTGGGCATTCCGAGCACGCCTGGCGCAGGCATGTTCGGTGTGCTGCAGACCCCTGCATGAGCACAGTCGCAGTCACGCAGCGGAACCCCTGGGGAACCGTCGGTGCCACCCCATGAGGCCATTGGTCAGCCTGAAACTGCTGGCGGGTCTCGGCTGGGCTGCCCACACATCCGTGGCAACCGTGGCACTGTGGTGCGTGACTGACCTGTCTCCCACCAAGGCTACTGTCTGACGCTGCCCTGTGTGCAGTGTGTTGTTCAACGTGCAATGCACACGGGTGGGATACCCGGCCCTGCACACACACACACACACACACACACACACACACACACGTTCCATCTGCACACCCTCCAGGCTGCTGTCCGCTGTGGCGTGTGCATGATGATGCCTGCTTTGCACTGTCCACCACTGTGCAATGGTGCCCAGCGTCTGACACACGCACAATGACAGGCACTGGGCATGGTGGTCTGTGGATGTGTGTGTGGCTAGGGGTGACGGTTGTGGGGTCGGCGTGCCTCCTATCCTTTGTGCATGTCTTGTGAGGTGTGTGTGTGTGACTGTGTGCCGTGTTAGACCTTGCCCATCCCTGATGGCGTGTGCGGTTCCACGCTCAGCCAATTCCCTTTACAACATGCACCCCTGGGGTTTGTCCATGCATGTTTGTGGGTTGTGCCCTTGCCATTGGTGGTTGCACATGGCCCCATGACTTACCTGGGTTGGTTGAAATGCTCCTCTGTGATGGTGTCCTGGTGCAGCTGCACCATCCGGATCAGTCGGGGGTCCCTTCGACCAAGGGGGGGCTGCCCATCACCATCTTCACCAGCATCCTCATCGTCCCCATCGCTGTCCCCCTCTTCAACCTGTACAGCTATCCCACAGTCGTTGGTCATGTTGTGCAGGATGCAACAGGCCAAGAATAGCCTGCAGGCCTTTGAAGGGCTGTCCTGTAGGGCACTGCCAGACGTGTCCAGGCAACGGAAACGTGCCTTCAGCATCCCGAACACCCACTCGGTGACATTGCATGTGGTGGCATGTGTCTCATTGTAGCATTGCTGCGATGGGGTCATGGGCTGCCGGTATGATGTGAGCAGCCAGGGACGGAGTGGGTATCCACTGTCACCTGTGTGTAGAGGGTGGACATTAGTTTGGTGATCAGCGTCACCCTGCCATGGGCCATCTAGGCCAGTAACCATGTCACCTCTGACTATGCCCCTCCCAAGCTCCATGTCTTTCTACGTGATTTGCATACTCACCCACTAGGTGGCCAGTGGGGATGTCCCCACTCTCAAACCTGTGGCTCAGTGCAGACTGGTGCCAGATGAAGGCATCATGTGCTCCCCCAGGGTGCGTGGCACAGACATTGATTATGTGCCCCCTGGCATCGCACACCACCTGGCAGCTGATGTTTGCATATCCCTTCCGGTTTATGTATGCAGCCCCTTTGGGGCCAGGTGGTGTGCGGATGGCCACATGGGTGCAGTTTATTGCCCTGAGCATGCCAGGCATATGTGCTACCCTGTGAAACTCCTGTATGTTTGCTGTGCGCTCCACCGGTGTGCTGGGGAAATGGACATACTCCACAGCATGTGGCAGCAGTGTGCTGAGGAATTGCGTGAGAAGGCGTGACGTGGCCAACTGGGTTATGCCTGTTGTGTCCCCTGTTGGTCTCTGGAAGGTACCCGTGGTGAGCAGGCACATAACAGCTGTCACTTTGATCTCCACTGACAGAGCATGGCTCCGTCCTGTGGGTGCCTGCATCACATCACTGCACAGCTCACAGAGCCACCTCAGGATCACCCGGTTCAGGCGGTACCAGCCCACAATCTCACCCCCCCCTGCTGCCTGCCTTCTCACACCCCTCATTACTGCTTCCATCTGAATGGTGGCACTGGCCATGTCCCCGGCTTGTGTTACCCGCCCTGGCAGCTGTTTTACCATTCCTCCCACTGTCCTTACTGCTACTCCCCCTGCACCGTGAACACCTCCCAGTAGTGGCCGTACTGCCCACTGTCCATGCCCTCAGTGCTGTGTGGCACTTCCCCCTTTTATCCTGTGCAGTGGCACAGGCTCCCCACTCCTTCCTTGTTCCTGGTGGTTCCAGATGCTCTGTCTTGCTCCTGCCCTGTCCTGCTCACAGTTGCTGTGTGCCTGCTTGCAGTTCTCCCACATGTGGCTTTCCTGTAGCGTTCTTGCACCTCTCTCTTGTTCCTTTTTATTTTGGATCATTTCCGCTATTGCTCAACTTCCGTTTGCTCCCCTATTGCGCATGGCGCATGTTGTTGAATATCGCACTGCGCCATTTATTCATGGTTTCTCCCCCTTCAGTTGCACATGCATTCATTACCATTGCGCTCTTGCGCATTGTGATTTGAGGGGCACATCTGCCTCCCGCTGAATATCGCACAATGGCGCATTTTCGGACTTACGCTAGTGCATCCTTGTTGCGCATGGCGCAACCCTTTTGAATATCTGGGCTAGAGGGTTTATCAGTAACTGTTGCCAAGTCAGACATTAAGAGTCTCTCTGTTTGTTGTCGAAAAAGATATTAATGTAAAGTTAGATACTTTATGTTGATTTTAGTAGAGGCTATGACAGATTGACTGCGCAGTATTACCTAGACATAATAGCCATTTTCACTTTAAAATTTTTGTTGCTGAGCAGATTTTTTTCAGCTTATCTCCTACACAAATTCCAGATATACTTGATTACATTTAACTATAAATCATCATGCCGAAAAGGTGTGCAGAAGGGAAAGAAGTAATACTGTGTTCATCATCACAGGCAGACACAGTAGAAAACAAACTTTCTCAGTTTACAAGGTAGCACAAAAAAAACAGTGCCAGTAAAACCAGCAAGAAATTGAGTGATCATGGTGAGCAATCTACAACATTTTTTCTATACTAAAACAATTATGCTTACGTTGTCTATTCACCACCCCCCACCAACAATATGCATATGCAAAATACTGTAAATCCACTATTTCCATACTAAAGTTTTACAGGTCCAAAAGGGTGATCTCATTGACCAGACATGTGTACTTCATTTACAGATGTGCTGCTTGATTAGTAAAAAAAGGAGGGCAAAACCAAACCAATCACACACTGTGTGTTTCATTTTAGAGTACTTATATGGGGCAGGAGAGTGGGAACAACAAAGTACAGTTACGTAAGAACTTACCGTAACAGTAGATCTTCAAGAGGAGCTCTTGCAGCAGGCAACACCGGTAAGACTGAAGCCACCAGGCACCAGGATGACACAGAAGACTTCTAGCTAGCAGTCTATCATGGGAGACCGCCCCTGCTGATGTCAGCATGCTGACACCCGCCTGTCCTATGAAGGGGGCGGTCCCCATACCTACCTCTGTTCTTCTGCAGTAGACCCCAGCACAAACAGTAAAAGAATGAAAGAGAACCAAGGCGATTCCTCAGAGCTGAGGAACAGAAGATTAACTGCGAAAGAGAAGTAGCAATCAGGGGGAAGAGGGGAGGGAAAGCAGTGCTTGCTGCCAGGGCTCCTCTCGAAGATCTGCTGTTACGGTAAGTTCTTACATAACTGTACTATCTTGCTTTGAGGGGGGTCTTGCAGCAGGCAACACCAGTAGGACTGAGTCTCAAGCAGTACCAGAACTGACTGCAAGTCAGCCGTGAGTAGGCAAAAAACAACAACAGCAGGCTACTCATGAAAGAAGGCCCTGAAAGACAGCTAGTCCAAAATTCTCCCTGTGACTGTAAGCAATGTCCAGACTGTAATAACAGATAAACATGTGAACAGAGTTCCAAGTGGAAGCTGCACAGATATCCACAGCAGACACATTCCTGAAACAGGTGGTAGTGGTAACCATACCTTGGGTGGAATGACCCTTGACCTCCCTGGGCAAGGGCTTGTACTTACGGTAGCAGTTCACAATGTAATTTGCCAACTATTTTGACAAGCACTGTTTCGAAAGAGTTGCCCCTTATCTTTTGGGGGCAAATGAAGCAAACAACTGATCAGTCTTTCTAACAGGTTAGGTGTGATTCGTGTAATAGTGGAGCACTCTATGAACATCTAAAGTATGTAGTAAGGCCTCCCCCGGTTTAAATATTCAGGGAAATAAATAGGCAGGTGGATGGATTGGTTTAGTGTGAACTCTGACACCACCTTAAGCAAAAACTTAGGGTTAGTATGCAAAGACACCTTGTCTTTGTGAAAAACTAAGTAAGGTGCTTTACACATCAGAGCCTGAAACTCAGAAATCCTCTGAGCAGAAGTAACAGCAACTAAAAACAATGCTTTCCACAACAGAAAGCGTAGCTCGCAACTTGTGACCATCTCAAAGCGAGACAGAGTGAGCTTTTCCAACATGAAAAGAAGATCCCATGGTGGGACAGGGTCCTAAATGAGATGTTTCAAGTGCAGGACACCCTCCAACAATGTGTAGGAGAGTTCCAGCTGTGCAACAGCCTTGTCCTCAATAGGTGCATGGTATGCAGAGATGGTGGAAAGGTGCACCTTAAGTGAAGAGTAGACCAGGCCAGAGTCTGAAAGGGAGAGGAGGTACTCCAGAATCAGATTCACCAGGCAGGTGAAGGATTCCAAGTGGTGAGCAGTGGCCCATAGGAAGAAGCATTTCCACTTTATGGCATAGGTGGCTCTCATGGAAGGTTTCCTGGCAGCCTCCGGGACATCAGCAACCCTGGAAGAAACCCCAAAGAGGGTGATAGCTACTGTAGGTCTGCAGGAGACATGCATGGAGATGCACGGACTAGAGGTCTGGATGGACCAGGGTGCCCTGCTCTTGGGACAGCAAGCCAGTACACAGGGGCAAGGGAACTGAAGGTTCCACTGCTAGTTGCTGTAGCAGGGGGAACTAGATCTGACATGGTCAGTAGGGAGCTATGAGAATCATCTCTGCCCCCTCTGACTGAAGCTGAGGAGAACCCTCTGCAGGAGTGGGAAGGGTGGGAAGGTATGCAGGAACCTCCCTTTCCAGGAGAGGGACAGTGCTTCGTACCAGAAAACTCTAGGCCCTAGACTGAGTAAGCAGGAAAGTGGCAGTTTTGTGTTGAGTGGGGATGCAAAAAGGTCCAACTCTGGATGCCCCACCCCCATCAAAGATGTCTTCGACCATTGAGGACAGGAGTTCCCACTCATGCATTCTTGACCTAGACCAGCTTAGACTGTTGGCCAGGGTGTTTTGGGTGCCTGAAACATGGACGGCTGTGAGTTCCAGGTCGTTCTCAATGGCCCAGCAACAGACTCTCATGGCCTCCCAACAAAGAGGGTAGGAGTGAATGAGTGCCCCCTGTTTGTTGATGTAGTATACTACAGATATTGTCAGTCTGTACCAATAGCAGGCCAGGAAGTATGTGGTTCTGGAAAGCCTGCAGAGCATAAAGAACTGCTCACATTTCCAGTGCACTGATGTGGAGATGCTGCTCCAGCTCAGACCGAACCTCATGGGTCTGACAGTTGGCAAAGTGAGCACCCCAGCTTAGGCCCGAGGTATCTGTAGTGAGAATCTGCTGTGGGGATGCAGCACAGAGGGGAACACCTCTCATGTGATTGTGCTGTGGGGACGCAGCACAGAGGGGAACACCTCTCATGTGATTGGCGGGGTTCTGCCACCACTGCAAAGTCCTCCTCATTGTGTCAGAAACCAGCACAGGCTGATCCAGGTAGTCGGTGCATTGATCCCATTGGACCTGAAGAGTCCATTGGGGAACTCTCATATGCAGGTCGGCTAGGGGAATCATGGTTATAGCCACTGCTATGTGTCCCAACAAATGATGGAATGTCTGGCTGGTACGTGATGACTGGAAGATACTAGCCAGGTCTGTGCTATCAAGCACTCTGCTCTGTCCATCTGCAGGAAGGCCCTGCCCAGGGGCAAGTCCAGGAATACTCCTGTATGCTGGAGGCATTGGCTTGGAGACAGAGACAAGACTCTGGTAGGTTGATCATGATCCCTAGGGCCTGGAAGAGCTGAAAAGTGCCTTCCAGGGTCTGCAGCAAGAGATTCCTGAAGGGGGCTGTCAGCACCCAATCATCCAGGTAATGGAAGACATAAAAACCCTGTCTCCGCAGAGCCATAGCTACCACTGCTAGGCACTTGGTAAAGACCTGAGGTGCTGAGGAAAGGCCAAAAGGGAGGGCTTGGAATTGAAAGTGGTCCCCCTGGAAGCAGAAGTAGAGGAAGCAGTGGTGGGGCCAGGAAAACCTGGATATGGAGATAGGCATCCTGCATATCCAGGGAACAATGCCAGTCCTCCTGATGAAGGAGGGCAACAGTCCTTGAAGGGTAACCATCCTGAAGCCCTTGAACTCTATGTAAAAGTTCAGGCAGCTGAGGTCCAGGATCGGCCTCAGGTCCCCTGTTTTCTTTGGAACAAGGAAGAAGTGGGAGTAGAACTCCTTTCCTCTTTGAGCTGGGGGGACAGGCTCTATGACTGTTTTGTGAAGAAGAGCCTGAATCTCTTCCCAGATGAGGGAGATGTGGGCCTGAGGGTACTGGGAGAGCAAGGGTGGGTTTTCTGGAAGGAGCTCCAGAAACTCAAGGATATGACCCTATTTGATACTTTGTAGCACCCAATACTCTGAGGTTACTGTGCACCACCCATCTAGGCATAGGGAGAATCAACCCCTGACCACCTCCCCTAAGGCCTCTGCTGGGGGTGGTTGGGCAAGGAGTCAGGCAGTGGATCTGGGGGTGGGCAGAATGGCTGTGGGTACTCTGGGGTCCTAGCGACAGCCGCACAGGCTGGTGGGGTGGTTGCCTTGCACTTAAAGGGTCCTTTCAACTGCTGGCCCTTAGAAGGCTGGCAAGAGAGCTGGCAAAAGGGCTAATGTTGGAAAGATCATGGTTGGGAGTGGTACATGCAATGTACCAACCTCAAGGCCTTGCACAATTCCTGAAGGCAGGATATGATATTCTGGGCATCTATCCCAAACAAGACAGAGACCTGGAAAGGGGCATCCATTATCTTGGTCTGAACATCAGTTGCAAAGCCAGACACTCTGAGCCATAAGTGGCAGGGAATGCAGATCCCTGCTGCCACCCCATGCCCAGAAGCATCTACAGTGTCGTAAGCTGCTCTCAGCACATGGGTGCCCACATACAAACCGGACTTAAGCAGCTGGGCTAACTGCATTTTAGTGGAATCTTCAGAGAGGGTTTGAACCAGATCCCTTGCTTGATCCCAGAGGGCATTCTGGTACTGCACCATATGGGCCAGATAGTTCTGGGCCCGAATGGCCAGTGTGGAAGAGGAATACACCCGCTTGCCCAATTGGTCCAACTTGCGAGATTCCTCGTCTGGAGGGTGGGTGCTAAGATGTTTGGGCTTCTTAGTGCAGTCATGAGCCACAGTCATGACCACTGAGTCTGTCGTGGGGTGTTTGCCAAAGAAAGGTTTGCCCACCAGTGCATGATAAAGGCTATCTGCTTTCTTGGCCAAGGTTGAGGTGGATGAAGGGTGGTTCTACACCACCTAAGTAACATCATCATATGAATCTGTAACCCCTGGGCGGCGCCACCCCCCAGTGCTACACCCCTGCCTACTACCCTGGACATAGGCTAAGGGGTTTGGGTTCGCTAACTTATAAAATTTTTTAAAACCTTTGCACAGTGCCTCCACTCAGGGTGCTTTATGTGGGGGTGTAGCCCCCTGAGCTGCTACACCACCCACGATGACCAGTTACCTTCCCCAGACATGCCCCAATACACAGTTCCCCACATTTCAACATTTTGAATTAAAGGCTCTCTCTAATAATATGCTCACACAGGATTTCAAACAACAAATAAGATATTTATTTCGGGGGGAATTAAAGGAGCTAGGAAAGGGAAACAGGAGGAGTAGAGGATATCTTACCGTATTTACACATGTACAGAGATCATTTTGGATTTTGCTGGTGAACCCTCCAGCTGAGTGGCTACATATTAACAGGCAGACATAAATCACATTTTACCATTCAACTTAAGACATCCAGAGCCCTGGCTATCTTGCTGCTGATAAATCAGATGTTAAACATGATTATTAATTATACCCACACTGGTACCTGTCCCAGATACAGCAGAAACCCCGCAATCTCATACCATACTGGTTAAACAGATACCACAGTCCAAGATGTTGCAGGCCTGATAGAGTTGCAGCTGGTCGAGGTGGCCAGCTATTAATTTGAGGGTGGGGGCAACTTGGAAACAGATTTTTGTAAAGCAGCAAATTACTATTTACATCCACAGCAGGGATTTCCCTGCACTAGCAGACAAATCAGGGATTGCCCTGCACTCGCAGACTTCTGAACATTGCAGAACGAACTATGTGGATCTTACATCCAGAACATTCAGCACAATATTTGAAAGTCCCATCCAAAGCAATAAGGGTGATACTTTTGTCAAGCATCCTAAATGCAGTTTAAACACAGTCACATCCAGTACTTTATATACCAAAAGGCATCCATCCAGAGTAAGTTGGCAACAACACTTTTATCAAGCATCCCATGCTTTAGTCACAGACAGTCACATCCAGTACATTCTATATACCAAGAACATTATCCACAAGCGGAGTCCTATCCAGCATATCTAGCCATTTAACACTTATACCAAGCGCTCTTTGACGAAATTCTGTGCAGACACAGGTACATTCTCTTTAAGATATCTCAGATATTAATATGCTCTAGGGCCTCCTGTCTCATGAAGTGGCAAGCATGTCTTGGCAAACAGCTCCATGATGGCAGGACTCTAACCCATAACTACACATTTATATGATTCACTAAGCCCAGCATCTTGCTGCACCTGCAGCTTAGCCATTTGGGCCACAGACAAGATGCATCCTTTACTTGAACTAGGCAGTCTCTTATGGGGTTAGTAGCCCAGACTGATGACTTCAATACTTCACACTTAACAGCACATATTTCTTAATGGGGCGTGGGGCTCCCCAAATTACTTGCTTAGCTTTCCTCGCACCTGGGGGTATGAGGGTACTCACTCAGGTCCTCCATGGGTCTCATCCGCAATCGAAGGCATCCTGAAGACTTCTTCAGCTCTCTCACTGCCGAGGTACTTGATCAAGCGCTCTCACCACTGCATGATGTCATCTGGTCTGGTCTGCGCTCTCACTGCTGCTGGACATCTGATTCTTCGGTCCACATCTTTCCCCGACGTGGGAGGGAAGGCTAGCCTCTGGAGGACAGTATTGGCAACCTCCAGACTAGCTGTTGCAGAAAGTACAATTGCTGTAACTAGTTAACTTTTAACTGAAGAAAATAACAAATGCCCCCTAAAGACTGAAAGGGCTTGAATTAAGTGGCCCAGGCCTGATAGCATGGCTGGAGCCTGAGCCCCTTCCCCATGGGGGGCTCCCAGCAGGCTGGAGCCTGCTCTGCTGCTCTCTCTCTCTCTCTCTCTCTTTCTGAATGAATCTCAAGACAAGCTGGCAACATTGTCTCTTTATAGAGCTCCTAGCTTGACTCCTGATTGGTAGCAAGGATGGGGTGACATGTCTCCAAGTTGCTGAAGGACCTGTCAATCAGAACATTCGAGGAACAATTGGGTTGTGGAATTTGAGCCTAAAATAATGTCCCTGCAAGCCCCCATAAGCACTTGGGTGCTTACCCATGAGATGCAGTGAATGTCCCACAACTCCTGGCTTTCTGTTGCTGTAATTCCAATTGGCTGTACTGCTGGCAATGGCTGCTTAACCCACTATCCCTTACAGCAGATTAGATACAGTCCTGAATAATGTCCTGGTGCAGCCAGAAAGAAGTTATTTGCCCCACATGTCCCACAGTTCTATAGCTTAAAGGCTGTACTTGCAGTCGCTGCACAGATGAAAAACATGGCTCTTTTACTTTTCCTGTCACTACTGCACTTATACAAGCTCCCCTTGCAGCAGCTGACAGGCTGACACACAGAGTCCCAGATACTAGAATTGCCAGGGAAACAGTAATCATTTTAACTTTAAGCACTTTTCCCCACATGCACAGTATATTCCCAACAAGCAGCAACAGTGCCATTATGTAAAACATTTTAATTCTTTACTTTTCGGCTGGAACTGAACATAGCTACCCTGGAGGCAGCCAGATACACTGTTATGCATTATTCATATGACCGGGGCCCTGCACAGGCATACTCAAATGAGCCCTGGTCAGAACTCCTTTAATTCTCATCTGAGCGGTCCCCCAGCAGGCTGTCTATGGTCACCGGGTCCCAAATAGGTGGAAGGGATCCCGGGACCCATGGCACACCCCCCGAGGTGACCGCAAAACAAGCAGCTCCACATCAAAGGCGCTTTGCACGCCAACGCGACTT
Source organism: Neoceratodus forsteri (assembly GCA_016271365.2). Taxonomy (NCBI): domain Eukaryota; kingdom Metazoa; phylum Chordata; order Ceratodontiformes; family Ceratodontidae; genus Neoceratodus; species Neoceratodus forsteri. Next base: position 939,234,079 of record CM057449.1, on the reverse strand, counting down.
CCGCTGCCCTGGAGGCAGCACTTTTGCAGCGGGAGCTTGCGGTCAGCAGTCTAAGCCCAGAGGGGCTGGATTTTCATTTGACTGCAAGCTGGGGCACACACAAGGGCAAACAGGACCTGGGAAGCCAAAAACAATTAGTGGCCAAGTCAGGAGAAGCCCGAGAGACAGCAGGAGAAGGACAGAACAAAATGGGCTAAGGTGAACCCAGACTGGCATTTCTAGGAATCCCCATTTACAAGGGGGTTACAAATCAATTAGAGGAGGGACCACCAAAGGGAGGTACTCTTTTTTGCGGAGGTAAATGGCCAGGTAATGGCACTTTGGGTGAAGCTCCTCTGTCTCCCATCCCATGAAGGACTGGATATGGCGCATCACACCAAGTAAAAGGGATCATCGGGGGAAACTTGATGGTCTTCTTGGAAAACTTCTGACTATTAGAAGTCACCAAAATCCTCTGATGACTCTGAGGAGAAGGAGGAATCATTCCCCAACTGATCGCTGTCCAAGACCGGCGTCTGAGGGCAAAAGTCACCCATATGTTGGTCTGAGGTTCCCTTGCAATCCCCAGAAGACCTTGTGGTACAGGGGTTGCCAGGTCCTGCCCAGTCAGTATCCCGGGGGGGGCCCAGGAAGGAGGAGGAGGAGGAGAAGGCCACCTGGGTGCATCCTTATACTGCGTAAAGGTCCATCTGGCCATAAACAAAGCATTATAATCCACCGGTGAAGGAGGACTGTAAGGTAGATAAGGATATTGAGGAGGAGAAGAATATGGGTATGGCGAGGAAGAGCCGGTGGTACCCTGAAATAGGTCCAGCAGATGCCAGCTGGGGATCCCTGGGAGGGCCAGCTGAGGTCAGTTGTGGTGCAGGCTGTGGCTGAGGTGATGACAGCTGAGGAGACATTGGTGTAGCTGGCATCGGCCTGACGGGCGAAGGCTGACATAGGTCTGGTGAAGCAGCAGACCTAGGTCCCAGAGGTGAAGCTGGTGCCTGTGGTGGGGGGGATGCCTCCAAGGCAGGGGCAGAGGTGTCACCTGCACAGAAGAAGAGTACATGCTTACTGTGGGCAATATCTGGAAGGCTAGCATCGGCCCCAAAGTGGGGGACTGATGAAGGCAACACCTTGACTGGGGGGATGACGGGCAAAGACCTGCCACTGGAGGCTCTGATTTTGGTCAGGTCATCTGGCTGAGGACTCGTGGGGACTAAGGGCCTAAGCTTCAGATGCTGGGAGACATGGGACAAAGTCTACTGTCACGAGGAGCCTCCACCCATGATGGAAATGAGGCAGGCTTTTGTCCCACGACAACCCGGAAGAAGGGCTGCCAAGGAAGGAGGGGACAACCCCCCGTGAGAGGAAGACCCAGAGGTGGAAGCTGGTCTATGCAGCAACCGGGGAAGATCCTGGTGCTTGTCCTGGTGCATATGGTGAAGAAGAAGATGAAGAAGAAGAAGACAGCAGCAGCAGCCCTGAAGGTCAGGGAAGTGGAAGAGCTGTTAGCCTTAAGCTCCTTCTCCATCATGGCTAATTTCTTCTGTACAGGTAGCTTTGAATGGTCTTCAAGTGGTGTCTCCATGTGGCCTAGTTGATATCCTGGCAGGCCTTGGTGTTGTGGTTGGGATCTAAGCAGAGCATGTAGGAAGAGTGACCATCTTTGGTGGGTATCTGCTTGCCACAGGCACACTTCATAGGCTGGATGGAAGATGAGGTAGGAGAAGAAGACATAAATGAGATGGAGAAAACACTAAAAATCAATGTTTATACTAGTGGAGAAAAAAGAAATAAATTGCGGGTAACGTGTGCAAAATGGTGGCCAACTGAAGCAGGTTTACATGAAGGTCCTCTGTGTGTGGGTCGAAGATGGGAAAAGAATGAGGTAGGTCTGGGGGACTGCTCCCTTTAGCGGATTGGTGAACATCAGCATGCTGACGTCAGCGAGGGCAGTCCCCCATGATAGACTGCTAACTAGAAGGTTTCCATGTGGTCCTGGTGTCTGGAGGCTTCAGTCCTACCGGTATCGCCTGCTGCAACAGCCCTCTCGAAATAAGATCTACATTTTTCATCATGTGTTATTCATACTGTTAGGATGAAACATTACCTGCCGGAAATAAATCATGCTTACAGATTACAGTCATACTGAGCATGGACTCGGACTACTAGATATTGTGACACACTCACACTACATCTCTCTCTCTCTCTCTCTCTATGTTTCTACTTGCATTGCTGTGAGCAGAAAAAAAGTCAGACATAGCGCTCTCTCACCCTATCTTACTCTTTCTCTCAGCAAGAATTGCTAACAGCATGAAAAACATAGATCTCAGCAATAGTAACACTTTCCATGTGTATTCACTGATACAGACAAACTCCATTACTGTGTCATTCTGAATGTGTATATGTGTGCGGGGGTTGGGAGATGGGGATTTAAAACAGGAGACCCTCACACACACCACACATATTGCATAACAATATTAGATAGATCTTCTGTGGCACAATGAAGCAATTGGCATTCAAGGATTTGAAAAATGATCAAAAACAACAGGAAGAGCAAAAGTTAGAATAGTATTGCAGCTATGGTTTTTGATTTCTTTTGTTTTCGTGCAATCAGCGATGCAAACTGAGAATGTGAGACAAAGTGAGAAACTGAGAGCAACACAGAGATGGATACAGGGCTATCTCGGACTTTTAATGTTTTTTGTTTTTTCTCTTGCTGTCAGTAATACAAGCCAGGAGCCTGAGAGACAGACAGAGCTAGAGTGCGGAAGATGCAGTGAGTGGGTGTCACAACTTATATCAGATCACATTGTGTCATTTTGTAATAAAGGAACTGGGAAGCAGAAATTATTCAAAAACTGTTTGGCTATCCTGTGAAAAATAAACATCTCCTGATCTGAACAAAGATATACTGTAAGATAATCCTATACTCGACTATTGCATGCAATGTCAGTAAAATCGGATTACAATTGAGACACTCCAGGAGTGTGACACTACCTCCCTCTCTGCCTAACATGCTGTCATGATAAGAAAGCGAGAAATTTAGTTATAATGACAGTATAACTCACTAACTCGACAAGAAAAAATAAATTCAATTACAAACTCTTTCACAATGTACAGATAATTGAAACTACTATACTCCAATCTATAGAAATCACCATGCACTGACAAATCCTGACAGGAATCACTCATCAATCATCTGCTGACAGCCTTCCCATAGTTTGTAAATGCAGTCCTGCTCTCAAAGAGCATGCGGCACTCAGACATTCATGGCTATCATAGAAAGTCACTGTATAAACTGCAGAAACAGTCCACTTGAACAGCGGAAAAGCTAATTTTGAAATGTTAAAACATATCAGTATGCCATGTTTTTAAGAATCCATTCAGAATGGCAAGTGCATCGTGTTCCTCAGTAATATCAGTCGTTAAGTTCTCATACATTCCATGTGTGACTTGTAATCTCTCCCATGATCTAGGATAGAGGATTTAATGAAATGTTAGGTATAGACCCACTTGCAAGAAGCTAAAGCTAGCATATTCCCCATCTTAATTATTGAGGGGCAGAGGGGAATGATGTGTTTTTTGGCTGGGGGGAATTTTGTACCTGACATTTATGTTTAGGTTGTAGTGCTGTAAACCTACATACATATCTCTGCAGGTATCCAATCAAGAACCAACAAACATAGAGGTAACACTATATACATAAATAGGAACACAGTGCCAGTAGGAGTACAGAAAGCTTCGGTCCAGCAGCAAAAAGCTGATCCAGACCCACTTTTTTGCTCTGGAGAGCAAGGCATTTGCAATCCTGCATGTCAGACGGGTGTGGTTGTCGGGAAATTGTATAAGAAATCGGAATGTAAATAGCTGTTGTCAGACCAATCCACTGCCCTTTGAGGTTGACAGCAGTTGCAAGGGGTGTGTGCCTGTTATAGGTAGACTCTTTTCTCTACATCCAAAGAAAACTAAAATATCCTCCAGTAACGTGCCATAGAGTACTGTACCATATGTGGCTGGTACACTTAAAATTATCCAGAGGATAGACAACAGTTATGAATGTAAAGTTATTAAAGTATATTGTGTACTGATACTCGCAAATGGAGAAAGCTGATTGGTCGAGAGGTCTTTGAAGCCATGATGATGTCGGGCTACATCATCACGGCATCAAAAAACCTCCGGCTACCAGCCTCCTCACTGAGTCATGTCAACAAACTCCTCTGACCAAAACGCTCATCACATCACCCGCCCGTAGATTTTCACACGACGTAGCAGTGTTGAACTCGTGGTTTAGACAGAAGCAAGTAAGTCACTCCTCCAGAGACTAACAAAATGTCCAGTTTTTTTAAAAACGATATGTTGTGTAAACTCAAGTTCAGTGCTTTACAGTGCCCTGTCAACATGTTTCTCAGATGCTGAAGTGCACACTCACTTCAAAATGGCAGCGGCAGTGCTTCATTCACTTACTGAACTCGTCCTCAGTTATTGCTTCAAAATCCCAGTCAAAATCTTGTGTTACCGATCCCATTGGCTTAATTTTTGTTCCGTTTACTGACCTCACTGCTTCTGACTCCATCTCACAGTACTGCAATTATGGGGGAGAGGGGACCACAAATGACAGACAGAGACGTCACATACCCTGGCTGAGTAGCAGTTTTACAGACTGACAGAGATGAGTGATCATGTAGCAGCAGCACTACCTGCTGGGGAAAGCAGAAACTGGACTTTTTAATTAAAAGATATAATTCCACATCACAAATGTAATAAAAAAATTATTTTAACACAGTTTCTTTTTAAATAAATGAACTGAAACTTTTAAGCCAGTTCATAATAGCAATAAGTCACTCCAGGGTGTGGTATATCATGGGATATCGTCATTTCTTGGGTGGTTGGATGCACTCCGAGGTGTGACGATCTCCCATGATATACCACACCCTGTCGTGCCTTATGGCTTAATTATTTGAAGGTTGTTGCTCTTATTACCTAGCTCTTACCTCTTTCTCATGATCTTTGTGGTCCTTCCACCTGTAATGTAATGGGGGGCCTTAGTTATTCTGGATTTAGTTATAAACAGCAGACCAGATCAGCTGAATGGAGGCCCTCGCCTGGGGTGATATTGTTAGACTGAGAAATAAGACCATTCTAACAGTGGTATATGCCACTGTGTGCACTTATAACTTCAGCAGTGACAATGCAAACATTTACACCACAGATATCAGAAATTACATAGGAACTGAACATGTTATTTTGCATCAGTAAGGGGTACATTTAGAAACCCCCACTTGAAGAGCTGTGGGGGATGCAGTTCTCATGGCATCCTCAGTTGCACCCTTTATTGGGAGGGCTAAAGTCTGAGGTTCAATGTGGGGGAATAGCTCCTCCCACATTCCCCATAAAGGCCAGCCTCCTACAGCAGTCCCCTGTTAGTGCGTTGTGAAACACGCCCCCATTTAGCATGTGCCTGGCTTCTGCATGGCTCTTGTGGCTGAGCCTTCTTTCCTTCCTCCTCTTCCCCTTCCCTCTCCTTTCTGCAAACTGCTTTTTTCCCATTCCCTTTCATCCTATTTTTGTTGTTTGCCCCCCTTTCCTGGTGTTTCCCTTTTTCTGCTTGGTGTTTCTTTCCCCCTTAGTGTGTCCCCCACCTGCACTCTATTTATACTTCATTCTGCGCTTTGTTCCTGGGCTTCTTTTGTCTGATTCCTGTTGGGCCTCTGTGCTGGCCCATTGACTGCTCCTGCTGCCTCTCGCTCTGCGTCTCCTGTGCTCAGCATGCCCAGTGGCTCCTCCACCCAGAACTCTGCTGCTCTGCTCAGGGCCACCGTGTCTTCCCTGCTAATGTTTCCGGGTTGTGCTCCACCTTGAGTTGCTCTCCATGTCCCTTCTCCTGTCAGATGAATGTTGGTCTATGGTGTTTCCAGCTTGCAGTCCATTGTTGCTGTGCCATTCTTTGCTCCCTGAATCATTGCACTTGTCATACTGGAACACAAAGATATTGTTTCTGTGCTCAGCATTACTCCATATTACTCCACAGCAGCTCTAGACCCACGAATTTTCCCCCACACAGTCCCTTCCTTCAGCTCCTTTACTAAGACAGCCGGTGAATATTTCCCTGATGTCATTCGTCCGAGTTCTGATACTTTTTTCTCTGTCCCCATGACATTTTACCAGTCTCTGTGGCTTTTGCAGTGGCGGTGGCCCTAGCTCCCACTGGCTCACATGCTCCTCTGCCCAATCCACAGCTCTGCACTCATTCTCATTACCAAGCATCTGGCCTGCAGCCAAGCTCATCTCACAGCACTGAAGACCCTGAACTGATTTCCTCTATGCAAAGCTGACTAAGTTAGCCACATATCTATTTTGGCTACATCCATTCTACATGGCGGTTTCCCTAACATCTCGAACTGCTCAACATGGATCCCCTGTGATGTGCCCTGGTCCTTGTTTTCCCCCAACCTGCTTCTCCCTGCCACAGCACAAAAACAAACAAACAAACAAAAAAAAACTCCCCTGTCCTGCCTTTCCTTCCTTTATTTCCTGGCTCATTGTTTGCCCCTGCTGTCTTCCTGGGCCCCACCTCTTCCCTGCTGCTCCCCCCATGCCCTGTTCCTGCCTTTGTCTCATGCTCCCCTGGTTTTCCTTTTGGGCCTTTTGTTCCTCACACCAGCATTCCATCTCCATTTATGCCCCTTCTACCGTCCAGACCTGTACTACCTCTACCCCAGTCAGGCGATTGCAACCCTTACCATCTTGCTCCGGGCAACTATACCCTGCTCAGCTTCAGGATTATGTTTCCTTGTTCTACCCCTGGTGCTCCTCACCTTCTAGCTTACCAGTTACCAGCAGCATTCACACCTGCTCCCTGTTCCATGCCCCTTGCGATGATGCTATGCCCGCATCATTGGCTCTCCTCATGCATTCATTTCATCTGCATTTTCCATTGTCTGTGACAGCCACACTGTTTGCTTCAATTCCCCAATTTGCCTCTGGCTTCTCCTTCCTTAGGGCCATCCTATTCCAGAGCCTCTTTTGGGTTCCTACACTACCACAATTCCTGTCTGGTCTCAAAGATGCTCTACTTGAGGCTCCCCTATTTTTCCCACAGCATGGGGATTGGGGCGTCACTGCGAGGCATCATAGCTCAGATCAGCTGGAGCCTGCTTCATGCCGGCCATATAATCTACCCTTCCCTCCTGCCTATATGGCTTCCATTACCCTTGCATGCATCATTACCCTTATAGCCTACTCAGCTTTCAGTCATTCATTGCATTCCTTTACTATCAGCATGCTTCTCCCTGGATTCCTTTATCTCCGCCTTACTGGCATTCCTAATGCCTTCCTCATCACGTTCTCCCACTCTTACTTGCTGCTTTCTCCTTCTTACTGCATACCTATTTACCTATCTATGACTATGCAGCCAGCTGCCCTGTCCTTGCTCAGCCCATACCAGCAGTTTTTCCAGACTCCATCCCTAACTCGTACCTTCTAAGGCACTGAGAGAAGGTAGGCTTGCCCTGTCTACCAAGGATGGGATTCCATTACTATCTACTACTTACAAACCTGACATCCTCTGTCCCTAACTCTGCCTGGCGGCAACGAGTGAAGGTTAGCACTCCCCTACTACCAGGGTTGGGAGCCATGTCTGCAATCTACTGTTTCATTCTTATGCATTCTCTACCTGATATCGGTTGCCACTTCCCTTCGGGAACAGGACCACTTTACTCCATTTGCCTTCAACATCCTTCTTCTGCCTGGCAGCATCTAGTGACGTTTCTCTCGCCTCAACTACCAGAGATGGAAGCATGTGTCTGCAAATTGACTGTTTCAGCCTTCTGCATTTTACCTTATGCCCGGTTGCTGCTTCCCTTCAGGAATGGGAAAACTGTACCCCATTTGCCTTCAACATCCTACCTCTGCCTGGCAGCCTTGAGTGAAGGTCATCTCACTTTGACTACCTGGGATGGGAGCCTGTGTCTGTAATCAACTGTTTCAAACTTGTGCATACTCTACCTGATACCCAGTTGCCACTTCCCTTCGGGAACAGGACCACTTCACCCCATTTGCCTTCAACATCCTACCTATGCCTGGTGGCATCGAGTGAAGTTCGTTTAGCCTCGACTACCAGAGATGGGAACCTGTGTATGTAATCCACAATTTCAAGCCTCACGCATTCTCTACCTGACTACCCGGTTGCTACTTCCCTTCAGGAATGGGACCACTTTACCCCATTTGCCTTCCCCATCCTACCTTGCCTGGCAGCAGCAAGTGAAGGTCATCTTGCCTCGAATATCAGGGATGGAAGCCTGCTTCTTCTATCGACTGTTTCAACCTTATGCATTCTGCACCTAATACCTGGTTGCTGCTTCCCTTCGGAAATGGGACCTCTGTACCCCATTTGCCTTCCTCATCCTTCCTCACCCATATACGTCCTGCACTTCCATGGACTCATCGTGCTTGTCCCTGCCTTGGCCTCCTCACGTTCTGGATTTGGACTCTGCCAGTTTGTTCTACTCTACCTCCATTCAAGTTCAACTGACTCCTGGACTTTCTTGCTGCTGATCGCCCCTTCCTGACATCCATGCAAGTTCACTTTTTCCTTCATAAGTGGGAACCTCATGCTTCATCGCTGCAGTGCCTTCTGTTCTCTGCACTTGTTGTTCGCCATCTTCTTCAGACATGGGACTCTTGTACCTCAACTTTGTAGCACTTGGTACCTAGATTCATTTATTGGTCTTCCATGGGTCCACCTCATGGCCTGCAGCAGTTTTCCTCCATTCTGATTCAGCTTGCTCTGGTGCTGACCCTGGTTCTGTTCCTGCCTGGACCTGTTGAAGTCAGTACGCTTGGTCTATGCTGTCTTCTTCTTCTTGGACACCTTCCTCCAGTCTGCAGACATCTGCTCCTGACTTTCAACTTCATCCCTGGACAGCTGCCTTCTCCTTGCCACCCTGGTGGTGCGGGGCTCCTTCCTGTTTGCTGTAGCTCTTTTTGGGCAGTTTACACCTATCACTGGCCAGTATTTCTACCCAGTCAACTACTCCTCCTGTTCATCTATCTCATATTCTTACCCTGGTCATCCTAACAGCTCCAATCCACTACTCAATGGAGCACTTGTTCATATCACCTGAGGAAAACTTCTTCTAGCAAACACCCTTTGGGTATCATGCCTTATAGACTCTTATGTCACCATAGAGTTATGCTGGTTGCTTATACTGGGTTTAGAATGGAAGGAGGCTTCAGTAGCCCATTATTACCATTCCCCATATTAGTGGGACCATTTTTGCCTATTTCACATTAACCAGGTATCAACCCCTTTCTTAAAGCTTGTTAAAGATGTGCTACTTACTAATTCGCTTGGTAATGTATTCCATATTCTACTAGTTCTATTTATAAATGTATAATGCCCATTGCTATTTCTGGCAGTCTTTATTTTAATTTACCTTTTATGACCTCTAAAGTTTGAAGGTTTATCTTGCATGGTTATTCCCATTCCCTTTGCTATATTTTGTACATGGTTAAGAGGTCACCCCTCACTCTTCTTTGCTGCAGTGAAAATAGTCCTAGTCTTTGTAATCTCTCCTCAGAGTCATATTGCCTCAGTGATCCAGTCATTTTCATAAACCTCCTCCGGATTCTCTCCACTCGATTGTTTTCACTCAATGTATATGGGCTCCACAATGATCATCCATAATTTTAAATGTGGCCTCGCATACGTTTTATAAAGTGGGACCAGACAGCCTATAGATTTATTGATGAAGCTCCTATTTATATTCCTTTTCATATAATTTGTCTTCCGTGTTAGATTTGCCCTGTGTTTTAAATTTAACTTATTATCGACTGTGATGCCACAGTCTTTTTCCTGTATGGATACTTTCAAATTATTTCCGCTTAGCCTATAAGACTGTATTGTTCTCTGCCTACCCAAGTGCATCACTGTGCACTTCTCAACACTAAAAGGCATTCTATTCCTAGCAGACCAATCTTCAATTCTTGCCAAATCATCAATAATCCTTTGTTATTGTTCTTCCATTTCTACTGGGCCCCCTGGCTTGATGTCATCTGCAAACTTTACCAACATGTTGTTTATGTTGTAATGGAAATCACTTATATACAATGCAAATAAAACTGGTCCCAACATGGAACCCTGCAGCACTCCACTGATCACTTCCACACAGTCAGAGCACTCCCCCAAAATGCACACTGTCTGTCTTCTACCATCCAATCAATTCCTAATCCATTTTATTATTCTACTATCTATCCCTATTGTGTTTAATTTCTTTATTAAGTTGTCATGTGGGACCTTATCAAAGGCTTTCGAGAAGTCCAGAAACAAGATGTCTATTGCTATACCATTGTTCACATTTTTATGTTGCTTGCACACATGTGCAAGAAACATAGTGCCATCATCCGAGTTTTCGGAGGTGTGGCACCCCGTCTTCCAATTCAGTCAGTGAGTTTGCAGGCGTGGCCGCAGTTCTCCAATGACTGCTGCAGCTGTCTATGACAGCAGTTGAAAATGCAGTGGCATACATTTGAAAGGGAGAGCTCTGCTTCATTGAGCAGAGCTCTCTCCCCACAGCATGCATATTGCATGCTGATGCGCTCCTCTTCCCCACCCACACACTGTATGGCCGATGGGGGTGCCCAATCCCATCGGCTCCACGCCTCCCTCCCCACAAAGCTGTCCAGGTGCCATGCTGGGGTCCCAGCCAGTGTGGCAAAATGTTATAGCCGACGGGGTGCCCAATCCCCGTTGGCTCCACTGGCTGCACGCCTCCCAAAACCTTTTCTAGGTGCCACGCTGGGAGCCCAGCCCACGTGGCAAATCTTGTTATAGCCGACGGGGTGCCCAATCCCCCGCCAGCTCCAGCCCCCCCAAACAGCCCTTCCAGCTGCCATGCTGGGAGCCCACACCAGCATGGCAAACATCCTGCGTCGTCTGAATTAAAAAAAACAAAACCTGTAACCAAGAAAACGTTCCCTCGCCGTCTACCTGCTCCCCCCAAAACCCACACCCACCCACTGCGCACCCTGCCTCCCCACACCACCCCTCACCCCATACTTACTTCCGGAGCTCAACGCGATGATCATCAGTGGACCGGGAACACGTCTGCACTCTTCAAAGCCGACCGCGAACTGAGGAAATGCCAGTAAGCTGTATAATGGAATAAATAGGGTTTTTTCAACTTTGTTGCATATCTCAGGCATTTTTTGGAATTTTGGGCCCAAATTTTCAACATTGGGTTTTTGGGACCCCTCCTCATGAATTCTTGCACTGTCATGGCTTTAATCGGGCTCGAAGGGTGATTTCACGGTCACTGCGTGAAATCACCTTTCAGGACCAAGTAATGAAATGACAGTGTCAGTGTTCATAAGGTGGGCTCTCAAAAAGCCTATGTTGAAAATTTGGTGAAAAATTCACAAAATGACTTCATTTCCTGACATCGTGCGCGGCGGTTCCTGTGGCAGCTACGTAAGTTCGAATTTTCAATATTTTCACTCCAGATTTTCAACATTGCCATTTTACCACCCTCCTTGTGAGCAGTACAGCTGTCATTTTCACATCCTGCCCAAAACGTGTTTCTGTACAAGTAGCACAATGACGCAGTCGGTGTGCGTAAATCAATGTATGGGACACATTAAGAAAATAACAGTGACACTGTTCATGAGCAGAGGTCTTAAATGGCTATGTTGAAAATTTGTGAAAAAATTCTAAATGACTGTTTTACGAGCGGTGTTAGTAGCGTTCCTAGCGCACGTCAGAAAGTTTGCGAATTTTCAATATTTTCACTTCCAGATTTTTTCAACATTGCTATTTACCACACCTCCTTATGAGCAGTATAGAAGTCATTTTTCACATCTTGCCCAAAATGTGCTTCCACCCACGTAGCGCACAATGGCTCAGTCGGTGTGCGAAATCAATGTATGGGACACATTAAGAAAATCATAGTGACACTGTTCATGAGCAGAGGTCTTAAAATGGCTATGTTGAACGTTTGGTGAAAAAATTTCTAAAAATGACTGTTTTACGAGCATGCATTGCGCAGTTCCTACGCACGCTCATAAGCTCATGAATTTTCAATATTTGCACTCCAATGACTTCCAAATACCTAAACAGCACATACAAGCAAGCAACATTCGGCATTGACAAATGCTTGTTATTTCTGTATTCATAGAAGTTAAGTTGATTTGTGATACAACCCCTATTTTTCTTATATCCATGTTATCTGTTATCTTCATATCCTAAATAAGTAAGATTTTCTTCTATTTTTTTCTTTAAGTAAGCTTTCCGCAATTTTACACAGTATGGCTATCAGGCTGACTGGTCTATAATTTGAGGTCTCTGCCCTATTTCTCTTTTTATACAATGGTATAACCATTGCTGACCTCCAGTCTTCAGGTATTTCACCTGTAAGAAAAGATGCATGGAAGAGATTTTCCAACAGTTTATCTATGTAGTCTTTAATTTCTTTTAATAGTCTGGGGCTTAGCACATCTGGTCCTGCTGACTTTTGAGATTTTAGTTTATTTAGCTTGTCCAATATTTCTCTTGTATTAACAGTCAAATTGAGTCCTGAACATGTTTCATCTCCTGTCCCATTACTTTGTTGGATTTTACCTTCATACACTGAGCAAAAGTAACTATTGGAATTTTCCACTATCTCTCTGGAATCAGCTATTTCTCCTCCATTGACCATTATTGGGCCTACTTGATTATTACTCTGGCTTTGTTTATTAATATAGGTGTAGAACCCTTTCCCATCATCCTTTCTGTGCAAAAGGTTAAATTCCAGCTTACTTCTTTCTGTTCTTATTGTATTTTTCAATTTTTGTTAACACATTTTTTATATTTATTTGTGTCCTCTACTGTCCTATTGTTTTTCATCCTTGTGTATGCCCTTTTTTTGTTTGCTATACTCTTGAGGACTCTATAGGTACACCATCTCTTTCCCCTCTTGGTGTACATTCTTTTGTTAGGGACATATTGATCCTCTAACAGTCTCAGTTTATTCTTTAATATGGTCCATTTCTCTCCTACACTCTTTCCATCAAATTCTTTTTTCCAGGTTCATTCCATCAGTTTCTCAAAATTGATTTTGTTGTAATTTTTAACAAATGGTAAAACCTTTTGTATATATCAAATGTTTTTTTTTCCATGAACTCGATAATGTTGTGATCACTGTTACTTAAATTTTCCCATATTTTGATTTTACCAACCATCTCTTCTCTGTTTGTTATAATAAGGTCTATGATATTATCACCCTGAGTTGCTGTATAAACTAATTGGGATAGGTTAGCCATTTGTAGCATTTCTACAAAATGATTTGTACTCATATTATATGCAGTCTGATCTTTCCAATTGATCTTTGGGTGATTAAAGTCATCTGTTACTATTATGTCTCCTTTTTCTGCCATATATTCAGTTTCATTTTCAATATTCCTGTCCATTTCCCTATTTTAATTCGGTGCCCTATAATATATTTCCAGGTATAGTTTCTTATTAGTTGTACCCTGCACTGTCAACCATAGTGATTCTGTGCCTGAATCCTTTATGTGGTTGTACACTGCACAATTTATTGTATTCCTAATATAAACTGCCACACCGCCACCCTTATTAATTAGTCTATCTTCATAAATAACCTATAGCCTTCAATTTCTCTGTTCCATTCCACACCTTTTCCGCATCATGTTTCAGATATCATAGAAATAGTCACATTCTCTTCTTCTAACAATACTTCCAATTCCAATTTCTTATTAATATTTATGCTTCTTGCATTTAATGACCATATCTTTATTTCAGATGATTTTTTCCTTGAAGCTGTATTATTATTTGTGAAGTTATTTGAAGCTCCTCCATTGCTTCTACCCTGCATATTTTCTCCTCTCCCCCTACTTCTCAGTTTAAAGACATATCCACAAATTTCCTTAATGTTAGTTCCAATTGTCTGCTTCCCCTTTTGCTAAGGTGTAATCTGTCATGGCAAAAATATGTCTGGTCATTTATGAACGCCTCCCAATGCTTAATACAGCCAATTCCCTCCTGTAGTGTCCATTGTCTCAACCAGTTCTTTATATCTTTAATTTTACCTATATTAAATTTGCTTTCTCTAGGCACTGGTAGTATTTCAGAAAAATAAACTTTGCAGTTGTCGACTTGCTTCTCCCCAGATTCTTTTGTATTCTTTATTTCTGTTTGCCCTTGTGTTCTGATATTGTTTACTTCTAGGTAAAGAATTACTGGGGTATTACCATCCCTTTCTTTCACTATATTCTTTAGCATTTCCTGTACATCATTTATCTTGGCCCCTGAAAAGTAGCTAGTGGTCATGTTCTCTTTACTTCCCATAGAGGTGTACCTATCAGTATACTTTACAACTGAATCACCTTGTACATACACTTTTTTATCTATCTGATTTCTAGTTGGAGTCTCTATATTTGTTTGGTTGTTTGGTGATGATGTGTCCATCTCATTCTGTATTGTATTTGCACTATTATGAGATACTTGCATATTCTTCCCTATGTTAGTAGTAATCACCTTCTGCAAACACTCAGAATTAACTGGCCCAGCCTGCTTTTGATCCCTATGTGCATTTGAATTAGCAGCAGTCTTTTCCTTGGTTTTTGTCTGATGGCTATATTCTGGTGCTGAAGATGTACTTTCTCATCCTGCATTTTCTCTTGTTAAGATATTGCCTGTTTTCCCTGAATTGTAGTCTTCGCTGTTTTCATTCAACATTAGTAGTGGTTCAAAACTATTATGGATTTCCATACTAAACCCCACCGCCCTTCTCCTACCCCTTTTTTAATTTTCTTTGCTCTACTGTCCATTCCCCTTCACCCTCCTAGTCTCTTCCTCTTTTCCTTGCTTCATTTCCTGTTTTGACACTACTTACTATGTTCTGATGACTATCATCAGTGTGCTTAAGTAACATATTTTGCTGCATTGAGACCAACTGCATTTCTGCTTCTAGCAGCTTCTGTTTAAATTATTTTATTATATGGCACTCCTCACAAGTAAATATCAGGACCTCATTTGCAACCTCTTTGCTTATCTTTTTGGATATAATACATCTTAAGCCCAGTTGCCCACCTTCGAGTTTAACCACATTTGTATCCATTCTGTAGTAACTGCCCTTTAGTAAGTTAAACTTAACACAGATCTTAGCACTGATAATGGTATACCTTTACTCACAATTTCCACAACTTCCCAATTTATTTATTTATTTAAAAGTTTTACAAGGAAGGCACACTGAGCAGAGTACTGCTCGATTGCAGGTGTGTCCTGGGGGAAGGTGACAGTGGAGATACAAAAATTCAATATACATTCATGACAATAACACAGGCAGAGAATAATACAATTAGTACATATACCAGGAACAGAATACTACAATCAATACATACACACTTCGAACAGGTGGTAATGAGACAGAGTGAGCCAGAATCAGTCAAGTCCTCCAGTAAGGTAGCAAGATGGTGGCTAGTCATTAGAACAGAAAAGGATCACCAGAGTTGGGCATACTCATTTATCGGATGTCACAGACACAGGGGGAGGAGAAGTGCGCTTTGATGAGTTGATTGAGTTGCTGAGGTGGAGGCATGTGTCGGATGTCAGCAGGGAGGAAGTTCCATAATTTAGGCATTCTATGTCTGAAGGCAGCCTGACTAACAGAGGAGGACAATCATCCCAATCATCTCCCAAGGAACAGTTCCAGAATCCACTGGACTGGACTATAGAAAGATCTCATTCCTCATCCGACTCCACTGGATGCTCCCTATGCATTCTGTCAATTCAAGCACTATGGAATACCTATCTCCCATGTCTCATAGGATCTACGATTTAGTGGAGCCTTCTCCACTCTGATCTTTTTACATGGAAAAGTAACCTAATTCCATCCATCATGCATCGACTCCATAATCATCATTGCTGTTACGGATAATGGGAACTGCAAGATACCTCAAAGCAGTACTGATATCATCTGGTTTACCTTTCGTGTCTTCTCCTACAAGCACTGACTGTTTGATCACGTTACTCAACTCCTACTTTCTCAATAGTCATTGGATGTCCTAAGACCTTCCCAGATAGCTTCCCAGAACTCCCATCATTGGATTTCCAGTGCCTAGCGGCCTTATTAAAGTTACTCTAGCCAAACCATTGTTTTCTAGCCCCTGGATATCACCATACTTCATATAATCATCTACTTTTTTTCATTATATTACTATCAATCAGGTCAGTTGCCCATCCAGCAGTCCTTCTAGCTCATCCCTCATGATTCACCTCCCATACTCCCTCCAGCAAAGACTTTCACCAAAAACAGGCTTCCATTGATCCTCAATCTGCACATCTGCAACCAACCTGGCTGCCTCACTATCCCAGTCATGCCTCTGAACAGGCCTATATCTGACTACTTCTGAATAAAGCTACCTCTTCAACCTCAGAATCGTCCTTCCAGAACACATCATCCAATAGACTCTGAAGATGGATCGTCATCTTTCCAAGCAGTTCACCTTCCTCAGAAATTAGAATATGGTTATTAGAACCTAGGTTCCTCTCCTCTTAGTTTGCCAGGAGGACAGGAGGGTCAGTAGCCATGGGTCCTCAGAGGTTTCCTCCACCTGGGTTTTTTTCCTCTCCTGCTTGCTACTGATCATACTCTCCGTGAGTTGGAGGAGGTAATCATACTCTTTTGAACATTCATTGGTAATTCTTTTTGGGCTTTCTATTCCCTACTCACTACCCAGTTTCCTTACCAAGGGTGGGAATAGAGTAAAGCCAGATGTAAACTACGTTACACAAGCACTACTAACTTCATACACTATTCACCAAAACATTGGGCTAAAGTCAGAGGTTCAATGTGGGGGAATAGCTCCTCCTACATTCCCCTTAAAGGCCAGCCTCCTACAGCAGTCCCCTGCTTAGCACGTTGTGAAACACCCACCATCCACCCCTGCCTCCTCCTTTTGTGACACTCTGCTCACCTTTGGTACTGGGCTTTATATTCCTTACTCACTACGCAGTTTCCCTACCAAGGGTGGGAAAAGAGTAAAAGCAAAAAGTAAACTATGTTACACAAGCACTACTAACTTCATACACTATTCACCAAAACACTGAATCAATATTTATGTCACAGGTGTCATGCCCCCACCTTTCGACAGGATAGCATCTCTGAAGAAGTAGGGATGGGGAGAGAAACAACTAAGGGACAGGGTGTTGTTAACTGTGTCACAGCAGTGTGTGCCTGTATTCAGAACCAGGTTATACTGTACTGTTATACACATACTCCACTTGGGCCTGCTTAGTTGAATTTTACACAAATCCAGTGCTTGTGAGCAGCTTTAATGGAGTACGCATGGAGGAGCGGAGGCGGGAGACAAGTCCCCTTAATTGGCCTCCCTTTATTCTCATGCTGTGTCCTCTTGTCCTGCTATTTTTCTTATATTGAAATATGTTAGACTCTTTTGCCTTGTTAATGCCCTTAAGATGTTTGAATGTTTAGATCATATCACCTCTCTCTCTCCTTTGCTCTAAGGTATACATATTGAGCTCTGTTAGTCTGTCCTTATATATTTTCTGATGCAGTCCCTGCACCATTTTAGTTGCCCTTCTCTGGACTGCCTCCATTTTGTTAATGTCGTTGTGCAGGTGAGGCCTCCAGTACTGCATGCAGTACTCCAGATGGGGCCTAACCAGTGTCTTTTAAAGAGGGATTATTACCTCCCTATTATGACTTTTGATACCCCTACTAATACACCCCAACATCCCTCTAGCCTTACCTACTGCTTTAGTGGTCTGCTTGGATGATTCCGGGTCATCTGTGATGATGATGCCCAAGTCTCTTTCTTCCCTTATGATTGCCAGCAACTCCCCTCCCAATCTCCTTCCTCTATGTGTACTGTTTTGCCATACTTTCTGTTCTATTAACCTGTTGTATTATGCTGCTGACATGTAACCTTTGTAAAAGAGCTCTAAGCTGAAAAGTATTTGTAATCCAAGATCTAAATAAAAAAAGAAATCTGTAGGTAACTTCAGGGTTTCTCTTCCCTATGTGCATGATCTTTCACATCTTTGAGTTAAACCCCAGTGGACACTCTTCAGACCATTTTGCCAGTTTTTCCAGATCTCTTCTCATTCTGCCCACCCCATCTGGATCATCTACTCTGTTGCAGACCTTGGTGTGATCTGCAAATGGGCAAACCTTACCCTCCAGTCCATTTGCAATGTCACTGATGAAGATATTGAAGAGGACTGGCCCCAGGACTGATCCCTGAGGTACCCCATTTGTGACTTGCATCTCTTCTGACTGTATACCGTTTACCATCACTCTCTGTTTTCTGCCCGCCAACCAGTTTGCCACCCAGTTGAACAACATCTGACTCACCCCGAGCCTACCCAGCTTATTACTCGATCTTCTATGTGGGACAGTATCGAAAGTTTTGATGAAGTCAAGGTAGGTGACATCAACTGCACTGCCTTGGTCCACCACTCTGGTTACCCAGTCAAGGAAATCTATGAGATTAGTTTGACAGGACCTTCCTGTTGTAAACCCATACTGTCTTGGATCCTGTGCTCCTATGGATCCCAGAAGATGCACTATCCCTTCCTTAAGGAGTGTCTCCATAATCTTGCCCACTACTGAGGTAAGACTGACTGGTCTGCACTTCTCTGCCTCCTCCATGCTATCACTCTTGTGGAGCAGGATCACATGAGCCCTTCTCTAGTCTTCTGGGACCTCCTATGTGCTCAGAGACTCACTAAACAGTTCTGCTAATGGCTCTGCTAGTTCCACCCTTAGCTCTTTTAGTAGCCTGGGATGTATGCCATCAGGTCCTATTGCCTTGTCCACCTTGAGCTTAACAAGCTCTTGTAGGACCTTTTCTTTTGTGAAGGGACTCATGCGCATCAAGCTCATCAATTGCCACATTGTGTGAGGCAACCATTTGCTTGGTTTGAAACAACCTGGTTTCCACTTTTTGAATGGCCTACATAGTTTGATTGGATGCAGTTGTCACTTCTAATATTTGCTGCAAAAGTCTTGAAAACATACCATCTATTGCTGTCAGGTCCCATTTATGCTTTCCACCTGCAGCCATGATGGTGTTTAGAGTAGTATGCTTGCTCTGAATGATCGATCGATCATAGCATCTCTAATTCTGAGATTCTGTAAAAAATTAAAACTTCAGTTTGTTGTTCTTGGCTGGAGCTACCAGCTGTCAAAATATTTGATTGCAAAGTTTCTGTCTGTATCAGATGATGCTGGATATTTTATCTCCAGGGTGCAGTGATAAAAATCTAGGCAGTTATTTTGTCAGAGGCCAAGCCATGCTCCTCACTTTATTACAGGTGGGGCAATATTTGTGTAACAGGCAGCATATCTTTTTGGTTTGGTTTTTTGTGAGGGCATTACAGTTTCATCAACTTTTTTTTTAAACTGTTTATGCCCCCTTCTCACTGGCCCCATAGGACCCCTCTCTCTTTCCAGTGTGGACACTGGGACCGGCTTTCTCCCACTCTGACTGAGATCCTCCAACTGGACCTCCATCTAGGGGTGCTCTCATACCTCACCCCAACTAACCAACCCCCTGGCTCTGAGTCCACCTAGGTGGGACCACCAACTCCTCCAGTGCTCTAGCTATAATCTAGTGGGTGGCTGGAGTGAGGGTGAGAGCCAGAGGTTGGCCAGAGGGATCCGACTATGAGTATGGGTGCCATCCATGGGTACCACCTTCATCTTCCTGACTGCCAAGGTTTTTCCATGATGGGTCCCACTTAGGCACAGCCATGCAATGGTGCCCAGCATGTGACAGGCCTGCTTCCACACCTGCCCACAGGACATCCTGCCGCATCTCCCCCATGCTACGTGCCTCCTTGGCTGCAGTACTCCCAGTATCCACCGGGAGCCGCTAGAACTGTGGAGTCCACAACCCACCCTCCCCAGGAGATGAGAGCAGTCCTACAGATGATCAATCCTCTCCTTCCTCTACTGACTCCTGGTGCACTGTGTTCACTCCCGAACATGGGTCACTGGCATAGCACAAGGTAAGGCAGATGCCTCAGCCCTCAGTGCCACTGGACCGACTAGTTTCATTAACTCTTGAGTATAAGTTTAAAATTCCTGGTTATACCCCTGCTTTTGGTGATTTGCTTTTTACATTGCATACCTGTACTTCTTGCATTATACCCTGGTTACTCAAGATTAACAACATATTTTCTTCTAGTAAAGGAAGCAGCTTTGCGTTTTTCTTCAGCTAAGAAAAGTTTAAAAGTAGGACACAGCCATCATATCAAACCCAAGATCATACAACACAAACTATATTACCTTGATTAGGATAGATGTCTCTGTCACAAAGTGATTTAAACAGTGCTGCACATTGCACTAAATGCTTTCCATCAGAGAAAAAGACATACCTGTAGCACAATTTTTTTTACAGAACTCCTAGCCCCATCTATTTTTCCCAGCTTGTTGGCAAACTTGTTCCAGTGGGAAACGTAAATTCTTGTTACCCAATCACGTGTGGTCTAAATGAAATATTAGCAAGAACATACAAGAAACACAGGCTCTCATTATTGTTCCCGTAAAGGAAACTTCTATGAATTATTGGATTTTTTTCTTCTGGTTAGGAAGAGAAGATCATTTATAAGCCCAAATTGCGAGCGAATCATCTATCCATCCACCTATGCTAATTCCTAGGAGAAACCTCATACTTCATAAAAAACTACAAAGGATGGCATGTACATTATGGAGTTTTGTGGAACTAATGAGAAGCAAATGGTCAGATCAGAAAGGATCACAAGACAAAATCAGATACCACAAGGAGGCTCAGAAAACTGGTAGCACACCAGAGCAAGTGGCAAATGAAAACTATGAGATAGAAAGGACCAAATGAACAGGAAGTATGTCAGTATGTCAGCATGTTAGCATGTCAGCATCAGTGGCTCAGTAGGTAGCATGGTTGCCTCTGGTACTGAAAGAATAGAAGGTTGTTAGTTCTAGCCCCATATGAGGTACCTGGGGTAATACCCATAACTGACACTATAGTGCAGTATTGGGGGGGCTGCACTGTTGAAGTGCTGTCCTTCAGATGAGATGCTAAAACCAAGGTCCCGTCTGTCTATCTCTGACCACTGTCAAAGTAGAAGTTAAAGATTCCATGGCACTTACTGAAGAAGAGTAAGGGAATTTTTTCATAAACAAAAAAATACAAATAAAATGATCATATAAAATGCAAAACCAGAAATACCCTGGGAACTACAGTACATACACTAAAAAAAACAATATTATTACAGGAAAGGTAAAAAAAAAAAAAAAATAGTCCTACTACCTATGACTGTCCCATATCAGGAGTGTGTCTATGTCATATTCTTCCAATACTCATTCACTGTATTAAAAGGCAGAGAAATCAGTTATTTTTCATAACTCAACCAACATTTGTGTGACTCATTTTCTGTTAACCTGTACAGTTACATTTATCTACTGCAATGCAAAGTGGCATCTAACTTGCTAAGTACACCATTTTATACATACAAAGAGTACTCTCAGAGTCCCATGTGATACTTCCCTCTTCCTCCTTCAATTATCTCATAAACCAATGTATCATAATCCATTTTAGCAAAAAGGGGTTATTTCCATTTGTGTGCCAAAAGTGTCCATAAACCCATGATATAGGCAAAATGAAAAAATAAATTGTACATTATCTCCAATATTGATGGGCATGATTGTCTCATGCAATATATGTCCTTCAGGCTTTTATGTCAGTGATTATTGTGCACATTCAAATGGTCATGGCAGCAGACCCATACAGTATGATATTTTTGGTGGTACTCTATGCTCCTTCAATTGGGCTTTAAGCCAATGGCTAGAGACCCTATCCATGCTAAATTCTGCTGTAAGCTTGGTTCCTTGTACCATAACAAAGACTGTCTACCTCTGCCAATCTGCTGTGAGCTTGTCACCAAAATGGTGCTCCCGGTCTTTGACTATGCAGATATGGCCTATGGTACAACCCCCTCCACTTCCCTAGCCAAAATGGACACCCTCTTTAATGCATTTTGTTGCTTTGTCACCTACTGGGATTATTATTATTATGGAAACCTGGCTGAACAATACAGTCTCTGAGGACTCTATTGGGTTAGCTAATTACCAGACATTTAGAAAGGATAGGAATAAAAAAGAGGAGGAGTTGCCATCTATACTGAGAGCAATTTAACATCAAGGGAAATGTTATGCCATAGTTTGGATTGTGGTATAGAAATCCTGGTTATGGAGATCATGATACCATATAAAAACATTTTCTTCTTATGGGAATTTATAAACCTCCTAAGGTGGAAGTAGGGGTCTTCCACACTCTATAAGAATTTTTGTTGAAGTATAAAAATTCAGATGAGTTGTTACTTGCTGGTGATTTCAATGTGAATTGGGGAGATATTGACACAAGTCACCCTCTAATTGATTTGCAGGTTGATTTGGGACTGACCCAGCTGATATTGGAATGTATTAGAATTAACCACCAAGAGCCTAAGAAATCCATTATTTCGGATCTTATGTTCACTAATTCTCCCTAGAATTATACATCACACGGGGTATTATCTGAATCATTTTCTGCTCACCAGTTGATTTATGCTACTAGAATTAATACTATTGCACCTAAATTAAGCCATAAGGTGTTTTGGAGAGATTTCAAAAGATTTGATTATTTATTATTTATGTTGGATTTGGAGAATGTCCAGTGGTCTAGGTTGGATTTGATTCCTTCTGCAATGGATGCTTGGGATTTTTTTCATAACAGAGTTTTGAAATGTCTGTGATAAGCATGTACCATTGAGATTTAGGAAATCTAAATGTAGGGGAAATACATGATTTAATAGTGATCTGTTCAAAGCCAGGAAAGATAGAGATAAAAAGTGGGGTATTGCTAAAAGAACTGGGAGGGATGCTGATTGGTTTGCATACAGACAAGCCCAAAATGTTTATGCATCTAAGGTTAGGCTAGTTAAACAGGAACATGCTAGACTTAAGTTAAATAATAATCATAAACATGATGTAAGATCTTTCTGGAGGACTATATCCGATTTAACAGGAAATAATAATAAGCATGAGGTAAATAAAATTGTGGTGGAGGGAACTGAAGTGGTGCTTGGTAGGGAACTTGTGGACATCTTTAATACATATTTTAGTAAGGTGGGTTCTCTTGTACATACTAAGGATGCCCAATCGGATTGTATATCAACTGGGAGGGATAATCCGTCTGGGCAGGAGGCTTCTGGGGTCTTTAGTTTTCATTATATTTCACCAGAAAAAGTGAAGACTGAATTGTTGAGGCTGAATATTTCTAAGGCAATTGGGTTTGATGGGATTCAAGCCAGACTGCTTAAGTATGCTGCCCCTTGTATAGTTGAACCATTGGCCTCATTTTTAATTTATCTTGTAATTGTAGTGAGTTTCCAGAGGGATGGAAGGTAGCTAGAGTAAAGCCCATCTTTAAGGGTGGAGACAGGAACCAGCTGGGCAATTATAGGCCCATCTCGCTCCTGTCACAGATTTCAAAGATCTTTGAGAAAATTATTTTGGTTCAATTGAGAGAATATTTGGATTTAAATGGCAGAATGTCTATTTATCAGTCTGGTTTTATGTCCCAGCACAGTACCAATACTGAATTGGTTAAGGCGGTTAGTGATCTGCAGCAGAGCCTGGACAGGAGACAAATGGTTGGAGCTTTATTCATAGATCTTTCTAAAGCTTTTTATACTTTAAACCACCAGGTACTCCTGTCCAGACTCAGCCAGATAGGTTTATCTATCCAAGTTGTTAATTGTTTTTTGTCTTATTTAAATAGGAGAAAACAATTTGTTGAGATTGGCCCCTTTAGGTCTAACTTAGTCTGTATGTTAAATGGTGTCCCACAAGGGTCAGTCTTGGGACCATTGTAATTCAACATTTATATTAACAATCATAGTTTTGACCTTCCAGATACAGGGTACCATCTTTATGCTGATGATACGATTATATAGGTAAGGGGTCCAACCTTGGATTTGATTAGACTTAAGCTCCAGATGGCCATTGAGCAGGTGCAGGATTTTTTCAAGAAGCATCTCGTAGTATTAAATTCCAAAAATACCCAGGTTGTTATATTTAGGAATAAACAGTCCAAAGAACAGAATTTAGGTCTGAATATAACAACTTTGGATGGCACTATTATAATGGAAGGGGATAATTATAAGTATTTGAGCCTTTGGTTAGATTGCAATCTGTACTGGTCCCTTCATATAAATAATATGATAGTGGGATTAAATAAGAAATTGGGGTCTCTTTGTAGGTTTAAGAGATATATGTAAAGGGATGTCCATTTAAATGTTGTGAACTCTCTATTAATACCTACATTAGATTATGGGGATCTCTTTTATGGTGAAGCCTCCGGCTTTTTATTGGATAGAGTGGATCTGATGTCCCATAGAATGGCTTGCTTTGTACTGGAGGTCCCTTACAGGACTCATATGTGTCTTTTGTTTAACAGCTTGGGCTGGCTTAGGCCCTCTGAGTGTAGGAATCTTCATCTCCTTAAATTTATGTTCCAAATTTGGGAAAAAGGGGTCTCAATTTATATCTCTCAGTTGTTTCCTCCTAGAAGTATGAAAGATAATCTCAGGGCTTCCCAGGGGTTACATTATTTAACCCCCAGATGTAATTTGAATGTTGGCATGTCATCGGTTCCTTTTAGAGGATGACCTTGTGGAACAAAATTCCTGTTTGTCTAAGGGATGTGAATCAGATAATTTATTTTTCTGACCTGAATAAATGGTACCTGGGTTGGGCTAGTAGTCAATTTAATTGTAATCAATGTGATATTTACTAATCTTGATTGCTTATATATATTGCTCCTTGTTGTATATTGTACACTTTTATATTGTAATTTAATAATGTAGGCTGTTATGTTCTTTGAAACTGATGTTTGATGTTTGTTTGTCTTTTGATACTTGGGACTTCATTGTAAATGAGCTACGCTCAATTGAATGCTTCCCTTATTCTCATGAATAAAAAGTATTTACTACTATTCCTCCTCCTCTCCACATACACACCACGACTCCCTCTATTCCTTAATGCCTATCCTTCCCCCTACCTTAACATCACCAGTCCCACAGCACTTCCTTTATCTCCAAGTACTGGTTTAGTTCTCTCCTTCCATTCCCACTCCTCTCTTCTGTACCATCTGCTCCATGCTTGTTCCACTTAAGGGACCAGTGAACCTTTTCCACTCCTCACCTCCATTCCTCTGATGGGCAATCAGCCTTCACCTATCACTTGTCATCACTCTGGAACCAGCTCCCTCTATCCCTTCACCATTCCACCTCCTTAGGCTCCCTGAGGCATCAGCTGAAACTCCTCTCACAACCCACCTGATCCTGTTTCCCATGGGAGAGCCCCAGAGTGATTTTGGTATTTTAGGTTTCTGATTCCCCTGACACTACTGATCCCTTGTGCACTGTTTTGACTGCCTTTGTACTGCTTTGATGCTGAATCTCAGTTTTCCACCTGCACTTGAGCTTTCACAACATTTCAACCTGTTCTACGTTTATACCAGTGATGTATTCTTACTGTACAGTGTTTGCACTTTGTGACTGTATCATGTAATGTACTGCATTATGTTTCAATATTCCTCCTGTAACCTTAGGTCACGCCTGAAAATGGGCCTTGCCTGAGAGTGACTTTTCCGATTACCAATTTTCAAATAAATAAATACACAATTAAATCCTGGAGAAATCGTCAAAAACTGGTTCAGCCGAAAACAAATTTCTCAAAGAATGTTTACAAATACCTTTTTCCTATCAGAATGCTTCACTGAGTCTCTCACAGGACCCCATTGTTTATCCATTTAAAGAGATTTGTTACATAATCTGATGTATTTCCCAGGAGGCCAATGGAGGCACCCAGAGGACCAAGTTTATAAATCAAGAAAGTAGGCACACAAATATTGGAGAAATGGAAGCAATTGGTGAGGCATTCCGTGTAATATGGACTGAAATTACTATCAATGAATATATTGTACAATACCGGAAAAGCACAGGATTTATCATAGACAACCTACCATCTTGTATGGGCTTATTTGTTGTATTCCTTTTAATAGGGTTTAAACTACTTCCCCATAATAATCTGAAGAAAATGCTGTATAAGCAGGCTTCCAAATTATTTGGTGGTGGGTAACTGAAACTGAGATAAAGAATGAATGGGAATAAAAATGTCTTGCTCATATATATATATATCACACTGGACACTGGACAGAGGACATGCGGTGGATGTCCTTGACCTGGATTTCAGCAAGCCCTTTGACTCGGTGTCACATGGTAGGCTAACCTATAAGTTGAAGAACTTGGGAGCAGGGAGGAAGCTGGTCGAGAACTGTCTGCAGGGTAGACAGCAGAAGGTAGTAGTGGGGGGGGGGGCATCTGAACCCAGGGCAGTAACAAGTAGTGTACCACAGGGTTCAGTTCTTGAACTGGTCCTGTTTAACATTTTCATAGCCAATATTGCAGTAGGGATTAAGAGCAAGATCAGTCTCTTCGATGACACAAAGATTTGTGCCAAGGTCAATGGGGGGAGGGAGCAAAAGTACTTCAGGAAGATTTGGCAAAACTGGAGGAATGGTCTCACACTTGGCAGCTTGGTTTCAATGCCAAGAAGTACAAAGTGGTGCATTTAGGAGTCGAGTACCCAGGATACAATTACAGGCTGGAGGATGTCCCATTAACAAAATCCAAGGAGGAGAAGGATCTGGGAGTGCTGGTAACCAGGGAGATGAAGCACTCTGCTCAGAGCAGGAAGGCAGCAGCAAAGGCAAACAGGATGCTAGGGTGCATAGCAAAGGGAATTACTTCTAGGACTGGGGAGGTCATCTTGCCCCTGTACAGGTCCCTGGTGAGACCGCACCTAGAGTACTGTGTGCAGTTCTGGGACCCCTACTTGAAAAGGGATATCAAACTACTGGAGGGGGTACAGTGCAGGAAAACAAAAATGATCCTGGAGTTGGGGGACAGACCATACGAGGAGAGACTGAGAGAGCTCAATATGTATACCCTGAAGTAAAGAAGGGAGAGAGGGGATATGATTTAGACCTTCAAGTACCTGAAGGTTTGAATAGAGTAGACACCAGGTGTATGTTCAATCTGAAGGGTGGAAGGGAAACCAGGGGACAGTCTATGAAGTTAGAAGGGGGAAGGTTCAAGAGGGAACTGAGGATGCACTATTTCACAGAAAGGGTAGTGGCAGGGTGGAATGCTCTACTAAAGGAAGTTGTATCACTGCAGAGTGTTGGGGGCTTCAAGAGGGGGTGGGACAGATTCAAGGCGAGGGTACAAACTGAGAGGTGGCAGGAGATGGAGGAGGGCATATGAGGGAGGGGGGCAGCTGCAGTCTAATGGACTGAAGTACTGCACACTCGAGCAGACTAGATAGATTAAATGGCCTGTATCTGCTGGCAATTTCATATGTTCATATATCCTTTTTTGAGTGGACATCAGCCATGAGTTTCATTTCTTCACTTTCCGTTCCATAATCTGTATTTTCATACGAACATAAAAATATCCAGCAGAAGATGACCTTATGCTTGATTGCAGTCTCCCTGATCCAGAGCATATGGTGGGCCCTGCTCCCCCACCAACTATGACCCTCCTCTTCACCGTCTCCCACCCTCTCTTGAAACCCTCACCGTCTTTTGAGTGATGACCTCATATGACAGTTCAATCCATCCCACACCAACCTGCCTGGAAAAAAAATAGCTCCTGACTTCCTTCTTGAACCTTTCCCCCACTAGCTTATAACAGTGCCCCTTTTGGTCTTGTTTTCACTGAGACAGAAAAGTTCCCCGCTTCCACCTTGTTTATACCTTTCAGGTATTTGAAGGTTTCAATAATGCCACCTCTCTTCCTCCTCTCCTTCAGTGAGTACATATTGAGTTCTCTCAGCATGTTCTCATATGCCCTGACTTGCTGTTGCTGAACCATCTTTGCTGCTATCTGCTGAACAGCCTCAGACTGACTGCTAATCTTTTTCTGGTATGGACTCCAGTATTGCACGCCATACTCCAGGTGCAGATGCACCAAAGATCTGTACAGTTGGCCCGGTGGTGCTGAGGGTTGAGGCGCTGGATGCCACACCTTGCTCCACAACGGCGAACCGTGTTCAGGAGCAGACTCGGGTTGCTGGTGGGTTGGCCAGAGGGGAGTTGGCTTGAGCATATGACAACAGTTCGCCTTCTCCAGGGAGGGTTGTGGCCACAGCCCATGCACTTGCCTGACTCTGAGCAGATGCTCGGAGTACTGCAAGCACCAATTGCAGGGGGACGGGCAGCCACCTCACAGCTTGGACGTCGGTGCTCTGCGCCTTGATGTTAGGGGTTGCATGCTGTAGGGGAGGGAGGAAAAGAGGAAACACACCTGCTGGCTTTGGGAACATTGGGTTTCCCGGAGCATGCCTCCAATGTGCCCTGCTCACCAGGACCACCACCTCGAACTGACAAGATGAAGGATTACGGGGTGAATGCCCCCTGCCTTGTCCCCACTCGGGGGGGAACCAAAGCTCCATGGAGAATTGAGAGGTGAGTCCAGGTGGGCATGTGGCAGGAGGATGACTCCTTGGATGCCCGGAAGGGTCGGGGCCAGCAGGCAGTAGGGAGGGATACACAGAAGGGGAAAAAAAAAAGATCTGTAAAGTGGCAGTATAGCCTCCTTCCTTCTGCTCATGGTCCTTCTAGCAGTTTAACCAGTGACTGTGTAGGTTATCAGACCACCACAATTAGCGTACTGCAAAGCAACAGAGAATACAACATAGTTTTGTTGCATGTTTGCTGCGCTAGGCTACTTTCATCGCGTTCTTGTTGTTGATTTAGGTTTTGTCAATTTATTTGAGTTGGGGGGCTCTGCCCCCACACACCCTTGCTTTTTCAACATGGGGGTGTGAGGGAGCAAAGCCCCCAACACAAATAAATTAATAAAAAATAACCAACGTGGCGTAGAGCATGCCATAAGTGAGCAAGTAGTGTAACTTGAGCGCTACGCTAATAGCGGAGGTCCGATAGTGGTCTGATATTCTACACATTTACTGTGTAACCCAGCATTCTGTTTGCCTTGGCATCTGCCTTCCTACACTATGTAGCCAGTTTAAGGTCACTGGTGCTGTGTATCCCAAAGACCTTTTTTCTTCTCTAATTCAGTGACCTTGACACCCCCCAGACTGTATTTGGCCCTCAGGTTCTTCCTCCCTATTTGAATGACCTCGCACTTCATCACATTGGACCCCAGCTGCCAGATACCTAACCACCTCTCCAGCTTTGCCAGGTCCTCCTCTAGGTCCCACACCCATTTGTCTGTGTCCATCCTCCCTCAGAGATTGATGTTGTCCGGAAAGAGGCAGATCGTGCTTGTAATGCCATCCCCAATGTCATCAGTGAACACATTAAACAGCACTGGGCTGAGCAATGACACCTACAGCACATCAGTTGTAATTTCCCTTGTTCCTGGGTGTGTCCCCCACAACTACCCTCTTGGTCCTACCACTGAGCCAATTTGCCACGCACCTGTTCAATTTTCTCCCTGCCCCTAGGTCTTCCAACTTCTTGATCAACCTGTTGTGGGGCACCAAGTAGAAGGCCTTGCTGAAATCCATGTATAGAATGTAGTGCCATTACACAAGAGCGGGCCAAGGGATGAACCGGGTAATTATCATCCATTAAGTCTCACCTCCATAGTGTGCAAACTCATGGAATTGATACTAAAGGAAAGACTGATGTTGTACCTGGAGGACAATGGCATCCAGGATGTGAGGCAGCATGGGTTTGTTTCAGGGAAGTCTTGTCAAACCAACCTCATGCAATATTATGACTGGGTGACAGGTGAGCTGGATAAGGGTCATGCGGTGGATGTTCTTTACTTGGACATCAGCAAGGCCTTTGATTCAGTGCCTCATGGGCCGCTTGGGGGGAAACTAACTGGTGTAGGGGTAGGGGGAAAAATGATGAACTGAATTACAAGGTGGCTGAGTGGCAGGCTGCAACAGGTGGTGGTGAGAGGGAGCTCTCAACTCCAAAGCCGGTGACGAGTGGGGTGCCACAGGGCTCTGTGTTGGGGCCAGTATTGTTTGGGCTCTTCATATCAGATATTGCACATGGGGTGGTGAACAAGGTAAGTCTGTTTGCTGATGATACCAAAATCGGAGCAGTGGTGGATGGACAGGAGGGATGGAAGCAGCTGCAGGGGGACCTACGCAAGCTAGAGGAGTGGTCAGCGAGGTGGCAGCTGGGGTTCAATGCAAAGAAGTGTAAGGTTATACACTTTGGGATGAAGAACCCAAGGAGAGAATACTGGCTGGGGGGTTAAGCTGGGGATCACTGAGAAGGAGAAGGACCTAGGGGTAATGATAACAGGGACCATGAACAACACTGCCCAGTGTAGGAAAGTGACTACAAAAGTGAACAAAATGCTGGGGTGCATAGCGAGGGCTTTTCATCCAGGCGAAGAGAGGTGATCTTGCCCGTCTACAGGTCACTGGTAAGGCCGCACTTAGAGTATTGTGTGCAGTTTTGGAGGCCATACCTAAAGAGTGATATCAGGCTACTGGAGGGAGTGCAGAGGAGGGCAAAAAAGATGATATGTGGAATGGAGGGGAGAGACTATGACAGCAGGCTGGGAGACCTGAATATGTACACCCTGGAGGATAGAAGGGACAAGGGGGACATGATAGAGACATTCAAGTATCTGAGGGGAATCAATAAGGATGGGGCAGATGGGGTCTTTAAGTTAAAGAGGGGGAGGGTCACCAGAGAGCACTGGCTAAGAATACGGGGGGAAGATTTAGGAAGGAAATGAGGAGACACTATTTCAAAGAGAGGGTGGTAACAAAATGGAACACCCTACCAGAATGGGTGGTATCATGTAAATCTGTGAACAGCTTCAAAAGTGCATGGGACAGGGAACAGGGGAGAGTGAGGGTGGGGGAGGTGGGGTGGCAGTGGGATGACAAAAGGGAGGGGGGTGGGGCAGCTGCAAACTAGGGGTGCTGGCTGCACACTCGAGCAGACTTATATAGACCATGTGGTCTGTTTCTGCTGGCACATTCGTACGTTTGTATGTTTGTAATGTCAACTGCCTGACCCTTGTCCATCGTCTTACACAGGCAAGAAAGTTGATCAGGTTGGTATGACAGGACCTCCCTGACATGAACCTATGCTGGCCCTCATCCTGTAGCTCATTGGCTTCAAACAAATAAACTATTCTTTCATTCAGAATGGTCTACATTGGTTTACCCACAATGGAGGTCAGACTGACCAGCCTGTAGTTCCCTGGGTCATCCCTGGCCCACTCTTGTGCAGCAGTATCTCATGTGCAGTTTTCCACTATTGCAGAAGCACCCCTATGTCTAACAACCTGTTGAACAGATCAACAGAGCACCAGCCAGCTCCACTGCTAGCTCCCTCAACACACTTGGTTGCATGCCATCCAGGCCTGGGTACTTTTTTCTTTTAGGGACATAAGCTCTACCCTAACCCTGTGTTCCGTTATCCTGCCTCAGCATGTTCCCCACTCTTCCTCTTCCTCTTCTCCATCCTGCCTTGCAGCACTGACCCATCCTTTTCTTTAGCAAAGACAAAGCAGAAGTATTCGTTCAACACCTCTGCTTTCTCTTTTCTGCCTTACACCCTCCCCTACTCCTTCACTATGCCTACCTTCGTGTCCCTCTTTTCACTGATATACCTGAAGAAGCCTTTCTCTCCTGCTTTAATTCTCTCTGCAATTTGCAGTTCCTTCCTAGCTTTGGCTTATCTGACTATTCTACCAGTCTCCCTAGCTTTCTCCAAGTAGACACCCTCATCCTTGTCCTTCAAGAACAATTGCATGTTTGGTGCTTAGAGAAGATGGAGGCAATTTGTCAGTGTCAGTGGCTCAGTAGGTAGCACACTCGCCTCTGAGGCCGGGAGATCAGAGGGCTGTGGGTTCAGTTCCCACATCTGGCACTTGGGTTAATATCCCAGTACTGACACTGTAATGCAGCATGAGAGGGGTGCTGCATTTCTGAGGTGCCGTCCTTCGGATGAGACGTTAAACCGAGGTCCCATCTGCCTGGATTGGTGGTAGTTCAGGTGGATGTTAAAGATCCATGGCACTTATCGAAAAGTGTAGGGAATTTCCCCGGTGTCCTGGCCAAATTTCCCTCATTCACTAAAAATATCACCAACAGCTTAATCTGGTTCAAGGTCAGTTGGCATTCATCTGTATCCCCCTCCTCCGGGTTGTGCCTGAAAATAGGCAGGATTTGTCTAGTGCGCTTACCTGGTCAACAAAAGCTAAACAAATAAATAAAATAAATTCTTATATCCAGCTTCGGTTCACTGGGTATTTTGTTCAAGGCATTTCTCTGTTAGCTGAGTCATTGTCTACCCAATTGTACTACATTGCTATATATTATCTGGAGTTAACCTCCCAACTACCTGGGATGTTATGATTCCATACTGTAACCCTTTTCTATGCCAGGCCTGGACTTATAACTGGGGACCAACTGTAATTTTGTTGTGTATTGCATTACTGGACTAGGCTTCTAAATGGGGGCATAATGGTAATTTGTTGATTATTGCATCACTGTATGGGTGAATTGAGTCTGCCTGAACCAGTTGTTATGTATATTGCTTTAACTGTACTGTATGTGTCATCTAGATATGTATGTTGCTTTGACTGTACTGTATATGCCATCTCAATAGCCCAGGCTGTACCTGATAATGGTCCATCAGACCAGTGTTCCTAGGGGTTATCAAATAAATAAATAAACAATGGACAATATTCAACTGGGGGTGAGGCGTGGCCTAGATAGAGAGCACAGTGAATGCACAATATCTGGGCTCATTTAGACACCTGCATTACAACAGCTTAAAAAGATACAAACTGGTCTTTCTTAAGCAAGAAACTGTACTGATCAGCATACAATATCCATGGCTATGCAAAACATGCCAAAAAAGCAGACAACTCTGCAATTTGAAGGCACTGGGAAATCAGCTCTGAATCCAACAGAGGGCCACACCAGATACCAAATGATGGTGACTGAAATTGGCCAGGAAAATGGCATTGAAGATCCCACCATAGCAGCCCTGCCGGGATTGAGTCTAAATCTCCAAAATGAAGCTTAATCATGCTTCAAAAACTTAACAGAACAAGTTGCCCACATTCAAACAGTACTGGGCTAGCAGAGACCATGGCAGCCCACACCATGAGGCTCAATGAGTCTGAGGAATAAATTAGTGAATTTGAAGATATGGTGATCGATCTTGCCAGGGACAAAACAATTTTAAATGAGCAGGTTCAGAAACTGGTCATATGAGCCAAAGATCAAGAAAACAGGGCATGTAATTAAAACATTATGATTACTGGGCTGCCAGAGGGACTAGAGGGGAAAGAGGGCAGCAAAGCTGCACAAAAATGGATTGTGGAAAAGTTGGGCCTCAATGTTTCTGCAGCTAATTATGAAATACAACGTGCCCACCATACTGGACCAAGACCAAAACCAGGGGACAATCTAAGACACTACTTGATCAAATACTTAAGATTTCTGGAAAAAGAAACTGTGCTCTGAGCAGCTATATCCCACAGTCCAATTGTGGTGCAGGGAGGACATGTATCCATCTACCATGATTATAGTAAGGACGTACACTGCAGAGACAGAAGTTTGCAGGGGTTAAATCAAGTCTTCTGCACCAGCATGGATGGGAGTTTGCCTGATATACCCAGCGAGGTTAAAAATGACCAAGCCTAGATGTCTACCTCTCATCTTAAATAAACCTCAAGATGCAGAGCAATTCATTAACAAGGAAGAGGTGGCAGGGGAGGGGAGATCCTGTCCCCAATCAATGGCACCAGCACAATGATCAATATAGCTGTGGAAATGTTCCAAGTGCTGTGCCCAACTAAAAAGACATTACTTCAACTAATCAAGGTATTAAAGAGAAATAAAATCCAGACTTCCTGATTATTATGATAAACCACGTAACTCTTCTCCTTTTTTACACCACATGGTGGGATGGCCAAGATAAGAGGCAAATATCTAGCACATCAATAATGTCGGCTACTATGGCGGCACCTCATATGTTTCATTGGTAGACTGGGGGCAGCTAATGTGGTGGGGAAGAAAGACTCGTGCTGCTGGGAATGCAGCTAAACCACAAACTAGTATGCTCACTCTTTATATTGCCCACATAAACCAGCCTTAGACATTTGCAAAATATGACTTCTGCACAGCAACTGTGTGCTGTCAAAATCTGTCAAGTTGCTTCATAGGCATGTCACTGTACAGGTTTAGTGGCAATTGACAAACTATTGTACTAATGAAACTGACAAGTTCACCCTCAGCCAATCATCGTGATGCACCAGACACGTTTGCAACCGAACCAGCCCTGCACCCTCATGTATCTGCGAATTAGGTCTTCACCACAACTAGCATTCAAGTGTCTGGTAGCCTGCACCACGAAGAAAATGTGATCTTCAAGCTGCACAAGTGAATCCCGTTGCATGTACGAGGAGGTAGGTCATTAACCATGTTAGCAAAGTCAGAGCTGTGATGGTTCAAGACCAATAAATGATTATTAAGTGCAATGGCTCAGCTGCATCCTCCAACTACAGGTAGGTTACTGTCTACACCTCTACTCCATAAACTGAATCTTTAGCTCCCTGACCAAGTAGCAAAAATGGAATACTGTCCTCATGCATTGTGTGCCCTCTTTGAATTAACTCTTTAGAAGTTTTATGTTACCACAAAGCACACTCACTAATAAAATATGGTGGTCATAATGGCAAAGGTACTGACTTCAACTCCTGCCACAAACCACTTCCCCAACCATACCAAGGCCTGAGGGTTACAATGGTGGTGGTGGTGGGGGGGGGGCATTAGCCCCAGCTTGGAGACATAATCAGAGTTTTTTTTTCACTTCTTAATCTGACGACAGACTAATGGAACAATAAGGGTAATACCCAGCATGGCTTATGATAAAGGCCAATCAGATGTTCTCCAGTCAGACGAATGAACACATAGCCATAGATTAGGTCATCCACAGACATGGACTAACCAGGAACTCTTTCTAAGATGCTAATGACGTGATGCTATATGATGAAAGCATAACTGCCCTATTTGGTTTGTTTAAAGCTCTCTTAGCAAATAGGGCAAACATCCAGTAACTCACTCTATATAATATTTACAGCATTACACCAATGTTGAGTGGCACAGGGATAAGATAAATATCACTGTTACCATTACAAAGCTTGTTAACTATCACTGATTTTTTTTTTCTCTTTTAAATCACTGTTACAGCCTGCTACATTGATATGCTTCCAGTGGCCCCCATTCTCTGCTCTGGGCTCAAAATTGGCTTAAATTGCTGTTAGTACAAATAAATATTAATGTTTAGTTGTTTGTTAGTTGCTTGCCAGTTTTATTCTCTTGCAAACCACCTATACAGCTAGAGGGAAGGATTTATATAAAAGATGCAGGGGGGCAGGTAAGTGATTTTTGTCTTATATATTTTGGTGGTGTGTTTTGCAAATGTTACAAATGTTTCAGATGGGGTATCCATTGTACCACAGATTGGGACTATGGGAGATAAAGTGTGTGGGGAAGGGGTATCTACTGACTAGTTTAGTGTGAAGTACTGTTTTCTATATATTGGTTAATACTATTATAAAAATCAGCTCATACTTGTACTTAAACTTTTCATTTGAACAATTTTCAACAAGACAATATGCAAACATACAGTGATGTGGTGCTCAGACTCAGCAGGTACACAGATATGTAGTATACAGATTATGCAGAGACTTGTGCAGTACACAATGATGGATGATATCAAAGAGTAATATATAGCTAAATACACAAAATGCAAAAGGAGCAGGCAAAATATCCATGGACACTAAATGAAATGCTATGCAACAAATAAGTCAAACTAAACGGTGATATATAGCCACTAAGGTGAGCCAGTGCACATACAAAATAAACATCATAAAAATAAACTATGTACAGACAAACAAGAGCACTACATAAAGGGGAAAGGGGAAATTGTTTAACCAGGAAAGGCACGATAAGCTGAAGCTTGTTTCCAGGTGCGACCTGGGAGCACAAGGAAGTTAAGTGACTTGCTTAGGGTCACACAGTATGCAAGTGGGGGCTGTGGGATTCAAACCCAAGTCTCCAGGTTTGCAGCTCAAAGCCTTAAACCATTATGCTATACTGCCTCACACATAGATATATATATATATATATATATATATATATATATATATATATATATCTATATGAGGGGTAAATATCCAGGGGTACTTGAGTTGTTAAAATGGGTCCAGGTCAAGGCAGTAGGAGTAGACCCTATAAGAAATAAGGTCAAAGGTGGTAAGACCTGGTGAAGAAGGTCACCCAATATCTTGATGGGGTTGAGGCATCAGAAGAGGGATTCCTGCAGATGGGGTCATAATAAAAGAGTGTAGGTACAAATGGAGGAGATCACAGACAGAGGTTTGCAGGTGCAGGGTTCTTATAGCTATATGCATCATTCGGTCATACAAAGCTAGTTGAGAAAGGTCAGCTAGAAATTCAGTAGTGCAGGGGATCTTACTGGTGTGCCACCTCCTCAGTAAAAGATGCTTAGCCACAATGCTGGTGTGGAGCAGTAGGTCAATGTGTGACCTGTGCAGGTGGGGAGTGCCATTGGCAAGGCCAATGAGGAAAAAAGTGGGAGACAGGGAAGAGGGGTTTGAATAATGTGAGATAATTTATGAATGTTGGACCAGTAATTTGTGAGGGCAGGACAGGACCACAAAAGATGGAACATGTCTCCACTGGGGGGGAGTGGCACCTCCAGCACTGCTCCAAAGGGATCACATGGGCAGCAAGCAGTACAACGTGTGCAGTACCAGCAGTGAAGAGTTTTGTTTTGCATAAGCTGACTTTTGGGGTATTTAATCTGATTGCAGGTGGACTTCCAACAGCTGAGACAATCATCATCTGTGATGTTACAGCCCAGGACTTGAGACCGGTAAGTAAGAGCATGGGTGGCTGGATCAGGAAGTAGATCCCTAATTTGAGAGTATATCAGGCCAGCCTTTCCACACTTAGTAGTTAGCCACTGAAAGACTGGATGTCTAACAGTTGAGGTGGAACAGGAATGAAGCTTAGCAAGAGTGAGTGCCAAAGCACTACAAAGTTGTAAACATTTCCAGAAGTTGGATTTGGGAAGTTGGTACTGGTGCTGAAAAATCATCTCATACTTAACTCAAAATACTGACACATAATAAGCACATTGACACTCATGTGGACATAACACACATTCAGGATAATGGATAATACACTCCAAGTTTGTTCATGGAACAACAACGGTTTAAAGACACATACTAAACAAAAAAAGATTTTGGGTAAATTCCAACAGTATGTATACAGACATACTCTGCCGCCAAGAAACTCATATGAGAGCAAAGGAAGGTGCCCATATCACCAAAAACTGGGGTGGGGACTGGTACAGCTCATATTCCACCTCTAAAGCAAGAGGGGCAGCTACAGTATATGGCTTAGACTTGGATAAAGTTGGAGATCCATATGTCTTAATACAGTTGCAGCTCAATTCTGGGAAAAAATAGCAGTAGGACTTATTTAGGGGCCAAAGGTTGATTCACCAGCCTTCTTCAACAGGTTTGCAATGGAAATGGCAGGCCTTATAGGTCCATGGGTACTCTATGGTGACTTCAGTTGTGTACTAGATAACATAATGGATCGCATATCAAAGGCTGGGGGGCCCATTGCAAGAAGTGCTAAATCTCTGGTAGCCCTAATGCAGAACAATAGACTAATAGACTCCACAGGGAGAGAATATACTCACTACTCCCACTCTGTAAAGACCTATGTCAACCCAGAAATTGTCCATACCTTCTAAGCCCTAATTCCAGATAAAAAATCAATCATGCCTGGAACCCTGGCCATCACAGACCACTCGCCTGGACAACAAACTTTTGTTGGGATGGGCCACCTAGTCACAAACAGGATGTGGTGACTAGATCCCATTCTGCTGTAAAAAGAAGATTTTTTTTAAGCTTTTTATTAAAAATCATACAGAAGACTACTTTAATAATCCTTCAGGACTGACAACTGCAGCTATGAGATGAGGTGCTCTCAAAGCTGTACTAAAGGAAGCTATAATCTCCTTTGCAGCACATAAGAAACGCATAAATGATCAACAGCTAATAGATCTTGAGAACCAAATAAGTAAAGTAGAAAAATCCCATATGGAACACTCAACACCAGAGAATAACCAGATCCTTCAGTGACTAAAGTGGGACTATAACACTGCACATAGTACAAAAATAGAGACAGCCCCGCTCCTCACGCAGACGGGCACCTACTTTGAAGGAGACGCAAGGGGGAAATGGCTGGCCTGGCAACTGCAGAGTAGCGAAAGAGCAAAAAATGAAGCTAAAATCATGAAGCCAGACGGTATTTTTTTTTTATTTGTTCTAGGATTATAAATACCTTTGAGCCAAGGCTCTTTTACAAAGGTTCCACGTCATTGGTACAATTGAGACAAACATAAGCAAAGATAACAGTTTATCAAATTTAAACAAAAACATAGTCTTGTAGAGGAAAAAAGAACAACAAGGTGAAACTTTGGGGAGGGGAAAGGGAAAGGAGGAGGGTGAAATCAGGAAGACTAAGTGGATGGGAGAAAAGGGGAGGTAGGTGGGAGGGGGAACAGAGAGAGGAGAGGTGGAACTCGGGTAAGAATAGAGGTAGTGCAGTCGGGTGGCATTTGTCAATGGGCCAGCAGGGAGGTGAAGGTGGGGGTGTTGGCAAAGTGCAGGAGTAGATGTGGATCCAAAAGGCATCTTCAGGCTATGGAACCAAAGACATGTTTAGCCACAACAGTCACAGTGGTTGGAGGCAGTGAGTGTTAGGCAGAGCCGAGTCTTAAAAGTGCTGAGCGATAGTGAGGATGAGATGTCACTAGAAAGACTGTTGTACCAACTAGCTGCCCGTTAGCAAAGGATCTTTGGCCTTGTGTTGTGCGGCAATGTGGGAATTGCAGAAGCTGAGGTTTTGATCCCCTGGTATGGAGGGTGTGGATTCTCGGTTGTATGAGGGCACAGACTCCAGGGGGGCCAAGGCCCAGCAAGATTTTCTTAGTAGTAATACAAGTTTGGTGTTTTATTTGATTGTCAAGATTCAACCATCCAGTCTGAGAATAGAGGTCACAGGTGTTAGTTAGTTAGGCGTTGGGAGCCAGTGACAAGTCAATAGGCCTTGTTGAGGGCAGTGGATACGTGTTTGAGTGCGGTGGTTGTAGCAGAGCCATAAATGATAATGCCATAATCAGTGATGGATATGATGGAGCTCTGGACAGTGACAGTGAGGGCTTCAGGTGTCAGGTGTTTCCTATGACGGAATAGCAGGCCTAGCCAGGAGTTAACGGCTTTGGTGTCATGGTCGATGTGGGCAGTGTAGAAGAGGTGAGGATCAAGGGTGATCCCGTGGTATTTAAAGTTTTTGACCTGTTTCAGTGCGGTACCTTGTCTGGTGATAACGGAGAGTTGGAAGTGCTTATGTTTATTATGGGAGCTGCTGAAGATCATGGCCTTGTTTTTTTTTTTTGATTAAGGATCAGTTTGTGCTTTGTGAACCAATTCTCAACCGAGGAGAAACAGAGTTAAAGATTTTCTTGCAATTTCTTTGGGTCTTGGTGTGTGGCATGGATTACTGCATCATCGGCATACAGGGTGATATGTTCAGTGCAGGAGTCCGGTAGGGTGTTAAGGAACAGGTTGAAGAGTAGGGGGCCCAGTATTGAACCCTGGGGGACACTAGAGAGGACAGGTTTGGAATCAGAGTGCACATCCCCGATTTTTACACGCTGGGAGTGGTTTTCAAGATAGCTTTTGAACCAAGAGATTGAATCATTGGAGAGACCAGCATTTTTTAGTTGGCTCAGCAGAAGGGAGTGGTGGACAGTATCGAATGCTTTGGTCAGGTCAATGAAAATACCACCAGTTAGCTGTCCATTGTTGAGGGAACTGTGAATGGAGCCAGCGAATTCGAGTAAGGCAGAGGATGTACTATGACCTTTTCTAAAGCCATGTTGCTGTTTACAGAGAATATTATAATTGTCCAGATGCTCGGTAAGTTGGTCTGCCACTGTACGTTCCAGGGCCTTCGATAGGGGAGGCAGAATGGAGATAGGGCAGAAGTTCGCATGGTCAGTCTTATCACCACTTTTGTGAATTGGGGTAACAGTGGCCATTTTCCATTTGTCTGGGAATTGGCTAAGGGAAAGAAAGAGAGATTAAAGATCTGGGTGAGTGGCCCAAGTACCTCGTCAAGCATTAGGGCCAGTAGTTTGAGGTCAAGTGTGTCATTGCTTGTTCTAGATTTGCTGATGGCTTTGGCAACGTAGTTTTGGACTTGATGTTTCTTTAGTGCTTTAAAGTAGAAAGGTGGGTGACAGGCATGGGTGGAGGAGTTGGGGGGGTGGGAGTTGCCGTATCTTGGAAGAAGTCAGAGGGGATAACGCTGCTAAGGTCAGTGAAAGCAATGTTAAAAGTGTTTACAATAGTTTTAGGGTCGAGTGTAGTGTGCCCATTTATGTTGAGTATATTCGGCCAAGATTTTGACTGCTTCCCAGTGACATCTTTAATGTTTTTCCAGAAATACCTCCCATTTCCCCAGGAGTTAGTGAGGGCATTTTTATAGTAGTCAGATTTCTTTTGCCGAATGGATTTGGTGCAGTTGTTCCGTGCCTGTTTATAATTCTGGATGTTGAGTTGCTTACCGGAGTTTCTAGCCAGTTCCCAGAGGTGGTCCCTGGATTTAAGTTTTTTTAGGAGGTCTCCTGACAGCCAAGGGTTACTGAGTGATTTAACTTTACGCCTTTTGAGGGGGGAAAATTTATTACAGGCTTCATTGCAAATGTGAATAAATTGCTCCAGTGCAGTATTAGTATCTGTTGCCTTGAAGATGGGTGACCAGTCCTGCAGACGGAGATGCGATTTGAGGTGGGGTAGCTGACCACGGCGTAGGACTCTGCTGGTGATGATTTTTGGAAGGGGGTTATAGAATTTGTTTGACCAAGTACAGCTGATGGGAGAGTGGTCACTGAGTGAGTCAGGGAGGACTGAGGTTTTCGTGATCCAAGAGGGGTGGTTGGTTAGGATCCAGTTGAGTAGGGTGCAGGTCCCAGTTCTGTAGTTCTTTCTGGTTGCATAGTCAACCATTTGAGTCAGGTTAGCTGATATAATGGAGTCCTTAAATGACCCACTGCTGAGAGCCAATTAATGTTAAAGTCACCAAGAAGGATGATTTCGGAGTCCGATGGGTGGGATTTGACAAAGTCAAGGACAGTGGTTAGACCAGGTCCCTGTTTCTTAGGAGGTATGTAAACAGTGACAACTGTGAGGGTCTTATTGTGGGCGCCTAATAGGAGTCTGATGGGAAGAATCTGAACAGGAGTTGCAGGAAGATTGGAATCAATGGGGTGTCCTTGGAAAGATGGTAAATTAGTTTACACTGATGCAGAGACTGTTTCAGAACCTTCTATGAAACACTATACACCTCAGAAGCCTCACCTTCACCCATTCAAATTGGAAACTTTTAGGCTAAAGCCTCTTTACCTTCCATAGACCACGAAAGTAACAGATAGATGGACACCCCCATACAATAGGAAGAGATAAAGAAGGCAATTTACATAGATACATAGAAATTGTCAGCAGATAAGGACTGCTAGGCCCATCTAGTCTGCCCATAAGCCCTGTAATTGTATGCCGTCACTGACTCTAAGTGATCAATGGCTTTTCATATTTCACACCTTACAGGTGAGAAAGCACCAGGGCCAGATGGCTTCCCCATAGATTTTTCCAAAACCATTCAACAAGATTTACAGAATCCCCTACAAGACATGATGGAAGAGTGTCTAGAGGTGGAAATCCTGCCCCCCATGTGGTCTGCCACTATCACCATTCTTCCCCAACAAGGAAAGGACCCCCAGCAATGCTTATCTTACAGGCCGATTTCATTACTAACAGCTGATTACAAAATCATGGCTCAGGTTCTAGCCAGTAGGTTGGAAAAGGCAGACAGGGGAAGCACAATGTCAGAAGAATGTTAAATGTAGTGTGGCTGCGGGACAGAAGAGGAACGGGGGGGAGGCAGAAGTCCTAAGCATGGAAGCAGAAAAGGCATTTGACTACATGGAGTGGGGGTATATGTTTGAGGCTCTTGAAGAGTTTGGGAATTAGGTAAAATATGCACAGATGGATTAGGAACCTTTATTATCAACTGATGACCCAAATTCTTGTAAATGGTGCCCTTACCAAACCTTTCCAGTTAACCAGAGGTACAAGACAGGGGTGTCCATTCTCACCGCTCCTGTATGTGATGACACTTGAGCCACTGGCAGCAGTAATAAGACAAGATGTCAGACTTGAAGGACTGCACGTAGGAGGGAAAATAAATAAAGCTGCTTTGTTCACTGGCAATCTCTTAGTGTATATAAAAGACCTCAAACAAGGCCTGACTCCTGCAGAATATTTTGACACAGTGTGGGAATATTGCCAGTAACAAAATCAACTAGACAAAAAGTGAAATGTTACTTTTAGGAAGTACAGACCCATATTTTCTAGCGATTGTTCCTTTTCAATTGAAAGTAGACATCTCCCTGAAATACTCGGGTATAAACATACCTAGCAAGGCAGCACACTTTTACAAAGCAAACTATGTCTCCCTCCTGGATAGTGTAAGGAGGGATTGCGAGAGATGGGAAAGTCTCTCTATAAGTCTCTTAGGAAGGGTAAATACAATCAAAATGAGTATTGACCTTAAATGCATACATTCATTCCAAAATCTTCCCATTAGAGTTCCGTAACTATCCTTAAGCAACTTAACAGTGTTTTGCACAGATTTCTGTGGGGTGGGAAAGCCACCAGAATTAAAAGGAGCATACTACAACTACCACTGAAAGAAGGGGTCTGGCAATGCCCAATTTCAAAAACTATTACTGGGCTGCAAAATTGGCATACCCTATAAGCCCCGGGACAAATGGAAGAGGAGCGGTGGTTTACTTCAAGGTTTTCTATCTCCTAATCTTAATAAAAAGGTCCTTCCCAAAGTCACCAACCCTTTCACACATCAACACAGCAACGATATAGAATGGTGCACACCCATGTATTGGCCATAGCAAGGTATTCTCCTCTGATGCACATTTTGCAGAACAAAAGAATGGCTATAATGTGTTTATGCCCTAGGCACTGTTGAGATGGAAAAAAAGCTGGACTGAAGTATGTAGGCAACCTCTTTTATGGGGGATTTCTTAAATCTTTCATGGACCTGAGATAGCAACATGGCATATAGGCAGGAGACTTCTTTGCTTACTTGAGGGTAAGACATTATCTAAATAATAAAACTCCAATATTGTCTCCAGTTGAGGAAATTCTCTGCAGGCCACAGCCCGATAGTACAGTTTTAACAGCTCTGTAGAGACTGTTCATTGACACAGCCCTCACTGCCAATATCAAGGACAAAACAGAATGGGAACAGGATTTAAAAATAAAGATTAATACTGCAACATGGTTTGCTGCCTTTAAACATATCTATAACTGTTCCAATCTCAAACAAGCTATGTAGAATCCAATTTAACTATTTATACAGAGCCTACCTAACTCGCTTTTGCTCCCCTTGGACCCCGGAGCACACAGTCAGGAGCCCTTCGCAAGCAAGGCTCCTCTCAGTAAACCCCCTCACTCACTCCCCTCTGACCGTGGAGCACACAGTCAGGAGCCCTTCGCAAACAAGTTACAGTGTTTTGAAAAACTCAGCATCTTTTACCTGGAGCAGACTGTGTTAAAAGAAAACGAAGCTCTATTCTAAATATTGCTCTCTGCCGACTAGCCTTTACTTAACTGAGTTTGTATTTAATGTCTGTTAGCAGAGTG
Source organism: Neoceratodus forsteri (assembly GCA_016271365.2). Lineage (NCBI taxonomy): Eukaryota > Metazoa > Chordata > Ceratodontiformes > Ceratodontidae > Neoceratodus > Neoceratodus forsteri. The sequence goes on along the minus strand of CM057449.1, from coordinate 939,190,128 downwards.
CCACTAATAGTTTCTGGAAACAGTATCTGTCTAGTGCTTTTAATTGGATTGCATGCAATGCTTTAAGGAATATTTATTAGTGAGATAGCATCTGGTAGCTGCAGCCTGCACAGTGTGTAACATGCTTACTGAATCTGTATTGTAAGCTGAATTAATGCTTTGTGTGCTTAGAGTCACTTGTGAGTTCTTCTCTGTCCATCATCTTTCCTGGGCTGTGCAGCAAATGCACAGTTTGACCCCTTCCCCACCCCTTTGTCCTGGCTTCCCCACCTCTGGATTGTGACCCTTTGTTTTTCTGTTTTTACCTTCAGGCTCTTCTCAGTGAACCCCCTCTCTCTCTCTCTCTCTAGGACTGTGGCACACACAGTCAGGAACCCTTTGTTTACTATTACCAGGAGCAGCCTGTGTGTGGATTGTGTTGGCTCATCGATGCTATGCATTAACTGCCCCACCCACCCTGCATCCCTACATTTATTGTGGTGCATAGGTCATATGATCAACTCAGAATTATCTAAGAACTCAGTTTTCCATTAGCAGGTCATACCTTCCTGCCTCTAGGAGTCACTAGTGAGGCTTTTATTTCCAAGGTGTTTCCCTCTACTCAGGTCATCCTCTTACTCCATCTTCTACCTCTGCCCTCTAGTGAAACCCTCTGGAATCTACATTTATAACCTCTTTTCTTAATCTAGCCAAAGCCAGACTCAAACCCCAAACCTTCTACACTAAAGGCAGGATCTGTAACCACTGCACTATTCCTGCAGTCATACCTTCTTCTTGCATTTCTTGAACTATAGAGTCTTAATCTCTAGTCAAGGGTTAGGTCCTGACAGTCTGACTCTATCACCCCCCCGCTCTCTCACCTCAAATTCTTCCTTTTTCTGTGTCAGGGGTGCTCTGTGCTCATCCTTCACTACGAGGCCAGCTGAGTAAACAATATGGGAATACAATCCTTCGAGATCTCTCTATTAATAGTACTGGTACTACCACGCTCCACTCATTTTTGTTCCAGTATATACAGTAATGATAATGCTGTCACCCTGTCTCGCTTTGAATGGGCCATGAATCTACCCAGTCCAGCGACTGCTGTCCCTCATGGAGAGTTACACATGTTATGGGAGCCTTTACTAATAGAGAGCAACACTTACCCCCTCCCCCCAGCACAATCTAACATGATCATATTAGTTGGCAAAACTGAGAAATCCAGTAAGAATACCTGCACCCAAACACAGGGCTGAAAACTCCAAAAATGGCAAGCTATAAGACTGGCCTGGCTACTCTTAATGCTGTCAGGTAGCATCCATCCAAACTCTGGACCTGGACCAAAAACATCTGCACCACTAAAAAAAATTGGTGCTCTAACAACTGCCTCCATGAATATCTGTAGCCTCCTGGCAAAGTATGACTCTCTTCAGGTATGGATAGCCCAGCATAAACTCAATCTTTTATCTGTAGTGGAAACCTGGCTAACCGCGAGAGTCCCCGATCTGGCAATCCAGCTGGAGGGTTACACTTCCTTTAGGCTGGATAGATCTGGTAAGCACTGTGAAGGTTGTGTCATCTACGTCAGAGACACCCTTCAGAGAAGGGCACTCCTCTCCCAACCACATGTGGAAACACTCGAACACTAGCTGTACAGGTCCAACTTGGATCCCATGGAAAATGCCTTACGCTAGTCTGTGTGTGTGTATATGTATATATATATATATATATATATATATATATGTATGTATATGTATACCATCTAAACAGCAGTCAGTAGGCTTTAAAGTAACCCTTGACTACCTCACCGGACTCTGCCATAACTCAGAGATTCTAGTGCTTGGGGATTGTAACGTAAACTGGTTATCCCGAGGTAGCACCCTACAAAGATGTCATCTCTTCAATTGACATGATCCAACTAGTGGCATCCCCCACTAATACGAACTTCCGAACTGGAACTAGCACAATACTTGACTGGTTAATAACCAATATCCATGAAAGAATAGCCCACCCAGTTGTTCTCCTAGATAGTATTAGTGACCACTCCCCAATCCTCTGTACCTGGTCGAATAAGACACCCAAAACCCCACCCAAAACAATCACATCTAGATTACTAAAGTTAGAGCAGCTAGGCTCACTTAAAGTGCACCTCTGTCAGCAAGACTGGTCAGCTATCTACACTGCTAAATATGTCAACATTGTGCTTGAGCACTATGTAAACACCTTCAATGCATCCTGCAACATCTATGCTCCCTACAAAAAACAGAAAGTAAAGGGATCATGCAAATCTTGGATTACTCCTTCTCTCCTTGAACAAATAAAGGAAAGAGATAACCTCTGGCACAAGGCTGAAAGTTCTGGGTCCACATAGATATCCAAAGCTATAAAGCAGTCTGAAACAAATACACCTGGGCTATTCACATAGAGAAAAGCCAGTACTTTAAACAGGAGTTAAACAGCTCCTGGGGAGATAGCTGACATTTTTGGGATATATAAAAATCTTAACTGGGAAATCTAGCAAATCACCTCCTTCTATGCTCAGTGTAAATGGTAATATGATCCAGAATGCTAAAGTGATTTCCAACACCTTCAATAAGGCCTTTACAGACCTCAGTGGTGTACTTTTCCCAGACTTCCTCGACCCCCGGTGTGACACTAACCTCAAGAACAATACCAGTCCTCCCGAAACTCCACCTCCCTTTTCGACCTCAAAATTGTCACCAAATCTGAGGCCAAAAAATACCTCACAAAGGCAATTGGGAAAGCAAGAACCAGTAGTGACACTTTAGACCTCAAATTAATCACACTCACTTTGAATGAGATACTCTCTCCCCTAACCTGCACCCTGAATCTTTCACTAATACCTGCCAAATTCCCCAAGATCTGGAAAAAGACTATGGTCACTCCTGTCTTTAAAAGTGGGGATAGAACCAACCACACTAAATACCGGCCAATTTCCATACTCCCCCGCCATTGAAAGTGCTTGAAAGGATCATCAGCGACCAGCTTGTCGACTACCTAGATGAGTACCAGCTTCCATGCCAGCAACAGCATGGGTTCAGGAAACAGCACAGCACTACTACTGCACAGGTTGAGTTCACTGGCTTCATCCATGATGCTCTACACCATGGACTCATAGTAGGAGCTATCTACATCAACCTAACCAAGGCTTTCAATATGGTCAACCATGAGTTACTTCTAAGTCAGTTGACCTATACTGGTCTCTCTACAGAATCTGTGGGGTGGTTCCAGAGCTACCTTACAGGAGGCACACAACAAGTAAAAATACTAGACGTTTAATCAGATCACTGTAATGTCACAACCAGGGTTCCCCAAGGCTCAATCTTGGGCCCCCTACTTTTCAGCCTATTTCTAACAAACCTACCAATGGCCTGTCCAGACAGTATCCTCTTGTATGCTGACAATGCAGTGCTGTTTTCAAGCCATGCTAACCCCGATGCTCTTGAAAAACAAATGCAGGCTAACTTCTCAGAAGTGGACTCATGGTTACTAAGCTCCAAGCTCCTTCTAAACTACAGGAAGACTAAGACCATGCTTTTGTCCTCTTCACACAACAGACACAGATCATATCACCTTAAAATATGAAACAATTGTAATGATGTGCTGGAAATGGTCCAAAGTTTTAAATACCATGGGGATCACCCTAGATAGCTCACTCTCCTTCACACAACATGTTAATCTAGTAGCAAAGGTGGATGACTCAAGATTCAGCCAACTATATAGGCACTAGTAATGTCTAACTGACAAGGCCCTTAAACTCACAATAACTAGCTCAATCCTGTTGGTTATTGGCTATGGGCTGGTAGTCTATGGGACAGCAACTGACACTGCTCTCCTGAGAATCAAGATAACCCTAAACAAAGCCTGTAGGCTTATCTTAGGGGCTCACAGTCTAACGCATACATGTGAGCTTTACTCCCAGTCTGGTTGACTCGCCCTGGAAAATAGGGTCCAGTACCAAGTTTGCCTGCTAGCAAAGAAGACCACTCTAGGTCTCACAACCCCAGGGGTTCAAGGCCTCCTCTTCTCATCCAACAGCAACAGAAAAACTAGGGGTGCAAGTAGTAAGTCTCTAAAAGTACCCTTCCATCATACCTCACAAGGGCAATGATCATTTGGGTACAGGGCCCATAAATGGCTTAAATTCCTTAACACTGATCTCCTAACCGAGACTAAACTCGGCCCATTTAAGGTGAAACTAAGGGCCTACCTTGTCAACAACAATAACTGTAACTGCTGCCCTAATTCCCAGCTCTTCTTTACTCTTGGGTCCTCTGTTTTATCCACAGCACAAACTGGCATAGCACTATCAGTTTGGCTCCCTCACACACCGGAAGTACTTCTCTTCCACAACTCTCCTAACTTTTTTAATGACAAGGCTCATTTGGGCTGCTTCTACTCTCTGTACCAATCCCCCTATACCTCTGCAGGCTAGTCTGATGGTTCCTCCTCTTTCTGTCACCTGTTTTTTTGACCAGTCTTTGCTAATCTCCAGTTCTTTTACTCCCCTCTTATTACTTCCCTCCCCTCTCTTGCCTCCTACTTCTATATTCCGACCTAGGTAGTTAACTCCTCTGACACATTGATTTGTAAAGTGACTGTTACTTGCTGTGTTATGTAACAATGTCTTGTCATTATTTTATGCAATGTATGTACTTAATCCTTTAATTGTTTACATTCTATGCAATGTTTGTATTGATGTCCTTCTCATGACGTGGAACCTCTGTAAATGAGCTCATGGGTCAACGGTATTATAATCTGAGAATTAATGAATAAATAACTCCCTCTAAACTACAGTCATACTATATCTGAAATTTGTCCCAGGTGCCATGTGGGAAGAGGTGACTTTTTATATATGGCCTTAACATATTCCAAGATGGCACCATCCTGGCATAATGTCCATACTCAAATGCAAGAAGTGCTAAATACGACCCTACCACATTCTCCTCTCAAATTTATGCTGGAGGCTGAACTCAAACTAGCTAAAACTCTAAACGCACATAGACTGTGGGACATAGCCTTTGTGAATGGCAGGAAAACAATTGTACAACACTGGAGTAGTGACACACCACCCATTATAGCTCACTGGTTAAATAACCTACACTTATGTATGAAAACTGAGAGCTATCAGCTTACAGCAAACACTCAAGAAGGTCTGTTCCATAATACCTGGCATCCCCTCCTCGACGTAATTGAAGAGGGCATCAGAAGTGTCTAAACAAAGAGTTAGGCTTTTGACTATACAGCAAGATAAAACAAGTCTCAGCTTATTATCAGTGCAAACCTAAGATAGTTTGCTTATCATGTCACTTTAAGGCAATGCAACCTTGATAGTGTGGGTATCTAAGAGGCTTCAGGTCAGTCCTTTGTTATGTTATGTTATGCATTGCAGCTTTCTTTGCTCTCTGTGTAAAGCCATAAACACTAAACATTTGTCTTACCATTTTGATCTGTGCAAGTTACTAAGGTCAATAACTGATTTTGTATATACAATGATTTGTCAGGATGTGTTGTACCATGATGTGTCAAGATGTAGTGTACCATGATGCTGTAAGTATGCAGCTACTTCAATAAAATATATCTACAAAAAAATTCCAGTTGTGAGTGACTAAATCCCCCTTATCAAATGTAATACTTAGAATGGTGAAAGGACCGTCCTCCAGTTTGATTCCTCCAATCCACTAGAGAACCTGTGTTATGGGGCCTATTACCATTATATTGCTTTTAACCAAATTTACTTCAGAGTCACTAACCAAATTTACTTCAGAGTCAGAGTATTCACCAAAATCTTACATGCACTGTAATGTGCTTTCTCCTGAAGATACAGCTAGAACCAGCAGGCATGCATCATCTACATATGCAACCATGTACTGCAGTATGAGGCCTATAGGAGGTATGAATATTTCTTACAGCTGCATGTTGCTCTATTTTCCTTAATACTGGTTTTAGTCCAAATATGTGTAGTAGAGGACTTTGTGTGCAGCCCTTCCAAACACCTTTCAGTATCCAGCAAGGCCTCCCAATTTAACATTAATCATGGGGCTGTGTGATTGTTTCATATAACCTCTGTAGCCACTGGATGGATTTGTTTGGGATGCCATATTTCCTCAGAACCTGAAAAGGAAAAGAACATGAAATGCAGTCAAAGGCCTTGTCCTGGTCAAGGGTCAGGAGAAGGTCTTCCGCCTGATCTTTGTTACAAAAATCCATCCGGTCTCTAAACACCAATAGACCATCCTGCATTCTATGACCTGGCAACAAGCAGGTTTGTGATGAGACTATGAGATTCCCTGACACACTAGTCAAGTGTTTACACAAAATATTGGCTATAATTTTCCAATCCAAGTTTAAAGGAGGACTGTCAGCAATCTGAGCATATTCACTGTTGTCTGTTGTTGTCCCTAAATGTAATTCGCACAGTGGGTAATAAATCAAATCAAATTTATTTTTAAAAAGGTGCCTTTCTGTAGTTCAAGGCACCTGTACATACAATAAATATCTCATCAATCAATAAATTTCATAAAAATATGCCAGTATATAAAACCATAAAATATAAACAATAGAATCAACAGTTACTAAAGAATAACAGCAACATTATACTTCATCACAGAAAGCCAGGCTAAAGAGGTATGTCTTCAATTCAGCTTCAAAACTTTGGACGGTCAGGCATTCTCTTATCCAACGAGGTAGAGAATTCCACAGGGTAGAGGATACAAATGCAGATGAATGGGTCTCAGATGTTTGTAAACTCACCCTGTGAATCTCTAGCAATCCCTCGTCAGTGGATCAGAGAGGCTGAGAGAGGTGGTAGGGAGAAAGGAGATCTTGCAAGTAGCGGGGTCCCTGGTTGTGTAGGGCTTTATAGGTCCCAAGTCACTGAAAAATTATGTTTTTGTAATCTGGCATGTCCCTCCTCTATTTTCAGTGTTTGAGTGACAGCCTTTACTGGAAGTGAAGTCAGCGATGGGCTACACTCTTTGTCTGCCTATTTAGCTACATTAAACCCTTCTGGTAGCATGTTCTTTAAATACAAACATCTGGCAATAAATAATTGCAGATTTTCTTTCTAACTCCAGCTTGTCTATGAAATACAGGTCAGTGTTCTATCCTTATCTTTGTTTTTGATTTCTTCTCATTTGTTTTCAGTACTTTGTGGTATCATTGCTGGTCCTCTGTATGTGCCTAAATGGATAGTGTTAGCCCAATTAAGTTTATTCTCTTGTTTTCCTTTCTAAGAAATTGTTATGTGTCTTGCAACATGTCCTTGTATGTTTTTTAAATTTCCTATTGAGTGATTTTTGCAGCTGATCAAGTTTTGTTACATTCCTGAGTGTATTTTTAGAGCTGGGCATGATGTCTGTAAACTCGTCTTTGGCAATCTGTACAATGCTAGTCCATTTCACATTCACGCTGGCCAGTACCCTGTCTGGAGTGCAAGCTTTTAATCATATGCTCGGATTGCATGTAAATCTTTAATTTTTCATGATCAATTTTACATAATCTAAGAGTATGTGCAGGTACTCACTGCTGTGTGTGTGTCTTTAGGTGTGACCAGTTTGTTTCCCCAGTATGGCAGCTGTAATATTGTGTCCCATTTCTTACTTCTGTGCTTGCAGCCCATAGGTGAACTTCAAAGGATGTGACAAGCCTTTGTATACTGTAAGGCTAGAAAATTGGCACATGCTAGACAGACTAGATGATGAATCCAGTGGCTTTTGCAGCAGCGCAGCATATTTCACTCCAGCCAGTTAATGTATTCACATACAAAAAAAAACATAAAACTGTAATTTAGCTGCAACTTAGTTGTTATACTAGGGTAACATATGTTCTAAATTTTCAGCAAAACAGCAGCCACACAGCATTTGTCAGTCTGTAATTCACAGAAAATCAGAACAGTGTAGCTGTAGAGGGAAATAGAGTAGTATAAAATTCAAAACTTGCTGCAGTAGTGTATGTTCATATTGCGTACTCTATTCACAACAATCCCCTCTAACAGAAATGCTGGCACCATTTGCTCCAAATACCTTAGTTGATTAGTGTACATTTAAATGCACAGTGGCTATAACTTCAAAAGATGTGACAAGTCTCTATTTGTTGTAACAGGTAAAAAATCGGCACCTGCTACACAGAATAGATCTCTTCAGCAATACAGCTGCCAAACAGAGCATTTCAGCTAGTGATCCACAAAAAAAGGAAAACATAAAACTGCAACTTAGCTGTTGTAGTAGGGTAAGTTCATATAAAGCTCAGGTTCACTGGTTGTACCAGTGTTCATAGAAGATAGCAATTCAACCCGTGTAAAACACATAAGGGCAGTGCATGATGAAACAACAGAAAAACCAAAATACCATTCCAACAACATTCCAGTTAACTCTCTCTCTATGCTTGTAGCCCATATATATTCAGAACTGCTAACTTCTGGGGAGATGTTGCTTTTTATAACAAGTAATTGTCAATGCAAAATGTTTGTTTGCTGGTATTAGCATTAGAAATGCAGGAGTTAGACAGATGCAGAATAGGAATGGCAGTGAAGTATTGAACTTCACGTCAACCCCACCTCCATCCTGTAGAGATGGGCAGGCATTGGGGTAAGTATTTGGGTTGCCATCCATGATGGTCATGCCATGTCACCTCACCCTGTTCTGCAGACACTGACACATGTTGAGGTGTGCCTTGGGGTGTTTGGCTTTACAGTCACCCCATTCCATAAAGACATATGCTGAAATGGGTGCAGCATAGGACAATGGGGTGAAGTCTGAGGCTGAAGAATCCAAGGTACACCTTGATGCCTGTCAGTGACTGGGGGGTGCGGGTGGGATGGCATGAGCAGTACAGTAGGCAATGCAAAGGCACACCCTGATGCCTGTCAGTCTGTACAGGGTGGGACATTATGGTTAGAAACCCTAACGCCCCGGGCATTTGTTGGTATTTGCACTACAAATTTTCAACACAACCTTTTTGTAACCCCATCTCATGAAAGCATTTGGGACCTCTTCTCATGAAAAGTGGCAGTGTGATTTTGTCAATGTGTCCAGAACTTTGAGTTTCAACAGCGACCGTGCCATTCTGCGCCACATGTACGAAAACACAAATCGGCCAAGATGTGAAGAATGACAGCTGTACCATCCATATGGAGGTGTGAAGAGATGGCAATGTTGAAAATCTGTTGTGGGAATATAAAAAAATGCTCACACTTCCAAGCATAGTGTACGTGAAAACTGCGCAATGCATGCACATAACACAGTCATTTTATGGACTTTCGTCACCAAATTTTCAACATAGGCATTTTAGGACATCAGCTCATGCACAGTGTCACTGTGATTTTCTTAATCTGTCCTGAATACTGATTTCCCACAGTGACCACACTATTCTGTGCCAGAAGTGCGAAAATACATTTCAGCCAGGATGTAAAAAATGACAGCTATACTGTTCATAAGGAGGTGTGGAAAAATGGCAATGTTGAAAATCTGGAGTGAAAATATTACAAATGTGAAGCTGAGCGTGCGGAACCGCGCAATGCACGCCAGAACACAGTCATTTTATGGACTTACGGCACAAAATTTTCAACATAGGCATTTTAGGACCTCTGCTAATGAACAGTGTCACTGTGATTTTCTTAATCTGTCCTGAATACTGATTTCCCACAGCAACCGCGCTATTCTGCGCTGGAAGTGCGAAAACACATTTCAGCCAGGACTTGAAAAATGACAGCTGTTCTGTTCATAAGGAAGTGTGGAAAAATGCAAATGTTGAAAATCTGGAGTGAAAATATTGCAAATTCGCTAAGTTATGAGCATGTGTAGTAACTATGCAACACACTCGAAAAACAGTAATTTCTTGGATTTTTTTCCACTGAATTTGCAACATAGACTTTTTGAGAGGCCACCTCATGAACACTGGCACTGTCATTTTGTTAACTGGTCCCAAAAGGCAATTCCGTGCAGTGACCACAAAATCACCTTTCGGGATGGAATAACATCATGACAGTGGGAGAATTCATGAGGAGGGGTCCCAATAACCCTATGTTGAAAATTTGGTGCCAAAATTCCCAAAAATGCCTGTGATATGCAACAAAGTTGAAAAAAACCCTATTCATGCTATTATACAGCTTACCGGCATTTCTTCAGTTCACGGTCGGCTTTGAAGAATGAAGACGTGTTTCTGGTCCACCGAAGATCATCGCACTGGGCTCTGGATGTATGTATGGGGTGAGGGGGGTGTGGGGAGGCAGAGTGCGCAGAGGGTGGGCACAGGTTGGGGGCAGAGCCACCGGACTCAATGAGAGACCGTTTTCTGATTTACAGGGGGGAAAATAGCATCACTGGATGGTTTTATTTCTTCACAGGGACATTTGGCACACTGGGGTGGGCTCTCAGTGTGCCACCTGAGTGTTTTTGTTGAGGGGCTGTAGCCGACGGGGGTTGGGCACCCCCGTCGGCACATACGGGAGGGCAAGAGCCGAGGGGGATTAGGCAATCCCTCAACACAAAACCAATGTTTTTTGGGGGGGAACATTATGCTGATGGGGAGTGGACTCCCCCATTGGCAAATTACACTTGGAGGGATGAAGTCGATGGGGATTGGAGCCCCAGTCGGCAAACAAAAACTGTTTTGGGGGCAGCACATGATGCCGAGGGGGATCGGGCACCCCCTCGGCACTAGTGGCATCTAATATTGTCTCTGAACATGGCAGCGGCTTGCCACTGCATTCATAAACAATATTACACTAGATAACGTTCTGTCCAGCAATGATGGATCACTCCCTTATTGCAGTGGAATGGATGATGCTGCAGTGATGAGGTAGCCCCTGATTGCTGCGGCAAAAACATTATAACTTGGTGGCACTTTTGGAAGCCAGAGTCATCAGCACACTGTGCCTCCATTGGTCCACCAGTGCTAAGCCCCCAAATACAGTGCCTCCGTTGGCTGCCACAGTGCCTTTCCTCCACTTCCCACTTCTCTCCTAAGCTGCCACATAATGTTTCTTGCACATGTGCGCAAGCAAACATAAAAATGGCATTGAAAAAAGGTACTGGATTCACCATCTATTCTGTGTAGCCGGTACCAATGTTCTAGTTGCTGCAACATATAGAGACTTGTCATATTCATTGAAGTTACAGCCCGGTGTGCATTTAAATGTACAATAATTGACCAGGGTGTTTGGAGCAAATAGTGCCATCATTTCTGTTGCAGGGGATTGTTGTGAATAGGGTACATAACATGAACATACACTACAGTGGCTAGTTTTGAATTTTATATTACTCTATTTCCTTCCACCAGAGCTACACTGTTCTGTTTTTCTCTGAATTACCAGTTGACAAATGCTGTGCGGCTGCTGTATTGCCAAAAATAGACTGTAACACCTTTTGTCTAAGTCTACAAGCATTTTTGTGCCCCATCTACCTTCTTGAAGAATTGTGTTTACAATCTGTCCTGAGTGGTGAAATATAACTTGCAGAGCAAGGTGTCTATGAGTATAATCTATACAGACTTTATTATTTGAAAAGATCTGGTCCTGTGTTGGTGCTGACTTTCTAGCTGTTACAGCATACAAATAAATCTAACACAATTATATATGAAGCAGGCTGGCTTCTTAGACTATATATAGACTCATTTATTAATAGAGACATTTTATTATTTGAACAGCCAGATTTTGGCTCTGTGTCACCTTAGTCTGGAAGGGGACGAGCACAATACACATTGCAGCAGACCACGTTACAGACCACCAGCTCAGTTCTAAAGTAAAATACTGTCCCAAACCAGGAACCAATACAACACTATCAACATCAGGAATTTAAAAACATGTAGTCATTATTAAATGTATTTTTTTAAAATACAGTGAAAAAGGTGAAGTGGAGGAACCCGAGTTCACTCTAACTGACACAGGTGATACTCAGAATTCAGTGCACATCAAGACACTCTAAAAGCACTGCGGATTTTAGACTTTGTAAAGTACTGTAACTGATTAGTGCTTTGAAAACAGGGAAGAGTAAAGAAAGAAGCAAAGAACTCAAAACCGGTACAAATGTTTATTGAAAGCATCAAAAAGTGCTACATGCATAGACCACCATCCATTTACATCCACTGTTTCAACACTGTTGCAGAGATCGAAGCCTGTTAGTGACATCACAGCATGGGTGTAGGCAGGCATACTCCAAGCACTCCATGGTGTGCAATTTTATTTAAGGGAGTAGCAAATAGGCTCTCAACTGCTTACTTTTTCCATGAAAACTAACAAAGAAAATACTGAACCTTTCTGTAATTTTATTCATAGGAGTCGAAACTAGAAGGACTGGTCACTAATACTCTCTTTGCATTCCAAGGACAATACAACTTTGCAGGCTCTGGGCTGGTATGTGGGTGTCTTAGGGAACAATGCATGGCAACAACCACTGTCATGATATTGTCTGGCTACACCCCGGGGGGGGGGGGTAGCTCACCCTAACAAGGAGGGGTGGGGTAGCAGTGAGTCCACTTGGTGTGCAAATCTGAAATCCCTGGCTACACCCCTGCCTCAGGGCAGGTCACATTAATGCACATCTGCAAGAATGGAGCTGTGCAGGTGCCCAAATTATACAGCCAAGGCAGGCATTAAAAAGATTTTAAGGAGAGGCATTCACTAAACAAGGGTCAGACAGGGATGAACAGGTAGAAAATCTGCCTGGGGATCAGGACATCAATCCTGACATTGTTGATAATTCCCCTTTAAGAAACACATCTACCACCAACTGTGGATATCCCCTCTATCTCCCTTTTTATACAATAAATTAATGCCCCATTTGCTACTGATTTTCCTTTAATAGCTTTCCCTAACAAAGTGCTAACCACTGTAAATAGTTATTTTAAAAGAAAGAAAGTAACTTTTTATATCAATAATAAACCTGAAAGGCCATCCTATCCTGGTGATACACAAGTATTTAAGGAATTAATGGCCCATTGAAACTCACTCCATAATTTCTTTAGTTAAGTTAGTCACACCTAAGGGTAAGGGCTGTTGAAATGTCATATCTGTAAAGAAATCTTCCAAATCGACTTCCACTGGTGCCATGAAGCTAAACAATAAAGTCTTTTCCTGCACTATAGATTAAATGTTTGTTTGGCCTGTCTGCAAATTCCCATCCCTATCTTGTAAAGAATAAAAAAATCTACTTTGCACCCTTTCTGTGCAACTCTAATAAGGATTCACCCGCTGGGCTTTGCCTTTTGTACCAAATTTTTGCTCAAGGGGCAAAGAGTTAGCCCTGTTACTTCATCTTCTGTTTCAGTTTATTGATCTTGGCAATACAATCTGCTCAAATTTCTGTTGTAAGGGACAGTAATTTTTGAAGCTGCATTAGTAGAGATACATACTTAAGGTGTCTGTCCTTTTGAACATTCACAGTTTGCTTTTCAAAGAAGGATTGCAGGTCTAATTTAGTATCCTCCCACCAATCAAGAAGGTCCTCATATATGTCAGATACTGATTGTCTAGTCACTAGAAGGGAAGACAATTTCAAAATACATTTTGGATTGTTTAAAAATGAGTTGTTGAATCTCCACTCCTCTGGTTTCTGAGGAGAATTTGTGGGAAGGCCTATGTATATGGCAATTAGTCTGTGGTTGGAGGTTTCAAATAGTAGGGAATATGCTTTTGAGAGAGTAAGCCATGGGGATATAAACCAGAAATCAATACTGGTGGAAAAGGATCCTTTAAAAAATGCATGGCCTCATTTAGTCAAGTATAATATGAAGGCACCTTGTAGTCCCATAGTTTTATTCTTGTTTTTCAGAAACAACATGCCACTAAAGACCTTCTCCATACTGCCTCACCTGTCTGAAAGGGTTAAACGAGTTAAAATTATCACAAACGGAATACCTCTGGTTGTGTAAAGGAATGGTTAAACTTATTTAAATAGGCCAACCCTAGTCACTTTCGACTGAGGTGCATAGTTATTGGGCCCTATGTATTAAGGTGCGGGTTGCTTGTGTGAGTCCATGGCACGAAGGCAACTCTAAGTCCCTGAACCATGCATCAGAGGTCCCATGGATCCCCTGTGGCAGCATGAAAAGGATGTGCATCCCTTCTACACCTGATCCCCCCGGCCAATTGCGCAGCTACTCATGTGGATGGTCTAGAGTCATGTCAGGGGGTGTGCTCGCACTCTGCATGATGTATGAAGATGTGAAGTACCAGGCAAGGGGGGTACAGGATATGGTAGTGGGGACCCTGCTGTTTCTTTTGTGCTCCCCTCCAAATGACACCCACCGGCTGCGGCGGGACAGGCCATCTCTCCCCCGTTCTGCCCCAGTCCACCTAGCTACCAGGAAGGCTGGGTACAGCCATTTGGGCACTCACCCATATTTTACAATAATTGTAGTCCCACGCCTCCCAGAATCCCCTGCTTGTGCAGGGCAGGGGATCCACTATGGAACCCAGGATGGTCATCCAAATGGATGCCTGCCTATGTCCCTTTATCTGCCCCCTCAGATCATGCATGTCAGGGGGCAGGACTGTGGACAGGCACCCTGTGGGGGCACACAGTTGTGCATACATTGGACTCTGTGCCTGTACCTGGGTGCATAGCTACATGGGCCGGGTACAAGTGATTTGCACATACCTGGACTACATTACTGCATAACTCCCATTTACCTTGGATTATGCTGAAGGTAAGTAATATCCAGGATTATCACCCTGTCTGGTATCAGGTCTACAAGCCCCTGAACTGAGATGCCTAGAATTTGAAAAACGATCCCCGCTCCTGAGCATGCAAACTCTCCTATGGACCAGAATGACAGTCCAGTACATCAATTTCTCATTGCCCTAGCAATATCCCCTCTAGTATGGAATCTGATGTCTTAGACAAAAATTATCTCACTCTTCAGATCCTGCAGAATGGAGAAAGTCATTAGACAGCAAGATTGATTTTTTGATACTATTCACATTTATGGATGCTAAATTTATATTAAGTTTCCCCATCAGCAGAGTAAGTAGACAAGAAAAACAATCCTCATTTCTTATGTTTTCTCTGCTCTTTGCCCGTGTCATTGCTTCACTTTGCATCTTCTGGAGCAGCCAGAATCCATTGATGTCACCCTCTGCCTTCGCTAACTGGTCAGGTTACAAAGACATTACTGAGGACTGGTCTGAGTACTCTTCTGTGTCCCCCACTCCCCAAAAAAAAATGTCTATAATGAGAGGACATTGTAAGGCTGTACCCTTCCTCCTCTCCTCCTGATAACCATGTGAAATTTTTCTATCACGTGGGTCCAAGGAGGAGGCATTCCATCTTTTTTTGAGGTATAATGGACTAATCTTGATCCATGTCCTCTGGAGTCTGCATTTCTGACACCTGCAGTTGATCAGTCAAGCCTGTTTGTATTGCAGTAGTACCCCTTTCTGGGGGATAACTTCAGGATCAGTGGGACACATTTGGAGCAACCTCTGCATTTTACTGAGAGAGGGTGTCTTGTGGGGTTGGATCAGGGGGACAGTTATGAAATCTTTCTGACTGGCTAGTGGTGGACGGACCAGGCATAGGAATAGGCGAGGAAGGATGCTGCTGGGGTTGCAGTCTTTGATCTTCTTGTCCATATGTGGCAGTGAGTCTTTTTGGACTTGTTTTCTGGGCTGTATTAACATAGCAGTCCTGCTTTGCCAGGTCCATAAGGTCATCTTTATTGTGTGATGTCCATGGGCAGGTTTTAAAGGAGTGCCATTTATCATCACACAGACTGCATCTTATTGTATTTCTGCAATGGATACTGATGTACCCACTTCTCCACAAAGGTTACATTTTACCTGATCACAGGCACATGTTAAAATGAAAGCAGGAGCCCCAATGAAGTCAGGCCTTAGGCTGCTAGCATAGAAAACAAAACCACTATCCTTCCCCAGGTAAAAATAATTTGGTAGGTGTTTTAAACCAGTGTCAGTTTGCAATAATTGTTCCCTTGCACCCCCTTCCCCCCATGTTCTCTGAATCCATGACTGGTTCAGATGAACCCAGAACTGCGCATTTGGTTTTCAGCCACTTTAGAATGTCACTAATGTTCTCACCCTCATTCTTGACAAGTATAATAACTGTATTTAAGGCAGGTTGTGTTAAGGGGATCCCTTAGAAAGGGGGCTATAATGGAGAGAATGTTACTTCCTGATGATGTTTCCAGAAATGTTCCAGTCCATTGGTGGTCTTGAAACTGATATCAGATGTTGTGTCTTCAACAGCGTGCATCAGTGCATAAATTTCAGCTGTCTTTTAATAGTGTGCATGGTACAAAATCCTAGCTGGTGCATCCTCCATACCTCCAGCTTTATATTTTAATTGTACCACTTTCTATCTTTTTGCCAGCTCAGCTCACATCTAAAATAACTAATGGAGACAATCCTGAAAGAGAGTCTGATGACCTTTTTGGAAGACAATGGACTCCAGGACAGTCAGCAACATGGGTTCATCTCAGGGAGATCCTGCCGAGCCAACCTAGTTGAGTATTACGATTGGGTGATGAGGGAACTGGACAAGGGCCATGCAGTGGATGTCCTGTATTTGGACTTCAGCAAGGCCTTTGATTTGGTGCCTCATGGGCAGTTGGAGGGAAAGTTGTAGTATGTGGGGGCGAGGACAAAGATGGTGAACTGGATTGTAAATGGGCAGAAGGCAGGCAGGAAAAGGTGGTGGAGGAGGGCAACTCTCATACCCAAGGGCTGTGATGAGTGGGGTTCGACAAGGCTTGGTACTGAGCCTGGTGCTGTTTGGGATTTTCATATTGGGTATCTCACATGGCATCAGGAATAAGATCAGTCTGTTTGCAGATGATACAAAGAAGGGGGTGGTGGTGGTGGATGACACAGTAGGGTGACAAGGGCTACAGGATGGCCTAACTAAACTGGAGGAGCGGTCGGAAACATGGCAGTTGGGGTTCAATGCTAAGAAGTGCAAGGTGCTGCACTTCAGAGCAAGGAACCATGGGAGGTGCTACCATCTGGGAGGGGTTCAGTTAGTTAAAATTTTATTTTTATACAGGATAAAACTTTAGGTCCAAAGTAGGGCCTATCTACAAAGTTGTCCTGTGTGCATTCATACAGACAGTTATCAATAAAAGTTAATATTTATGCATAAAACATATATAAAAATTAGACAACTGTTAACAATAAAGAGAACATTTAGAGGACAAGATGAATTTATCAGTAACATGCACCTTCTTGATGGTACAGCATGTCAATTTTTGTCTTAAAGGTGGCAAGCTTGTTTGATTTCTTATTGTTCGAGGAATTTGATTCTATTGAACTGCAGCTGAATAGTTAAAGGTCATTTGGCCAAATCTAATTCCTATTTTTGGAATATTAAGACCTCTGTGAGTAACTTTCCTGAGCTGATATTGTAGCTTCTTATTTTCCTGTGGGATACTTAGATTTCCCTTAATTAGACTTTTCTTTCCCTTACCTTAAATATCAATAATGAATATTGCTTTTTTCACTTTGTATGCAAACTGTCCCAAGCCAATCGATTGTACGTTACACAGAGGTGAGTTTGAAATGGGCATCTCAGGACAAATCTGGCCAGCCAATTGTATACCTTGTCCAGTCTGTCTAGTAGTTTAGATCCAGCAAAGCCATTGGCTAGATTTATGTACTCCAGGATTGGGAGAATAAATTGATTTGCTATTGTTTTCCAAGTATGAAAAGGCACTATTGAGTATATAGAGTAAACTTCAAACAGCTTTTAATGAGCTGCAGGCCTTTTTTGTCAACAGTAAATTAATTTTGAATGCCAAAAAAACTCAATCTATATTGTTCAATAGATCTAACAGGGTTCGGGAGGACTTGGCACTGGAGGTGGTTGCCCTAGATCCAACAAGTATGGTCTTATAAATATCTGGGTCTATGGCTGGATGATTCCTTGCATTAGGATACACATATTAATAACTTGATTAAAAATGTAGGGAAAAGATTAGGAGCCCTATATAGGGTAAGGTTCTGTGTGAGTTTGGTTACCCATAAGACGGAGTAGTGGAATCTACGATTATTCCTATATTTAACTACAGAGACATCCTTTATTCCAGTGGAAGGAAAAAAGATCTTGCTAAATTAGAGGCCTGTTATGGAAGCTTGGCTAGATTCCTACTGGGGGCCCCACATTTGACCCATAAGTGCCACTTGTATGATACATTGAGGTGGCCAACTTAAATGAAAGAAATAAAGAGCACCGAATAAATTTTATTTGTAAGGGTTTTCTATGTAAACTTCCAGGGTGGGATATACAGAAATGTGCCAAAGTCCAGTGAAAGTCTGGCACAGTGCAACTCAGATGTGTCATGGCAAGTTGGGAGCCATATTCAGAAGATGCACCACCCAAAATTCTGCAGCACAAGTCAACTGAATATGGCAAAGATGCATCACGGCACAACCAGAGATGCGCCGGCATAACCATGGATGCGTGGAGCAAACCTGAGCATAAACCCATTGAGCAGGGCAAGAGCCACAGGCTTCAGGTACACATAAGTAAGCAAACATACGGCAATGGCCACAGGCCCCCCCCAGCAGGGCACACCCATAAACACAGAGGCATGGACCCAGAGGGCACACAGGGCACCAGGGGAAGGTGCACATAGAACTCAAGCCCACAAACCATGGAACATGCTCCTGGCCAAAGATCTACCTCCCCAGCCATGCCAATGGCAGGGACATGCAACAGACACCCACCAGGCAGGGCCACAGTGCGCCAAGTGCACTGTGCCATGGACTAGGCAAACACAAAGAGCAGGTGACCAGGGTCAAGTGAGGCACAGGCCACCCAGTACCACACAGAGCACCCAGCAAAGTGTGGAGGAGCACCACTGGCCCACCCCCAGTGGACATGTGCACCCCCATGGGCAGACAGCAGTTTAGACGGACAGGTACACAATGTGCATATGTAGACACCAGCCACAATGGCACACATGGCCATGCACAGGACAGGGAAAATGCCAGCATGCCCAGTGACCCATTGGAAAATGGCACAGGGGGACAGTAGGGGACGAGCAGAGACACGGCAATGCACAGCGGAACATAGGCTGGAACACAGACATACTGGATGGCAGAAACTGACTGCCAGGCACAGCAGGACCACCCAAGGTGCCCAGCAGATGTGCAGAGCAGAAGTAGCAACCCACACAACTCTGTGGCACCCTCCCTCCCACCACCCCCCATACCAGTCCCACATGTCTGATCCATGCCCATACACAGCCCCATACAGTGCCCAGCCCCAGCACCACTAACAGGAGCACATACCAGCCGCCCACCAACCCGACAGTGACAGGAGCCACCAGACATGACCCCAACACCAGCCAATCACCAACAGGAGCACATACCCTGAGCCAACAGTGCCACTGTGGCCCAGGATGTGCCACCCCCCCGTCCTCAGTCCAACCACACCAGACAATGATGAATCCCGGGCACATCCCACCTACCCCATCTGTAGCCCAGTGAGTACAAAAACAGTGCACCCAAGCTAGCCTCGCACAGCAGGAAAGGTAGCCCAACCACCATCTGAGGCCTGCCTGTCAGTATGCCACCAGCCGGTACACAGCGTGGCACCAGAAACAGTCACTGTAGCTGCAGACCACAGTCCATAGATGGCCTGAACAGCCATGGGGATCTGGGGAGATAACCCACCCAAACCACACATGAACACCCACCCCAGGCAGCCCAACAGCAAGCCTGCCATGTCCACCACCTGGCCGCAGTGTCCAGCACCCCACACTCCCTGGACACACAAACAGCCAGGGTCCTACACTCCTGACACCATCAGTGCAAAAATCCCCAGGCACATGGCACAGGCAGGCACCCCCCCACAAGTATGTGTGTGCATCTGTGAACAGTGTGGGCCATGAGCCACAAGGCGGACCATGCCCCAAGACTACAGGGTCCTTGTGGAGAGCCCCCACCCCACAGTGACCACACAGTGACACACCACACCCTGCAGACCCCCAGTCAGACACGCCCTGGACATGTGAAACAGTGCTGGACACAACACAGACCCCATGGGAACACAGCCCATGAACCAACCTGCCCCCCATGGGGACACCATGCACCACACCCACACATCTGCAGCATGGCTCCTCACGCCACATGCAAAGCAGACACGGACACAGGCCTTCAACAACACCAAAGCTTTATAAAAAAGAGCATACAAAACAGGCAGATAACAGGGGGCAGGGATATTGGAGGGGGAGAGGAGGAAGGGAACAGGCTGCAGGGGCTATACAAAACAAAGTGGGACAGCAGGGAAACAGGTTTGGGGAAGTAATGGGGGCTATATACAACACGTGTCACTGTATGTCCCTCTATCTTCGGCCTCTGATTGACCGCTGCAGCCACTGTACGGCCCACCTCAATGCTGCAGTCTCCTGCAGGTGTCTCCTCTGAAGAGCAAGGAGCTGCATCTGTAGCACCATGATCCTCCCTCAATTCAGGACCTGGGAGCATGCAGCCCTCCTGACAACATTCCTACGACCACCATGGGGAAGGAACAAGACAGACAATCAGTGCAATGCCCCAAAGACCCCAGCCCACCCACAGCATGCATTGGAATGTGGGGGCACACACCACTGGGGGACCATAATGGACCCAGGCCTGGAGAGCCACACCAGCCATCCACACAGCACACCACAATGACATGGTGAGACAGACAGGTAGCGCACTGTGCCCTTGTGCGCATGAACCCAGGCACAGAGCACAGGCACCGTCACAGCACACACTGTGGGGGCTTAGTGCATGTCCCCTCCCCTCCGGCAGGCACAACGCCACCAATGTACGTGCAACAGTTGTATGTACAATTGGTGGTGTGCCACCCATGGCCATGCAGGCATATGGCCGTGGACACCATGCCCGGCCCTCTACCCACAGCAATACAACTGGGACACGAAACAGCATAGTGGCCACATTTACCTGCCATGCTGCTCCCAGCTGGAACTGCCCTCTGTGGCCTACCACAGCCACTAGTACTGTCTGCCACCACCCTGTCCCATCTGCGGTCCTCTGGCCCTGTGGAAAGCATGAAGAGAGGTGGACATGAGTATACAAGCACACATGGAGAGCCCCCCACCACCACACATCCAGCATGTTGCTTGGCATGTCCCCTACTGTCCCATGGCCCCCATTTCCTGCATGACTGCAACACGTGCAGTGGCCATGCATGATGTGCAGCTGCCAATGGGACTGTGATGAACACCAGCCACGGACCGTGTCTTGCAGCCTTACAGCCACCACTGATGAGCATCAGGACATGCATGCCCATTATGCACACACCTATCTGGCTGTGGCACTGCCCCATGCTGGACATGCAGCTGCATCCAGCGCAGCTGTTCTGGATCCCTGTGCTGCAGGGTGCCATACCAGTGGCGACATTGCTTTGCACTCCTGGCCACCCCCTTGTGCCTCTCCAGTGCTGCGGCCACCTGCACCAACATGTCACCTCTGGCCTGTTGCAGTGGAACAATCCCATACAGCTGCCTCTCAAAAGGCAACACCACTGTAACCAGGTTGACCAGCTCCACATCGGTCCAGTTGAGGGCTCTACGTGATCTCTGCTGCACCATGGCTGCTACTCAATGCCACTGCTGGCTCGAATGGCATTGTGGTCATGTACGTGGGTGCAGTAGGTGTAGGATGTGCGATCGGGAACCTAATAGTGCTACCGCGCAGTATGGAGATGCGCAATGTGGGTGCATTGTGCATTTCCAGACATGCGCACAACACACTGGCCTAGTGGCTATGTGGGGTCAGGGGTCGTGACTATGCACATGATCGCACATGTGCCCTACATGTGCTGCATTCTGCCTCACGCATGTGTGCAGTAGGAGCATGTGTTGGGCTGCTCAAGGATGAGCAATCCCCCTCTGGTGCTGCATGAGCAATGGCACGGCATCGTGCAAGAGCTGTCAGCTGCATGATGGACGCATGCACTACCGTGCGCATATGTGCACTGCAGGAATGCGTAATGCGCATGTGCCAGAAATGCACTACTGGGTTGCTCTGGAGAAACCCCACTGTGCATGGCGCATTTTCATAATATTCAGCCAACATATGCAAATCACCTCATCAGCCAATGCGTGGTGCAGTGGGGTGCATTAGCATATCATTACCATTGTGCAACAGCTCATTTGCATGTGTTGCACTTCATAAGCGACAGGGGACAGCACAGGCCATGGACCAGTATTGCAATCTCTATAGGTAAGTGGATGCTGCCGCAGGGCATCAGAGGCCTGCTACAACTATGCACTGCTGGTTTGCCAGGGACCATACTGACAACGACCCACCATGTTGTCATTGTCCACAGGTAGTAACATGTTGGGACATGAGGATGAGAAGGGGCGTGGGCCTGCCTGGAAGCGAAGACCCAACTTCACAAAGGTAGAGACGAATGCCCTGTATGACACATACCACGAGAGGGAGAAATTGCTGAGTGGTGCCACTGGCACACCCCAGGAGCGGTCAGCAGGGTGGGATACGGTGGCGGTGTCCGCCGTGTCACATGCCACCTGCCTGTGTTGCCACTGGCATGCATGGCTACGGGGTTGCATTTGGCATTGGCCACATGCACTCCATCTGGGGGGTCACCACATGGCCATCACTGAACCACTGTTTCTGTTTTGTGCAGCACCATCATGACTCCATGGTGAGGACGGAAAGGTGTTGGCCACGGAGGATGGGCCATCCACCTCCACCAGTGTGCATGGCCTGGACAGGCTGAGGGTGAGTGCCATCGAGCAACTGGATGTCCTTGACCTGGGGTCAGACAATGCCTTGGCTGTGTTCCTGCACACGATGACAGCCCAAGTATGCTGTGTGCAGAGGCCCAGCTAGGGGCTGTGTCCAACTCAGATGATGACATAACGCTTATCCTGTACAGCGTCGGGGACGTGTTGCCCAAGACAACTATGGACACATCACAGGCTGCATCAGGGCATGGCGTCATGCCTGCAGTTGCACAGCTGTCACCCATCCCCATCGGTGCAGTGGTGTGTGGCGCTGTCACTTTGCATGGCAGGTGTGGGTGGTGCAGGCATGGTGACAGAGCATGGCACTGGCTAGCAGACGGTTAAGTGACAGCAGAAGGATGAGGTTTCCACCAGGCACTGCAACACGGTGTCTGCTGCTGGTGCACCTGACAACACTGTTCTCC
The DNA here is from genome assembly GCA_016271365.2 of Neoceratodus forsteri. Taxonomy (NCBI): domain Eukaryota; kingdom Metazoa; phylum Chordata; order Ceratodontiformes; family Ceratodontidae; genus Neoceratodus; species Neoceratodus forsteri. The sequence continues at coordinate 939,166,987 of CM057449.1, read as the reverse complement.
AGGTATGGCCCCCTGTGCAGCGTCCACCAGAGTGGAAGGCTGGGCAGCATGCCGTGCCACCACCAGTGGCCCAGCACAATGGCCAGGCAGTGCAGGACGCTGGGCTACAGGCAGAGCACACCCGGTTGCTGCGCGCATCTGTGGAGAACCAGGCACTGCTTGTCATGGAGGTGCATGCACTGCATGTGGAGGTGCAACAGCTGGCTGAGCAGCAGGAAAGGGGCACTGCACAGCTCACTGACAGACTGTGCCAGATGCGGGAGCCACGACCGTGTCGATGGACCACATGGCCGGTGCCATTGTGGCAGCAATGGACCGCATGACTGGTACCATCGTGGCATGGCTTGCATCAGTGGCAGCCACTGGGTTGGCCATGGATAGAGGACCCCCTGCAGTGCACTGTCCACCCCCATGGTCCAGGTGTCTGGTGACCCTGTCACAACAGATGCTGGGATCTGATGTCAGCATCCCAGGCACCCCAGGGGCTGGCCTGTTTGGCCGACTCAACACCCCTGCGTGGACATAGTCACAGTCCCGGACATCAACCCCTGGGGAGGCATCAGACACCCCCCATGGCTGATGTTCAGCCTGTATCCACTGGTTGGCCCAGGCATGGCTGCCCACGTGGCCATGGCCGTCAAGAGACTGCGAGGTTGGACTGATGTGTCTGCTGCCCTGCACCGCCATCCGCTGCTGCTGTTCCGTGTATGTGTGGGCAGTGGTGGTACAGCATGCATGTGCATGTGCACATGTGGGTTGTGCCGCATGCCCCCCTGTGTACACTGACCATGCTGCTGGGCCATGTGGCATGGATATGATAATGGCCAATTCACTCAACACCGGCTGTGCCTGTGCCTCTGATCCATGCCATGGTCTGCAGTGTGTGTGTGTGTGTGTGTGTGTGTGTGCATGCCTGAGCTCTGTATGTGTGCATCCATGTGCCATTGCCTCCCCATGCCTGCTGTGCACCCCATTCCCTGCATGCCTACCACCATGCTTATTCAGGGCTGTGTGTGGTGTGCTGCTCTGTGTGGCACTTGCATGTGTGTCATGGCATTTAACTGTATTCTCCACAGTGCTCCTGTGTGATGGCATCCCAGTGGCACCGTGCCTGCACTGCCAGGCAGGGGTTCCGTCTTCTGGGTGGTGGCTGTCCACCACCCTCCAGGTCATTCCCACTGTCATCCCCACTACTGTCACCATCTTCTGCCTCGACAGCTATCCCATGGTCAATGGCCATGTTGTGCAGTATGCAGCAGGCCAGGAATAGGCCACAGGCTTTTGATGGGCTGCATTGTAGGGCACCGCCTGACTTGTCTAGGCATCTGAAACACATTTTAAGCATGCCAAAGACATGCTCAATGATACTGCATGTGCTTGCATGTGTCTCATTGTATCTCTCCTCTTCAGGGGACAACGGTTGCCGGTAGGGGGTGAGCAGCCACACCTCAGTGGGTATGCGCTGTCACCTGTGATGGGATGGACATGGTTAGCCCTTGTCTGTGCTGTGCCACCTCCTGGTCCCTGTCCTCACCATTCACTCCACCAAATCTGCCCTCCCTCCCTCCCTCACCACCTCAGCTGTGCCGCACCAGCCCCCTGGCCTGTGCCATACTCACCCACTAGGTGGCCCTTGGGGATATCCCCATGTTCGAACCTCTGGCACAGCGCAGAGCTGTGCCAGATAAATGCATCATGTACACTCCAAGAGTGTGTGGCACAGACATTGATGATGTGCCCCCGTGGCATCGCACACCACCTGGCAGTTGACTGATGAGAATCCTTTGTGGTTGATGTCGACCAGGCCTTTGGGGCCAGGTGGTATGCGGATACCCACGTGGGTGCACTTAATGGCCGCAATCACACCTGGCATGTATGCCACCTAGTGGAAATCCTGAATGTTTGCTGTATGCTCCACCTGTGTGCTGAGGAAATGTATGTACTCCAAAGCACATGGCAGCAGAGCACTGAGGAACTGTGTGAGGAGGCGGAATGTGGTCAACTGGGTGATGCCAATGGTATCCCTTGTTGGTCTCTGGAAGGTGCCTGTGGCAGGCAGGCACATGGCTGCTGTCACCTTAGTCTCCACTGACATGGCATGACTGCATCTGGTGAGTGCCTGCATCTCATCACTGCACAGCTTGCAGAGCTGCCACAGAATTACCTATTCAGGTGGTACTGGCCCACTATCTCCGCATCACTATAGTTGTCAAATATGATACGGGCATGGTACCACCTGTGTCGGGCATACCTCTGCTGGGCCCTTTGTCAGCCATGTTGGTGTTCCTCCTGCCTCCTCACACCCTTCATTACCTCCTCTATGAGAAACAGGGCACTGTCCATCACTCTCTGGCTGTGCAGTGGCTCCCTGGCTATGTGTCTCTCTCAGTCTCTCTCTTTCTCTCTCTCTCCTCCAACCCTTACTGCAGAGTGTTGCACTTCCTTGTCCATGTGTTTGAGCCAGGTTTTTATAGGCTCAAGTCCAGGTGGTGCATCTTGGCTTTTGCTCAGGGCTTGAGCCATGGTTTCTGGTTGAATATACCGTTGTGCCACTTATTCATGGGAATGACACCTGCACTTGCGCTGCATACATTGAAGTTGTGCCATGGCGCAATGCGACTTGTGCTGTGCAGCCACGGTCTTTGAATATCGCTCGGTGGCACATTTCTGTGGTTGCATTTCTCAGTGCACCTATTCTCATGTTGACTTCTTTTGTCACATAATGAACTGTATTGAATTTTTTACTGTATGATTATTGATGAATGTATGAATGGCAATGGAATGTATGTATATAGGACCGCCTTGAAAATGAGCATCATTCAGTGGAGTAATTTTCCTTTCATAGTCTTGAATAAAATATACTACTACTACTACATAATCTATGTGGCTTTCAAAGGTTAATGAATTATCAATGATAATACCAAGATATTTATATTGTAATGTATTTGTAAGTACTTGACCATTTCTTAATAATATTTCCATTTGAGGTGTTACTTTCTTAGTTTTAGTTTAAAAACACATAACATGTGTCTTTTTATTGTTCAGTACTAGCTTAGATTTAAAAAAAAACAATCCTGGAGTACGTCAAAATCAGACTGTAGCCTTGCTATCATCTGTTCTTGACTTGTTGCTGTTGCCAGCAAGACAGTATCATCTGCATAAAGTCTTATTTGGGTGTTTTGCATACCAATTGGCAGATTGTTTATGTATACCAGAATTAGTAAGGGCCCCAGGATTGATCCTTGGGGTACTCCTCTGGTGACGTAAGCTAAGCTTGATAGCTGACCATTAACCTCCACTTGCTGGGTATGTTGCCGCAGGTACGATTGTAACCACATTAGTGGACCAGAGGCCAATCCAGTTCTCTCCAGTCTCTCAAAAAGAATGGTGTGATCGACTAAATCAAAGGTCTTAGACAAGTCGATGAACACCGCATCCGTGGACTCACCGGCATCCATAGCTATCGCTACTTTGTCAATGAAGTCCATGAGCATGGTGCCCATCGAGTGTCCTGCCCAAAAACCATACTGAAATTAGGTTAATTTCAGGTATTTCTCTAGGTACTCATACAGTTGGTTATAAACTAGCTGCTCCATTACTTTTAAGAGAATGGAGAGAAGCACTATTGGCCTATAATTTGAGGGTTCATTTGAATTTCCTCCTTTAAAGATGGGAATAAGTTTAGCTGTCTTCCACAAATCTGGGAAGTGTCTTTCTATTAAGCTTTGATTATAGATTTTTGTTAAAACTGGTGAAATTATTTATTGTGCATTCTTTATAAATCTAATTTCAATTCCATCCAAACCACAAGACTTTCTGGGATTATGTTTTTTTATTTCATTTGTAACTTCCTTCACCCTCATTTTCCTAAAGTGGTATTTTTGTGAATTAAGTTCCAAAGAAACATTTATCATTGTATTTTCCTTTTTTACATCTGGTATGATAATATCAGGAAGGGTGACAAAATATTTATTTAATTTCTGTGCCACAGATTGTGAGCTGAGTAAACCCCATTCTTGTCTACAGTCTTAATTCCATGGTCTACTTTAACTGGATTTTCCAATTCTCTTATTATCCCCCAATACGGTTTTGGGTGGGAACCTTTATCAATTTTATTAGCAAAATATTTTTTTTAATCCTGTTTAATTGCCATTTTACATTTGTTAAGCTGCTTTTTAAATCATTCCCAGATGTCTCCTTTTGTCTTAATTGCTTTCTTTCTCAATCGGTCTTTTATTCAAATAATTTTCCATTAGAATTCAGTCACTCACGGCAAATTATGTTTCCTAACCTTATATGATTTCTGTGGAGCATGTTCATTACATGTTTGTATGAACATGTTTGTATTTTTCTGGACTCCTAAACAGATGTCAGGAATCCTGTCTATTCTATCCCATCTTTTACTCCCTAATTCTATTATGAAATTATCAGGGTGATACGTTTTGTAATCCTTTTTGATAACAGTTTTTCCTTCTTCTTTGCAGTCAAATTTATCCATTATGGTACATAGTACCGGGATGTGGTCTCCCTGATTAGGTGGCAGGATTTCACAACTTTTAATACCAAAAACTCAAGAGAAAAATATTAGATCCAGTATACTTCCTTGGCTCTGAATGTTTCACTTTCATGTTACTTGATCTATTACCTGTTGATCATTTAAGAGCTCAAAATTATTTTCTTTTTTTTTTTACACCTCGGCTTATCCATGCTGCATTGAAATCCCAAATTAAAATACAGTAATGTCTTTATTTTCTGCTAATAGTACAATTTTTGGGGCTAGTTTTTCAAATTTATCAGGTTTAATTTTTGGTGGTGAATAAACCACCCCTACAAGAAGTTTAAGCTTCATTGATGTTACACACATGCATTCTATTCCATCCACTGTCTCTAAAAACATGGTTTCAAATTTACTCAGCTTTTTATGTATATACAAAAGAACCCCACCACCCCGCTTGCCCCATCCTGTGTAAAGACCTCAAAACCTTGTAATAATAAGAATACATTGTTCTCTGCTTGAGTCGTTAATCATGTCTCAGTGAGACCAATTATATCCGAAGCTTATTGTTGGACATAAAGCCTTAGTACACTTATCTTTTTTTATTCGGTTTCTGGCATTCTTATGAACCACTTTTGTCTCCTGTTTGTTTTGAATTTTTGGGCCAGGATTGGCCTCAATGTCCCCTGAGAGTAGTAAAATTATTTGTAATAATGCAGTTCCAGTATAATTAGAAGTTTCTAAGTTCTTCTCCAGACCATTCTCTAGGTGAAAACACTTCAGATGATTTGCTAACCTAAAATAGTTAGAGAAGAAATTCCTTCTTAGTTTTTAAATGCTTACTGAATCAGTAGGAAGGTTAACAGCCAAATGTTTGCTCTGGCAAAATGTCCTGTTTGTGCTGCGTTTGTATTTTCAACTCTAGGTTGTCCCTTACTCCTAGGAGCAATGAAATGTGCAAAAACTGTCAGGAAAATCAATAATAAAGTAGGCACCACCGAGGAAGAAAAGGATCCAGAGGTGGTTGTAATTGGGAATATAAACAGCTCAGCTTAGTGCAGGAAGGTAGCAGTTAAAGCCAACAGGATGCTAGGGTGTATTGTGAAAGGAATCTCCTCCAGAAGGAGGGAGGTGATCCTGCCTCTGTAGAGGTCACTGGTCAGACCACACCTGGAGTACTGCATGCAGGTCTGGTGCCTGTTTCTGAAGAAGGATGTCTGAGTACTGCAGGGGGTGCAGTGCAGGGCAACAAAGATGATTCAGGGTTTGGAGGACAGGCTAAAGAAGTTTAATATGTACTCACTGGAGGACAGAATAATAATAATAATAATATAATAATAATCTTTATTTAGTTAAGCGCCTTTCAAGATATCAAGGTGCTGTACAGGAAAGTTAACAACAACAATAATAAAATCAGCAAACACAACAGTAAAATAATCTGTCTGGGTCCTTTCAGTCCATTCCATTAAAGGCCTGATACCATAGAAAAGTTTTCAATGCCTGATTGAGACCTTTAAATACATGACAGGGATAAACAAAACAGGTACAGAAGGGGTATTTCAGTTGAGGAGTGGGAGGGACATGAGAGGGCATGGTCTCAGATTGGAGGGAGGAAGATATAGGAGAGAGATGGGGAGACATTTTTTTCACACAGAGGGTGGTAGCTAAGTGGAACGCTCTGCCTGAGGACGTGGTATCCTGTAGGACAGTGGGCAGTTTTAAAAGGAGATTTTACAGGGTGAGAAGGGGGATAAACATGAGGGGGGGGGAAGCTGCAATGTAGGGGATTAGCTGCACATTCGAGCAGGCTTGATAGACTATGAGGCCTGTTTCTGGTGGCAGATTTGTATGTTCGTATGTTTGTAAAATGATCTGTAAAGAACCTAGGCCTCTGCCCTTCTGAGATAATGGGCCTGTTCAGATCTGGAATCGATGTTCCAGCAGAACAACTTCCACCCCTCTCCTCAGGGCCTGTATTCTGATTTCCATTACCCTTTTTATTCTGGTCTTCCTCCCTTATTGCTGTTGGGAACCAGTGCCTTGCTGTACCTGTTCAGTTTCTTTTTACTGATGCTGTATGCCTTAGTCAGACATCTGTGATGTTTCTGTAGTGAGAATTTGTTTCTCAGTCTGCACAGATTGGGGGTTAACGGCCTCTGTACCCCAGTGGCTGGCTTCAAATCTGTATGCTTATGTAAAGATATGCCCAGACTGTCTATTATAGGTCCGCTGGAGGGTGTGGGCAGACTTGAATCCTTATTTTCAAGCTGCGGACTCTGCAAATCAGTTTCCATCATTACCTCATGTTGGGGGGGGGGTGATTCACCCAGATTACCAGGGACATTCACTGATGGACAATAGTTTGCAAGTCAGTCTGCCTAGTACTTTCCCTAGAGACTTGTGTTGTATGCATTTCAGTAATAGTTCAGGCTAAAGGAAACAGGCATTTGCAAGGCAGGAGATATAAAGCCTGTTCTACATTCAGTACATTAGCACTTTCTGAGGTTTGAATTTTGGGCACAGCTTCAGATTCAAAATAAAATGGCATTTCAGGACTATCAGCAACTTCATGACTATGAGGAATATGTAAAGGACTTGCCTCTTGTTCTGTAGTGGTGCTCCATTATTCTGGGTCAGTGCTCAAAATGTTTGTCAGTTTTCTGTATCTTCCCCGATTTCTCTAAAGAAACTGTCCAATATTTTCCTGCTGGCTTTTTCTCATAGTCAGTGCATCGTCCACACTGAGTTCAGATAATTTTGCTCCTCCAAGGTCTGGCATACTTGAGCCCTCCCACACACATACACACACTTCTCTCCTGTGTCTACCATTGCCTGCATTGTGTATCAGCTGGTTGAGTGAACAGCTGATGGCTGACAGATTGCCATCAGTCCTGAGGTCATTCTCAGGCCCATCTGCTGAGCTTGGGATTGTGGCAGGCCCATCTCAGAGCCACATCATGAGTTGTTAAACCACTGCTTCTGCCAATGGCACTACTCCTCCTCCTTAGCTATCACTTTTAGCAACTGGAATTTTTCAGTTGTAGAGCTTTCTCCAATCTTTCTTCCTCTGTGTGCACTGCATCAGTATTCATCACACCTGTAAGGGACACCATCACAGTCACCTTGCTTTCCTCCTCAGTAAAGTCTTTGTTTGGGTATTCCTTTGATACACCAGTATGCTACAACAGAGTCAGGCTTGTTCTGTCTCTGCGGCAGTGTGCCACACCTGGAAGGCTGCTCCCTTACAGCTGTGCTGCTCACACATTCAGCTCCAGCTCCCTGAGCTCTGCTTTCTTCCTTTTGGCAGCATTCATGCTGTCTGTTCTTCCACTCCCCAGGGGAGTCGAGCCTCTCTCAAAGTTGGTTCTTACTTTCCACCAATCTCTCATCTCTCCAACATGTGCTGGAGGCTAGTGCTGAGGGCACAAGAATAGAGGGTTTCTGTCTTGGGGGATTGTGGCCAGTTTCAGGGCAGCAGGCCCAATAGGCCCACCCAACGCTGAGAATCCAACATGCCATTGGGAGGCAGGAACTGCAACTGAGCTGATTCAAGTCTGCTCCACCTCCCCTTAAAAAGGAACCAATCAGTGGTGGCAGGCAGTCATTGTGGGTGGGCACTGGCATGAACCTCCCGTGCCATAACAGCAGTCTATGGTGCACACAGTGTATGTTCACACAAGTGGCCACAGTCTAGGCCACCAGCCAATTAGAGCACAGTATGTAAACTAGTATCCAGCTCACGCACAGTACTCCAGCAAAGTAACAACAAGCAGAAAAGGTGCAAATTCATTCTCTCAGCAGGCACCATCTTAAAAACTGCATGCATAGTTCAAATCAATGGTGATTTTTCTTTAAAGCACCCTAACAACCCTAACTGCACCCAGCACATGAGAGGACCCCCAAATCCCAGACAGTCCCCCATTTTGTGGCCCCCTTCCCAAGTCTAGGTGTATATAGATGGAAATATCTAGGGAGGGGCGTGTACAAACAGTAAAAAAAACATTTACTTGACCTTCCAGAATCGGGTGACCTCTGAGGTGCTCAGATGCTCTCAGGGCCAGTGCAGAGCAGCAAACAAAGGGGGGTTAGCAAGCAAACAATCCCCAACAACAACAAAGTGTCCAAAATAAAGTCAAACCAGGATCCATTTTATTTTCCAAGCTCATAGGCATACTATTAGTGAATCTTGATGACAAAAAATCTTTACATATATAGTTTTTTGGATAAAGTCCATGTTTCTCAGTTCTTGATCTCAAAGAGGAAGAAGTTCAGTTGTCCTAAACAAGGAGGTCCTCCTCACAAGCAATTTCCAGAGGCCAGAATTAATTCTGGGGCTGTGTACAACCCAAATGGGTAGAAGCACAAAGTATTAGTTTAGCCAAACAATGCAGCTAGTAATCCAGTCCTCCCAGGGAAGAATTACAATGTCCACAGGTAGATAAATTGTAACTGACATTTGTCAAAGGTACTTTTTAATAACAGGTCCCTCAAATAAACTTTTTTCTCCAAATTCCTCCCATTTAGAGGCGCAGTAAGATGCAACTTAATTATACTGTACTCCAAGAAATTTCCAACTCAGCAAGGCATACAACCAAAGCAAGAGGCATTGGGCTCCACAGAGCTGCCTGGGGACTCCAACCTTCCTTCCATCCCCTAGACCCACTACCCATCACCAACTGCCTGCCAATGGTGGGTCCACAGTAGCACCAGACTAAGTTCCCATGTGTCCACCTCTGTGTAGGCTTATGACAATCAAATATGAGCCCTGGAAGCTACCCACATGCTCCTTCAGTTTGTTCTGTGCAGAAACCAGAAAGTTTGGAAACCATGGGGTGTTGTCCCACAATTTAGAATTGGACAGTAGAGGCCATCACCCACTGGGTGTCTCAGTTGCCCCAGCTACAGCCTCTTTCACCTCTCCCAACCTTTGCTCCCCCCCCCCCATAGTTCAGAGGGTCCATTATCAAATGAATATACAGCTTCCAGCTATGTCCCTACTTTTGAGGATCTGTGTGGACTGCCACACACTTCAGTAAGGGATAGGAGAAGCAATTACACCCTGGGGCCCCAGTTGCCATGGGTCCTACCTCCTACCCTCTCCCAAGCACTGACTCTGGGGCAGAGGCTGTCTGGCCAAATTACACACTCAAAGGGCCATGAACATCCCTCTCCTTCCTGGCTGCAAGTAGAGAGGGCACCAAAAAGGTGCCAAAAGCAGTCACTGAGTTCAGACAAAAACATATTTCACCTCATAAATGACAGTGTCAGACTCTGGCTTTCTCTCTCTCTCTCTCTATCAGAATCAGCGTACTCTCTCAGGAATCTGTCTCTCCTCCATAGGGATTCTCCCTCTGGGGCTTTTTATTGACAACAGCCACCACGATTCCCTAGAAATTTAGTTGTTATCACTCTCTGGAAACAAGAACTCTGGAGAGATCTCTGACACAATGTGCCAGGCAGGCAGTTCCCTCAAAACTAATGCAACTGCTGCAGCTCTCCAGTTACTGCTACTTGGCTCCTCTCTTTTAGAACTCTGGAGCAGGCCAGCTGACCCAGCCTTCTAAGAGACCAGAGGTTAAACCTTTGTGGCCTTGTAGACTTACTAAAGAGTGTGAGCTCTTTATGGGGGCTACACACATTCCCCTTTTAATCTTGATTCCTTTTGCAAGAACACTGGGCTTCAAGGAGGTAGCCTTCCATACAGGCTCACAGTGGAGGAGGTTGAGTTCTGCCTCCCTCATCGGTGTGCTGGGGAAACATAGCTACCATTACATGAGTACAAATCTAGTAGTGCTAAAATACTTATAATACAAAAATCAATGGAGATACCTTGAACCCTGGGATCCTACGTGGTAGGGCTCCATGATGGCCTACCCTCCTGATCCATGAGAGCCCATGTCCAAGTGATCAGGAGTGGCACATCTGGTCTAAATACATGGCAACACAGCAATAAGCCTATGAGCTGCCTACTAAGGGGTTCCTAACTAACTTTGCTGAGACCTCGCCATGCGAACATATTTTAATTTGTAACCATTACCCATACTCGTACCCTTGACATCACAGTATATACTGGGATATTGAAGCAGCTTGCTCAGTGGTCATTGCTGCCACAGTAAAAGGGCACCGGGAGTTTGGTGGTCATGGCCGCAAGGAGATCGGCAGCAGTTGCTGCACAAGAGAGGGTCCACCTGGAGCTGGGAGATTGATGGTCATAGTCACAATACCAGGAGGCTCCTCCAGAGCCAGTCAAAGAAGAAGGTGCCAAGATTTGAATTGTGGCAGGGCTACTTAAACCCAGGTCCAGCAGCAGCAGCTGCAGAAGGGATACTGAAGCAGTTTGCTCAGCAGTCATTGCCATCACAGTAAAAGGGCACCAGGAGTTCAACAGCTGTGGCCGCAAGGAGATCAGCGGCCATTGCCACACCAGAGAGGCTCCACCCAGAACTGAAAGATCATCAGCAATAGCCACAATATAAGGAGGCTCCTCTGGAGCCAATCAACGAAGAAGGCGCCAAGATTTGAATTGCGGCTGGGCTATTAAAATTCAGGCCCAGCCGCAGCAGCCATAGAAGGGATATTGAAACAGCTTGCTGGGCAGTCACAGTAAAAGGTCACCAGGAGTTTAGTGGCTGTGGCCACAAGGAGATCGGTGGCTGTTGCCACACCAAGGAGGCTCCACGCAGAGCTGGGAGGTCAGTGGGCATAGCCACAATCTGAGAAGTCTCCTCTGGAGCCAATCAAAGAAGAAGGTGCAAAGATTTTATTTGTGACTGGGCTATTTAAACCCAGGCCCAGCTGCAGCAGTCGCAGAAGGGATATTGAAGCAGCTTGCTTGGTGGACGTTGTGTCCACAGTAAAAGGGCATCTGGAGTTCGGCAGCCATGGCCACAAGGAGATTGGTGGCCGTTGCTGCACCACGGAGGCTCCACCAAGAGCTGGGAAAACCATGCCATAGCCGCAATACTAGGAGGCTCCTCCAGAGCCAATCAAAAAAGAAGGCACCAAGATCTGAATTATGACTAGGCTATTTAAACCCAGGCCCAGCTGCAGCAGCTGCAGATGGGATATTAAAGCAGCTTGCTTGGCAGTCATTGCTGCCACTGTAAAAGGGCACCAGGAGTTTGGTGGCCATGACCGCAAGGAGATCGGTGGCTGTTGCCACACCAGGGAGGCTCCACCCAGAGCTGGGAGATTGGTGGCCATAGCTGTAATACAAGAAGGCTCTTCTGGAGCCAATCAAAGAAGGCATCAAGAAGGGATAGTTTTGGGGGGATGTTTCCCACTGACTCACCCTCCCAGCCCGGCCCTGACCTCTGTAAACTCATTTGCTTCTGGTGGCCATTTTGGGTTGGATCTAACAATGGATGTTTCTGACGCCATATGGCATCTATGTGAACGAATGTGTTGAATGCTCAAGATAGGAGGCGGAGCCATCACTAAGGAAGACCTAACTGATTTTGAAAGAACACTTGACTTTGCTGAAAAGGGCTGATCACTTCAAACAATGCTTGGACTGAGCACACTGGTGAGACTGTTTAATGGGGAATGCTGGCAAAGCTGGGTAGAAGGACAGTAGGCAGGGAGTGTAAACTGCTGACATTGTGTATGCAAAGGGTGTGTTAAAGGGAATGGTACAGGAATTGTGATGATATTGTGTATGCAAAAGGGGTGCAGTGGGTTGAATGTATAAGTGACTACTTTGGCACACAATTAAAAAAGGGTGATTAGTACAGGAATTGGGAAGTAACTGCATATACAGAAGAGATAGCAGCTATCTGGTAATAGAAATTGTACTGCATTATATAGCATTCTATTAGCTAGTCTTACACCATTATTGGTATTAAATTTGTGATGCATTATATAGCCTTGCGGACAGGTGGGGGCAGGCCTTATTTCATTTCTTGAGCTAACTAATGAATAACTTAGAAAGGTTTAATTTGGCTTTGGATTAGGTTCTACCTTGGAAAACAGTCAGACAGAGATGTTTAATTAGAGTACAATAAGCTCTAACTGGGATAACGTAGGGTAGAAGTGTTAGAAGGAGGCTGCTAAATAGGATCTAAAAAATAAGCATGATAAGGAGGGAAGAGTTAAAGAAAGCAGCACATCCTTATTCAGCTAGTACATGGAGGTAAGGGAAGTAGAGACCAGGAAGAACATGTATACCAATGGTAGAGAAGGGAGGGGGGAGCCTTGGGGGAGGAATGGCTATTCTTCATCCGAAAGGACGGGGGGTCATTGGTGGGCAAATAAGGTATTGGGAAGGGTGGTAGGCTGCAACAACTGTGGAACACCAGTCTTTCTTAAAATGGCATGGAGAGTGGGGGGGATGTATAGTGTGCATCCAAATAGGGCATCTAAAAAATGAGATCATGGGTCTGCAGGAGGAACTGAAGAATGCAAGACGTGCTAAGGACAGTTATGGCCCAGCAGTGAGAGAAGGCAGTAGGGGAGCTGAGGAGGCCGGACATTTTGTATCGACAGGGGGGAGGATGGGGAATAGGTTAAAAGAAGGGGCACTAAGCTAGAGTGACCCAGGCCTTGGGACACTGAGTCAGGGGACCAAGGCCAGAGGGCAGATGAGAGCAGAAAGAAGGGCAGAGGGAATGAGAAGAGATGGGGAAGTGGTAGCAGACAAGGGGTAGGGAGGGGGGATCAGGATAGAATGGGGAAAGAAGTAATTGGAGAATAAGGAGAAGGATCTTTGGAACGACATTCTGCAGTACAAAGGGAAATGAGATGGGGAGAGGGGTGAGATTGGAGGAGTAGCTGATGGGTGTCAGGATGAAATGGGTATGGGGGGATTACTAATGAGGGAATTGCAACAAGGACAGATGGAGGAAACAGGGTGCAGGAGGATGAAGGAGCAATAGGAGAGAGGGGGTGGGAGGAGGGGAAGAAGGCAGATGGAGAACGGGGGGAGTGCTAGGGAACTCAATACTAAGAGGAGACAGGTGGGGGAGCAAAGGAGAGAGGCATAGTCATGTTTAGGTGAAGGGCATGTCAAGAATGACAGCAGAAAGGGTGGGGCAATCTGTCCTGAAGTGCGCTAGGAGGGGCAGGGAGAAACCTCACCTAATTCTGCACTTGAGGACAAATGACCTGGCTGATGGGATGGTAGACATAGTGAAGAGGAGGTTTGAGGAACTAGGACCAATTTGTGAGGGGGCAGGAAGATCAGTAACATTCTCATAGGTACTTCCAGTTTCCAGAGCAAGCACAGCAAGAAAACTGAGAATACAGGAATTTAACATATGGCCAGGGCCCCGAGTTTTCCGCGATTCCGCGGGTGCGGCAAACCGCGGAAATATCCGCGGAATTTGCCGTCACCCGCGGAATTCGCGGCTGCCCGGAACAAATGTGCCCCCTCGCAAATGTTAGTATGCCACGCTGGGAGCCCACCCCAGCATGGCAAAAGCTTCATTTGCCGACAGAGGTGCCCAATCCCCTGTCAGCTTCACTGTCCCCTCCCCAAGCTGCCTGGTGCCAGCTGAGAGCCCACCCCAGCTGGCAAAAGCTAATTTGCCTGACGGGGTGCCCAATCCCCATCGGTTTCACTGGCCCCCTGAATGTCTTTATGCCACGCTGGGAGCCCACCCCAGCGTGGCAAAAACTTCCTTGCCGCAGGGGTGCCCAATCCCCGTCGGCTTCACTGACCCCAAGCTGCCTGAACCTGAAACAAAAACCTTCCATCGTTGATTCTTTTGCCCCCTCCCCAACCCACCCACCCTCTGCGTACCCACCTCCCCACACCCCCACCTCACCCCACCTCAACCCATACTTACCTCCGGAGCCCAGCCGATGATCTTCTGTGGACTGGGAACACGCCTGCACTCTTCAAAGCCGACCGCCGAACTGAAGAAATGCCGGTAAGCTGTATAATGGCATAAATGGATTTTTCAACTTTAGTGCATATCTCAGCCATTTCTGGAATTTTTCACCAAATTTTCAACATGGGTTTTGGGACCCCACCTCATGAACTGTGACACTGTTATTCCGTTAATCGGTTCCGAAGGTGTTTTCGCAGTCACTGCGGAACCACCTTTCTGGAATGATTAACAAAATGACAATGTCTCAGTTCATGATGAAACTCAAAAACCCTATGTTGAAAATTTGGTGAAAATATTCCCAAAACGACTGTTTTATGAGCTTGCGTTGCGCAGTTCCTACGCACGCTCGTAACTTCGAGCATTTTTAATATTTTCACTCCAGATTTTCAGTATTGCCATTTTACCACACCTCCTTATGAACAGTACAACTGTCATTTTTCACATCTCACCTGAAATGTGTTTTCGCACATGTAGCGCACAATGGCGCGGTCGGTGTGCGAAATCAATGTTCCAGACAGATTAATAAAATCACAGTGATACTGTTCATGAACAGAGGTCTTAAACTGGCTATGTTGAAAATTTGGTGACAAACGCCCATAAAATGACTGTGTTACAGCGTGTGTTGCGCAGTTCCTACGCACGCTCGTAACTTCGAGCATTTTTAATATTTTCACTCCAGATTTTCAGTATTGCCATTTTACCACACCTCCTTATGAACAGTACAACTGCCATTTTTCACATCTCACCCAAAATGTGTTTTCGCACATGTAGCACACAATGGCGCGGTCGGTGTACGAAATCAATGTTCCTGACAGATTAATAAAATCATAGTGATACTGTTCATGAGCAGAGGTCTTAAACTGGCTATGTTGAAAATTTGGTGACAAACGCCCATAAAATGACTGTGTTACGAGCGTGCATTGTGTCAGATTTGGCAAAAAAAAACAAAAAAAGGAAAAAAATTAAGGGTAAAATGTGTCGCAGAATTGCTGCAGAAATTGGTGTTGAGTGCCGCAGAAGTTCTGCGGAAAATGAGAACCCTGCTGCAGAACTTTGCTCTGATGTGCCGCAGAAAAATCGGGGCCCTGCATATGGCTAAGAGCCTGGTCTCAGGAAAAAGGGTATGTGCTGTAGGGGAGTTGGGTGTGACCTGGGAGGTCAGCAGTCTATACGTTAAAGATAGACTGCACTTAAATGAGGAGGGCAAGAAGGTGTTGAAGCAGAGGACTGGTGAGTACATAGAAGAAAAAGTGAATTTAAACTAGGAGCGGGGTATAGAAAGTGGGTTAGAGGTATGCAGAGGCCTCAGGATGGGAAACCATACAGGCTTACCCCCCATAACAGTGAAATAGAACTAAGGGCAAGTACGACAGGGGATAGCAGAAAAAGAGGGCAGGAGAGAGGTGGAGAGAAGGTAAAGGGCCGGAAGGTGGTCTCCTTAAATGCTAGAAGCTTGGGGAATAAAATTGCAGAACTAAAGACTGTCATGGTGGAGGGGAGGTGGACATGGCGGCCATCACCGAAACATGGGCCACCCAGTACCATGGCTGGGACCTGGCAGTCTCAGGGTACAGGATATTCCACAAGGATAGAGTTAATGGAAAGGTAGGGGTGGTGCTTTATGTGAGAGAAAGACTAAAGTGTGTAAGGAAGGAGGGGGAGGAGAGCAGAACAAAGTCGCTATGGGTGCAAATCCAAGATTCCAGTAATAAGGCACTAAGGTTAGGAGTGGTGTACAGGCTGCCCTTCCAAACAGAAGTGTTAGATAGGGAACTAGCGGGGCAGATCCAGAGGACATGCAGGAAGGGGGGAGTGGTGATAGTGGGGGACTTCAACCTGCCGGGAGTGGATTGGAGTACCCAAGCCACCAAGAATAGAAGAGAGCAGGTAATGCTGGATGCCTTCCAGGACAACTTCCTGATGCAGTTGGTCAGTTAACCAACTAGGAGGGGGAACACTCTTGACCTCATGCTGACTAATGGGGAGTGGGTGAAGGAACTGAGGGTGGAGGAACCACTGGCAGGTAGCGGCCACTGGGCAGTATGATTCCAGTTGAATATGGGTAAAGAAGGAATTGCTATCCAACACAAAGGTGATGGACTTAAGAGGGTCTGAATTCAAGAGGACAGGTGAGGTGGTACAAAGGTTCCTGGCCAGAATCCAGCCTAATATGGACATGAACCAGATGTGATGGCTCATAAAGCTAGGGATATTAGAAGCAACCAAATCCTGCAGCAAGACCCAAAGTAAAAAGGCGAGGGCTATGAAACCTAGCTGGGTAAGCAAGGGAGTCATAGACAGGGTAAGGAAGAAAAGAGCCACCTTTATGAGACACAAAAAAACTGGGAGGATAGGGAGGAGTACCTGAAGGAAGCGAAGGAGGTGACAAGGGCAGTAAGGGCAGCCAAGGCATCCAGTGAACTCAGGATGATGCAGGACATTAAAAAGGGGGAGAAGGACTTCTTCAGGTACTTCAGGGAGAAAAAGAGTTGTTAAGGACCAGATAGTAAGGATTAAGTGGGGGTGGGGATGGGTGGAAAAGGGGATCGAAAAGGCAGAAGTGCTTAACAACTACTTCTGCTCAGTATTTACCAAGGAGAAGGTGGAAGAGATACCCAAAGGGGGGAGGGAGGGAAGGTACGGGGGGTGACAGATGGGGAAATCACAGAAGGTAAGGTGCTGGAGGGATTAAGGGCACTAAGGATGGACAAGGCACCAGGACCAGATGGTGTTCACTCCTTGGGTATTGAGGGAGCTAGCAGAGGTCCTGGCAAGGCCCTTAGCAGGCCTTTTTAATGCCTTGCTGGACTTCGGATATGTACCTCAGGATTGGAGGATGGCTCATGTGGTTCCCCTCCATGAGGGTGGCCCCAAGGATGAACCAAGGAACTATAGACCAGTGAGCCTCACATCCATCATGGGAAAACTAATTCAGATGGTCCTGAAGAGAGGCTGGTGTCCCTGCTGGAGTCCAATGGGCTACAGGACAGTATACAGCATGACTTTGTCACTGGCAGATCCTGCCATACCAACCTGTTAGAGTACTATGACTGGGTGACTAGGCAGATGGATAAGAACCATGCGGTGGATGTCCTGTACCTGGACTTCCGTAAGGCATTGAATTCAGTGCCACATGGGTGACTTGGAAGAAAGCTAGAAGGCACAGGGGTGGGCATGAAAATGGTGGGATGGGTGGCGAACTGGCTACAGGCTCTGTAGCAGAGAGTGGTGGTGGGAGAGGCACTCTCATCTCCATGGGCAGTGACGAGCGGGGTTCCGCAGGGCTCAGTGTTGGGGCCAGAGACATTTCTGTGGGCATCGAGAGCAAGATCAGTCTATTTGCTAATGACACCAAGATGGGTGCAGTGGTGAATGACCTGGTGGGAGGCAAGGTTTATAGGAGGATCTGACAAGGCTGGAGACCTGGTTGGACAACTGGCAGCTGGGGTTCAATGCTAAGAAATGCAAGGTGCTACACTTTGGGGCAAAGAATCCAAGGAGAAACTACCAACTTGGTGGAGTGCAGCTAGCTGAGACTGAGGAGGAGAAAGAGACATATGTTTCTATGTTTCTATTTGGAGGTGCTCATTATGGGATCAATGAGCAACTCAGCAGAGTGTAGGAAGGCAGCAACAAGGTCCAACAAAATGCTGGTTTGTATCCCAAGGGGTATAACCTCAAGGAGGGGGAAGGTGATTCTGCCATCAAACAGATTGCTAGTTAGACCTCACCTGGAGTACTGCATACAGTTCTGGTGCTTGTACCTGAAGAGGGACATTAAATTACTGGAAGGGGTACAGCGAAGAGCAATAAAGATGATCCAGGGTCTGGAGGACTTACCATATGAAAGTAGGCTAAGGGAGTTGAACATGTACTCACTGGAGGAGAGGAGGAACAGGGTAGATATGATCGAGACCTTCAAATACATGAGAGGAATAAACAAGTCTGGTATGGAAGGGCTATTCAAAGTAAGAGTGGGGAGGGACACTAGAGGCCATGATATGAGTTTGGAGGGTGGAAGATTCAGGAGGGAAATGAGAAGACACGTTTTTACAGAGAGGGTGGTGACTTAGTGGAACACATTACCAGCGGATGTGGTAGCCTGTAGAACAGTGGGCTGCTACAAGAAGGGTTGGGACAACGGCAAAAGGGAGGGTCAAGGGGGGTAAGGAGGGAGTGGCAGCTGCAGAATAAGGCTGCTAGCTGCATAATCAAGCAGACGAGATAGAACAAAATACCTTATTCTGCTGGCATTTTTCATACCTTGACGTCTCTTCACACATTGATGCCGTTCTGAAAAAAACTAAGGCCCAAGCTTAGGGCCTTTACAGAAACAGCAGCTGCATCCCGCTTGCCACCAGGTGTGAGCTGGTACAGAAGATGATCATGCCCATTTTTGACTACTGTGACATAGTCTACGATGCTGCCCCAGAGTCCCACCTATCTAGACTGGACTCTCTCTTCAATTCCTTCTGTCATTTTGCTCTTGATGCCTCTTCCCGCACCTATCATTGTGACCTCTACCGCTCTCTCAACTTCCTTCCCCTACACTCCCAGCGTGTGCTACATGGTGCTAAGTTCATCTCTAAATTCTGGCTTGGCTCTCTCCCCTCATATATCTCCTCCTCTCTTGGCACCCTACCCACTCCCTCTATTTCCTGAGATCCCAGGCTGACACCCGTACCCTCTCAGTCTCCTGCAGAACTATATCTTCCGGCCAAAAAGCCGTCTCTTACCACTTGCATAAATGTGGAATGCACTTCCTCCACAAATCCACCACTCCTCCTTCCTATATTCCCTTATCTCTGCTCTGCACAATTACCTTACACCTACCTGCAACCAATGTTCCCTCTAATTTTTAGTCTCTGTGGGTGGGCGGCTGATATCTGTGTGCAGCACTTTGTGCAAAAAAAATGATTCATGTGCACAAATTGGGTTGCCCAAACAAGTGACATATTTTATTTTCAGTAAACAGTAGAAAACATAACCAAACACTCAAATACTCAATGCAAAGTATAAATATACATTCCGACGCAGTCCGAAGCTTGGATGTGTATTGTACACCATAACAGTATGAACTGGAAACATGTGTAAATTATGTACATTTTAAAGAGTCTTGCATGCATCTAAAAGGGGTGCTGCTGATGATGTATTGCTAAGAAATCAACATTTACTGTTTTTCTGTCCTGTCTTTCCCATTCATCCAGTGGACTTATATTTTATTAAAATCCATTTTTCCACCAGATGTTAAAAACAGTTTTCTTTGCATAAGCATATCTAAATGGATTTCTTCCAAGCAGTTTCTTTGTTTGCTCTTAATATAGTTCATGATGCTGAAGCCTCTTTCACAGTCAGCACTAGAAGCTTGGAATGTAGTAGTAGTAGTACAATTTATTATTCAGCATAAAGCAGTTACAATATACTAAAATCAGGACAAAATACATAGTAAATATAAATAGGCAATACATAAATCAACAAGGAATTTAAATATCTTTACAGTGCAATTCAATTTAAAAGAGTACATTTTCACATAAAAAACCTCCACAGGACTTCAAGTCCCTCTAATAAACTTTACAAATGAGTTGAGATAAAAAATCTTGCAAAGATCTTTATCATGTTCTTCTCTTTCATAGTAAACAATTATTCCAAATGAACCTCCAGGGGGTGGCTGAGATCCCCTAACAATCCACCCAGCAGTTTTGTCTTAGTTGATTCATACCTAGGACACAAGAGTACTACATGTTTGACATCATCTATAGTCCCCACTCCACATTTACAATATGGAGGAAGTACCCCTCTGTTTTGTCTGAAATGAATGTATTGAGCATTATAGTTTTCAGTTCCAAATCTTGTATGGATTATTCTTTGTTTAGACAGGTTAAAAAAGAGATATGGCTCATATCCCCAGGAAATCTTTACTTTTTTATAGAATCCATATAATTTAAGCTTGGAGAGTTGAACATAGAAAAAATTGATGTCTTAAGTCAATAATCCTCTATTTGACATCCTGCCTAATCTCCTCTAATGATCTTGTGTAAATTTTATATAAGAGGTGGCCCAATCCAGCCAGCATTATTGTTTCCTTAATACGTTGAATAAATGGATGTACATATCCCATGCTGGCCAATTTGATGGCTTCTACTACACACATTCTGGGATATCTTTGTTGGGGCAAAAGAAAATATTTCAACAGAAAGAGAATCTGTCGTTCACAGATGAGAGAAGTCAAGGAATGTTGTCCTACCTCCAAGGCAAGAATACAGCTTGGCGTTCCATTCAAAAATATTAAGGTGTCTATATAGAGTTTATTCAGAATTATTTCTAATTCCTAACCTTAGTATGATCCCAGTTTTCAGAGGCATATAACATGATCATTCTTATTTTGGCATTAACAGCTCTTAATACCCCGCTCACCGATGACTTCCTCATCTTGCCGCTAAATAATTTTAGGGCATTTATAGAAGATCCCATTTTAAATTGAATAGCTTCCAAATGTTTGGTCCAAGATAGGCTATAGGCAAAATGTGCACTTAAATAGTCATAACACTTAACAGTGCTATATGATTATTATTTAGCCAAAAGCCTACCATATTCATTGTCTGAGAGCCAAAAACTGCAAAGTTGGTCTTGCCGAGATTAACTTTTAGTTTCCTTTGAGAACAGAGAGATTCAAAGTGAGCCAATTTTCTTTTAAGACCTAGGACTGAAGTAGAGAGCAAGACTAAATTGTTTGCATATGCTAAACATTCAATCCTTTGATCATTAATTTTTGGAGTATGAAAATCTGGGTTACCTAGCTGATCCAAGACTGTATTAATGTAGATGTTAATGGAGTGGGGGCCAAAATACACCCCTGTCTGTCCCCCACATTTGACTCAGATCTATCAGTTAGATGACCATATTGATTGTACTGGACTTTTGCCCACATATTTTCATACAGTCTGTTAATAACATCAAGAAGTGAGGCCTCCAACTTCAGATCCTTTAATGTAGCCCAGAGGATTTTTCTACTAATCCAGACGAAGGCCAAGGAGAAGTCCACAAAACAGCAATATAATCTGTTTTTTCTCACTTTTGTATACTTCCAGATCAGATGCTGAAGCACATAATAATGGTGTACTGTAGAACACTCCTTCCAGAAACCGCTCTGTGCCTAAGTCAATACTGAGTTCTCCTTGACCCATGACAGCAATCTGTCCAAATCTATCCTAGAGAAAATCTTCTGTGAAACATCTATCAAACTAATAGGCCTATACATCCTTGGGTCATTCAGATACTCTTTCTTAAAAATTGGGAATTTAACACTACCTGCCCAACTGACAGGGTAAGAGTACCCCGAACCAGGCCATTAAACAGCAAAAGAAGAAAGAATCCATCAGTTGGTAAAACCTTATAGAGATTACCTAGAGCCTGGTGCTTTATTTGCCTTAAGGCCAATCAGTGCCATCTGGATCTCGTCCTCTGTGATCAAGATAGGTCTTGGAAAAATTTCATCCTCCTGTATTTTGAAAGCATCAGGTGTCTCC
Organism: Neoceratodus forsteri; assembly: GCA_016271365.2. Taxonomy (NCBI): domain Eukaryota; kingdom Metazoa; phylum Chordata; order Ceratodontiformes; family Ceratodontidae; genus Neoceratodus; species Neoceratodus forsteri. Next base: position 939,145,136 of record CM057449.1, on the reverse strand, counting down.
TGCTCTTCATGAGAATAATAGAGCTTGGAGAAATGAGATGCCCAAACCTGAGATGTGATATAGGTTTCAATCCTATTGGCATATCTATTATATCACTGGGCAACAATATTCCAAAAATCACCTTCTATCCCTATCTAAAACAGACTGCCTCAGTTTTTCCCAAAGTCCCTGAGTATGTTTATATCTCTCTCCCATTTGAGAATTTTCCTATATTTTTCTCTCACTCTTTAACAATTTAAAATCTGCTGCAGACTTCTTTTCTTCTTATGCTATCTTAGTTTTCCTCCAAACTCTTTCTTTGCCTATAGGCATACCGAATTAAACTAAGACGTTTTATAAAGGAACCTAGGATGGTAGGTTGTTTTATATCTAGGTCCAAGTAAAGAATGAATAGTGTCCCAATTCTCCAAAATATTAAAGGCCTTACTTTTGTTCAGCACCAACTTGTGAATATCACCTAACTGTACTAAGAATTTATTTGAAACTAGCTTGCTGAATCTGCTCCCATCCAATCCTTCTCTTGTTTATGACTTCCAGACTATCTTGCTGTTGTGCCTCACTCCTTAAAGTTCCAAAAGGACATTTGATGTTAATTATAATAGCACAGTGTGCTGATTCCAATCGATCCATGACCTCTAACTTTTGGATCAGCTTTACTGCTTCCAAATTGGTCCAAACCTGATCAGGGGTTGAAGAGCCAGTAGGTCCTCTATAAGTTAAGGATCCAACTAGATCTCCCTGAGTTCTCCCATTTAAAATACATAAATTTCTACTGGCCAAGCCCGTTCGCAGTTCCCTACCCCTGAGGTTAGATTTTAGATCCTGAGCAGTCCTAGTATATGAGATATTTGGATTAATTATAGATATTGTATGGATCATATCTCAATATACATCTTCCAAAAAATGAGAAGGAATTGTGGCATTAAAGTCTCCCAAAATAATTATAGGACAAGGTATACTCTTATCTGACAATTCGTCAAGTGCCATTTTCAGATCCTGTATGAAAAGGTCAGCGGGATCAGTAGTTTTATTTCGAAGGGGAAAGTATATATTGTACAGAATGATCTTCTCTTGTCCCTTGCTAATCATTAGAGCCTGAAAATTTAGCAAAGTGTTGATAAAAAGGAAAAACTCCTTTAAACCTTCCAAACTTTTTATCTTTAGTTGATGGCAGGGTAAAGACAGAACATCCAGCCAATTTGGGAGTTCCATTTTCTATACTCCATGTTTCTTGCAGTCCAATAATATCAAAATTATCCAGAAATCTCACTACTTCATGATCATTTGTTTTAAGATGGATGCCTTCAGTATTCCATGAAAGTATAGAAAGGGCATCCACATCTCAATTCCCAGCTCCCTTATCCAAATCCAGCTGGCATTCACAGTTCATTTGTTTGATATTATCTACAGGCTGCATTGGTCAGGCTTAATCAATAACTGTCAGCGGTGAGTAGGTATTAGGGTCAATTAGATTTCCAAAGTCAATCGGGGGTTATCTGCCACTAAGATTGATTTTGGACAATCCTTAGTCTGTTTAAAACATGAAAAGACTTCACACAAGTCTAACGTGTTAACTAAATGTATTCCTAAACAATCCAGCTTGCTGGCCAGAGACAGCAAGCTGCTAGCTGTATGAGGATTTTTAAATGTAATATGAATTTGTGTTGTGCACTCAGGATCTCAACATAACTTTACGGACTCCACCATGTTTCTGGAGATATAAAATCTTACTGCTCTTTCCAAGAGTAGCAACAAATCTTCCCTAACTTTCCTATGCGAATCCTTGAGTGAAACCTTCTACCCAAAGATAGTTATGGTCCTACTTAGCCATACTTCTCTCTGCTTCAATACGTGATCTCTATCACTCCCAAGATTTTTCTCTGTTACATGATCCTTCTCACTCTGCACCTCCCTATGGAGAATCTCTTCTGGGGAAGGATAAGACTATGTAGGAACCTCTATGCATGATAGCTTCATGTTTAGCTTGGAATGTAGCACATACATCAATAAGTTTAGCCACCATGCTGTACTACACATTAGTCAAAGCAAAGTGGATCATGTCAGTAAAGGATTTTAATGATCCTCCCTTTATTTTTTCAGCAACTATAAATCTGAAGTCATTGTACTGGCTAACAATTTCTGCCTGGTTCACTGATGAAAATAAATAGTCCTGATATTTGCTATACAGTCTCTCAATATTTGATACAGTAAGCCAAACTCAAAGCTGCAATGTGGCATTGCTGCAAAATCAAAGACAGATCAGTCAGAAAGTTCACCTGCAGGAAATCAGCTATCCAGATGGTCACATAACAGGCCAATGAATTGCAAAATTGCTGCTGTGCTTGCTTCAGCTGTGCAATTAGCCAAAAGCAGTGTTACTGGTTAGCTCCAGTAGACAGCTTCACCCAGGTACTGGCTTCTGATCTTTTTTTAATTTTTCTCTAGCAATCTGTACAGCTTCAAGTAAGCATTGATCACCGATGAAGGTGGCATCTAATGGGGAGTTAATGCATAGTTGGAGCCGCTGTGGCACAAGGCTGGTGTTCGAGCGCATACAACGGTCCAACCATGCATTAGCTCCCATTAGATGCCACCTTCAGAGGGGATTAATGCACTTGTAACATGGAAATCATTATGCTTACTATGGACTACACATCTTGCTGCTCATAGAACAGAAAAGACTATGAGACTGATACGATCTGCTGTATTTTTTAATGTTACTTTCACATTTCTCAACAGTACTCTCTTACATACATATGTTGTTATTATTGTTTTTCAATACAGTGAACTCTGGTTTCTTTCTTAACGATTGCTGTACATTTAAACGATTTCTGTGCAGCTGTTTCATTACTAGGTAACTTGGGATGACTGCAATTCTCTCATTTTCGCTGTGTGCAGAGTGTGTGTGTGTCTGATTTGCATACGGGCAGCGTTATTACCTCACTCGATTTTGTATTTCTATGCTGCTCGCCCTGTCTTGCACACTACTTGTTTTTGTACCTTTTTGGAGTTATCCCGTGTCTGTGGTGTGCTCTCCATGTGTCTTTCCTCCAGCATAGTTAAAGTTAACTGTGCCATGGATGGTAAAATTGTTGAAGTTAAATGCATTCCCGGATGTGCTCCCGGATCCCTCTTCCCACCTATGTCCCTCACTTCTATTTATCCCCCTGCCTAACTGCACTACTCTCTTCCTCTTCTACGACTGTGTTGCTCTTCTTTTTTCACCGTGCCACCTGTGAACCCTGCTTATTTGCTTCTGGTGGCTACTTTCTGTACTTCAGAAGCAACACGGCATTATCATCTCATAATGCCATGTTGCTCCTGTACCACGTGACGCATCCTCGCCTATCGCCGTTGCTCCTCAGCGCTGTCAAATTTGTCCTATGTTACAACTGTTGTTAGACCACTTTCTGAAACATCTTAGACAACTCTGCCAACTCCAAAAGTACATCATTTAATACTGTTATGACAATGTGATATTCAGGGTTGGACAGCTTCTTAAAGCAGTACTTAGCAGTGGGATCTTTGATGGAAGCATACATAATTGTATGTGATGTCATTTACCCTAGGTATGGTTTACAATGACTATGCTGAGTATTGTCAAGCTCAGTGGGGGTTTCAAAATGTATTTTTGCAATGTAGTGAGTGAGTCAGTGCTATATGAGAGAGGAGATACATTTAGGAGACTGTATTTCTCTTCCATTCTGGATCCATACTAAGAGCAGTCTGAATTTATGAAATTAAATGAAAAGGACATTTTTTGCGCTGCTATTTCTTGTTGTCCACTTTAGAATTACTATCCCCATGTAGCCAATATGGGCAACCTTTTACAAGCACTAATTCATTGAATCTCAAATGTGTGTATAATGTTAGACCCTGTTTTAAAGAGAAGCGCAATCTCATCTCTCTAGACATATGTACAGTCAGAGTCTCAGCCTGCTAATTGAGAAAGTTATACCCATCCTGGCCCCAAACAAATACATAAAAAAAATGACACAAACAGACAGTAGGTTACTTTGATGTTTTTATTGTAAACAAAAACTATAGTTTTCCCCATTTTCTTCCACTGAAAAAAAAAATGAACACGCTGACAATGGTGAGGCTTTAAATCCATCATAAACACATTTTGTATGTGAGACACTGCTTGGGGAGGAGGCAGATTACACTGACGTTGTGCAACTTTAAAACTGAAATAATATAATATATACCCTATGTCAGAGAATCGCTCGCATTGCTTTGTTGGGGGTAATCTACCAAACAAATAAAACATGCCATTTCTGTGACCAGCAGGGAAATACTGTTCATTATCAAGTACCATCTTACTGAAAAGAGGTGTCAAGCCGAAAACATTGTTGTAACTGCAAAGTCGATTGGTTGGAATTTTGCTGATCAGTTCCATTGTTCAATAAGGGGAGCAAGAGCGAGATGTCTGGCTTGTTAACTGCTGGCTTGTTAAAGTTAATGGGTTGTGGCCTCAGGGTGGGCATACAATGTTTCTTTCCCATTCACTTTCATGTCCTGCTGTCTGAGTCTTAAATCTGAGTGATGACTGTAGTCACTACTTCATGAACATGAGGATCCCTGTCAGCTGCTTTGTACTACTACTGAAGCCATGTATGCAGGTTGTTTTCTGACTGCTGTGCGAGCATGCGTCGCACCTGTAGAGGACCTCAAACTGCTCCTGACCTCCTCCTTGCCTACCTGTCTCCGCTCTCTTTTTTTCTCTCCCTCTCCCTCTCTCTCTTTCTCTTCTTTCTCATCCCCCCACCCCACCTGCACTTATACTGCCCCTTATAGGCTAGCTCTTAAAAAGGTGACTGGATCCTATGTGTTCACCCTTGCTAGATCTGCATCACCTGTGAACTGCCTGTAATGTATGCATTTGTCAACCTTGCATCCTATGCTTTTGACCCTGTACTGATTCTTTATGTATGCTGCGCCTATGAAATGCCAGTACAGTAACTGTTGCATCAGCCTATTATGTACTCAGCTGCCTGGAACCTGTTTTGAAATTGTATGTATGTATTCACCATCTGTTATGTACGCATCTGAGAACTCTCACATTGTACATCCCTCTCCCCATCTCCCCCAGGACATACAGTGAGACAAGCATTACATTGCTCAATGTATCTTTCCTGGTGAAATAATTCAATAAATAAATAAATATGTTTGTATTTCATACATTTCATATAATTCAAATTTCCCCAAAACAATTACCCAATTTCCTGCCTCAAAGGGGGTAAAATCTACAATTGTTATTTATTTAGTTATTTAAACATTGTTGAGTGGGAGAGGTACACTGAACCAAGGCTCGATTCCAGGCATGACCCAAGGGAAGGGAGAGGGGGGTACAGAAAAATAAAATTCACAAAGCAGAATATGGTTTCTTTGACAGTCATAGCAGTGGCTAGATAAGTAAACAGCAGAAAGGTTCAAATGCAAATGACATGTTGACAAAAGTACAAGAAGACAACAATGTTTACCAGTGCATGATCGAGGAAGGTGATAGTGCTAATAGGGTGCAGGTTCAGACAGGGCGTAGATGTAATGGACTAAGAATAAAGGTGGCTTCTAAGAGAAAAGAGGGTCAGGGGACAGAGGGAAGTGAAGTTAAGAAGGGGGTTGACAAGGTCAGGCAGGAGCAGGAAGGTGCCTTTGGTGGAATGAGGGCTGAAAGTGGGGAGTCACTTGATGCAGTGCGCTATGTTGGACGCCTCTCTGTTTGCTCCGACCTTCCACCTGTTAAATCTCTCTAAAACCCTGTTTTACAGTGTTATTTACCGCAGATCGCTTGATAGTCACCTTCCTAAACATTCGTGCCCCAGTTATAAGAAGTCGATGGACGAGGAGATATGGAAAATCGCTTCCAAACATACATCTCCTGCTACACCCGAGAAGACCTCTAAAAAAGCCAGGGCCTCCTTCTTGCAATCCTCGCTGCCTGTCACTGCTGAGAGTCCTGATGCAGATCTCCTTACCCTCTCGAAGTTTTTAGAGGAGTTTCAGCCTTTTAAGGCTGAAATGCAGAATATGGCAGGAGAAATAAAAGGCATCTCCAGCACCCTGGAGGAGCTCTCCAAGAAAACTGCTAATAATGAAGCCTGTATACACTCTGTTGGAAGGAAACAGGACAAAGCTGAACTGGAGTTAGTGGCCTTGAGGCAAAGGCTAGTGAAGATGGAGAATAAGGTGGAAGATCTGGAGGGGCGGAGTCACCGCAACAATGCGGTAATTATAGGTTTGCCCAAAGGTGAAGAGGGCTCAGACCCTATCAAGTTCATTAAGAAGTTCGTGGAGAAGGTGGCAGGCCCTTCCCCCTTTGGAGCAAGCTATTTTATGAAAAAGAGCTCATAGTGCACTCGCCCCCCCCCGTTGGAGCCCCAGGTCATTCATATTTTGCTTTTAAATTTCCAGGAGTGACAGCATTTCCTATACAAAGTTAAGGAAGCACAAGATTTGCAATAGGAAGGTAAAAAGCTGAGGGTGGCACAAGATCTGCCTTTATCTGTGCATCAGAAACGAGCCACGTTTCACAAGTTGGTCCTTAAGCTGATTGTCGCAGGAATCAAGTTTTGTATGGGCTTTCCTGCAAGGCTTCAAGTTTGCCTGAACGGATCCTGGGTGACCTACGAGGAAGTGGAGTTGGCAACTGTAGGGCTCAAAGAAGCACTTCCTGACCTATTTAAGCCTGCATGAGAATCGATCTGGTGCAGTGTGCTATGCTGAGTTTTCCATTGGTGGTGTTGTCTAGCTGCTGCAATTTTACAATTCTCAATAAACTCTCTGGGGCTATGTCGGTGACAAGCTGTACATCTGGTTACGTAACTCTGCGCTGCAACTCTCATGAAGGGCCTCCTTTCTGATATAAAAATGGACATTTTGCTCCCAATCCATTTCTCACTTCCAGGACTGTCTAATATCTTGTAGACTTTCTTGTTTTGGCTCTGGCTAAGCCCAGTCTCGTCTTTGGGTTTACAAGCTAGGTGTTAACGGGCTCTTGTGTTTTTCCTCTGGTCCTAAATAATGGATATTTGAGCGGGGTTATTGTGTTCAAGTTAAATCTCCCTCTGACAGAATTGGCAACTCATTTCATTAGGGGTGATGTCCTGATTCTATGGCAATGGGGGGGCAATGCTCAGCTTTCTCGGAGCTTAGAATGAAACCCTGTCTGTAACTGCGGTCCCTTCCTGGTCCTGTTAGCAAGGTCTGGTCTTTTCTTGGCTTCCCCTCCTCTCGCTCCCTGATGCCATTAGGCAATAAATATGGTTAGCCTGAATACCAGACGGGGATTCCACAACTGCAGACAGATGGAGATATCAGGGTCTCTGTATGCCTTAATTAGGCGTTTGTCTGCCTCTCCTGTATAACCCTGTTAGAGTGCTGTTTTTGGAGGACTCCCCTTTTCTTTTTTCAAATTTTCCCTATAGGAGTGAGGTAGTCACTGTTTCTGGTCCAAGCAATGCGGTCTGGACAGTGACCCTCGAGCGCACAGACTTTCCCCTATATCAAAGAAGACAGTAATGGCCTGCTCACTCTCGGCCATTTACGCCTGCTGTTTGAGGGCTGCGCCGCAAGAGGGCATCTAAGATTATTATTTCTATATATGATGCAAGTGTTTTATACACTTTGCGCTCCATGGACCATGTAGATGCATGGCTTGTGGGGTTTTAGCAGGGAGGATTACTTTCTCTAAGGGACTCGTGCAGCTAATTCTCCTGTATTATTAAGGGGCGATGTTAAGCAGTAAGAATTGGGGATATGTTATTCTCTATGGAGTGTTCTGGTTATGAAGGGGTATTCCTGTTCTTGTTTCCTGGTTCACGAGGGCGGGGAGGTTGGAGGGATGGGGGGCCTTTCAGACTGCCGTTCATCATGTACCATGCAAGAGAGGGGTAAGCGTGGGAGGAGGGGAGTTAGGGTTTGAGGGTGTTTTGGGTGGGGGTTTCAGGGGGCAGTTGGGGGAAAGGACTTAGTGCCGGCAGGGTTGGGGGGAAGGTAGAACAACCCAGTGTATACCATGTTTGGAGTAGTACTGATGTGAAATATAAACATATGCTGTGCTTCGGAAGATTTCTGACTGGCAACACGGGTGATGGCTAGAAACATTCAATTTATTAGTTGGAACGTTAAAGGGGTGAGGCATAAACTAAGCAATATAAAATTCTGAAACATCTAAACCATCTGAAGGCAGAAATTATGTTTTTGCAGGAGACGCACCTGCTCAAGAGAGAGGCTGACAAAATGAGATGGCAACAGATTGGGCAGATGTTTGCGGCAGAGGTCACGACCCACAGTAGAGAGGTCATGATCCTTCTGCATAGGTCGGTTCCGTTCAAACCTCTCCAAGTTATATCTGATCCTTTGGGCAGATTCCTGTTTGTAAAAGGCAGACTGCATACCCTGGACATTGTCTTGGGTGCTATCTATGGCCCTAATGTAGACTCCCCTAGCTTTTTTGTTCAGATAATAGAAGCCTTAACTCCATTTCTGGATACCCCCATGGTCATAGGGGGTGACTTTAATCTCGTTTTTGATCAGGGTCTGGACAGATCAGGTCAATCCCGTCAAGGTCTCTCTCCAGCACAAAGAGCTTTTAGGGATCTGATGGACTCTGCAGGTCTTTGTGATATTTGGCGTGTACTACATCCCAATACAAGGGAGTACACTTTTATTTCCCCAGTGCATGCAACTTCCTTGAGGATTGATTATATTCTCATTTCTCAAACTCTTTTACCAGGGGTTATAAGCTCTAGTATTGTCTCAGGGTCCCCGTCAGATCACTCTGTGGTCACCTGCCTAATAGCCCTAGCTTCCTTGCTAAATAAAGGGAGCAGGTAGAAGCTGAATAACCAAATTTTGAAGGAGCCGAAGATGGTTCAATATATAATATCCCAAATAGAGCAGTTTACTGCTACCAACTCTAACTCCATAGGGAAACCTGATATGGTATGGGGTACTTGTAAAGCATATTTAAGGGGGGTTATAATTGGCCTAATATCGAAAAGGAAAAGAGAGAGGGCATCTCGGATTTCTGATCTTCTCTCTCAGATTAGGGGAATGGAGACTGCTCTCTCTCCATCTTCCTCAGAGACATTTAAACAAGATTTAACAAAATTGAGAGAAGCCTACCTAGCTATGTTAGCGGAGCAAGTCGAATTTGCAATCTTGAAAACAAAAGCTGTATATACCGATCAGGGTGAGAAGGCGGGCAAAATGTTAACGTTGTGTATTAAACAACAGGAATCCGCCAGATTCATTCCTGCAATCCACTCCCCCAAAGACAACTCCCTTAGGGTCTTTCCCTCGGAGATAGGGGAGGAGTTCACTAATTATTTCAAGGATTTATATGGCCCTATGGCCAACTCCCCATCTAAGGACAGACATTATGAATATCTGAGTGATTTACAATTGCCATCTCTTACACAATCCCAACATGAAATTTTGGAGTCTTCTATCTCTGAGGGCGAGATTGAAAGGGTAATTAAATCTCTTCCATCTGACAAATCTCCGGGCCCTGATGGGTTTTCCTCCAACTTTTACAAAGTTTTTGCTAAGCAATTGATTCCCATTCTGTTACCACTTTTTCAGGCTATCCTTTCTGGTCAGGTATCCGATCCCTCCCTTTTCGAGGCGTTGATTGTTTTGTTGCCCAAGCCAGACAGACCGTCTGATCAGGTCTCAAGTTATAGGCCGATCTCCCTTCTCAACCATGATATTAAAATTTTGGCAAGATTATTAGCCGACCATCTGGAGGCACTACTTCCCTTTCTTATAGGGGCAGAACAGGTTGGTTTTATGAAAGGGAGATCTTCAGTCGATTATCTGAGTACCCTGTCTCACATCTTCCTGGCATCCAAGGATGCTTCTCATCCAATGGTCCTGATTTCGTTGGATGCCGAGAAGGCATTTGACAGAGTCCACTGGGACTATCTGTCTGTTTTGATGGAGGTTTTCAGTTTTCCCATGAAATTCCGGAATTGGGTCAGCTCATTATACAAGTTCCCCTCTGCCAGAATCTCATGCAATGGGGTTGTCTCTAGTCCCTTTAAACTGCATGTGGGGACCAGACAGAGCTGCCCCCTATCTCCCCTTCTCTTTAATATTTACTTAGAGCCTCTTATTAGGAGTTTATCAGGTGCCCAGGGCATTTTGGGTATTTTTCTAGGTAAGCAGGTAGTTAAAGTTGCGGCCTATGCAGATGATCTTCTGCTGCAAGTAACCCACCCAATCACATCTATTCCCACTATTCTGAAGTTAATAGATGACTTCAGCAAGATCTCAAACTATAAACTTAATGTGGGAAAGACTGTTGTTTTCCCTCTTAATCATAGGGTATACAAACAGGACATTATCGCATTTGGGCCCACTTGGAAGTCTGACTATATTAAATACTTGGGGCTCCTTTTAACTTGGGATACAGCTCGGCTCAGACAACTAAATATTGATGCACTGGTACATAAAATAGACTTAGACCATCACAGGTGGACCCTACTTCCCATTTCTCTTTAGGGCAGAATTAATTTAATCAAAATGAATGTATTCCCCCATTTGTTCTACCCCCTCAACATGCAAACATATGGCTCCCCCTGTCCTGGGTCAAAAAAAGTGCACAGTATGATCTCTACTTTTATATGGGGTGATAAGAAGGCTAGGATGGCATTCCATAAATTAGCTGCCCCGAAAGCTAAAGGAGGATTAAGGCTTCCCCATATTGGGCTATACTATTGTTCCAGCCAGGCCAATAAGTATGTTAGATGGCTGACTGTGGATCAGTTGTTCACGGCAGCTGTGTACACCCTGACCTGGTTAGCCGTTGAGTCCGCTTCCGTAAAAAAACATGGCCTTTCCCCTGCTGCACTGTTACATACCAAGGTTAGTTCCCTACCAGAGTCTCTTCGTAGTTCCCTTATAGCTGTTTCAATCAGGGTTCATACTCAATTGTGCGCATTTCTGAGATATAAGAATCTCAAGGATTTATCTCAACCTGTAATAGGTAACCCTAATTTTTTACTAGACGGTAAGCCCCTCCCAGCCAGTTGGCTCCCCTCAGATAGAACACTGCCATCTAGATTAGTCTATAACATCCAACAGTCAATGGTGTCCTCAGCTGACATTATGCACAAGTTTATGATACCTTGCATAATAATTTTCAAGATTTTCCAACTTCGTCATCTCCTGGTTAAGGTAATGGGTTCGACTCCCCCCCCCCGGGTTCCCCATATCAGATTTCAGGCTACCCTAACGGAGTTGGCGGGTTCGCCCTATGCTGTATCTAAAATATACAGTGCTCTGTTTACCTGGGTCTATCCTGATAACTACACTCCCATCACCTTTTGGGCCGCTCTCTTCCTAGGCAGAGACCTGGATTGGCCTCTCCTGTGGCAAAGTTGTCATAAGTTCCTCAAGCAGGACAGACTTAGATTAATGCAATTCAAAATTTTGCACAACATTTATTATTCTCTGCAGAGGCTTGCCAGACTGGGTTTGGTGTCCTCTCCTCTTTGCACAAGATGTCAGTCACAAGAAGGAGACCTTCTTCATATTTTCTGGAGCTGTTCTAAAGTTGTCCCACTCTGGACCATGATTAAACAGCGTGCTGATCCTCTTTTAGGGCTCTCAGACTTGTTCACCCCCGAAATATGTCTTCTTGGGGTATTTCTCCTCCATTTCGGTGGTGCACAGGAAGTACTACATAGCCTTGATGTCGATGTCTGTTAAAAAAGTGGTGTTAAGACACTGGAAAGATACGGAGGTACCAACATATGTTGAATGGCTTCAGGAGTTACTGGCGAATCTTAGAACAGAAAGGACTATTGCCAGTCTATACAACAAAATTAAGAAGTTCGATAGGATCTGGGGCCCACTACAAACTCTCTATACATTACAGGTTTAAGCATCACTAGGCCATACCCATAGGTATCGTGCTAAATGTGTGAAGAGGCGCTGGGTTGTTCAGGGTGGGTGGTGAGCAGGGCGGGAGGGGGGTAGGGGACAGCAAATCATCCTGTATTTTGTATCTGATGTATGGTGTTCATGATCTATACTGTTATGATTTGTTCTCTGTATTGGAAACTTTAATAAAATTTGAATTGAAAAAAAAATGAGGGCTGAAAGTGAAGGGAGAGGTGGAGCACAGAGAACAGCAGGTTCTGGAAAATAAGGAGGCAGTAGATGAAAGCAGTTTGCCCAGCAGAGGAGTGAGGGTGGAGAGGGGAAAAAGTGAGGAATCCGTGGAGTGGAGAGAATAAGAAAAGGAGGGAATGAGGGAAGGCATGAGGAGAAGTAAGAAGGGAGGGAGCTAAACCAGTATTTAGACATACTTAAAAGCAGTGACAAATAAAAATAGGTTGAAGAAACTGCTATGGTTCTCACCTAGAGACAGGGAAGCAGTCAGGGTCAAAAAGAGGGCCTTTTATAAATACAAGAGTAAGCAAGGAGAGGCAGAATGGAAGGAATATCCTCAGAAAACCAGGGAGGCCAAGAGGACCATCACCACCAGGGAGGTGAAAGCAGACACAGAACTGTACATCGCAAAGGGGTGACAAACCAGGAAAACAGCTTTTAGATATATTAGTGAAAAATGGAGGGGGATCGCATGGCTGGTGGAGGGGGGTAGGGTGATAGAAGAGGATGGACAAAAGACCATCATTCTGAATGACTATTTTTGCTCAGTCTTCACTAAAGAAGAAGGCGGGCCCCTACCTTACAGCGGCATCAAAGCAACCTCAAAGGGAATCCAAGAAATGAGTCAGTCAGTGTTTACTAGGGAAAGAGTCCTGAAGGGGCTGGCAGCACTCAAGATTGATAAGGCCCTTGGTCTTGATGGGTTGCACCCGAGGATACTGAGGGAGTTAACAAATGAACTGGCTGATCCACTGGCTGGGCTGAGCTGTTCAGCAGCTCACTCAGGTCTGGAGAAGTCCCAGCGAATTGGAAGTTAGCAGATGTAGTGCTACTACATAAGGGTGGGGGGTGGGGACAGGGAGCAACCAGGGAATTATACGCCTGTTAGCTTGACCTCTATTGTGGGGGAAACTGATGGAATCCCTAATTAAAGGGAACCTCGTAGAATACCTGGAGAGCAATGAACTCCAGAATGATAACCAACATGGCTTTTTCACAGGAAGATATTTTCAGACCAATCTGATAGTCTTCTTTGACTGGGTGACAAGGGAGATAGACAAGGGCCACGCAGTGGATTTGTACTTTGACTTTAGTAAGGCCTTTGATTTGGTACCACACTAGAGATTGCTTTAGAAAATGGAGGACTTGGGTGCAGCTAAAACTCTACTGAGTTGGGTGGGAAAATGGCTAGCATGAAGGCGACAGAGGGTGGTGGTCAATGGGGTTAAATCAGAAGAGAAGGAGGTAACGAGCAGGGTTTTGCAGGGATCGGTCCTGGTCTGGTCTTCTTCAATGTGTTCATTAGCGACATTGGGGAAGGAATCCAGGGCAAGTTGTGTCTGTCTGAGGATGACATAAAACTATGTGGGAGGGTAGATAGTGAGAAAAGAATAAGGAATATGCAGAAAGACCTGCTAAAGTTAGAGGGGTGGTCAAAGGTCTGGCAGTTAAAATTCAACACAAAAAATTGCAAGGCAATTCACCTAGGGAAAAAAAGAACCAAATGACAGAGTACTGGATGGAAGGGGAGAGTCTTAGCACTACAAACAAGGAATGGGATCTAGGAGTTGCCATCAGTAACTGCCTTAAACAAACTAGTCAGTGCAACAAGGCCTATAGAAAGGCCAACAAGATGTTGGGATGCACTGGGAGGGGAACTGATAGTAGGAGAAAAGAAGTAACCCCTTTACAGAGCCCTGGAGTACTATGCCCAGTTTCGTAGTCCTTACCTCAGAAAAGACAAGGATAAGTTGGAGACAATGCAATACAGTGTGACCAAAATAATTCAAGGACAGCAGGGTAAATCCTATGAGGAGTGCCTCAGGGCACTAAATTTGTACTCACTGGAAACCAGAAGAGAGAGGGGCAATATGATTGAAACTTATGAATTCCTCAAAGGAATTAATATATTGAACAACAGGGAATTATTTAGCCTGAGTACCAACTCACGGCCACGAGGTCATGAGTGGAAGTTGGCAGGGTGGAGGTTCAGAAGAGACGTGAGGAAGTATTTTTTTACGAAAGAGGTGGCAGAGCCCTGGAACAGTCTGCCAGCTGAGATGATGGGAATGAGTACAGTAAGGGGGTTCAAACAGGCCTGGGACAGAATGAAGGGAATAATGGTTACCTGGGCCAACAGGAACAGGGAAGAAAATAGGGAAAGGGTTAGTACCCTGGGTGAATATTAGATTCCAAGAATGATTCCAGAGATTTAGGGAACTTGGGCAGACTAGATGGACCTTTTCTGTCATCATTGTCTATGTTTCTATGTTGCCATGTATTTAGCAAAGAAGGAGGTGCAATGGGACTGGCGATGTGAGTGTAGTGGGAGGATAGCGAGGGTGAAGTAGAGGGAACAGTGGTGAGTGCAGAGGGGTGAGTTGGTAGCAAAGCAACAGAACACATTGCAGAGGGTAGTCAGTCTGACAAGGGAAAAGGAAGGGGTGGTGCTATAGATCACATCTGCATAGTCGATGACCAGGAGTTTTGATGACAAGCTCCCAGTGAACCTGGAGGGAAAGGCAGCCCTTGTTGCAGTACAAGGCACACAGCATAGGGCAGTTTAGCATGGATAGTGTCAATGTGGACATAGAAGTTGAGCTTACAATCAAGGCACACACCAAGGTACTTGAAGGCAGGAACCACCTCTGGAGGAGTGCCATCCAGCATGGAGAAGACCAGTGAGGGTAAAAGCCTGACCAGTTTCTGACTGGTCATAGACACAGTCTTCTTGGTACTGATCCTGAGTTGGTTGGCTTGGAACCAGTGCAGTACATTGTGGAAGTCATACTGAAGGGGGCCTTCCACTGCCAAGGCCAATGGGCCAGAGGTGTAAATGCCAGTGTCATCTGCATACAGATGGATATGTGAAGAGACGCAGGTAGAGGTCATCTAGGAAAATTGAAAAGAGGATAGGACCCAGGATGGAGCCCTGTGGAACCCCTATTAGGATGGGGAGGAGTGGGGACAGGACACCTCCCACCTGGACTCACTGTTGATGGCCTGTGAGTTATGAATGGAACTATTCAACAGCAGGAGCAGAGAGGCCAGCAGAACACAACTTGTCCAGAAGGAGTGGATGCGACATCGAGTCAAAGACTTTGGCCAGACTGATGAATATAGCTGCGGTGATATGTCCCTGATCCAGCCCAGCGAGGATAGCATCAGTTACACATAGCAAGGAGGAAATGGTACAGTGGTGCTTCCTAAAAACAGACTGGAAGGGGGACAGGAAGTTGGAGGAGTGAAGAAAGTCAACAAGCCTGGAGTAAACGATGGACTCTTGCAGCCTTGCAAGGCAGGGGAGGAGTGAGATCAGCCAGAAGATGCTGGGGGAGGTGGGGTCACCCCCTTTGTGTAGAGGAAGAGCCTTTGAAACTTTCCAGGCCTGAGAGACAGCACTAGGGGAGAAGGAGAGGTTCAGAATATAAGATATCAAAGAAGCAACTGCAGGAGCCGAGATATGTGATAGTTTGTAGTCCAGCCCGTCAAGGCTAGACTTGGAAGGGTTAAGCGTAGTGATGGTGAGAAAGACTTTCTGATGGGAAACAGGAGGGAATTGCAACCCCTCAGGTGGGAGAGGTAGCCGAGGAGAGAGAGGGGTAGAGTGTTCCAGGACAAGAACAAGGAGAGGGGACAGAACAGGTGGTGAAGAATTTATTGATGTCATCGGCAGCTAGTGGAGGGTTGGAGCACTGAACCATCCACTAGGAGGATGGGGGTGGTGGGACTGAGTTGTGGGATCAAAGAGGGAGTGGATAACCCTCCAGATGTTTGACAGGGAGCTAAGGTTAGACTGGAGGTTTGATCTGAAGTAGTGGGTCTTAGTAGTGAAGACAGTGTTCGTACAGGTGTTTCTGAGAGACCTATACAATAAGAGGTCAGACAGGGAGTGTGAGGGTTTAAAATGTGATCACGCTTTGTCCCAGGACTTGCAAAGATCAAGTTGGTCATATGTAATACTTGGGTGGTAGGAACTTTTGACCCCAAACTTTCTAAGAGGGCGCAATTTTCCCAGGTATGACTAAAAATAGCATGGAAGAGGGAGAGGGATATGTCAGTGTCTATGGTAAATGGGAGACCAATCAGAGGCAGCAAGGTAATTGGGGGCATCTGTGTTAAGTGACTTGAGTGACCTGGACCAAATATATTTAGGGGCAGATTTAGTGGGCCTCACTTTCCTGATGCAGTAGGTCATGCAGTGGTCATAGAAGGCACCAGGTAGAGTGCCTGATGCAGTGATTCATTGGGGGTGGGAGGAGAGCACCTAGTCCAGGAGAGAGTGGTTTGGGGAGTGAGGATTTAAATGCCTTAAGGGCAAGGCCAAATAGCAAACAACTTACCACAGGTAAAGTTTGTTGTTAGACTTTAAAACAATATTTTTTGTATTTAAAACAGTGATAAGGACAGGTAAAAACAGTGTACTAAAACAGTTCAATGTGCTTATGCAACTGGACCAGATGAGATGAGATGATACTTGTGTAACTTGATTTTCTTTGTGGCTTTCCGCCTCTCTATCCATGGGATATACCACCCTGTAGGGGTACAACGCAAGGAACCCTAAAGGAGGGTTCCCCCCCCTACAGGTGCCGTGGGAATGAATGCATTGGTTAAAGGTAGGTTAGGAAGAAGCCCACAGGTAAGAGAGATGAGCCGCTGGAGGAGGAGGAGGGGTGGATGGTGGGCAATGAGAAAATGAATCCTGGCGAGGCCCAGGATGTGTGACCTTTTAAGCCCAATGGGGGAGTGATGTTGTTGCTCCTCCCATCGAACCTCAGGCTTAAAGTGCTCCCATTCAATGTGCTTATGCAACTGGATGAGATGAGATGATGTTTGTGTAACTTGATTTGCTTTATGACTTTCCACCTCTGTATCCATGGGATATACTACCCTGTAGGGGTAAGACACAAGGAACCCTAGAGGAGAGCCCCCCCCCCACAGGTGCCTCAGGAATGAATGCGTCGACTAAAGGTAGGTTAGGAAGAAGTCCAAAAAGAATACCAAAGATGTCGAGCTTCAAAGAGGCGAGGATGATGATTGAATTCTGAGAAGATAAGGGCTGATGGAGAGAGGGGAAAGCCAGGGTCACCATCTGCCTCCATCCAACAGCGGAGTCTAACAAACTAACTGAAGAAAGTACTAATTCTAACTAATATTATGACCATTGGCACAGAGGAGAGGAAAAAAACCCTTTGAGGAGAAAACCTCTGGGGATCCAAGGCCTAGGTCACCTTCCCTCCAGGCTGACAACGTTTGATTTAAGACTTATGTTGGTAAAGAGAATGGTTCATTAACGAGGGATATGAGTAGGAAGGATGATGACAGGATAGGGAAAAAACTCCAAAGAAGCACAGATTAAAGGAGGAACATGAGGCAGCAGGGACCCGAGAAGGGTATGCTCGAGTAGTCGATGGAAGGGAGTAGATCCATGTAGAAGTCAGAGGAGCAAGGGGTATACAGATGTGCTCATGAGGAGACTCCAGATGTGCTCACAAGGAGACAGAGGATAATGCAGACTGGCTTGCTTGAGTGATGCGAGTGAGCAGACACTGAGGCTGATGAGGCATGCTTGATTATGCAATGTGAACAAATAGACCCTAAACGATTAGACTCTGAGGTTGTAGTCGATGAGGTAGCATAGGATTCAATGATAGGAATGCTTGAGTAGGCGTTGTAAATAGATAAACCTTGAGGTAAGGATGAGTGAATGATGACTGGAGTTATGAACCAGATACATGCAGCAGGATGGCCGCGGGTCGATGAGGTGGCATAGGAGTCATGATAGGTATGCCCAAAAAGAAATATCGATCGCAGGCCTCGATTGGAATTAATCCTTGATGGCCAGTATGGAATGCGAAGAGGAGGAGACAGGCATGAACTTGAAAATGAACTTGTACGAAGGTAGTGGGAGTAAGTAGGCTCCTCAAAAGGAAGTAGACTATGAGGCCAAGAAGGCATGTCAGGAACCGGAGGGTATGCAAACCAGAGGGTACACTCAGGAGGAGCATCAGAGGAGCAACTCAAGTTGAGCGATCGAGGAGCAAAATTGGACGATATATGATCAGGAGGGAAGCTAAGAGTGGAGTGAAGCCAGGATGGCTGGTACTAGAAAAGGTGCCAGGACAAGGAAGGTAAAATTAGGAAATGGATGAGGTGCAACGACGGATTGAAGCCATGGAGGCAAGTACAGAAAAGTGAGGTATGAAAGGACAAATGACAGTAGGGAGGTCGGTGGGGTTGCATAGGACCCAGCCGATATGGGATGAACTGCAGTAAGGTGAGCTGGATGAGGTGACACATGAGGTAGGATAAGTATGTCTGGGTGATGGAATGACTGAGTGAATATGCAATAAGAATGATGAAACCCTGAGGTCAGATTCGATGAGGTGGATGCCTAAAAGAAATAACGAGTGCAGGCCAGAGGGAGGCGGCCAGAGACAGCCAAATGAAGGCTATTGGCACAGATAACTGAAGACTCAGACAGTCATAAGCAGTGTTTTTCTTTTGTTCGTGGAAAATGTCCACATAGCGCTGATGGAACAGTGAAAGTCAAGTGATCACGTAGGGAACAGCCACAACAAGTTGTAAATGAAATGTGGTCATGAAATGAGAAACTACCATCATAGGAAAAAACAGAACTCAATGGCTCTGCAGCCCCACATACCTAGGCAAAGTCAGCAGTGTAAGAAATGCATGGTAGCAGAATGAATGCAGGCAGGATCCTACTGAGCACAGTTTAAATGCAATGGAGAGACAAACAAAATTATCGGATCCCTTGAAGCCAAGTATCTGATCCCTGTTTGTGATCTGATCCCTGTATGTGGGTGAACAAGTATACAAGGCGCAAGCATTCAGGTCCACACAATGGGAGAGCGAGACCCAAGTGCAGCAGACCATGAAGCAGCAGGAGGCATGGCCGAAGACAGCTGGGCCAGCCGGAGCAGCACCAGCAAACGAGAGCACAGAGAAAGAACCCAAATGGGAAGGGCGACAACATGCCCTAAGCACCAGAGCGGCGATCAGCGATGGGCAAAGATGCACAAACTGCAGTGGTGCTGGAGGAATGTGCAAGTGGCACAGGAAAGGGTAGTTGTAAAAACAAGATAGAGAGCGAGGTGTGGGAACAATGACAGTGAAAAAGCCAGCAACCAGGTAGAGGAGGTATGGGGGGGGGGCAGGAGAACAAGAGGAGGGGAAGGAGACAATAATTCAGTCAATGTTCTCAGCAGTTGGCTA
Source organism: Neoceratodus forsteri (assembly GCA_016271365.2). NCBI lineage: Eukaryota > Metazoa > Chordata > Ceratodontiformes > Ceratodontidae > Neoceratodus > Neoceratodus forsteri. The sequence continues at coordinate 939,125,777 of CM057449.1, read as the reverse complement.
CCTAGCAGGCGGAAAACAAGAGGAGTGGTGACGAAGAGAGTGAACTGCTGGATGAAGAGCAGGAGAAAGAGAGCAAGCCTGAGGCGCTGCAAGTCGAGGTGTCAAAAGAGGCTAGAGATACACAGGAGGAAGAGGGAAGAGGAGCAGCACCTCCGGCTGCAATGAAAAAGCAAATCCTGGTGAGGCCCAGGATGTGTGACCTTTTAAGCTCGATGGGGGAGTGACATTGTTGCTCCACCCACTGAACCTTGGGCTTAAAGCCCTCCCATTATGAACAGGCTAATTTGCAGGTGTCCACCACGACTAAGGGCAAATCCCTAACTGTCCATCTAGGGCAGGGTATTGCACTCTCTATAAAGTCACTATAATGCCTATGGTAATACCAAAGTCAGCATGGATGACCCAATTTGAACCCCAGCACAGTCTAAGGCATTTTCCAGACCACCTTGAGGGAAAAGAAATAGAACAGACTCACAAAGCATGCAGAGTCAGGGTGTCCAGATTTGGCCTCGTCCCTCTGACAACTGGTCACTTGGTTCTGGGTCTCTTCTTCCACCTGCACTCTGGGCAGTAACTGCAGACTCCTCCTCTCTCCTTTGGAAAACTCGGACATCATGGGTGGTGGAGTGAAGTCGTCTCAGGTAGGAACATGTTGTCATCTCTGGAATACCTACTGCTGGGCTAAGGTCATCTTCCAGGATGTTCTACTGTTGCTGCAATCATCTGGTGGTGGCACGATGTCGTCTCAAACTAGAAAGCTGGTGCTCCTTATTGGCAACCTAACCAGACATGAGCAAACACCAGCCCGGTGCATGTTGGGAGGTTGCTGGGTCTCCTCACCTAGCATCTACACCCTTTATGCTGCATCTACCCTCATGTCATCTGTGCAACACCAGGGTGCCTACATACCTGGTCTATCAAGTGTTCCCGCTGGCCAACTGGCAGTCACTGGTTCCCACAATGACAGATGGCAGCTCGAAATGCACTGCAGGCAGACGGGCATTAAATAACCATCACAGGAAAACATTTTGCTGAAAGGTCTCACAGGTTGCCCTCAGCAGGAGGGCTCACATTTCTGTCACACACAAATTAGGGACAGAGTCTTAGATCTCCATGAGGCATACTCACATAGTCCTCACAAAATCAGTGTTCCCCATACAGGCCACACCCTTTAACATGACTGTTTTAAACTGTCAACAATAGGGCTCAATCTTTTTTTTTCCATTTTCAGGCTTTAAACACAGTCTCATTTTGCTCTGATGGGGGTCGTTTCTATAGTCTTTGGATAAATGCTGGACAGTTGGGTGACAGGTGGTGTGGTAAATGCAAGGTGGCCTGCACACTCCTTTCACAGCTTGCAGCTGGATGGTAGGTTGGGATAGAATGGTGGGTGACCTGCATCTTTCTTTCACAGCTGGCAGTTAAGAGGCAGGCATAAGGGTTAATGGTGGGTAGGCTGCACCCTACTTGCACAGTTAGTAGCTTGATGATAGGAGGATGGAGGTAAATGGTGAGCAGCCTGCACACTCCTTTCACAAGTGGCATTTGGGTGGCAGGTGAGAGATGAATGTGGGCAAACTGCACCCTCATTTGACAGCTGGCAGCTGGGTAGCAGGAGGGGAGTGAATGGTGGGTAGCCTTATCCTACGTGCGCTGCTGGCAGCTGGATGGCATGTAGGTGGGTGATGGTATGGTGGCCTGCAACTTACTTTCACAGCTGTCTGTTGGATTACAGGCAGGGGGTAAATGTTGTGTGGCCTGCACCCTCCATTAACAGCAAGCAACCTGGAGCAGGGAGAAGCATGAATATGCAGCCTTGGCTTCACCCTCACTTCACAGCTGGCAGTTGGGTGGCAGGCAGTGGGGGTGAATGGTGGGTGGCTTGCACCCTTTTTTTGCAGTTTGTAATGGGGGGGCAGTTGGAGGGGCTGAATGCTTGGCGGCTTGCACATTCCTTTCACAGTGGACAGTTGGGTGGCAGGCAGTGGGACTGAATAGTGGGTGATCTGCTCTCTCCTATCACTGCAGGCAGTAGGGTGGCAGATGTAGGGTGAATGGTGAGCATGCTCCTCCCTCCTTTTACAGTTGGTAGCTGGGTGGCAGGCAGGAAACATGAATAGTGGGTGGCCTGCTCTGTCCTTTTATGGCTGGCAGTTGGGTGGCAGTGGCAGGCAGGGGCTGAGGGGTGAATAGTGGGTGGCCACATTTTCCTCTTACACTAAAAATACCACCAACAACTTAGTCTTGTTTCATTTCAGTTGGCTTGCATCTATATTACCTCCCCCCCAACCTGGACAAGGCTGAAAATAGGCACTGTTCTCTAGCCCTCCTTTCCTGGTAAAAAAAAAAAAACCTCAATACATTAATGTTAGTCTAGGGATTTAGCTATCCATGCTTCCAACAGTGACAGCTCAAACATCCCACTTTAAGAAAAATAAAAGGCCCTTTTACATGGAGCCCACCTGGTAGCCTTGCCGTTGGAATTGGCTCACTCCCCTCCATCTGCACTGCAAGCCTTTTGTTTTACACTACTGTGCCCTGCATTACTCCAATGGCTCTTCCGGCATTCTGACAGTTTTTCCGGCTGGCCAAGAGCCCAATGAATTGCCTGTGGAGCTGGGATATGGGGACTGATGTGAGCGCAGCCATCTGATTACATGGTGGCACAAAATGGCCTAAACACACCACATACCCAGGAAACCAGGGAATGTGTGGATAAAGAATGGAACGCTCACTTCCACAGTGGTGTGGCGCAACAGTGCAGAGCTGCTCTTGTAAAAGGCCCTAAAGATACTGCCCATTACAGAAGAAAAAGGGTCATCCATCAGAAACTGTTAAACACCAGCAGAGCCCATATGTAATCCACTCACTAATGTTGAGCCGAGGATGAATTTCAGTAACACTTTTGCCATTCATCTGAACATTACTGTGTCAAGGATAAAGGTTTTACAAATACAACAGGTCTATAAATAAGCCTAATTTACTTGAGACTTAACTAAAATGAGATTTGTGTACCACATCAAAGATGCAAAGGATGGTTTCCATACAACAAGAAACCTTACAAAGCAGAAGATGCTGAGCCATGTTTCCATTCAAGAAAGCCACTTTTACGACTTACATCTGGATAATGTATTCGGCTGGTTGAAGCTTTAAATAGTTAATCGTTATGGTCCTTTGCACAGTCTTTAAAGTGAAGCCATCACACTCAATGGATGTCATTGTGCTCATTTAACAATTACCTCGGCATTCCACACTAAATTACCTTCTTCTGAGTTGCGAATCAATAAGAAAAATGAAAGTAATACAAAATGTTGCAAGTTTCCAACCTTTTTAAAGATATCCAGTGTGACTAACACTACATCAAACACTTATCCGGGACCCAGAGTTTGTGAATTATTTTTCTGCTCTCTCTTTGTTTGGACTGTCATTCTAAACCAACAGTAGTTGCTGGGCTTCTCTTGCTCAAATGAACCAATTGGCCTTAAACGAGTGACAATTAAAGAGAGAGGCAGAAGAGTTAAATGTCAATAGTTGTTAGGGCTTCCTTCAAGCAAAGATTTCTATAATTAGATTTTTAGGACCTTAGCTTGCAATTTTGTTGTATGAGCACTAAAATGTAAGGGCAGGCAAGGGGCATGGGGTCAATGTGCAGGCTGCTGATGAACAAAAGGTAATCTTCAGTTCACGTGGAAAATAGAAATAAATATTATAAGCATCTTTTTGACCAGAAGACCTTCTTCAGGACTGGTGTCTAAAGGGAAAACTAAGCAGAATAAGGAAAGGAAAGACATTTGGTTTTATATAGTGCCTTTTATACAAACTGTATCCTAAAGTGCTTTACCAATGGGTGGTGGGGTTGAGAGTTGCTACTGTTTTCAGTGCAAAAGGAGACTCAAGCAGCACAGAGTGAGATTATGAGAGACTCAACACAGGGAGGTTATGTGGCTTGCTCTGGGTTACACAGTGAGTAAACAGAGTTGTGGGATTCAAACCTGCATCACCCATTGCACAACTTTGTGTCCTAAACTCTAGAATAGCTGCCTCCACTAAAGTGTTTAGTGCTGACTATAGTTACTTATAAAATGGGATGGAAATGTCTTGGGTCCTGATTAACAGAAAGGGTTATGAATCCAGCTTCTTATGGGGTGACAACCACCTATTCAGAAACACTTTCAGCAATCCTGACACAGTGCGGCCACATATCCAGGTCTGTCAGAAAGTTTTAATAAAAAACTTTCTGGTGGCCATGTTAATAAAGTAAAACCCAGCACATCATCACTTCCCAGGACTTAAAAAAAACTGTCATCAGCTTTGACAATTCCACTCCACCAACATCCACTAAATCAGGCAAATACTATTCAAATTCCAAATGCAAGGACTTTCTGCCATCTGTGACCTTTTTGTTACATGATTTTCTTTCTTTCAGGTCTCCAAAAACCTGACCCCGATTTGAATTTCTCTGTAGTGGTGTCTGGCATCAACTCCCAATGCTAGGTCACTCCACCCCCACTCACCACCATTGATTTTATCCTCTGCTGCTGAACACTCCCATCAGCTCCTTTTGCTCACTATCTTGGCCTCACCCAACACGAGGCTGATGGGATGGGCATCAGCAGGAGGGAGGCTACATTTTTTAGTACTTGTTCTGGACCTTTCAACTGTTTTCAGCAGAAGGGCCTGTACCAGGAGATCAGGCCACTCTGATGTTATGCCACCAGCTCACCCTCCATCCCTTGATGGCAAAAACACAATAACTTGCACACTTGCTCACTCAATGCGGTGCACACACAGAACCTTTGCTCCTTTGATAGAGAGTTCACAACAGGCTCTCATCTTGCTCCCAGACCACACACATACAAAAATCACCAGGCTTTTGTTTTAAAATGCACCAGTGTGCACATTTAAATAAATTAAAAAAACAAAAAAAAACATTGTTCTCACAGGCCACTTCTAATGGCATCTTATAGCCTCTGCTGGAAACAGGCTTTCTGAGAGACTACTCCAGTCTGATAGTACTGTATTTTTAACAAACATTTTTTTTATTCAAAACATTTACTTTTTAACTGTTTTGAATGTGTTAATATTTATTTATGGAACCTATATAATAAGTGCAATAAGGCACTCTGGGTTGGTGGTTGTCATGGGTAAACACCATTCCAGGCAAGTGCCTTGGGCCTCATCACACACCTGGGTGGGTGTTTGTCCCACAACAGCCCCTTTCTCTTCATGTCTTTTTGCTTGCTTATCCTCTCTAATGATCATTCATCAAGAAGGCCTGATGGTGGCGGACCACCTTTATTTCCTATTTCTAGCACATGTTAAAGATAGCCCTTCCATTATAAAACCAATTAACTGATAACTGTCCCCTCACCAAAACAATAAACCAAAAAACAGAATTTTCCTGGTAGAAAAAAAAATCAGTGGTCCATCAGGTCTGCCTGGTGGATAAAATCTGAGGTTTAGAATTACTTTGGGGGGCAAGTTAGCAAAGGAGAAAAATTCAGTCCTGGGCCTCTTTTTCTGAGTTACATTTACTTTTCTGGAAAAAGAATCCCGCTTTTTCAAAATAACAGAAGTTCACAGACATGGTGTGCAGCTGTGCCGAGGGTATTTTTGCTTCTTCTTGGGGTTTTTTTCGTTACTTTTCTGATGACTCAAGAGACGAAAACTGTACAGAATCATCATTAATTCTTGGAGGTAAGAGTTCAGTGATGGGTAAATTTGGTAACTCTTGAAGTGAAAGTTTTACATTTTGTAGTCCTATAATTTTCGGGTGTGATTTTCCAATTTCTTGTAAACAAAATGAGTATGGATGGGCTCAAATCTCATAATATTCAACACAAAATGTTGAGTTTCAGGACATTCCATTTTTTAGACATTTACATAAAAACAGGCTCTTTGTCCCCCTCAGACTACATCTACTCGTGTTGATTTCCTTGTCTGGAATTTATAATCCTCTACTTGTGACATCATAATCTTTCCCTGGTAACTAGGTGGGATGTCATAAGCAGAGGCTTATGACTTCATGGCAGGTACATGCAATATGACCAGATAGACTAAGGGGATTATTCTATTTTAATGAAACTTTGTTCAGTATTTAAAAAAATAGAAGTTTCTGAAATTCAGTTCTGGTTTTTTTGTGTGTGGGGGACTCGGTTCTGTTAATGCCAACTGTTAGGTTTTTACTGGAAATCTGAAAATCTCTTTAATTGAAATTCTATCCAGCATGCACACTTGTTACTGTGAGTGCATGTGTGCATATGAGTGTGTACTGCAGAACATGGCAGGGATCCATGGAGTTTTTAAGGAGAAGGGTCCTTTTTAAGACTCAGATTAAGTTGAAAGACCTGCAGCTGTTGGCTGGCCAATGGATGTAACGGGTGCTTTATGGCTTACACAGCTGGATCCACAAGTGTGCTAACCCCCATCTGCAGGTCTTCAGCTCAGAAAACCCAATTAACTCCTTGTGATTTACTTCTTTCTCCTTTGTCTGATCAGCTATTTACCATTCCGTATGCTGTGGCAGGGAGGTAAATAAAGAAGTGAGGACTTGAGGGAAAAGTCAAGGGACCCCTGCCATTTCAACTGGCAGTACAAACAAAACAAATTCAAATGTAAACTGCATGGCATAGAGTTGAATGCCTGAATATATTGCCAGCCTCATAAAGGTACTGGTACTGGATGTGCATATATTTACTACTAATGCAAACCCTACTTGGCACCATTTTAGTCTGCCAGCTATATTTATAAGTGTGGTTGAAATCTTCTTAATTAATTTAAATACTTCAACAGAAAATAGAATATTGAGAAAAACAATTATTTTACAAGTATTTTCTGGAACAAAATGGAGGAGCAAGATTTCAGGCAGTGTAGATTAGTGGTTAGAGCACTGATTTAGGATTTGGAAAATCACAGGTTCAAATCCCACTAGCACCAAAGCTCATTGTGTAACATTGGGCAAGTCACATAACCTCTCAGAGCTCCTGTCCACCCAGTGGTGGAAATGGGTACACGAAAATTTATTGTGGTACACAGCCCAATCCAACTGATGTTACATGACATTGCTTGTTTTGAACTATTGCTCAACGTTTATTTAGCAAGAGGCAGTAATTTAAAAACTACTGAACACTAATGGCTCACACACACTGATGTTATTTGACCACATCTCTCAGGCTTAAACAAAATTGTGGTGTATTTTCCTCACATTATCTTACCAGACCTCAGATCTTCTTGGCATCAACCACTGATATCACTGTTCTCACTTATATCGCCCCCTTCCATAAATGTTGTCACTCCTGACCACAGTCCCTGTTGCTGTTGCTGCTGCTAATGCTGCGGGGATGTTGGGTTCTGCCTCTGCCCACTTTCATCAGAACAAACACTGTTTTCCAACCAGCTTGGATACTGTGAGGGATCCAGAAGCGCCAAGTTATCTCGTTGGTGAGAATTCTAACCTCCCCCACAGCAATGGCACAATACTGATGCAAGTATTGTGCCACCTCTTGCATGCATGTTTTCTGTGGGGGCTGTGCCCTCCACACCTCCCATGCAGGGTGCTCTGCCCCCCCTCACCCCCCCTCGGACTCTAGGATTCCAACTCCAGGTTGGAGTTGATCCGGGGAGGGGACGGAACACTGGGGGAAGGTGAAACACAGAAAAGGGCCATTACCACGAATATCGCCGTAATGGTCTTTTCTGTGTTTCGCCGTCAGGGTGTCAACAACAAGGGGTGATACAGAGGGGCCCAAATGCTGAGGTATGGCATTCCTCTTCTAAACTTAAAATGAAGGTTTGATAAAAAAAAAAAAAAAAAATATGGACCAAATGTTACTGAATATTATAAAAATAATTTCCCCCTCAGAATGGTCTGTTGAGTGACAGTAGCTATATTGCCCAATAATTTTTCACTATATTTCTATTCTCTGGTCAAAGTTTGTTAAATATGTCAAGCTATGGTGTATTTTAAGGTTATAAGAGTTGCTTTCTTGACTGTTGTGCATGAGTGCATTGTGAGGTGAAGCACATTGATTCTGGCACACAAGGACTTAAGAAGACATAACTATATGAGACACTGTAACTGTGCATATAAGCATATTATACATTACAGAAACATTATAAATCATGTTAACATATAAATCATATTAACATACTATAAATCATATAGACATTATAATTATTGGGTAGGTTATTTAATAACTTAGTTGTCAGCACTTTCAAATACCATTATAACCAACTTTAGCCATAATAAACGACTGGCTACTGAGACACAACTGTCAATCAAACCCATTCAAGTAAACACTTTTTCCTTGTGCACTTTTAAGTCACAAAAGCAAACTGATGTTTCTCACACTTGCATGCTACACAGCATCTGTTTTCAGAGCAAAATGCCTTTAAACAAAAAATGTTAACACAGTTTGTGAAGTACCATACTTAAAAGTAAAAGTACTTGTTAACGTGCTTGCTTTTCTTTTTGGTGTGTGTGTCTCATTACTTGTCACATTGTCAGTCACATTTTTGAATGGGTCTGCCTCTCAAAAAATCTTTATAAATGTATGCTAAAAAGATAAAAAACCTCAGCACAAAAGCACTGAAGTAGGAGTTAGCCAAAAAGGTCATTGGCAACAAAGCCAGGTTTCCAAGAAATACAAAATTACACATACCTCCATAAAGCAAGGTACCATGGGACATATATGCAAATTACCATGAATATTTAGATTGGTTCTGGGCTTCTCACACAATCTGCAATGGCTGAGGACAAAAGACAGACATGCGTTTCATGCTACTCCGGACTCATCAGTGTGCTTTGTCTGTATCTCACCCTAGACAAATAACAAACTGGCTCTTATGTGATCTAATGGGTTTGGGTCATGGTGAGCTGGCAAAATAAAGAAGTAAGCTAAAAAGACAAAGAATCTCAGCACAAAAGCACTGAGGCAAGGGTTACCAAAAAAGGGCACATTATGCTTTGCCTTATGGAGGTATATGTGATTTTCTATAGGTTGTAGTCAGTGCAGCAGAATCTGTCTTTGTATGGCTTTTGATGGAACCCCTGCACCATTTTCACTGCCCTCCATGGGACTGCCTCCACCCTGTCTACATTCTTTCTGAGGTGTGGTCTCTAGAATGGGACACAATACTCAAGGTGGGGTGTCACAAGTGATCAATATAGTGACAACACCACCTCCCTCCTCCTGCTGGAGATAACTCTCCCTATGCATCCCAGCATGCTACTGGCCCTACCCACTGCTTTATCACACTGCCCTGCCACTTGGAGGTTATCAGATATGATAACCTGAGGGTCTCTTTCTTGCTTAGTGACTGTCAGTACCCCCTATCCTTTACTCTGATCCTGGGTTCCCATGTCTTAGGTGCATGATTTTGCACTGTTTGGCACTGAACCCCAATTGCCATTCTCTTGACCACTCCTCGAGTTTCCCAAGGATTCAATGAATATTCTCCACCCCCTCCTGAGTGTCCACCCCTGCTTTTGTTGCTACAGTATTTATTAATGTTGAATCTTAAACTGCAGCTCTATAAGATCCCACATAACAACATATGATGGACCTGCACCAGTTCCACAGCTGGGAACCCAGTGCCTGTAATATTAAGGGAGATCCCAAGATGCAAGGGATGGCATATACTGGTAGTATATAGGGTAATGAGACCTGGACACTATAGTTGGTCATGTAGAATTGAAGTGTGTGATGAGGAGATAGGCTACTGTTTTTCTTTGCTGTGCCTAGGAGGGCATCAAAAGCATAGCCAGGGAACTTGAACTTAATTTAGGCTTAGCCTAGACAGGCACCAGAAAACCAGATGGGTATTGTCACTGCTACCACTTTTACATAACCTCTTTTCTTTCCCTTAAGACGTTATCCTGCACCCCAACAAATCCCTTGTTATTTAACTCATATGTACTGCCTTGGCATTAATTATTCATAATGTAATAAGTTGCATTTTGTGGAGCTTGTGACTGTACTGCATTGATTCATTAGTGCATTCATCCTGTGGGGTGGTGTGGAGGTACTTCATTCAAATTAACTGTACCAGACTTATACTAGGCCCACTTAAAGGGACACTGTCAACCATCTTAGGCCTTATAGTTTCTCCAGTTAAAAAAATGCATGCTATGACTAGTCAAATTCTGTAGAGATTGCTGATGTACTTGGTAGTTTGAGTCATTAATTTTTTCTTTTTAAACATAAAAAACAGACTGCCCACCATATTGGTGTTTCCACACAAAAACATGTTTGCGTACTGTGCTTGATTATCTCCCACTGTATCTTTCCCAGACCTGGGAACACCCTCAACACAGTTTAGCCACTCATGATGAAATAGTAGTGGAAAAGACTGTCATTTTTACGTTCGCATGCACGCATGCACAAGGAACGTTTTGGGAGAGTAGCACACTTTGGAGGTGTGCCTCTCCCATTCAATCCACTGCTCCGTTGAGCAGGCGTGGCAGTCCTGCACCAATGGGTGTGGGACCTGTGTATGACAGCGGTGGTCTTAAGCTTCAAAAGAAACGCTGTCATACACAGCGCTAATGAGCCTCAAGGCCCCCAAAGCTTTGGTGCCCGCGCTGGGAGCCCACCCCAGCGTGGCAAACATCATGGGTCCTCTGCCGATGGGGGTGCCCAATCTCCGTCGGCTCACAATCCCAAAGGCCCCCCCAGGCTTTGGTGCCGCGGCACGAGGCCCACTAGCGGTAGCAAGCGTCCCCGTGTCATCTGCCGGCAGGGATGCCCAATCCCCGTCGGCTCCACGTCCCCAACGCCCCCAAAGCTTTGGTGCCACACTGGGAGACCACCCCAGTGTGGCAAGCGTCCACGTAGTCTTTTTCACCCTGAAAAGCAAAATGGTCCCACGTAGTCTCCCAGCCCCCCTCCCAACCCGCACCCACCCACTGTGCACCCTTCTTCCAACACCCCTCACCCCATACTTACCTCGAGCTCGGCGCGACGATCATCGTTGGACCGGGAACACGTCTGCACTCTTCAAAGCCGACCGCGAACTGAGGAAATGCCGGTAAGCTGTATAATGGGCTAGATAGGGGGTTTTCAACTTTATTGCATATCTCAGGCATTTTTTGGAATTTTTGCACCAAATTTTCAACATGGGGTTTTTGGGATCCCTTCTCATGAACGATGTCACTGTCATGACATTATTCGGGCCCAAAGGGTGATTTCACAGTCACTGCGCAGTCACTACGCAAAATCACCCTTCGGGCCTGAATAACACCATGACAGTGACATCATTCATGAGAAGGGGTCCCAAAAACTCCATGTTGAAAATTTGGTGCAAAAATTCCTTAAAATGACTGTTTTACGAGCGTGCGTTGCGCAGTTCCTACGCAGGTTCATAAGTTCGCGAATTTTCAATATTTTCACTCCAGATTTTCAACACTGCCATTTTATCACACTTCCTTATGAGCATTATAGCTGTCATTTTTCACATCCTGCCCAAAATGTGTTTCCGCCCATGTAGCGCACAATGGCGCAGTCGGTGTGCGAAATCAATGTATGGGACACATTAAGAAAATCACCATGACACTGTTCATTAGCAGATGTCTTAAAATGGCTATGTTGAAAATTTGGTGAAAAATTCCTAAAATGACTGTTTGGCGTGCGTGCGCGGTTCCATGCCGCTCGTAGGTTTGCAATTTCAATATTTCCACTCCACATTTTCAACATTGCCATTTTACCACACCTTCTTATGAGTAGTACAGCTGTCATGTTTCACATCTCACCCAAAGCGTGTTTCACCCATGTAGCGCACAATGGCACAGTCGGTGTGCGAAATCAATGTATGGGACACAGTAAGAAAATCACAGTGACACTGTTCATTAGCAGAGGTTTTAAAATGGCAATGTTGAAAATTTGGTGAAAAAATTCCTAAAAATGACTGTTTTACGAGCGTGCGTTGCACAGTTCCCACGCACGCTCGTAGGTTTGCGAATTTTCAATATTTCCACTCCAGATTTTCAACATTGCCATTTTACCACACCTCCTTATGAGCAGTATAGCTGTCATTTTTCACATCCTGCCCAAAACGTGTTTCTGCCCATGTAGTGCACAATGGCGCAGTCGGTGTGCAAATCAATGTATGGGACACATTAAGAAAATCACCATGACACTGTTCATTAGCAGAGGTCTTAAAATGGCTATGTTGAAAATTTGGTGAAAAAATTCCTAAAATGACTGTTTCTGATGCGTTCGCGGTTCCATACTGCGCTCGTGGGTTTGCGAATTTTCAATATTTCCCTCCAGATTTTCAACATTGCCATTTTACCACACCTTCTTATGAGTAGTACAGCTGTCATTTTTCACATCTCACCCAAAACGTGTTTCCGCCCATGTAGCGCACAATGGCACAGTCGGTGTGAGAAATCAATGTATGGGACACATTAAGAAAATCACAGTGACACTGTTCATGAGCAGAGGTCTTAAAATGGCTGTGTTGAAAATTTGGTGAAAAAATTCCTAAAAATGACTGTTTCACGAGTCTGCGTTGCGCCAGTTCTCGCTGCGGCTAAGTAAGTTCTTGAATTTTCAATATTTTCACTCCACATTTTCAACATTGCCATTTTACCACACCTCCTTATGAGCAGTATAGCTTTCATTTTTCACATCCTGCCCAAAACGTGTTTCTGTCCATGTAGTGCACAATGGCGCAGTCGGTGTGCGAAATCAATGTATGGGACACAGTAAGAAAATCACAGTGACACTGTTCATTAGCAGAGGTTTTAAAATGGCAATGTTGAAAATTTGGTGAAAAAATTCCTAAAATTGACTGTTTCTGATGCGTTGCACAGTTCCCACGCACGCTCGTAGGTTTGCGAATTTTCAATATTTCCATGCCAGATTTTCAACATTGGCATTTTACCACACTTCCTTATGAGCAGTACAACTGTCATTTTTCATATCCTGCCCAAAATGTGTTTCCGCCCATGTGCGCACAATGGCGCAGTTGGTGTGCGAACTCAATGTATGGGACACATTAAGAAAATCACAGTGGCATTGATCATGAGCAGAGGTCTTAAAATGGCTGTGTTGAAAATTTGGTGAAAAAATTCCTACAAATGACTGTTTTACGAGTGTTCATTGCGCAGTTCCTATGCACTCAGTAAGTTTGTGAATTTTCAATATTTTCACTCCACATTTTCAACATTGCCATTTTACCACACCTCCTTATGAGCAGTACAGCTGTCTTTTTCACATCCTGCCCAAACATGTTTCCCGCCTACATGAAAAGTAATAAATATGCCGTCGTAAAAAGCGAATCAATGTATGGGACACAGTAAGAAAATCACAGTGACACTGTTCATTAGCAGAGGTTTAAAATGCCAATGTTGAAAATTTGGTGAAAAATTCTAACAATGACTGTTATCTGACGTGTGTTGCTGGTTCCATGCGCTCGTAGGTTTTGCAATTTTCAATATTTCCACTCCAGATTTTCAACATTGCCATTTCACCACACCTCCTTATGAGCAGTACAGCTGTCATTTTTCACATCCTGCCCAAAACGTGTTTCCGCCTATGTAGCGCACAATGGGGCTAACAAAAAGGTCATGCTGAAAATTTATTGTGCAAATACCAGCAATCACACAGGGCATTAGGGTAAAGCACCATACGTGCCAAACACCATTGCAAATACCTTCAAGCGAACGTTCGGCATTGACAAACGCTTGTTATACAAGCTATAACTGTTTGGACAAGAAGCTCTATTTACAAAGTTGTGCCTGTTTACAAAGTTGCACTGTCATGCTGTAGATGTAATGACACACTGGGAGGAGAGGCGACTATTGCATAATGAGCTGCTGCACTGGTTGGGGGGTGGGTTCCCAATGTTCAGCAAGCATGCAATAAAAGTAGATCAAGTGTATGAAACAAAACAAGGCTGTGTATAATTACATCATTACCATGCATTTCAGTTCTACTAAGAAAGGAAGTGAAAAGAACTAGCAGCATTAATGTATTTTAGAGAAAGTAAGCAATCATGAAAGGTGGGTTTTCAGCTAGAAATAATATGATGCAAAAAGGGGTTGACAGCATCTCTAACCTTTCCCTGGGTGGAGGCACTGCATGCTACGGACACACAATTTAGAAATTTTACAATCAAGGCTTGCAACCTTGTTGATACCACAAAGCATGGGTAGTAACCATCAGCATCTGTGGTGGTGACTCAATTACACAGAAGAGAAAAACAGTTTATTTAGGATTGAAATCCCTTAATGGAACCCATGGGTGTTCACATTTTAAATTCAAACTCAACCTCCTGGATTTTATAAGGGTTCCAATCTGATTAGAACTAGTTCTGAGAGTCTGAATTAGGTATTCTGTTGGGTCATGTTGAGTCTCTGCCACTGTAAGTATAGCTAGTTGCTATAAGAGTTGGCACAAAGTCAATCAATATGCAGGAGACAGATTAGGAAAAAAATTAAAACTACAAAAATGAAAATGTCAGTAACTAAAACTGTTACATTTGTGCAGATGCAAAACAGCAGTAAATCTACAGACAGGCAGACAGACTGACAGATGGATGGATGGACGGACGGACGGATGGACGGACAGACAGACAGACAGACACAGCGATAGAAAGACAGACTAGACAGATATATAGAGAGACAGACAGAGACAGACAGGTAGACCAGTGGATGGACGGATAGACAGACAGACACTGACAGAATGACTGACAGATATTGTGCATGTGTGTAAAAGGCTTTTTTTTGTTTCAGATCACAGAAGTTCCTGTCTGTTTCCATTTCCTGGATTTGCAGACAACTTCTTACATGCAGCAGAAGTACCGGAACAGACAAGCCAAGCAGAAAGCTTTTATTTTACCCCAGGAGCTGGAAATTATGGTGTCAGAGGTCACCAGAAATTACTCCCAAGTTTCTGGGAGTGCAGAAGTAATCTCTCTTCCAGCTGTAACTGTACATTGAAATAGAGAAGTTAATGTAGTGGCAAGAACACCATGATGCCACAGGGAACATAGAATTTAATGGCATGACTTAGATATGCACCAAAGAAATATTGTGCAGCTGGACTGAGCTGCCACATCCAGAGGAGGAACAGGAGCTTTCAAGTGCCAACAAGGAGGGCTTTGGAGGGATTTTGATTGTACTGTGTATACACTGTATGGGGCAGGGCAATGTTCTCATCATTATGGTGACTACCGGGTATGTAACTGTAATAATCACTGCGACTGCAATATAGTACCCATTGTGTATTTCAGACAGTCCAGAGAAATCCTTTTTTCCATGTGTACATATTAAACTGCAATAAGAAATACACTGTACAGTGTAGCAATTGTATTTTATTGAGGTCAGAATTCTTGTGACAAAAATTCCTTCTCCAGAAATTGACTTCAACATTAATTTTCCAGTCTGGGAACTAGTGCAGCTTGGGATAGTGCAGTTACCCCATGCCTGTCCATGCTGGTTAGTGTGCAGAATCGCACTGAAGTTATTGCTCTTCACTCTGTACCTGGCCATGCTGATACACAGAAGGATGCAGCCTCCATGCTGTCAGTCTCAAACCATTCACCAGCACTAAGCACATTACAGTGTGACGAAGCCTTTATAGTACTTGCCCACTCTTTACCTGCAGTTTTTCAGACTGAAGTGCTGTCAGTCACTTACCTTTCACCAGCACCAGTTTCATCATAGTGTGAAGAAGAATTCAGTGTGCCTGACTACTCAGTACTTGGCATGTCCCTGCCCTGTGGTGTCTCCATTAGCCCCTCAGTCCTGGAAATGAACTCCCTGAGAGTGCTGACCATCCCACATTGTCCACTGATGTATTCTTCCCTGCCCTCTAAAGACAGAGTGGTGTACATTATACATCGCTCAACCTTGGCAATGCACAAGGTGCACTTCCCTCCCAATGACCTAGATGCTAGCCTCTCCACCCTGTCCCTGAGTTCATCTCCCAGCTGCCATCCTGTGCTTGGCCTACAGATATACAGAGGGCTTCAGTTTCAAGAACGTCCTAGCCTCTTAATGTTCACCAGCATTGAATGTATCAAAGTATGGGGAGGCCTGCACTGTCCTTACTCCACACTATCTGGTGAGGTACTATTTAAACTGTTTCCAGTACTGTCAGTATCTTACCTTTCATTAGAGTTAAATGGGCTTGTTTACAGTAAAGTGAATCCAAAAATGTCCTTCCAATTTTTTTTTTTAAACTGTGAATAACTTAGTTTAAACAAAAGTCTGCTTCAAACTGAAAAGAAAATTGTCATAATTAGTATTGTCTGGATGTTATTTTGAACAGAAAATCTGACACTCATTCAGATGCTGTTTACTGACCCTGTAAATAAACATAAGGTTTTGGTTTTCTGACCCTATAGATGGGCAAAGGACTTGTGTAAGGATCACTACACCCTCTCATACTGTACATTTTATCTGTTCACTTGTCACCAGTGACCTCCATGCCAATAGCTGTTCAGGATATAATCTGTTGCTTTAGTTTACTTTTTGTTTGTCCTTTTGCTTTTGCAGAGTGAACATACTGTTGCGAAACTGGATTTCAGATGTATGTCACTGTTAGGTCCAGTGCAGTTCAAGCTGCAATGGACTCGACCATGATAGTCCAGTGATCAGCAAGGCTGATCATGATGCTGTTTTGCCGGTTGATGGGAGGAAACTTCGTTTAGTTGAAAAGAGGTAGCCACACCTATCAGACAGTGCCTGCCTTCCTTCATGTGTACAATACTGCCTGCCAACCAGCTGAGCAGCATTTCTGTAGATCCCAGCAGAGGATGACCTCAACTTACATGGTAACATCAAATTTTGTCATAAAACATTCACTGAATAATATAAGTAGTTACTTACAAATTTGAAAACATGTCATCTGAGGATGAGAACGAGGGATCTGACAGTAAGTTCTGCTAACTATTGAACTCTATTCATTTGAGCTGATATTTTCTGCGTTGGCAATCTCAGCAGAAAGCCAAGAAAACACCAGCAGCAGCAGTTCCAATAGTGATGAACCAGAGCAGGGAAATCAGTTGCCTATCAATGAATGATATATTACTTTATTTCTTTGCTTTACAAAACTAGTAAGCTTATAAAATTTGTACTTCAGATGTACGTTTGACAGTTGAGACTTTTTGATTGTAATGATGTGCTGGGTATGATCTGAAAGTAAATGGTGTAATAGTGTGCTGTGCTTTGTTACAATGTCAGGGTGCACTCTCAGAGTCCGTCAGCATATTTATTATTATAAGGAGTTTGGGGATGGTCACCATCAAAATGTCAGCCTTGTCTAATCATACACCCCCCCCCCCCCCCCCATGTACAGTCTGCATAAATCACATTCTCTGTAGTACCATGCAGGCACGCAAAAGAATAACCTAGTTTCAAGCAGTGTAAGCAATGCTGACTGCCACATGCACTGTCTTGTAAATTTCATACAGATATGCTTATCTGTCAGCCAAAATCATTGGTCTCTTTATAAACACCACTTTAGTTGTTTGTCATTAGTGGGGCGTTACAACATTAGGTTGCTGATGTTTTTACATAGGGTTCAGTTGGGTATAATGCCTCAAAGTATTCTTAGTCTATTCCCTAGGATCATAAAATCTGGTTTCACAAGACTGCAGAGTAGGGATGGTTTCTTGATTCCATTTTTTTCACGCAGCCTTTGGTCAAAACTCATAAAAATTTGGTACTGCTAAGTTGTACAGTAGTCTTCCTAGTAGTGTTATTAGTCAAAAGAAGCTAGCAACCTTCAAGACAGCTCTTAGAAATAATTTGTTTGTGAGCTCAATTTGCAAATGTTTTACATTATGTGTATTTATTGATTGTCAATTGTATTGTAAATGTTTGTTGTGTCTTGTATCTTCTTGTAACAACTGGACGTTTGTGAAAATGGGCTTGTTGTACAAACTTTCCAGTGTAAAAATAAAAAAGAAATGAAATTAAATGAATGAGCCCATTCATTTCAATGAAGTAACTTTCGTTTTTTAATATTTTTGCCTGCTTTTTTTTCTGGTGAGGTCTTTTTTAGTCCCTCTGTGATGAACACTATGGGTGCCAACATTCAAACCCACCTCGAAATGGGTGTTTGTGATGTACACCAGTGTACTCCACAACCCCCCATTTTGGGGTGGATTTGAACTTTGACACCTATAGTGTTCATCACGGTGGGACTTAAAAGACCTTAACAGAACACAGTAGGTAAAAATACAAACAAAAAAAAGTTATGCACTAAAGAAAAAATGACTGAAATGAATGGGTTCATACTTCCCATTAATTTCAATGTTTTTCTTCTTTAGTTGATACTTTTTGTTGTTTTTTAAATATTTTTTTCTACTTTTTTCTGTCAGGGTCTTTTTTTTTTTGGTCCCACTATGATGAACACTATGGGTGTCAACATTCAAATCAACCATGAAATGAGTGTTTATGGAGTATGCCAGCTTACTCCACAAACACCTATTTTGGGGCCAATTTTAATTTTGACAGCCACAGTGTTCATCAGAGAGGGACTAGAACAGTCTTTGACAGAAAAAAAATAGGTAAAATATAAAAAAAAAGTTATGAACTAAAGAAAAGAAAAACAGTGAAATGAATGGGCTCACACTTCCATTTTATTTCAATGTTGTTTTTCCCTAGTCGATAACTTTTTTGTTTTTTTTAATTTTTTTTAACTATTTCTTCTGTCTTTTTTAATCCATCTGTGATGAACTCGATGTATGTCAATATTCCCTTATTTGATGACATAAGTGGATATCAGTAAGAAAAGTTATGGGTTTCTACTAGGATGCTCGCCCCTCTGTGACTGACGGCTCAGAGGCTACCCCACCTATATATTTATAAGTGAATGATCCCTTGACAAATCCCTCTGAAAATGACATGTTGCATTGAAAATGTTCTGCCCTACAAAAATACATTATAAAAGAAAGAACACACTAAAAATGAGATATTACATCTACCGCTACTATACTGGGTAAATGCAGCATGAAACTGTGTAAAATGATGACCCTGCTGCAGATAATTATTTATCTGCATCACATCTCAGCTGGTCTATCTTGGGTTAATATATAGTATATAGTTTATTAATTTGTGTGTTGTACAAGCACCTTGATTCTGAGAAAGGTGCTTTTCATAAATAAAGTTTTTCTTACTTACTAAAAATGTGTACAAGCAGGACTCGGTACAACAACAATGTAAGTGGCGAACATTCGGCGCTGACAAATGCTTTTTGCTAGTAGTACAGTAGTATTCCCCTATTACTATCCTGGGTGACTCCAGTTTCAGATTATTGAAATCTCATTTGTTGGCAAGATCTGCATTAGCAGTGAGAACATGATATCACAGCACACATTTGCACCATTTATCTATATACTGTGGCCCAGATATTCAAAAGAGTTGAGCCATGTGCAATAGGGTTGCACCTGCGCAAGTCCGAAATTGCACCATTCTGCGATGTTCAGCAGGAGGCAGTTGAGCCCCTGAAATCATGCTGAGCAACAGCGCAATGATAATGAAGTCATGTGCAACCGAAGGGGGAGGAACCATGCATAAATGGCGCAGTGCGATATTCAACGACTTGCGCCATGTACAATAGGGGAGCAAGCGGGAGTTGCGCCATAGCGGAAATGAGCCAAAATAAAAAGGAGCAAGGGAGAGGTGCAAGAACGCTATAGGGAAGCCACATGAGGCAGAACTCTAGCCAGACAGACAGGGCAGGAGGCACAAACAGGGCAGTCCAGGGAAAGGGAACTCTGAACAGCCAGGCATAGGGAAGGTGTGGGGAGCCACACAGCACAGAGACCAGCACAGGCAGGTGTACCCGGTGCAGGGGAAGTAGCAGCCAGGACAGTGGGGGGAATACAGCAACAGCTGCCGGGGGGGTGAACACAAGCCAGGGACATGGCCAGTGCCACCTTTCAAATGGAGGCCATTATGAGGCGGGCGGGAGGCAGGGGGGCGTGGCCGTGGAAGGGCCCGTCGGCGGTATGCCCCCAACAGGCAGTACCGAGCCTGCACCAGCTTTGAGCTGTACACTGATACTGAGATTGTGGGCCAGTACTGCCTGAATAGGGCAATTCTGAGGTGGCTCTGTGAGCAGTGCAGTGATGTGATGCAGGCACCCACACGACGGAGCCATGCCCTGTCAGTGGAGACTAAGGTAACAGCCTGCAAGTGCTTGCTCACCACGGGTACCTTCCAGAGACCAGCTGGGGACACCACAGGCATAACCCAGTTGGCCACATCACGCCACCTCACCCAATTCCTCAGCGCACTGCTGCCACATGCTGCAGAGTACATCCATTTCCCCAGCACAGCGGTGGAGCACACAGCAAACATACAGGAGTTCCACAGGGTAGCACGTATGCCTGGTGTGCTAGGGGAAATAGACTGCACCCATGTGGCCATACGCACACCACCTGGCCCCAAGGGGGCTGCATACATAAATAGCAAGGGCTACGCCAGTATCAACTGCCAGGTGGTGTGCGATGCCAGGGGGCGCATAATCAATGTCTGTGCCAGGCACCCTGGGGGAGCACACGATTCTTTCATCTGGCACCTGTCGGCACTGTGCCACAGATTCAAGAGTGGGGACATCCCCACTGGACACCTACTGGGTGAGTATGCAAACTACATGGACAATCATAGGGCCTTGGGGGGCATGGCCAGAGGTGGCATGGGTAGTGGCCTACATGGCCTGGGGCAGGGTGATCCAGATCACAAAACTAACCTCCGCCCTCTACACACAGGTGACAGTGGATACCCACTCCCTCCCTAGCTGCTCACACCCTACCGGTGGCCCGCGACCCCATCGCAGCAACACTACAATGAGGCACACGCCACCACACATAATGTCATTGAGCGGGTATTCGGGATGCTGAAGGCACATTTCCATGGCGTGGACACATCTGGCAGTGCCCTACAGTATAGCCCCTCAAAGGCCAGTGGGCTATTCCTGGCCTGCACAATTCCTGCACAACATGGCCAACGAATGTGGGATAGCCGTACAGGTTGAAGAGGGGGACAGTGATGGGGACAATGGGAATGCTGGTGACAATGGTGATGGGCAGCCCCCCTTGGCTGACGGGACCCCCAACTGCTCCGGCTGGCACAGCTGCACCCGGACACCATCACGGAGGAGCACTTCAGCCAACCCAGGTAAGTCATGGGGTCATGCACAACCACCAGTGGCTAAGGCACAACCCACAAACATGCATAGACACACATCAGGGGTGCATGCCGTCAAGGGAAGTGGCAGGGCACAGAAGCACACACACAACCAGGGATGGGTGAGGATTAACATGCCACACAGATAGACACACACACAAGCTCACACACAATGCAACAAATGTGCACAGAGGGCAGGAGGCACACTGACCCAGAATGCACACCCTAGTAACACACATGTCCACAGGCCACCATGCCCACTGCCCGTCCAGGTGCGTGTGTCAGATGCTGAGCACCATTGCGCACTGGTGTACAGCACAATGCAGGCATCATCATGCACATGCAACTGTGGACAGCAGCCGGGAGAGTGTGCAGGTGGACTGTGTGTCCGCGTGCAGGGCCGGGTACCCACCCATGCACTGCCCACTGAAACACACAATGCACACAGGGCAGCACCAAACAGTAGCCACACTGGGAGACAGGTCAGTCATGCGACACAGTGCCCCGGCCACCACGGATGTGTGGGCGGCCCCACCGAGACCTGCCAGCACTGACAGGCTGACCACTGGCCTCGTGGGGTGGCACTGATGGTCCCCCAGGGGTTCCACTGCGTGAACGCGACCGTGCTAGCACAGAGGTCTGCAGCACATCGAACATGCCTGCACCAGGAGTGCTCAGGATGCCCACAGCTGAACCCGGTGTTGACAGGGTGGGAGTTACATGACGCCAGGAACGGGGGGTGGATAGTGCACTGCGTGGTGTCCGTGACGCATGGGCACCTGACTGTGTGCCCATTGTGGCGATGACAGCAATGAATGCCTGTGCATGCCTGTCAATGGCAGCGGTCACATCCTCCCGCAAATGGTCCATCCCTGCCAGGATCAGTGCGGTGTCCCTGCTGCAATGCTCCTCTGCCTGCTCCAGAGCCACACGCAGTGCATCCATGGACGTCGCAAGCCACATCTGCTGCTGTACCAATGCTTGCAGTAAGTGGGTGTGCTCGTCGAAGAGGTCATCAGCCTCCCCAGCATCCTGTCCCCCAGGGTGTGCATGGCCCCGATGATCAGCACCCCTTGAGGGTGGGTGCTGGCACCAGGACCAGGTCTGGGCATGTCCACAGGCAGTGCACAGACGCTGACACTGAACCCTGTACCCCCAAGCCCACTGGGTGACTGCTGATGCTGCCCCTCTGGCTGCTGCTCCCCAGGGCTCAGTGGTGCCGCCACAGTGGCCGCAACAGTCCCACTGTCCTGAACAGACACCAGTGCTGCCCCACTGGTGCTGACAGGCACAGCCTGGGACTGTGCTGACACACAGGCCTCCACGGCGGCACCACCCACAGCCATGGGCGCGAATGGCCCTGCTGTGTGGCCATCCCATGGCACATACATGTCACTGCCCATGACGGTCATGTCATCATCACCGGTGACAGACTCTGCACCGGCCACAGTCACAGCATGCTGGCATCCGTGGATGCCAGCACGCTCTGACACAGATAGGGCTTCCTCCACACCTGTTACAACGACATCAGTGTGGACAGTCAGGCAGCCCCACTGTCGCAATGATCCTCATATACCTGTGGAGGTGGATGGTCCCTCCTCCAACTCCAGCTGACTGTCTGCAGTGGACAGGCCCACCACCGCTGACCCATGCAGATGCTCAGGATCTGTAAGGGACAGCAAAGTCGTGTTAGTGCGTGTGACCTACCCTGCCCCCCCCATAGACAGACCATGACTTACCATGCAGTGATGGGCCACCACCCGTCTGGAAGCCACCACCCGGAACACCCTCAATGGCACTGCACTGCATGCTTCCAGCAAGCCTCTCTTCCTGTGGGGTCAGCTGTACCACCTCCGGCTGTCCCCCACCTGTTGTAGCACGTGCTACCCTGATGGCAGCCACCTTCTCCTTTATCCTCCTCCTGTCCATGCCCATCTTTTTCTTACAGTCCTGCACGGAGCTCTGGTGGCTGCCATGCAGGTTCACAGCATGTACCACCTCCTCCCATGCAGCAGCACGGGCTTGAGGTGTTCCCCACCATCCACTGAGAAGTGGCTCCTGATCCAGGTAGGCCTCGAACAGGGCCTCGGTTTCGGCCTTTGTAAAGTTAGGCCTCCTCCTCCTCCCCACCACTGTGTTCCTCCTCTCCAACAACCTGCTCGGTCATTATATAGCCTGTAAGAATGGCAGTTGTTACCTGTGACTGTGCAGTCCCATGCATGTCCCTAAATCTACAGTCTACACTCCCAAACAGCACGCAAGTCACCAATAGACTGCAGTAACCGACTATGGCCACTGCAGCACCTTGTCGCACTTTTATAGCGCAATCCATGCAAATGAGGCGAGGAGAAACTTTAAGTAGATGCAAATTGTAGTGCTGTGCCATTGAATGGCTGATTAGATGATTTGCATATGACGGCTGAATATCACGCTGTTGCACTTTGCGCAATTGTGTTGAACGTGCTTAGCCAATGGCACAGTTCTGTGACATGTGTAGTACACACCTCACTGCGCATGCCCGGGTTGCTGACGCAGGCATCTGCCGTGCTGATGACGTGCTGTGCGTGGTAGGCAATGCAGGGCATGGCCACCATTGTGCCAGTGGCGCTATAGCGATGGTCACTACATGGCGCTGTGGCACTGGGCCATCATAGGCACAATGGGCCAACTGCTCGGTAGGCTGCTATGGTGCTGGCACACAGACAGCAAATTGCGCTACACGCATTGTCTTCCAATGGTGCTGTGCGTGGCCATGTGCCAGAGACCCTTGACCCTGTGCCCAACCTTTGACCCCAGGCTCCATGCATCTGGCATGGGTGCACCTCTATCGTGCTGTTCGGTAACAGCATGATAGGGAATGGCAGCACTGTACCGCGCAGCATCTGCACGTGGGGAGCCGTGCTGCAGAGCGTCATATTGCCTACTATTACTGTGAGAATGGCACGCAGACAGGCAGCACAGTGGTCTGCGATAGAGATATCCAATCTGGTGGCAATTGTGGAGCCAAACCATGGGACTCTCTTCGGGGAGGTGCCCCTGGACAGGGCCAGGACCCAGGTGTAGGCAGGAGGTGGCCACTGACCTGGAGGAGGCCACTGGACAGGGGAGGAGCACGGAGCAGTGCAGGCACCGCTACAGGGACCTGCGGAGGAGGGAACCGGAGCTACTGGCACGACTGTGAGCACGTGCCAGGAGGGGCACGGTACCACAGCCAGGTAGGGGTTCCATCAACACACTTTTATCGTCCATATGGGTAACAGTGTTGTATGTGTCCAGCACATGGGGAGGGACTCTCTGGGGTTGGCTATGGTGGTGTTCACAGGTGTGGGGTGGGTGGGTCTGGCTGGGTGGGAGGGCACATACCTGGGGGCAGGGGGACTTTGCTTTGGGATTGTACTGATGTTCTTCTCTCCTTGTTTGCCCCACAGGCCCGGAAGAATGCAGCCGTGTGAGAGAGGAGCAGTGGAGGGAGGAGGACGGTGCAGCCAGGTGGGTCGAGGGCCATCACCGCCCACCTGACCGGCCTGATGAGGGTGAGTGCCATACATCCATGATTACTATTGCATGCTGTGTGACAGGGTGGGCATCAGGGCATGGCCACCATACATCGACACCACTGCCATGCACGCAACTTGTTACAGTCAACACTGTCCAGTGGCAATGCATGTCTGGGAGTGCATCAATGGTGATCCATGTGTGCACCAGGTACATGGTTGTGCCACTGCCTTTGCACCACATAGCCATGTCACTAAACGGCCACGGTGGTGATGTGCGTGACTCGGCCGGAGGGTGTGTGCAGCACTCTGCATGGCTGTATGCACCTGGGTGGGCAGGTCCTGTGGACGTGATCACCGCGGGTGGTCACACACCATCACAGTGGTATGTCCCATGGCCATATGCCACGCACAGTGGGCGGGCTGTATGGGGTTGTGCATACACACCTATTGACTGTGCTCCCTTGTCCTAGGTACCCGCCATCTTCGAGAGATACGGGAGGCAGTGCGGGAGATCCTGGTGGTCGCACGGGCATCACTTGAAATCCTGCATCGATCAGACGAGACCGGGGTTCTGAGGAGGCACAGGACCCGGAAGAACCAAAGCAGGGAGAGGCGCCTCTGCTAGTGTGGATGGCTGGCAGTTTTCCCTACCCCCTGACCCACCTCATGTCCCTCCTTCCCCATCCCATTTGTCCACCCCTGCCTCTACCCACCCCCACCTTGTTTGTGGCCCCCCAACCTTGTATATAGTTCCACTGTTTTATTGTATATAGTTTGTGTTATTGTATATAGTTGATGGTTATGTATTTTTTCAATATATTTAATTTTGATATGAATACTGTTGTGGTCTCTGATTTGCAGCGGGCTATAGGTGCTCAGCTGCAGTGGTGTGCATGGCGTCAGGGGTGGTGCAGTCATGGGTGTGTGAGTGTGTCAATGTGGAGGTGACTATGGTGTGGGGGTAGCTATCAGTCAGTATCTATGGTGTGTGTGTTGTTCCCTGTGCACTGGCTGACTGTGTGCAGTGGACCTTGGTGCGTGCTCTGTGTCCATGGCAAACCCATCGGCCAGTCCATGGCCTGTGCAGCTGACACACATGCATGTCTGTGGCCTGCACGGTCCGCTGGCATGTCAGTGGTAGCAGTCCCTGCAGGGCGGCCACTGTACCTGTCACTTTGCTGGGTTACCTCCTGTCACTGGTGAAGTGCATGCCTGACTCGGGTGGCACTGTGGGCACCACAGTCGTTGTCCCACCTCCATGCTGTGCCTTGTGTGTGTTGCAGGGGGATGTGCCCCACTGTCTGTGACTTGTGCTCTGGGCGACTGCTGGTGGTGCACAGGTCCACAGTGCCTGCACAGGGTGGCTGGCACTCCAGTGCCATGGAGGACTGCGGGTTGTGTGTACATAGCTTACATGGGCCCACAATGGGGGCTTGGTTGCCCCACCACTGCGTCCCTGTGTTGTGCCCTTGGGTATGGGTGGGTGTCTGTCCATACACTGTGTGGCATCTGGTGTGGTGCATGCTTCCACACACCACTGTGGGTGGCTGTGCTGGCTGTTGTGGCCAGTGGTAGGTCAGGGTGTGTCACTGGACTACTGTGCAGGGTGCTGTACCACTGGTGGTGGTGTCAAGGGCACGCCCTGTCCCGTGTGGGGTACCTCTTGTGCTGATGCATGGTTGGTCTCTCAGCAGTACCTCGGGAGGACTGTGCATGGTGGCACTGTGTCTGCCATTGTTGCATTGCTGTGTACTGCCACCCACTGATGGGTGCTCGTGGTGGGGGCTGGCTTGCATGGTTCTGTGGTGCACAGGGTTGCAGTGTCGCAGTGGGAGTGGTGGCATGCATGGAGTTTCCTGCTGTGGTGGTCACTGCTCATGGGGGGTGTCTGGGGATCACGGTGCAGGGTGTACTCTGCACTGGGGGGATGGTGTGGCTCAGGGTGGTCTGCCCTCCTTGTGTGCCAGTCACAGCTTGCTGGTAAGTGTGATGGGGCACCATGGCCCGGCTGCGGGTTGTTTGCTTGTCTCCATGGGCCAGTGGTTATTCCAGCCCTTCCCCAGTTGTGCAGTGCTTGGGGTGTGGGGGGATGATGTCTGTTCTGCTGTGTGTTCCTGTGCCCATCAGTGGCATGGGTGGTGGGCCCCTACCTCCCTGGTTGTGCAGTTACATTGCTCTGCTGCTGGGGGTCGTCCCTGGTTGTGCTATGGCGCCTCTGGACTGCTCAGCTGAACATCCCTTGTTGCGCTATGGTGCATCAGATCTGCTCAGCTTCCCCTCCCTAGTTGCGCTATGGTGCAGGTGGTGCGATATTCAGTCATCGGCTGTAGGCGCAATTTGGCCTGCTCCATTTTTGAATATCGCGTCTCTTGCTCATGGGCGCAATAGATTTGCACTTGCTCCTGCTATTGCGCACTTTTTGGGCGCATTTTGAATATCTGGGCCTGTAGGTACAACCAATCTGAAAAGCTCTCTGAAAACACACATATTTAAAGGGAAAAAGCTGCACTGCAAATCCTAAGCAGTTTTCAAAGGTAACTGAAGAAACATAGAAACATAGACTTTGACGGCAGATAAGGAGCCCTTGGCCCACCCAGTCTGCCCATTTCCCTACCTATTGGATAAGCTGCAGATTCTAGTTAATCAACAGCCTACTTCCTGCAACCACCCCACTATAATTGCTTTATGTCTGTCCCATGCATGTTTGAATTCCCCCACTGTTTTAGACACCACAGCCTCTTCAGGAAGGTGGTTCCATGCTTCCACCACTCTCTCCGTGAAAAAGAATTTCCTCACATTACCCCTGAGCCGTTCCCCCCTCTAACTTTAAATTGTGTGCCCTTGTTCTTACACATCTCTTTTTCTGAAAGATGATACCCTCCTGGACTTTGTTGATTCCCTTGAGGTACTTAAAAGTTTCTATCATGTCCCCCCTGTCCCTCCTTTCATCAAGGGTATACATATTAAGCTCTCTCAGTCTCTCTTCATATGGTTTCTGATTTAGACCCTGCACTATTTTAGTTGCCCTCCTCTGGACTGCTTCCATCCTGTCTATGTCCTTGCATAGATGAGGTCTCCAAAACTGCACACAGTACTCCAGATGGGGTCTCACCAACTGTCTGTATAGAGGGATAACCACTTCTCTTTTTCTACTTGTGATGCCCCTTCCTACGCATCCCAGTATCCCCCTGGCTCTCCTTACTGACTTCTCACATTGCTTACCCACCTTTAGGACATCTGATATGACTACACCCAGATCCCTTTCCATTATTGTTGTCGTTAGTACCTCCCCTGCTATTGTGTACTCTTTTCCTGGATTTTATTTCCCAGGTGCATTACTTTGCACTTCTTTGCATTGAATCTAAGTTGCCATATGTCTGACCATTCCTCCAACCTTGCCAAGTCCCTTCTCATCCTTTCTACCCCCAACCCTGTGTATCAACTGTGTTACGGATCTTTGTGTCATCTGCAAAGAGGCATACCTTTCCTTCCAGACCCACTGCAATGTCATCTATAAAGACGTTAAAGAGGACTGGACCCAGTACTGAGCCCTGAGGTACTCTACTAGTAACCCCTCTTTCTTCAGAATGTGTTCCATTCACTATTACCTTCTGTGTCCTGGTGTGCAGCCAGTTTGCTACCCAGGCTACCACCCTGGGACCCACTCCCAGGCTGGCTAACTTGATTATTAATCTTTTGTGTGGGACTGTGTCAATTGCCTTGCTAAAGTCTAGGTAGGCCATATCCACAGCCCCTCCCTGGTCTATTACTTTGGTCACCCAGTCAAAGAAATTGATTAGATTCATCTGACATGACCTTCCTGCTGTGAATCCATGCTGCTTTGGGTCCTGTGCCCTGCTGGCCTCTAGGTACTCAACAATTCTTTCTTTCAGAAGTGATTCCATCATTTTCCCCACCACTGAGGTCAAACTAACCGGTCTGTAGTTTTCTGCTTCTGCCTTGCTCCCACTTTTGTGAAGGGGAATCACATCTGCCCTCCTGCATTCCTCAGGTATCACCCATCTTCCCATGATTTGTTAAAAAGTGTGGTTAGTGGTGTCACTAGGTCCTCCCTTAGCTCTTTTAGGATTCTAGGGTGAATCCCGTCAGGCCCCATTGCTTTGTCCACCTTGGAGTTTTAGGAGTTCTTTCAGGACTCTTTCATCTGTAAATGGACTGGCATCAACCCCACTACCCAGAGTGCTTCTACTGTTTGGTTTAGGTAACTCCTCCTCTTCTTTTTGTGAATACTGAGCAAAAGTATTCATTCAGTATGTCTGCCTTTTCACTGTCTCCCTCTGCCCATCTCCCCTCTCCTTTATTAATCTTCACTATCCCTCCCTTAACCTTTCTATGCTCCCTAATGTACCTATAAAAGGTTTTATCCCCCTTCTTAACTGAGTTGGCTATCTTTTCCTCGGTTTGGGCCTTTGCTTTTCTGACTGCCTTCCCCACTTCTTTCTGCTTTAATTGATACAGTTTCTTGTCGTGCTCCTTCTGTGACTCCTTATACTTTTTGAATGCAGCCTTTTTCTCCTTAACCTTCCCTGACACCTCTTTTGAGAACCATAGTGTTTTTTTATTCCGCTTTGTTTTCTTTATTTGTTTCACACAAAGGCTTGTTGCCTCCATGATGACAGTTTTGATTTTTCTCCATTGTTCTTCCACCCCTCCTTTCTGGCCATTTGCTAATGCATTCCTCAGGTATTCACCCATTATGCCAAAGTCAGCCCTTCTAAAGTCTAGCATCCTTGTCTTTGTATGGCTTGTCTCCATGGTTGTGTTTCTTGTGAAGCACATTGTGCAGTGGTCACTTGTTCCCAGATGTCTACTGACTTCTAAATTTGTGATCCTCTCTCCATCTGAGAATACCAGGTCTAATACTGCTCCCTCCTGAGTGGGTTCAACCACTAGCTGTCTAAGGCATGCCCCCTGTAGGGCATCGAGAATGACCCTGCTCTTGGATGTGGCTGCAGTCCATGTCGCCCAGTTAACATCTGGCATATTTAGGTCCCCCATCAACAGTATCTCCCCTTTTTCAGCCATTTTGAGAATGCCCTCTATCATTTTCTTGTCCATTTCCTCCCTTGAGATGGGAGTCTGTATACAACCCCTGTGCGGATTGTGATGCCATTCCCTGTCTCCAAGGTGACCCAGAGTTCCTCTTGTCCTCCCCCTTTACTTTTTAGTTCTGTAGCTTTGATCCCTTCCCTTATGTAGAGAGCTACTCCACCTCCTCTTTACCTCCCTGTCCCTTCTGTAGATTGTGTACTCCTGGTATGTTGACATCCCACCATGGTTCTCCTCGTGTACCATGTTTCTGTGACTGCCACAATAGCCAAGTGTTCTCTTCCATCAGGGCTACTAGCTCTAGAAGCTTGTTTCCCAGACTACGGGCATTGGTACTCATTGCCCTCCATTTAATGTTGGCTTTAACCTTTTTTACCCCATCCCTGCTCTTATTGCCATTGTCCATTTTTCCATTTACCCCTGTCCTGCCCTCTGTCAAGCTCTGTACCTCAGTGTTTACCCTACAACCTGCCATGTTATGTGGGGGGAGGCTTGAACGTTCCTGTTTCCTATCAGCACCTCCCCCCTTGGCTAGTTTAAAAGCTTGCCAAGGAAGCCTTTAACCCTGTCACCTAGGAGTGTGTTTTCCTTCCTGGACAGATGCAGACCATCATGCCTGTATAGACCTTCATCTCTCCAGGTGGACCCCCAGTCCCCAATGAAGCCAAAGCCCTGTGCTCTGCACCAGTTTTGCACCCATTCATTAAACTGCATAGTGTACAGTACCCTAGCCTCACCCCTGCCATAGACTGGCAGCACTTCTGAGAAGGTTACCGTGCTTGCTACCTGTCTGAGGCCCCTCCCTAACTCCACAAATTCATCCTGCACTGCACTGATCTCATGCCTAGCTAGGTCATTTGTCCGGAGGTGGACAATGATGTCTAGTTTTCTCTCCTGTGATGCTGCTTCTGAAATCCTGAGGATTTGCTTTGGTATGTCACACCTTTCTGCTACTTCTTTTATTGAACTCTACATACAGTAAGCAGACAGGCATACTGTGGAGTCTAAAGGGTGCAGACGCATCATGTTCTCATATGCTACTGCATCTCTCAGGGACAATGAGATTTTAACACCCAGAAAATGGAGTCCCCCAGAATAGCTAAAGGGGACTGTTATGAACAATGAAAATAAGCTTAAACAAATGTCTTCCTCCAACAACTACAGGGAACAAATACAATTTATTAGATATGAGAGTGCACTGACAGTGCTTCTTTAGATAGGTCTGGGTGTGTTAGGCACGTTTGCACACTACACCCTCTCATACTGTCATTTTATGTTTTCTTGTCACCATTGGCCTCCTTTCCTGTAGTTGTTCAGGATATAAAATGTTGCTTGTGTTTACTTTTACTGGTAGTAGTAGCCCCCTGAAACTATCCAGGGGGACACCATTTTCTGACTGTTGAAATCTCATTGCCCATTAGGAGGGAGGTACCTAATACAGCCAATAGAAGCACTATGGATAGGGGAGGTCAATATCAGTCCTTTCACAGAAGAAAGGGTTCTGAAAGAACTCCTAAAACTGAAGATGGACAAAGCAATGAGGTCTGATGGGATTCACCCCATAATTCTAAAAGAACTAAAGGGAGAACTAGTAACACTATTGACTACCTTTTTAACAAATCACGGGAGGATGGTGTGGTACCTGAGGACTGGGGGATGCTGGATGTGATTCCCCTTCACAAAAGTGGAAGCAAGACAGAGGTGGGAAACTACAGACCCGTCAGTTTGATCTCAGGTGTAGGGAAAATGATGGAATCATTTCTGAAGGAAAGAATTGTTGAGTACCTGGAGGCCAGTGGGGCACAGGACCCAAGGCAGCATGGATTCACAGGGGAAAGGTCATGTCAGATGAATCTAATCGATTTCTTTGACTGGGTGACCAAAGAAGTAGACCAGGGAGGGGCTGTGGACATGGCCTACCTATACTTTAGCAAGGCATTTGACACAGTTTCATACAAAAGATTAATAATCAACTTAGCCAGCCTGGGAGTGGCTCCCAGGGTGGTAGCCTGAGTAGCAAACTGGCTGCACAACAGGACATAGAAGGTAATAGTGAATGGAACTCATTCTGAAGAAAGGGGGGCTGCTAGTGAAGTACCTGAGGGCTCAGTACTGGGTCCAGTCCTCTTTAACATCTTTATAGGAGACATTGCAGTGGGTCTGGAAGGAAAGGTATGCCTCTTTGCAGATGACACAAAGATCTGTAACAGAGTTGACACACAAGGGGGGTGGAAAGGATGAGAAGGGACTTGACAAAGTTGGAGGAATGGTCAGATGTATGGCAACTTGGATTCAATGCAAAGAAATGCACCTGGGAAACAAAAACCCAGGAGAAGAGTACACAACAGCAGGGGAGGTACTAACAACAACAGTATTGGAAAGGAAGCTGGGGATAGTCATATTAGGTGACCTAAAGGTGGGTAAGCAATGTGAAAAGTCAGTAAAGAGATCCAGGGGGATACTGGGATGCATAGGGAGGGGCATCACAAGTAGAAAAAGGGAAGTGGTTATTCCTCTGTACAGACAGTTGGTGAGACCCCATCTGGAGTACTGCATGCAGTTTTGGAGACCCCACCTATGCAAGGACATAGACAGGATGGAAGCAGTCCAGAGGAGGGCAACTAAAATGGTGCAGGGTCTGCACAAGAAACCATATGAAGAGAGACTGAGAGAGCTTAGTATGTAGACCCTTGATGAAAGGAGGGACAGGGGGGACATGATAGAAACTTTTAAGTACCTCAAGGGAATCAACAAAGTCCAAGATGGCAGCATCTTTCAGAAAAAGAGATGTGCAAGAACAAGGGGGCACAATTTAAAGATAGAGGGGAGATGACTCAGGGGTAATGTGAGGAAATTCTTTTTCACAGAGAGAATGGTGGACACATGGAACCACCTTCCTGGGGAGGTTATGGGGTCTAAAACAGTGGAGGAATTCAAACATGCATGGGACAGACATAAGGCAATTATAGTGGGGGGTTGCAGGAAGTAGGCTGTTGGTTAACTGGAACCTGCCGCTTATCCAGTAGGTAGGGAAATGGGCAGACTGGGTGGGCCAAGTGCTCCTTATCTGCCGTCAAAGTCTATGTTTCTATGTTTCTATGAAACCAAGTGAAACAGAACCAGATTAAGCTGCTGATGATATTTTGTAGTCAAAGGATGAAATTTGGTCAGGACACCTGGGAAATTCCCCTGCTTTTTTCAATAAGTGCCATGAGATTTTTAATGTCCACCTGAACAACCACCAGAACAGGCAGATGGGACCTCAATTTAATGTTTTATCTGAAAGATGGAACCTCAGAAGTAAAGCATCCCCCTCATGTTGCACTACAGTGTAACTAGTGGATTTTGCCCCAAGCTTCTGGTGTGGGGCTAGAACCCACAACCTTCTGATCTTCCAGCCTCAGAGGCAAGTGTGCAACCTGCTGAGCCAATGACACTATTGCACCTTATCGACAATGGTTGTTCAAGTGCACTTTTAAAAAAAAAACTGCTCCTAGCCCTTCTTATTTTTATGTTTGTGTGAATATGTGCCCAGAAAACATGTTGTTGCAAGCAACAGCATTTCAGAGGTGTATCGCTGTCAGGTCCAATGCAACTCAGGCTGCAGGGGGCCCGGCAGTGACAGCCCAATGATCAGCTAAGCTGATTATAATGCGTTTTTCTTTTTTGTGGGCTAGAAACTTTCTTTAATTAAAAGGAGCCAACAGCTGCATTCACACAGCAGCTGGCACCTTTCATCTATATGCGCATTATACAGGAACCATAGCTACCTTCCACTACTGGCCAGGTGTGAACTAGTCTAGAAGGTGATACTTCCCATCTTCGACTACTGTGATGTAGTGTACAATGCTGCTCCCAAGACCTCCCTAACTAGATTGGATTTATAGATACATAGACACTGTCGGCAGATAAGGGCCTATGGCTCATCCAGTTGGCCCATTTGAGCTTGTAAGTTCCCTTTATGTTTTTCTAGAAGTCTGTTGCCCCTTACCCCTGACCTCCAGAATTCCATTATGTCTATCCCATGCATTCTTAAATCCCATGATTGTTTCAGCCCCCACCACTTCCTCTGGCAGGGTGTTCCACTTGTCCACGACCCTTTCTGTGAAAAAATCCTTCCTCACATGTCCTCTGAATCGCACTCCCTCCAATGTCATCCCATGCCCTCTAGTCCTAGAACATCCTTTTCATTGGAAAATAGTGTATTCCTGCATTCTGTTCCTTCCTGTAAGGTACTTGTATGTCTCTATTATATCCCCTCTCTCCTTCCTCTCCTCCAGGGAGTACATATTCAAGTCCTTCAGCCTGTCCTCATAGGACTTGTGATGCAATCCCTGTTCAATCTTTGTTGCCCTCCTCTGAACCTTCTCTACCCTGTCTATGTCCTTACGTAGGTAAGGTCTCCAGATCTGTACACTATACTCCAGGATGGGCCTCACTAGTGTCTTGTATAGTGAAATTATGACCTCCCTTTTCCTGCTGGTAATGCCCCTGCCTACGCACCCCAACATCCTATTTGCTTTACCTTCTGCCTTGTCACACTGTTTCCCTACCTTGTGGTCATCAGAAATGATAACCCCAAGGTCCCTTTCCTGCTTGGTGCATACTATATCCCCCCCAACTGATATATTGTCCCAGGGTTTTTGTGTCCCACATGCATTATATTCCACATCTTCGCATTGAATTTCAACTGCCAAACCCTTGACCATTCCTCAAGCTTCTGCAGGCCCCTCCTCATTCTGTTTACACCCTCTGATGTGTCCACTCTGTTGCAGAGCTTTGTGTCATCAGCGAACAGGGAAATTCTTCCTTCTAGGTCCTGTGCAATGTCACTTTCCTTTTTAATTCCTTCTGTTGTTTCGCCCTTGATGCCTCTCCTCTCACCTACCACTGTTCTCTCTACCAATCCCTGGCCTTCTCTTCTCTAGACAATCGCCGCCACCTCCACTGTGCTAAATTCATGTCTAAATTCTGGTTTGGCTCGCTCCTCTCCTATCTCGCCTCCTCCCTATCTATCCCCCCCCCCCCAACGGACCATTCCCTTAGGTCTTCTGACTCTCAGCTACTCACAGTTCCTTGTTGCTTCCCTAAGCTATGGAATGCCTTCCCTCATCAGATTGGCCACTCTTCCTCCCCCAACTCTATCTCCTCCACCCTACAGAATTTTCTTGCAGTTAGTTATACCTGTGGCTAAATTTCTATTTTCCCCCAGGTTTAACTGGCACATTGTATAGTATACCCATTCTCCAAGCTGCCCACATGATGCTGCCATTCTCATGGCTACTATGCATAAAATTTTATTTTATTCTTTAAGCAAGCAATAAGACATGATGAGGTGTGGGTTACCTCCTGATAGAGCATGCCCAGGTGTGTTGTTAGGCACGAGGCGCTTAGCCGGTGCCTGGGCGTGCTCTTATCAGGAGACAACCCACCCCGATGTGCTCTATTGCACTTATAAAATGGGCCCCTTCTAAAAACTTTACCTTGAAAATTAAGTTAATAATGAAAGAAGTCTCATAACTGTTAAAAAATTAGGTTAATTAAGAAAAGTGGAAAAAAATAGTCCCAGCATTTGAACTGCAGAACATATATGTAAAATCAGAGACACACACACACTTTGTATTTTTGCCCCCTGCCACACTTAATTTTTTTTATGTTTTGTTTCTAGCTTTTTTTTATTTGTTTTACATGTTCTCATTTTGTCTAGTAGGTGCCAATAGGTGCCAGTTTCCATACAGTGGCTGGCACAACTGGTAGTGAGAGCGAGTGTGTGTGCCAGTCATGATTTTGCATTTTAGTACTCCACTTCCCCGCCACTCACAGACACATTGATTTAACTGTATTTTGTCTGCTGAGAGTTTCTCTTGAATTTTGTTTTTGGCAGGCTTTGAAATTAAACACTGCTTACTGTATTTACGTCAGCAGTTGAATCGAGAGCAAGCGTGTCCCTTAGCGGCTTCCATAGACAGCGGTTTTGTTCACAGTGCGGTTTTCTGAAAGAGATGGTGGTCAGAGTTGTGCCGAAGTGTGTTCCCTATCTGCAGTTAAAATAAATTTCTGATATACTTGTGGCGACGAGACTTGAGGAGGCGTAAGTGTCAATTTTAATTTAAAAGGAATTTCGAGCACGCGCGGATGTTCGGTGGATCATGGACGGCTTATCTTGAAGTGGGGATTGCGAGAGGCTTTTTTTTTTAACTTCGAGGAGTACAGGTCAGACTTTTTTAATGTTTTACTTGGGTTCACTTGTACATGGTTGGGGATGGGGTGCAGGTCAGCCAGGCCAGTACAGGTCTTGCACAGTGTTCGCCTGTGAAAGCAGTTTGAAGCTATTGGAGTTTATTGATATTCACCTGTTGTGAGGTCGGCCAGGGAAGAGAAGTGCCGGGTTAGCATAGATATCAGCTGATAAGGACACAGGTGAAAGGCCCTTTCAGCCAATCAGTTTACGGCATTTTATTGACCCATTTTATAATTGCACTTACTGCACAGTTCTACAATAACTCACTGTTTATCTGTATACCTCAATTGTAGCACTGTTAATCCACTGCTTAACTGCTGCTTGATGTATGTATGGATAATTGATGTTCTGACTTGCCTAATCTGTTGTTCTGAACTGCCTAATTCTGTATTACCTTATTTGTATTGTGCATTGTTACTGCTACTTGTTGTTATGTACTAGAAACTGTATGCTTGATTCTCCCGATGACCCTCCCACCCCGCCGGATGCACCATGTGATGAGCAACTTGTTGTTCAGTGTGCCTTTCCTGGTGAAACATTTCAATAAATAAATAAGAAAAAAATCCATATAAACCCTCCCATTCTATTCTTTATTTTATAATCTGCAGTTAGAAATCAGTCACTCAACGTCTTGAATGGAAACTTCTATTAACTCCCTCCTACTGCTAAATATCCCTCCCACCTCCCATCACCTTCCATGCCTGGTCCCTGAAATGAAATCTCTACCAATGTCAGCTATCCCTCCCACCTCCCCATCACTTCCCATGCCTAATCCATGAAACAAACTCCCTCCCACTACTGAGTATCCCTTCACCTCCCACTGCTTTCCAGTGCTCCTTCTGAATTTTCCAACAATGGGTTGCCCAGTCCCAGGTGCTGGCTAATACCTCCCACCCTGCCTGTTTCCACTATGCAACACTGGGAAGCCCTCAACCAATGTTGTCAAACATGACACCAACACTGGGGTGCCCAATCCCTACTGTCGGTACCTAAAAAAAGGAAACCATCCCCATAGTCTTTATTTTTTTTAATCCCTGTAAAAAAGAAAATGATCCATTGATGTCTGTTGCTGCCGCTGCTTCTCTGCTGCTGTTACCCTTCCCTCACCCAACCCCCTCATTCAGAACCCATCTCTCCACCCCCTCTCCACCCCTCACTTATCTACCAGGGGTCCAATGCTGTAACCCCCTCTGGACCAGAGACACATCTTCACCCCTCAACACTGGACCATGAACTGAGGAAATCTGGTATGTGGTCAATGTATTTCAATGCATTTTGAACATCTACTCATACCTGGTCATTTTTTTTTTTTTAGTATTTCTATTTATTGTCCTCCCCATATGGCCCCTATCTAACTGGCTCCATCAGCTCCGTCCTCCGGAATTACTGGGGATTACCTTATACCCGGTCCAGGAGCGGTGCCTGTAGAGAGTTAGTTGCCATCCTGCTGCCAGTTTTCCTCCACTTTCTCCCCAATTTTCCCCGAGGGCCACAGGAAGAAGGTTGCATGCGTGTGAGGCAGGCATGCACCTTACAGCAATGTGACCCTCCTCTGCCCGCCCATTGGCTATCACGGCACCCTGCTGTGCGCAGCCTCGCCTCCACCAGGGGGTAGCCTTGAGCGAGGGATGCTATCCCACCTCCCGGAGAGAGCTGCTTGATGGGGCTCCATCTCACTCTGCTCTCCCTCCCGTGCCGACCTCCGCCACCCAGGCTCGCCTGAACCCAGGTCGCCACCGTGCCGCGAGGTGAGGCATCCAGCACCTACGCCCTCTATGCCACCGAGCCATAACTTGGTCATATTTTAATATTTTCTGCAAAATTTTCCACATGGCCTTTTTGGAACCTCACCTCATGAACAAGGTAGGTGAAATTCTTCAAATCTGGCCCAAAAGGTGATTTCACAGTCACTATGTGGAATCATCTGTTGGGCAGGATTTGAAAATGTTCACATACTGGGTTCATGATGTGGGGTCATAAGAAGGCTATGTTGAAAACTCGGGGTCCAAACACTGAAAAAAAAAAAAAATGAACATACATTGAAATGTTTCAATGCTTGCTCATAACTTTGGCAATTTTCAAAATTTTGACCGCAGATTTTCAAGAGATCCATTTTTTCACACCACCTCATGAACATAGTAGCTTCCATTTTTCAAATCTGGCTAAAATGTGTTTTTGTATCCGTGGCATGAAATTAAGTTTTGACCAAGATTTGAACATTTTCACCTACAAGGTTCATGAGGTGGGGTCAAAAGAAGCCTATGTTGAAAATCTGGAATCAAAATATTAAAAAACAACAACCTTATGAGGGTAAGTTGACAATTTTTAACAGACACTCATAACTTTGTAATTTTGAATATTTTGATCCCGGATTTTCAATAGAAAAAAATGTTCACACCACCTCATGAACCTAACAGCTG
Source organism: Neoceratodus forsteri (assembly GCA_016271365.2). Classification (NCBI taxonomy): domain Eukaryota; kingdom Metazoa; phylum Chordata; order Ceratodontiformes; family Ceratodontidae; genus Neoceratodus; species Neoceratodus forsteri. The sequence goes on along the minus strand of CM057449.1, from coordinate 939,087,404 downwards.
TCATTTTTCAAATCCTGACCAAAATGCGATTTCGCACTTGTAGCATAAAATTACATTTTGTCCAGTATTTTATAAATAACACCTGTCATGTTCAGAAGGGGGAAGGGTCATAAAAAGACTATGGGCTCGATTTTAAAAGAACCCTTAGAGTGATGCAAGTTGCATCATTCTAGGGCTATGGCAAATGCCGAGTATGTCAGGGACCCTGTGCCCAATTTTATAAAGGGGAGGGGCCCTACACCAAAGGGCTGGGAGTTGCCATAGCCACAGGCTTGTGCCAAATATGTGGTACACCTGTGGGAATTGACACAGGGATCCGGCCTCCCGTGGCTGGTGCAACACTAGAGGAGCCATGAGGGAGGGCGAATATGCATGCCAGGAGGGGGATTGGGGAAGAAGGGGCATGGGGGTGCCCTAAGGGGTGTCAGTGAGACAGCGGCAATGACAGCATTGTGATGTGGTACCCGGTGAGGTACCATTTGCAAAGTCACACAATCGATTGGATTGGACTGCTTCATGGGGCGTTGGCAGGGATGGACAGTGACATGAATCCAGATGGGCACATCCCTGGCACCTTGTCAACAGGTGCAACAACTCCCAACCCTGTCAGAGGGAGGCAGCTTGCCACAGCGAGGGAGGGTGGGCACTAGGGGAGTGTTGTGGTGCCCAGAGAATGTTCCCCTCCACCACTGCCAGCTCTCAGCCTGCAGCCACAGTTTCCTGTCTACAGAGTTGGGATGTGCTGCACCTATAGGGCAGGTGCCAGAGCTGTGCCCACCTGGGTCCAGGTCACTGTCCACCCCTGCCAGTCATCCCATGAAGCAGTCCCATCTGATTGTCTTTCTGGCATTGCAAATGACACCCCTGCTGGGTGCCACATCTCCAACCTGTCATTGCCGCTGTCTCTCTAATGCCCCCTAGAGCACCCCCCTTCTCTACCTGGACCCCTACTTTCAGGTCCCCTTCAATTGCCACAGTGTCTGGCAGTGGCACATGGCCCTTAGACCACCTCCTGGCTGGTCTAATCTGAGCCCCCTGTTGCATCCATGGTGGGACTTCTAAAATTAAAATAAGAGGATGGTGCAGCCCTGCAATGGCACAAGCCTCCTTGTGACCTAGTGTAAGAGTGCTTTTGTCACAAGGGTGGCGTAGGGCAGTGTGGGTGCAAGGCATCCCAATTTTGATGCAGACTGCATTTGAAAGTTGGGATTGCAAAGTCTGACACAAGGTGCCACTTGAGTCATAACTGTTTGGTGGAGGAACTTTGCGTCAAACATGTCCTTTCTTTTTTATTTTTACAATTTAAACTTTATTAATACATTTCCATTATAAGGCAGTTACAGCAAGTCGAAATGAGACATAGTTCTTGAACAGTAGAAACTGCCTGGCCCATCCTCCCAACCCTCCCCTTACAGCAGCAACAAGATTTGGTCACCCTAACGTGCAGTGCGTGGTTCAAATGTACGTATGGGTAAAACCAGAGTGTGATAAAACTTTAGTGAGGTAACAAGAGTAATGAATGAAGGGGATCCCATATCCTGCTATATATCTCTAATCTGTTATGAAGGCTTGCAATTGCCTTCTCTGTTCGAAGGTTAGCCGTAATTTCATGTAACCATTCCTGGAAGGAAGGAGCCGATTTTTCCTTCCAATGACGTAGCATAAGTTTCTTAACCGAGAGCGCAACCATAGAAATATGGTATTTCCTAATTCTAGCGTTAACCAGGGACATGTCCCCTAGAAGACATACCTCTGGAGTGAAATACTCCTGTAGGTCCAGTAGGGGATCAGAGACATCTTAATTGAATTCCATAAGGAAGAAACTTTGGGACAGGACCAGAACATGTGCAAGAGAGTACCCTCTTCTTGCAGGCACTTAGTACATGTACTAGAGTTCGAGAAGCCCCATTTTTTTAATTTGGTAGGGGTACAATACATGTTATGTAGAATGTGGTATTGCATGAGACACAGCCTATCTTGGGAAACATACTTATGGCAGGATCTCCATAGGGATTGCCAATCCAATTGGTATTGAGGGAGGAGTGGGTTCCAGAGACTAGAAGGTCCAAAGGTGTCCCCGTACTTTTTATAGTACAGTCCCTTGTATAGCTTGGATATTATGCCTGAAGATCCGGACAATAGGGAGAATTCAGGAATCAGAGCTGATACCTTCTGGGAGGGGGGAGAACTCCCCAGGGCTACAATGAGAAGGTATCTTAACTGCATAACTTTAAAATGAGATAAGCCTGGAATATGAAACTTGCCAATAATTCCACGTGAGGACAACCAGTGCCCTTCCCCGTCTACCAGGGAAAGTAGTTTTCCATCACCTAGTTGACGCAGCCAGTTAGAAGGAATCCACTTTCCGCTAAAAGTGAAAGATGGGGAATTCCAAATGGACTGAGCTAAGTCAGTCTGAGGGGAATAATGAAGAAATAAACATAACTGTGTATAAACTCTTAAAGAGGTACTTATTGTGGTACAGTTAACCATCTTTACATGAGACATCTTGAGGTAAAATAAGTTTGAGGGGTCTAGGCGTTTAGATTTAATTGCATCTAACTCAGTCTTAAGTCACACTGGTTGTGCCGTTTCAGGGCCTGGGGAGATCCATCTCAGACAATATGCTAGATGACTGGCCCAGTAGTATAGTGCCATATAGGGAATCCTCAGCCCCCCCCCCCAGATTTTGGGGCAGCTAGTTTATGGTAGGCCAACTGAGGATACTTATCTGCCCAGATAAATCTGGTAAATATACTGTGCAGTTTCTTAAACCAGTGTATGGGGATAAAAGAGTTGAGAAGGGATAAGGGATAATAAATTCTAGGAAATACATTCATCTTAATGATGTTAATCCTGCCCCATAATGGTATAGGAAGTTAAGACCATCTGTCGAGGTCATGCATAATAACCTGTGAGAGAGAATCCAGATTATCTTTGACCCACCTCGAGGGGTTACGGGATAGCTTTATGCCCAGATATTTAATTACTCTAGGAGTCCAACCTAAACCTAAGGGGCAAATATCATCCTTAAATACCTTATGGTTTAGTGGGAAAAATAAGGATTTACTTGCATTCAACTTGTAGTTGGATAACACACTGAACCTAGCTATTTCATTCAGTAGGGGTGGTATTGAAGAAACTGGATGGGAGAGGTATATCAGCAAATCATCTGTGTATGCAGTGAGTTTAATCTCATGACGCCCAACTCTGATACCTTGTATAGAGATGTTTTGGAGAATGTTTTGGATGAGGGGTTCCAGATATAGGTTAAACAAGAGAGGCGACAGGGAGCAACCCTGCCTAGTGCCTGAATGAAGTGAGAAGTAGTCTGAGAAGGCCCCGTTAGCTGAGATTCTTGCTATAGGGGATTTATATAGTGCAGCAACCCAAGAAATGAATACCGGAGGGAAGTTAAAGGCACTCAAAACCTTGAAGAGAAAACTCCAATTCACCTGGTCGAACGCCTTCTCGGCATCCAAAGAGACCAAACCTGCAGGGAAGTCAGCATCTCTGGAGGCCGAGAAGACATGGGATAACGTATGCAGGTAATCCACTGAAGAGCGTCCCTTCATGAAACCTACCTGATTCATACCTATTAACGCGGGGAGCACCACGGATAGCCTGTTAGCTAAAATCTTTGACAGGATCTTGATATCCTGATTTAGGAGGGATATAGGCCTGTAGCTCTGGACGAGCTCAGGGTCTTTATCTGGCTTAGGGAGGAGCACTATGAAGGCTTCAAAAAGATGGCGATCAACTTCTGCCCCAGATAAGATGTGCTGGAATAAACTATTAAGTATTGGCAATAGAAGATCCCGAAATGTTTTATAGAAAAGGGAGGAAAAGCCATCAGGTCCAGGAGTTTTATCCGAGGGTAAACCACTAATAACCTCAGAGATTTCTCCCTGAGTTATGGGAGAGACCAGAGAGGTTATGTAATGTACTGGGAGGGAGGGTAGATGTGAGTCCGTCAGGTACTTCTCCATGCTTACTGGGCTGGGAGGGTACTCCATGTCCCCGTAAAGCAATTTATAGTATGCTGCGAACTCTTGAACTATCTCTGTGGGAGATGTTTTCAGGGACCCATCTACAGAAGCCTTGATTGAAGGAATAAATCTCACTGATTCTTGTTGTTTGATGCGAAGTGCCAAAAGGCACCCGGCTTTCTCACCTTGGTCAGTATAACTAGCTTTAGTGTGTATGATAGCTAACTCTGCCTTTTCTCGGAGTAGTTCTAAGTATTTGTCTCTCAACCCTAGGAGCCTCACCTTGTCCTCCTCCAAGGAGTTAACTGAAACATTGGATTCCAGAGCCTGAATATGGGATAACAAGGACAGTAATTCTCTCTTCCTAACTCTTTTCCTAGCCGCAGAGAGGCCAAAGAGAACTCCTCTCATGTAAGCCTTGAAGGCCCCCCATATAATATCTGGTTTTGCACTATTTAAAGGGTTGGACAGAAAAAAGGCCTCAATGTGCTCCCTTATGGTATTGCAATAGTTAGAATCTTTAAGCAGTTGATCATTAAGCTTCCATCGTGTTTCTCTCTTTGACGCATCTTGGATTGAGAGATCACACAGCACCAGAGAGTGATCGGAGACAGGGCCAGGCTGTATCGACGAGGACTTAACCCTGGGCAGAAGAGTCTAAGAAATGAATATGTAGTCAATACGGGACTGTGAACCATGTACCAAAGACCTGAATGTGAACTCCTTGGAATCAGGATTTAAGACACGCCAGACATCACAGAACCCGCATTGATCCAGTAATTCTCTAAAAGCCCTCTGACCTGGGGAGATTCCCGTCCCGAAACGCCTCCCGACCTGTCAAGATTGGAATCTGCAACTTGATTAAAATCGCCCCCCAAGATAATCCTTATGGGAAGGAAAGGCAGGATTGAATTTGTAAGTCTCATGAAGTACACAGGGTCATCAGCATTGGGACCATATATAGTATACTGCCCAGTAGCAGAAGTATTGACCAGAGATTACCTATAACTAAAACGAACCTACCCTCCGGGTCCCTGATAAGTTGGGACGAATGGAATGCCCCTGTTAATGATGAGCATAACTCCACAGCTGTTTGAGGAGCCCTTCGCCTCATACACTGTCCCCACTTGTTGCCTCCTCATTTGTGAGGCTTCTGTTTCTAGTAAGTGCAATTCCTGTAGGAAAGTAACTTGAGTACGTAAAAGACTTAAGTGTTTGAGAATCTGGTATTGTTTAGACTTTTTCCTGATCCCCTTGACATTCCATGTTGCAAAAGTCACCTCCTTAGCCATCTACTTAGGGATTCTAAGGGTACTAGATTCAGCCTTGCACTCAGGGTGTGTAACACAAATAATCTAACCCCCACCCCGTTGCTGCTGTAAGGCCCTCCCACCACCCTAGCCCCCCCGAAGGAAGCCCCAATTCAAGCCCTCTAGTACACCCGACCCCCAACAAGAGCATGTAACCCTCTCCCCCTCCCAACCCCCACACTGTACACAAGCAACTTAGCACAGCACTGAATCTTATCCTCCCCTCCCACCCCGAACGTATCCCCTGCAAGTGATCGCCCTTATAGTTCAAAGTACAAGGCAGTCAATAAGCTGCATTACAGAGGGCATAGTGTCAATAAGCGGTCTTGGGCTTCCAGGGCCTACAAACTTCTGCTGGTGAATCCACTAATGAATGAGAGAGAGAAATAGAACTAGATGCCATAAATGTGAAAGTGAAAAAACGTCACTCGAGTCTTGAGAGGGAGTTGAGAAAAGCTTGTTCCCCACAGGGAACTACCTCTTGAACCAGAACCAGAGCGAAAGTTAACATGGAGGGGTGAGCCCATCATCGAGATAAAAACCTGAAAAAACAGATCCGGATGAGAAGTGAAACAAAATCCAGAGATGGGAAACCCATGGGAGTAACTACCTAGGGGTTGAATACCCCTAGCTCCGAGAAGCACCCCCTACTAAACCAGCATGACTTAATAACTGAAGGTAGTCCCTCTCAAGGCTGGATGACCGGAGTTGCATTAAACGGGTGAGCCGCGCCCTCTTGTGGACATAACCTGATCTGGCCACCAGTCAAAGGCACCCTGAAAGCCCAGAATCGCTCGAAAATCTGCGTTCCCATCCTGCAAAGACTAAACAGGAGGCATAACCTGAGACCTAGCCCTGTGTGTTTCCCCTGAATATTGAGCAAGCGATGTTATATTGGATGCAGTCCAAAACAAACCCCGCAGAAGCCCCCCCCCAGGACTCTCCCTGTAACACTATTCCCACCGACAGGCCAGGGCCTGTTAAAAGTAAAGTTGAGCCTCTACTAGTAGACCAGTTCTATTAGAGAGCATAAATCGAGTGAAATCCGTCTCTAGAAAGAACACTGTCCACACAAAGATCCAAACAACAGTTCGTTCTGAAGTTCCAGTGAGCCCTGAAGATCAGGAGGCCTTCTCAGGTCGTGCGAAACAGGTCTGGCAACGCTGACTTAAGTTTTAGTAATGCAGCGTCAGGATCCTCGAAATTAAGCCATGAGCCATTTACAGAGACTTGTAATTTTGGTGAGTACCCCATCCTGAACTTTAATCGGGCCGCTATAATCTTAGATACAATCGGGGTGGAAGGCTTTCCGTTTCAGTCGAACCGAATCAGGGATATCCTGAGCAATTCTCAGCTTCACCTTCTCCCATCTGACTTCTTGCAGGGCCTTGACTTTCTGTAGGAAATGCTGCCTTTCCAGATAGCTGAGAAAGCAACAAATGATGGGGCGAGGAGGTGCATCAGGTGGGGGTTTTGGTCGCAAAGATCGGTGGGCCCATTCTATTATGTAGTTTGGGCCAAAGGGAGAGGGACAAGTGACTTTTTCTACCAACTTCTGAATAAAGACAAAAGTATTCTGGCCTTCTTCCCCTTCGGAGAGCCCAAGGATTACCACATTATTTCTCCAACTACGGCCTTCCAGATCCTCGAGTTTTGCTTCTAGTCTAGACAGCCTTTGTTTTGTTAGTAGAAGCTCAGGATCCATGCTTTCCAATTTTCTCTCGATCGAAAATATTCGGGCAGTGTTGTCCGATACTGTCGTGGAGACTTCCTCTATCTTTCTGGAGAGGGACTTCAGGTCAATTGCCATATCTTTCTTCTCCTCCCGGAATGGTTTAAATTCCTCTAAGAATCTATTAAGTGTTAGGGGTTCTTGGTCCCCAGCTTGACACGCAGGTTCTGGTTTGTCTGGGCCACTCGAGGTTCAGGATTTCTTTGAGGCCTTCTCGGGGGTGGCGGGGAGGGGGGTATGTTTCTGCGGGGCTTTCTTTATGTAAGCCTCCATTTACCACACAGGAATCCAATACAGGAGCACACACTGTTTAGAGACAAGAAGAACTCTTGAGCAGAGGAGTTAGATGAAATTTAACTATATTAAATGATGGTTTTGTATTCGGAAGGCAGGATCTTAGCGGAGGAGCATCTACTCAGCACTCTGCATCACGTGATCTCCAAAACATGTCCTTCTAAAATTGAGCCCTGTGTTAAAATGTTGGGGTCAAAACTGTTACAAACAAATTATTAAGTAATGTTGTTTTCAGGGATGGCTGTTGGTCCAGTGTGGACCACATTGCCTTCCTGTATCAGTGACCTGAGTTCTGGTGAAGCTCAGTGAGCCGGTTGAATGGGTCGAAGCTGGGGGAAAGGCACTGCAGTGTGTTTCACTGATCCCAGAATGGGGAAGACACAGCAGTGTTCTGACACACCCACAACACCTTGTGGTGCACTGAAAAGTCTTCCTTCATATGGGCTGACGTGCATGTTGAAGCATTATGGGCCCATGCACTGCATCTGGAGAAGTAGGTTAGCCTGACAGTTTTAAATTACAATACAGGCACAGACCTATAATTAGTAGGAAGTCGGGTCCACCACAAATTACTCATCCCACTACACACACACCATACATGCAAACATTCAGCGTTAACAAATGCTTGCTAAAATGTGCACTTAAACTAGCCTTGCTGATGCTTTTTTGTATAAATTTACTTTCATGATGCAGTACTCCTATGGGTTTAGTACCCCCTTAAAGTTAAAAATCATGCCTACAAAACCCAGACTTAAACATGATGGGGTTAAACAAATTCTTTGCCATGGAGAGATCTTCCCAAGCAAAAACTGCAGCAGCATAAAGATTCCCCATACCTCACTACATGAGAAAATGAACCCAGGTTTTAGAGACCCCACCCATCTACTTCATAACACTTTCCTGAAGAGACAATCATTTCACATAAGCATGTTATGAAAAAGTTAACAGTATATGATGCAACTACACCTATCTTACTGTACAGTATTTAATGTATGTCACAGTAAAGATGCAGTAATCATACACCATATCACATCAGCGACGGCTTAACTAACTACCAATAAAAAGCACATAAATGGTTCCTGGAAGGGAGTATGCCTCAATGCCAGAAACCTGGGCAATAAAATTAGTGACTTGCAAGCGTTAGTGGCAGAGACTAAGGTGGTTCTTGTTGCCATCATGGAAACCTGGGCCATGGGCAATAATGACTGGGACCTCACTATACCAGGCCACGTACTTTTCAGGAGGGATAGAAGAATGGGCAAGAGAGGGGGAGTGGCTCTCTATGTGAGAGAGGATATAGCCATTATAGAGGATGTTAGTGTTATGAGCGATATGGAGGGAAAAAAGTCATTATGATTACAGCTCATGGCAGCGTTGGGTAAGAAAATTTGCATGTGGGTGATTTATCGACCCCCCTGGGCAGGGACAGGTGAGGGACAAGGAACTTACAGAAGAAATTAGAAAGACGACAGGAAAGGGGAAGACAGTCATAGTTGGAGACTTTAACCTACCTGATGTCAGTTGGGGTCTTCCAGTGGAAAAAGCTCTAGAAGTCAAGCTATGTTGGAAGCCCTTCAAGACTGCCTGTTGCTCCAGCTGGTGAGGGACCCCACCAGGGAGGGTTCCATTTTAGATGTGATACTCACAAACTCTGAAGTAGCTGGGGCAGCAAGGGTAGGTACGCCGTTAGCTAACAGTGACCATAACTCCATCTGGTTTGAATTATCCATAAGGGATGAAAGAACACAGTCACAGATGGAGGACCTAAGCTTTAAAGGGGTGGACTTTAATAAAATGAGAATGTTGGCGAGGGGCAGATTGGCAATCTGGATACGGATAAAACAGGTGTGGAAGATATCTGAGGGATTATAAAGGAGTCCGTCCTCGAAGCTACTAAGCTATACATCAAATCAGTTGTTAAAAAGAATAAATACAAGAGACCCATATGGTTCTCAGGTAAGGTCAGGGAGGTGGTATGGAACACGTGGGGAGCATTCCACAGGTTTAAAAGGAGCTGGGGGAGGAGGAGGAGTGGGAGGAATACATACAGAAAACAAAAGAAGCTAAAAGAACCATGATGGAGGCAAAGGCAGCCACTGAGCTACAGATTGCCAAAGGGACTAAATCAGGAGGAAAAAGGTTTTTCCGGTATATCAGGGAGAAAAGAAAGAAGAGGGGGATGGTCAGGATACGTGATGATGGAAAGATGATTGAGGACAATGTCTAGATGGCTGCAGTCCTAAATAAATACTTTTATTCTGTATTTACTGAGGAAGGATTGGACCCCCTGCCTGATAGCAGCACTAATGCAACCACTAGGGGAATCCATAGGATGGAAACCCCAGTATTCACCAAGGATAGGGTCCGGAAAGAACTGCCAACCCTGAAACCAAATAAAGCTCCAGGCCCAGATGGGATGCACCCAAAAGTATTAAGGGCATTAGCAGAAGAGCTAGCAGACCCCCTAGCACATTTGTTCAATAGCTCACTATAGACGGAGGTGGTGCCCACTGACTGGAAGGTGGCTGACATGGTGCCACTCCACAAGGGTGGGGACAGGGAGGAGGCAGCAAATTACCGGCTGGCTAGTCTCACATCTATCATGGGAAAACTGATGTAGTCCCTCATCAAACAGGACCTCATGAAATACCTAGCAGTAAACGGTCTTCAGGACAATAAACAACGTGGGTTTGTGGTAGGAAGGTCATGCCAAACCAACCTTATTGTCTTTTTCAATTGGGTGACTAGGGAGCTTGATAGGTGCCATGCAATTGACTTCCCCTACTTCGACTTCAGTAAACCATTCAACTCTGTGCCTTATAGGTGCCTGTTGAAGAAGCTGGAGGACCTTGGAACGGCACAGGCTATAGTCAGTTGGGTGGAAAATTGGCTTAGGGATAGGAGACAGAAGGTTGTTGTAAATGGGGTAAGATTATCCGAGGGGAATGTCACAAGTGGGGTTCTTCTGGGATCAGTCCTGGGCCCTGTCCTTTTCAACATCTTCATTAGTGATATCAGCAAGGGGATCCAGGGAAATCTTGCCATTTTTGCAAATGATGATAAGCTTTGCAGCAGGGTATACAGTGCAGATGGTGTTAGGAAACTAGAGAAAGATCTCAGAAGGCTTGAAAGTTGGTCAAACATGTGGCAGCAGGAGTTTAATGCAAAGAACTGCAAAGTAATACACTTAAGGAACGGTAACCCACAGACAGAGTACAGGTTAAATGGGGTTAAAGTTAGTACTACCTCAGACGAGTGAGACCTGAAAGTCATCATTTGTGACAGTCTAAAACAATCAAGCCAGTATAACAGAGCATACAGCAAAGCATACAGGATGTTGGGGAGTATAGGGAGGGGGATAGATACGGGAGCAGGGAAGTGATCCCCCCACTTTATCATTCCCTGGTGAGACCATACCTGGAGTACAGTGTCCAGTTCTGGGGCCCTCACCTAAGAAAGGACAAGGATAGGATAGAGGCTGCGCAGAGAAGGGCAAGGAAGATGATACATGGCTTTCAGGGGGTCTCCTATGAGGAACAGCTAAGAGCACTGAACATGTACTCACTGGAAGCCAGAAAGGGGGGTGGGATATGATTGAAACTTTTAAGTTGCTGAAATACATAAATCGAGTGCCCCACACAATGCTGTTCACTAGGAGTAACAACACAACACACAGGCATGAGTGGGACCTGAGGAGCAGCAGCTTCAGAAAGGGTTTGAGAAAGCACTATTTCTTGGAAAGGGTGGTACCATGGAAAAGTCTGCCAGCAGAGGTGGTGTGCACTATGACCATGGAGGGTTTCAAACATGGGTGGGATAGGGTAAGGGAAGAGATAACAAAGGTAGGGGGGTTAAGTTCCTGGTTTGACACTAGGTCCTGGGTATTTTATGGGCAGATTCAATGGATCCTTGGTCTCCTTCTGCTGTCATTTCTTCTATGTTTCTGTGTTTCTAATCATGGCAGAGTACACAGTATATGAGGGAACTGGACACTGCAGCTAAAGAGCAGTAGGAGTCGCTGAGTGGAACATGTTTTAATTACATGTCAACTGTGTAATGATTTTGCTATGAACTTTGCAACTCAATGTGCTATCTTCTTGAGGCCCCCCTTGTAAATGAAACCTTTGAGTCCAATGGGGGTTATCTCAGAGCTGGCACAGATCTTTAGGTAGAAAATTATGTGTTTTAGCCAGACCACTGGATCAGTGGCAGTGCTTGTGGTGCTGATGACCCAAGTTCAGGAGTGGACTTGGAATGTTGGAGAGTGGGTCAAGGGAATGAAAATTGAACATCCAAAGGACTGCTCTCCTCCTCAGTGGAGGGGGTGGCATGGAGTCCGGTATTAGCCTGATCACTAGCACTGGCTGAAGGGCGGGGTGCAGGGACCACAAAGAGCAGCAGCAAAGTGGCAGACATCTGACACACTATGTGTAGAATTATACAGGATGCCATCACTGATGTTACACCACACACACTCCACCAGTCCTATTGGGAGGGAGGCCAAGAAAACTCAAGGATAAATTCCCTGATTGGCAGGATGTCTTCTAGAACCTCCAGGCCCTGCACCCGACTACCTGGCTCCACCACAAAACCCAATCCATTTGGTGGCAAAGGTTGGGGAACCCAGCTGTTGCGGGGGGGGGGGAGTCCTTGAGGAAGACATATGCATGGTAAGTCCTGGGGAAGTTGGAGTGATGGGGCTGGGGTGACTAGCCTGAAGGAAGGCCAAGTGCTCAGGGAATGAAAAAAGACTAACTTAAAAAACAGAAAGATAGTGTAGTGTTGGTCATCTAATGAAACAGCCATTAGTATTTTCTGACTATGAATGTTATATTGTGCACTGCATGTTCAGTCTTGCATATTAATTGGTATATCATTTTTAGATTTTCTCAACTTTCAGTCTTATTGCTGCTATACTATGCTGGTGAAAACAAAAAGTTCTAGCACATTTTTAAATCATTTTGCATGTTTATATATTGATATATGGCAACTTAAGCAGCGTGTTATAGTGGTATAGCAAATTAGCTGTCTCCAAGCTTTCATTTAAAAAAAAGTTCTTACCCTAATTGTTCTAAAGTTAGCCTATTTTAAATAAATTACTTTCAAAAGGTTTAACTTTCATATTGTTGGTGATAGAAACTTATTTTGTTTACAAATGATGCTTAGGGTCAGATCAGCATGAACAGATCATAATGATTTGGTTTTCATGAGTCAGTGCTGGACTATTCATGCATATGATATATGTTGGTAAAAGCATGGAGTGATGCTATTTTTTCTCTTTTGAATTATATAATAATACTTTGTTTTGTAGTGATATTGTGAAGTGTATGCTGTTTCCTTGTATAGATGCATAAGTTATATATTGTATAGAATAATACATGGAGAGGTATGTATAATAAGAACTTCATGCACATCCGAGGTGTGGGATGCTACATTAACCCCAAGAGTGAAGCTTGAGAAGTATACAAAAGCATCCCCCATCACCAAGAGTGAAGCTTGAGGGGTTTACAAAAGCATCGCCCACCACCAAGAGTGAAGCTTGAGGGGTTTACAAAAGCCAGTGGTGGAGCTGGTGCGCACTAGGGTGGTGGTGTTCACTTGATTAGTTGCAATTCATGAGATACGGAAAGCACACTCATCCCTTAAAGTAGCAGACAGAAGCAGTTTCTTCAGTAAATTACTTTTTTTTAATCTTATGTTTATTCGACTCTCTCCCCTGGACCTCATTCTGGACACTCCCTCTCCAGCCCCCGGCAACCAGGGACTTACCTTCCACTATCTTGTTCTTGCAGTGGGTGCCCGGTCACTGGTAGGAGCCTTGGAGGGACTGGCCATCATCCTGTCCAGGGGAGGTATTTCCTGGTTTTCTTCCCCTTATGCCCGGGGCCCCAGATGCAGACATACATGTGCGTGGAAGCATGCATGTGCTCGGCTACCCCAGTAACAGCCCCTTCCTCCCTTCTGGCCTAATACCTGGCTCTATCTTGGTCTGCACTGCCCCTTAGCCTCCACCGTGAAGTAGCCAAAAGCCAAGGTTAATCCACATCCCTCTCCGGAGAGGACAGCTGCTTCTTGGCAGCTTGATCCAGCTCCATGCCCCCCCCCCCCACCGACCTCCGGTGACCCGCACTCACTCCCGAACATGGATCACTGTCATAGCACAAGGTAAGGCATCCAGTGCCTCAGTCCTCTGCACCACTAGGCTGGCTCGGTAAATGACTTTTATGCATCATATCGCCACAAAATACTGTAGAACACTGAAGTGCAATAAAAATAAGCTTTGCATTTCGCCCCTTTGTGGTTGCCTCAGAAGATACACAAACATGGGCTCAGAACTATTTTATACTGTTTTTCGATCAATCAGGTGTAAGAATTCATTGTGCCTTGCTATTGGTCAATTTTTGTTCCCATTCCAAAAAGTAAAAACATCAGCAAATAATCAGAACTAGCATCCCAATATACCAAATATATAGTTATAAAGTGCAGATGTTCATATTATTCATCTTAAATTCGAATCATTGGTCTAGGCATGTCTTCCTGAATCTGAAAAATAGAACAGAAAGAGGGGCAAGTTAGAGGAATTAAGTTCAGTAAATGACTTTTAATGCATTATACCTCCACAAAATAGAACACCAAGTGCACGAAAAGTAAACTTTTCATTTTGCTCCCTTCGGGGCTTCCTCAGAAGATACACAAACATGGTAAGAAAGAATTAGCTGGGTAGGGGGTAGCAAGAAAAAAAGGCAGACTAGATGGACCAAAAAGTCCCCTTGTGCCATCACTTTTCTTATGTTCTTATGTTCTAACCCCAAAAGTGCACTAAATAAAGGTGTCATGAGATATGCTGTCACTTCCACTTTCAAGGTATCTTGGCAGTGATTCAAATAAACATGGCAGTATTATTGTGCTGTACTGGGTGAGGGTGGAGGGTTGTTTTAATCCTTTCTTGATGAGCAAGTTTTTTGATGTGCACTGTTTTTTCCAAAGAGAATGAACTTCACATTTTCCGTTCAGTCCTGTTTTTTAAGTGCTCCCAATTTAAATATCCATTCTTGCTCTTTTTTTGTTTAATGTATTTCAGGATCACCTCCCCGTATATTTGGTGCAATAACTTCCATAGCCACAGCTTTCGTTTTGTGGTTTTCTTTTGGGTCCCTGCTACGTACATGTGCAGCCATGGCATATTCCAGATTTTTATTTTTAATGGCTTACATATGTTCATAGAGCCTTGAGTTCAGTTTTCTTTTTGTCCTGCCCACATACCTCCCACAGGAGTATCTCAAGAGATAAACAACTGCCGTGCTGTTGCAGTTTGTACTGCCTTTTAAGTCTTTGATTTTACCTGTTTTGGGGTTCATTATGTGGGAAACTGTATCGATAAAGTACACATTTTGCACATAAAACATGGTTTTGTACCAAATTGTTTGGTCACAGAGTCAGGTTTCTCCTTCGGTTGGCAAATATGTTCCAACATGCCTCAGAGATTCCTGCCTCTCCTATGAGAGACTCTTAGTGGTTTGTCCAATAGTTTTTGCAGCTGTGGTGTGCCTCTTAATATATTTAGATTTCTGCAGACAATGCTTACTACTTCTTATCTCACTTAAGGGTTTACAAAAGCATCCAACACTGAGATTGTGTGCACAATTCAAGTTTTATACACCTCCCAATGTTTTGTTTTATATAATTGCTGGGTAGAGTTCTCTCACCTTGAAAACACTACCTAGCAATTACAGAAAACAGTATTGCCAGTGGTTCAAGAAGCACTAGTTCAATAGTGTGGTGTGCATGAGAGAAGCAGTGTGAGCATGCCTGGAGCAAGGGAAACGCAACGCATGTTCATTGTTATAACGGGATGGTTATAACAGCGAATTATAAACAGGTTTCCCTAAGGGAGAAAATGCTCTCAGTTATATAAAGGATAATGTATGGGGAGTCATTGATAACCATGCTGTAATCGCTTTGACAGGTTGCTGTGACAACTTTGTAAACCTCGACAGCGAAGTTCGAAGAGGTTTTACATTGTCATGGTAACCTCGAGAAGTGATTTAAGCAAGGTTACTGATGCCTCCCCATAAATTATATTTTATAGTGCATGGGGTAAAAAAAAATCAAGTGAGCGCCCATTTTCTCAGAAAAAAAGCCCTTACTTTGCTGTTTCCCCATACAGCCTCACTTGATGACACCATCCTCTGTAGGTCTCACCGCCGCTGCCGTTTTTTGTTCTGAGCCACTACTTAAAATGTATGCATGTGCAGATTGGTGACTGTTATAATCCCATCACTATGATGCACTCAAGAGGGGTTAACAACCCCTGAAGTCATAGCGATGGGATTACAAGAAAATAATCTTGCTGTTTTTTAGTGGTAATAAGGGCTCCCCATAATTATATTATATCAGTATAACTGAGTCATGTTTTTTTCCCTTAAGAAAAAGTCGAGTGCTAGTCACCATTATAATCAGCTAGTTATAACAGCAAACATGCACCATACCTTCTGTGGGAAAGTAGTGAACCAGACTATGCTCACGCTACCTTGCAGTTTCTCATAGGCACCAGTGTTAAAACACCTACCCACTCTCACCTTCCCTCTCTCTGGAGACACTTCCATGATCAGCAGACTGCTCTTCTCCCTGACTGCTCTTCTCCACAATCCCTAATGTCTCTGTCTCTGTCTCTCTTTCTTCACCTCCTCCCTCTGGAGGTCACAAGCTCATTACTTTGAAAACGACCATTTGCCATGACTATGGCAATTTTTTTCAATCTAACCTTGGCTGAATCTCTTTAAAAACAGCTAATACTTTGAAAAGTTTTGACTTTCCTATAGATCTTTAGCATACGTTAGTGTAATCCCTAGGTGGCGCTATCCCAAGGGATACTATCCCTGCCTGCGTGACTAAGTGCAGGTTGAGGGGCCTCAGTTCTGTGAATGGGTGCCTCCACCCAGAGCGTTGGTTTAAGGGTAGCATAGCTGCTCTGGGTACAGCCCTCCAGGACACTGATACCCCCCTCTAACCCCTCTAGTGGCCTGTACTGGTCAGCAATTAGACAGTTACAATGAACACCAGAATGCAATGTTATACCCACACTTGACAGACTGACCACCAGGGCTGGATCAGGTGCACTGGCCCTGGAGACCCCCTGCAAAACAAGACCTGCAATGGAGAAAGGCAATAGCAACACAGTATCCCCACCACAAAGGTACATGACAGCCAATGTAAATGCAAAAAGATTTAGATCTGATTTATTGGGGGATGTGAACAAGGGAGGAGTGGTAATCTGGTGTTTGATTCTGGATCTGATTTAATCAGGCTAAGCATGCATGCCTCTAAGAGTCCCTCTAACACAGTCACACACACACTCTGGGTACCCAGTTGGTCTGCAGGCTAGCCTGAAGCATTGCCCGAGGTAGGCCAGCATTGTAGCTGTTGTTGGGGCCCTTAGGAAGGAAAAACACAACATGCACTTTAACCCACAATTTGTATTCCAGAGCTGGATGGCTCAGTTCGTAATGATTAACCAAAACAATTAAATCAGGTGACACATTTTGATTTGAGCTTTGTTGCAGGGAGCTACCCTGATGTTTACTCACACTGCCCAGACCAAGATGCAGGATGGACGAAATGAAGAACTCAGGATGTGTTGCTAGATTAGTAGGGGAAGCAGGGCCCACACGATGCACCATGGTGGTCTAATCCTGTTTGATGGTGTTGAGCAGGGAGTCAAATCCCCAAGTGGGTCTTTCGTCGGATGATTCTCTGCAGAGTGAATGGCAATCTAGGATGAAATGGTGAGGCCCAGACTAGGTGAACAGTTCAGATACAGTCCAGTAAAGTGCTGGATACAGCTTCCAGCTAACATGACACATTCAAGCAATGTTGGGAACCAAATCGCAACCCACACTGCACATTCAGTACAATTATAGTAAAGGATAGGCAAATACCACAGTTTGGATGACAATTCGGTTGCAATCAACAGTGTCTCTGTGCAAACTGTACACTCTGCAGTTGTCTCAAGTCCTGCCAGGCCGATAGCACCGAGGCAAATCTTGGTCCACACATGGCAAATTTCACTTTGTCACAATTCAGGATTCCAGTCATAATCACATTCGGATAGAGTCCAAGATATTAATGCAGACTTCTTCACTCAGGAAGATGGTAGCAGGCAGGCCAGACACAGCTGTCCCGCCGATTCCCCCGTGCTACTACGCAGGAGCAGCTGCTCAAATTACTAGAGCTGTTCACTCTCTCAACTCCAACTACACACTGACTCACTGCTGTAGGCAGCTCTGGGACTTCCCAGTGATCCAAAAGGTTCGGTTGGTTGATCCATCTGTCTGTCACAGCAAGGGTCCCCCCCCCCCAGGTCCATTTAGGCATCGAACAGTAAAACTACAATTCCTACAGAAATTTGCTCCTACAGCACCGCTGGAGTCAGTCTCCATTTTAGGACCCCCAAAGGTACTGATTGGTCCAAACTGGCAGTCTAGAACCAAGATGGTGGTGCAAAACAGAAAGTCTATGCTGCAAAGGAAGACAGGTTAGACAAACTATGATATTGTTACTATTAAAGCAGATAATCAGCAAACAATCACAGATCCTAATAAAGCACCTTCTGCACAATTAGCGATGGCAGAATGAAGTGGCTGCATTGCAGCCCAGGTGGGACTTGAGCCTAAACCCACTCAGCCCCCATCCAGAATAATTATAACCCACAAAAATGATGCCTCTTAAACAGACAGGCATGGAGGTTACTAGAGCACTCACATGTAAGCACTTTTAAACAGTTAGAAGACAGAACACCAGCCTGGCAGTGGGCATTAGACAAGCCCAGGAAGACAGTTTAGGAACACCCATTTGTAGGGAGGTTACATTAGTATGTCTCAGCACACTTAGACTGTTCTGTCTTCTCTTTCCTGACGTGTCCTCTCAGTTGATGTGCCATGAGTGAAATGTTCTGAAGTGCTAAACTGTAAATTCTGATAAAAATTACACAAAATTTCCAAGTGAAGTATAATGAAGTTTTTAATAAATATTTTAAATTAAATGTTTCTTTTACTGTGTCTCTTATAAACAGTGTATATCAACAGGCTGCTATTACAAATGGAGTGTAACAACAGGTTGTTATTTATGTAATTGCAAAGGTGAAAAAATGCAACCCCAGCAATTATAAAAAACAATACATGGGGTGGTATGTAAAACTCAAAATCAGAGGCAGTATTGTGCAGTGGTTTAAGGCTCTGAGCTGCAAACCTGGAGACCTGGGTTTGAATCCCACAGCCCCACTTGCATACTGTGTGACCCTGAGCAAGTCATTTAACTTCCCTGTGCTCCCTGGTCAGACCTGTAAACAAGCTTTCAGCTTAGTGTGCCACTCCTGGTTAAACAATAAAAAAAAAACACACACCCTTGGTACTGGATGGTTCTGTAAACCCTTCAAGACTCATCCAACACCTCGTGTGTGTGCAAGATTCTGGTTATACTCACCACCCCATGTATTAGTCTACATATAATCATATGTATCAATATTACAAGTAGTGAGACAGTGTTGAGAAAGCTGTTTTTCTTGTTACTTTTTGTGAATGTTGGTGCTATTTCACCTTATTTAATTAGGAACTGTGTAGTTTGTAAACTAATTTTTATTCATTTTGTGCTTGAACCACATTGTGAACATTCACTCTTCCCTGTGGTAACCACTATTCTTCCTTGCTTTCACAGGCTTTGCCTACCAAAGCTTTGGAAGATGAATGAGGAAATCTATCAATCAGTCAAATCTGTCACAATCCACAGAGTGCTAATGGAGTGTCTCAGAGTCTTTGGCACAATACAAATGTCCATCCACACAGGCAACTAAATATTTTGGGTCAAGATTTTCAGGAGTGGCAGATGCAGACACAAATACATGTTCTGCCTGCATTTGTGTCCGCCTCATTGGGCCACAGCTCAGAAGCCCTATTTTCAAAGGGTCAAGAGTTTTTTTGACAGCTTCTACAATCTCTGGCAGCTTACATAAAGAAATGGTTTCTGCTTCACATTAAATTGGTGCCTGTGTAATTTCTTTGGTGCAACCTCCATCTTCTGCATCCAAACTGCCAGACCATCTAAAAAGATGATTGAACAATGTGGATGGAAGTCAGCTTTGAAAATATGGGTGGCCAGATCTGTTTTTTAAAACCCCAACCTGTGTGCCTGTTTACAAACAAAATGAGAACATTCACCGAACCAGTTTGTTCTGAACTAATGCGCATTCACTGCCTTGTCTGCATCAGCAGCATGGTGATGACAGATATAAAGGGCCATTCAGAGTACAGCTTTCATTTTGAAACTGCAAAAGTCAGCCAATAGTATTAAAGCGCTAAAAGCATCAAAATAGTTGACAGAAACATGCTTGCTTTTTTTAATTTTAAATGTAGATAGTTGTTACTTTTTTCAGAAGTATTTTCTGTTTCCATTTGCACATTAGAATATTTTCTACTTACTAGTATTAGATGTAATGTAAAGAGAGTACTTTACCAGGAGATTGACATTTCTAGTTCTATGCCTCTTTACAGCTCATCAGCATTGCGGTCTCACTCACTGTGACATTACAAATGGCCTATCTGGCAACAGGCTCTTGCTGGTCAGCTGTTATGTCACAGACAGTGAGGTCATTGGGACAATGATGTATCAGGAGGAACATAATTAGCTATGTCAGCCTCCAGGCAGAGTAGTGTTCCACACATCACAGCAGGTATTCTCAAGTAGAAAATCTAATTAGCAAAAGAAATGGGGGAAAATACTTCAGATATAAGAAGTAATAGTTTACTACTTTTGAAAGTTAATAATTTCAGACTATACACTAGCACTTTAATCTTTACTGTTAGAATGTTCTTGGAGAGCTCTACCAAGTTAAATAATGTTGGATTTGCACCTGCAGGATCGGAGCCTTACCCCTGCAAAATGATCCTGCTGCAGATATTATCAAAACAATTCCAAAAGGTTAAAAGTTGTACCCTTCGTAAAATTACCCCTAGCGGGTCTCTCCTACTACCCGGTGTCTGTAGCTGCCCATGATCCACCCGGCTCCAGCAAAGTTATGACGTGATGCCAGGGAGAGCGTGGGGACGAGCTCCTTTATAGTCTATGGGGGGCAGCTTTCAAATCATTTTATCTATTGCAGTGGTCATTTGGCAATTAAGCAAGGGCACCAGTCAACTAACAAAGGCCTTGTTAGTCGATAATATCAGCAGCAGGATCATTTCACAACGGTAAGGCACCAATCCAGCAGGTGCAAATCCTGAGACTATTATTCTATTATTAGAGAGAATGCTACTCCAAGGTTTTTTGGTTTTTTTTTCACTAGAATGCTTTCTTGGCATACTGAGACATTTAAAAATTTATGTGACAAGAACTCTCTGGCTATAGAGAATTCTTGATAACCTTTGCCCTTCTGAGGCTCCTCAGTTAAAGGCATACTGGTGTTAATTAGCTTCTCTGACGTAATCTTCTATTATGTTTTAAATGTATATGTTAAACCAATGAGAATTATTTCTGCTTTTCTATATAATCTGGTGTTAATAGTATGGGATATTTGAAAAAACTGCCACAAAGCTTCTGAAGAAGGACCTGGTTGGTTCGAAAGCTAAAGCACTTTGTTTTTTTCTGTAACATCCATGTTGGTCCAATAAAAGGTATCAAATCATTTGTTTCTGGATCTGTTTTTAAAAGGACCAATACGGCACCTACAACATTTTTTTTGATTCCTGAGACTGGTAATTCTCTTTAAAAAGGCATTCCATTTTGAATCTGAATAAAAAAAAAAAAAAAAAGATTTTTAAATGTGTGTAATGATATGCAGGACTAAGGAAAAAACATGCTGGCAATGATGGAGTTTACATGAAGCTGACAACATGCTATGTTATACCATGCTACTCTACAGACTTTAAATGTAGCTGGTATATTTCATAGAATTATTACCAAGTATTTTGGAAAAGCTTTAAACATCTAGCTTCACTTCTCACTTGTGTTTGTTTACACTAATACTGGTCTACAAGCAGAATCACATTCAATGTGTTTTTAAAGCATACTTTATGGGTTATTATTACTTAATGTCAACAGCATGAAATTGCTGATAAACACCCATTCTTACAGTAAGTAGTTAACCATCACTGACAACAGTAATTAGCATTTTATTGTAATAAAAGAAAAAAAATACAAAAACATTCATTGTGATTCCACTTTGTCTGGCATATCACCATAGCTGTAGCATTACCATTCGCAACACTTGCAACCTATGTTTGAAAATGAGCCCGGGACACTGGATAATCAGCTGGGGAGGGGGGTTGGGGTAATGAACATTCCACAGAAAATCTGCCTCCTTGTTGTGGTTGGCTGGCAATCTTCTTCTGCACCAGCACCTCTTGGAGGCCCACAGCAGGAACAGACAATGTGGGATGACAGGGAGAGGAGACACTCAGCTGAGCTATGTGCATTTCCGTTGCGTTGCATGCATGCAGTAGCATGTTGAGCCAATCTCTCATAGGGAGGGAGAACAAGGGACATCCCTGCACTGACAGGATGACGTGCATGCTCTGGCTGTATGTCCAGGTCTCATAATAAATGTTCCCCTGGCACAAAATACCCACTCCCTCACTGGATTCGGACACTGGAAAGATGGCACCACTGAAGGCCCCACCATGAGAGGCAAGAGACAAGGGACAGGAGTGAGTGGGTCTCTGGTGTTTACCTTAGGTGGCAGGACTTGGCGTGGCTGTTGGTGCCCAAAGATCAGTCTGGGGTTGAAAATGAGAAACAAGTTATTTTAAAAAAAAATGGTAATTGAAAATCTGTATCAATATGAATATAACAAGTAAAACTAGCTTTATAACTTTTCCTATAACACCTGCTTGTATGTTTTGGTAACAACTTATGTCTACATCTAAACTCGTGTGTAGCAGAACTTACCATATTTTAGTGTCACCTACTTGTAATTATCTTTCTTTTTGGAATTCAAAGCTACCTTTTAGCTGAATGCCATGTACAGACAATGCAGGTTCAGGATGCCCCACCACACACACTGTTCTAACAATATACCAAATCCTTGTCCTGCAAGACTGTGACTAGGTAACTGCAAAGAATGTCATTACAATAGGGTCTGCATGACAATGGGGCCTACAGAGATATGCATGACAATGGAGCCTACAGGGATATGATTTACATCTTAAAGAAACCCCATTTCCAATAGTCAGCTGCACCAGCAGCGTAGAAAACTTCTGCTTCCTTGTGAGTGGAACATTTATTGTCAACATCGTTCTTCTCTAATAATGTCAATGCTAATCTGCCTGATATGAGTTGGTTAGGCACTGTTGGGTTTTTACTGATCAAACTCATATCGAACCTGGGTCCAGACAGCATGTGTAGCTCCTTGTTTTTGTCTTTCTAAACACCACCTAACTGAAATAATAGGTATGCTTATGCAGCCTGATCTGCCCTGTTGTGAGTGGTGCAGATGAGCTATATTGATGCAGATGAAGCCATGCAAATAGCCTGCAAAGTGCTGTGGGTTGCTTTGGGCGTCACAGTGCAATATGTGTTTTTGTGGGTTCCTGTACTGGTGCAGGCATTTTTTGGCTAGCGTATAAACAGACTGCATGGCTTGCACTGGTGTAGCCCCGCAGCATATCACACTGCCATCTGGAAAGTGTGTACCCATAAGTGAGGCAGCATTAGCCTGCCCCCCAATGGAGGAGAACCAGTGTCAGGAAGCAACACTTACAGTGCAGTGATGGGCAGAAGGGAGAGAGAGAAAAAGGTGAGCTGACCATATTGTTGGTTTTGTTTAGAGCAACTACCATTCACTGGCCTCAGCTGTTGCCTGACCCCGACCCCTAATGGAAACATACTGTCACAATGCAGGAAGTCAGTCTGAACCACAAGACTGACCCTGAATGGTACACAGTGTTAGCTGTGTAAACAACCATCAGAAGCAATGTGGGCATAGTGGCAGCAAATACAGCAGACTGGTTTAACACACAAGTATGTAGTATAAACAGTCCTAATGAAAACCTCACTGACTCTTTTTACAGGGTGGAGGGTAGCTGTTCTGATGTGGTCATAATTCTGCTTTACATAATTAGCTGTAGGTCTCTGTCAGTGTCATAGGAGGGCTGGAGAGTACATAAAAATCTTTTAGTGGGGGCCTCACTTAAAAATTTTTTTTCTTCTGTCTATGCTTATGGCATTTGGGGCTGGCAGTATAGGAAAGAGAAAGGGAACATTGTTTAACCAGGAGTAGCACACTAAGCCGAAGCTTGTTTCCATATGCGACCTGGGAGCACAAGGAACTTAAGTGACTTGCTCAGGATCACGCAGTATGCACCTAGGCGGCTGTGGGATTCAAACCCAGGTCTCCAGATCTGCAGCTCAGAGTCTTAACCCACTGTGCTATACTGTATAGCACAGAAGTTAGAGTAGCGAGTTGTGAATGAGCTTGGTACATCCAGCAAACCTGGGTTTGATTCCAACAACCTCCACTTGCATACTGTGTGACTCTGAGCAAGTCACTTAACCTCCCCAGTGGTCCCGGGCCACCCCGAAAAACAGGCCCTTGTGCCTAGTAGGCCTCACCTGGTTACTAAAAAGAACTAATTAAAAAATTAATTAAAGTCATTGAAAGAAAAATTGAAAATTGCCAGCTGAAGAAGGCCAGGTGGTCTATACAGCTGACCATTTACCGTACCAAACCACCGAGACAGAGCCCACTAGTGCTCACTTATCTCCCCCTCCCCTCTTTACCATCCCCCTGCTACTCTCTACTAAACCTATGTGTGCATACCACACCTGCTTGCATCCAACCACCATTTTTGCCCAGGCAACCTTGCCTTATTGGGCAGTCTGTTCCACGTCCCCCACCCTTTCTTTTTTATTTTTATTTAGTATACTTTAATAGATTTTCTTAATACAGAAAAATTAGCAAATATAATAATGAAGAGCATGACAATAAATCTAGAAAAAGCAGTAAATGCTACAAATAGAAATAATCCAAATACAAACACTATAGAACAAAAGAAAACCCAACTGCAAACCCCCCTTCCCACACGGAGCAGAACAAATCAATCCCACCAAAGTAAGAGCAAGGGGAAAAAGTGTATATACGCACAGAAGGCAAAATAACAAACTCAGAAATACTACTACAACAAAGAGAAGAAAAGAAAAAGGGGAGACTACCATTAAAGAGGGGAGAAGAGCCTCGAGAGGTTCCCAACGGTCTCTATACTTCTGATACTTGCCTTGACGAGAAGCGATATGTTTCTCTGTGGCCAAAGCCTGAAGGATCTTTTGGTGCCATTCTCACTGAGAAGTGATACTGTCATCCAGCCAGTGATGAAAAATAACAATCTTGGCAGTAATTGAGATCAATGCCATATAGGCCTTCCAAGGGCCCAAAAGTTCCTCTGGGTAGACCCCAACAAGACAGATATGGGGAGTAAAAAATGAGACCAGGCCCAAAAATGGATACAGGGAATTATGCATAGAAGTCCAGAACAGGATCACCTTTGAACATTCCCACAGGATATGCAGAAGAGACATAATACCTGAACTGCAACAGGAACACTCTGCTAAGGCCCTGATACCAATTTTGTGTAGCCTATTGGGGGTATGATATTTATTTATTTATTTATTTGATAACTGTGTGGGTGCACTGATCCAATGGACCATTTTCAGGCATGACCCGTGCCATTTGTGTGGGACACTGAGTAAAGTAAATGCAAGTTACAGCAATTAACAGGTATCACAATTTGGTTACAGAAACAAGGTACATAATGACAATACCTATGATTAATTACAGTAGGGTACATGGTCCACAAACAAGTCAGTAATCAGGTTGAGACTCTGTAACGATACACAAACTTCAGAGAAGGGTTTACATGCCATGTACATAGAATAACAGTTGTGGCAAAGGCAGGAAAGGGGAGAGTACAAAGCCAACAAGGGTGAGCCAGGTAGGGTGAGGATGCCTCCAGAAAGGGTATGACACCAGTACAGGGGAGAGATATTAGAAGAAGAGGATGCACTCATTACCCTGATGGGCAAATGCATCTGGCTTCAGACAGCAGCAAAGCTTTGAGGTGGGTTTTGAAGGTGGGGTGACAGTCGGTCGAGCGGAGCGATATAGGGAGCCTATTTCATATGGTTGGGGGCAGAGAAGGAAAGACCTGTACGGCCCATTGCAGAGTATATTCTAGGGACTTCCAGCGGGTGGACAGATGATTCACATAGGCACCTTAATGCCACTCTGCCCTTGAGATGGGGAGAATACGGGGACAGGTGGCTGCCTTTGAGGGTGTTGTCTATAATACACCCAAGGGCACAGTCAAACCGTCCTTGTAGTGGGATACATCTTAGCGACTGGTACAAGTCAAAGTGGTGAGTAGAGTAAGGAGACTATAACACAAGGTGACAAATGCTGTTGTATATGGAGTTTAGTTTCGAACGCAGAGCAGAGGACACCTGAGAATAGATGGGGGAGGAGTAGTCTATAAGGGGGAGAAGGTTGCCTTGGGCAGTCACTAGGTGTGCCTCTATGGTCAAGAACTGCTTTTTAGGCAGCCCCTAGTTTCTTGTTTACCTTGCTCATGATGTTTTTGGCATGTTCAGTGAAAGAAAGGGAGGGGTTAAGGGTGACACCTAAGTATTTGAAGATGAGAACATTTTGGAGGGGTGGGGGGACTTCTAGTGTGTGCATGTGGAGTGTAAGGTATGGAACTGGGTAAAACAATATCTAGCCTGTTTAATAAGTTTGTAAAATTTAACCAAGAGCAATTGCCAGTCCTTAAGGTCTAGCTGCAAACCCAATGACTGCTGCCAATAATAACAGAACCCCAATAGACCACCAGGGTCATGGAGTTGGAAATAAACATAAAATTTGGCAATAGAACGGAGCTGCTCCTCAATTGTTAAAAGATCTGTAAGGATGGGGACGAAAGTGGAGTACAAGGACTCAGGCCCAAAAAGCTGGAAAGAGCCCCAGAAAGCTGGATATGCTTGAACGGATGATACACTGGGATATCGAAATGGTGTTGAATAAATTCAGGAGAGCACATTTTGCCCTCCACCACCAAAGATTCCAACAAGGCCAAGTGAAGCTGTGGGCAAAGGGTGACCGGGACAGGGCAATTAGCTATATAAACATTGTGATTTCCCAAAATTGGTTGGACTAGGTCCTTGTTCCAATCAACATGCAAATAAACACAAAGTTGCTTAAGTGCTTAAGCACTTTAAGTGACCACATTAAAGGTAATTGAGAGGACAAGGAAGCTGGGTCAAGGTACAACAAACTGTGCAGTTGCAAACCAAATTTTTTACAAATCTGAGTTTCAATAGTGAGCCAAAGGGGAATATAGGTTGAGTCTCCCCCACCCTTTCTGTGAAAATATACTTCTGTACTTCCTTTAAACTTTCCCTGAAATGTTTCCTAGCATAAACCCTAATGTTTATATCTACAGACATAAAAAGAGCACATTACTGTCAATTATGTTAACCTCTAGAAAAAAGTAAATGTCTCTATCATGTACTGTAGTCTTTTCTTGTAGGAACTCCCTTGCAGACCTTAAACAACATGTTTGTTTTTAAAGGGTTTTTTTTTTGGTTCTGCTTTTATTTTGGGTTTAGTGTAGTCATTCGGTCACCAGAACGTGTCGGAGGCCTGTCCCCACAGTCATGTGCTATTCGCCCTCCACCCCTTTGTCTCCCCCAGTTGCAGTATGCAACTTACCAGCACTGTAGAGCACTGGGTATTGTTCATCGGGGAAGGAAGGAGGAGGGTCGGGGGTTGCGAAAGGCGGAGGGTGAATGAGCAGGGCCACCACGTCGGGGTCGTAAGATCCAGAAGATGCCCTGGGATGAAATGGAACCTGGATCGTGGTCCTCCATTTCCAGTCTCCATACCCAAGGGCACCACCAATTTTGGTGGGTAGGTGGTTCAAGAGGCCCCAGAAGTTCACCCAACTTGAGCAGTGTTATGCAATGCCAGATCCATTAAAAACAAGACTGCAATTATTGCAGATCTTGTAAGTTCAGTGGAACTGGCTTGCATCACCGAGACCTGGCAGGATGAGAACTCTTGCCCTATATTAGAGGCCGCAACTCGGCGGGTGCTTGATGATCCACCGCCGAGACTGGGTCCGAGGGGGGGGGGCGGTCTGTTTCAAGATCGAATTGGGCCTCATGAGTGTACCAGTTAAGGAGTCATTTGAGTGTACTGTGGTCGCAGGTGTAGGTTGTAGGCTCGACCTCATCTACCGTCCACCCGGGGATGGGAAGTGGTTCCTTCAGGAAGTAGCGGACTTCATCATCAACATGGCATTTGAGTCACCCAGGTTGATGGTCCTGGGCGACTTTAATGCCTGGATCGATGATGAACTCTCGCAATTTGGATAACACTTCCTCCAGTTGATGACATCTCTGGGCCTTACACAGATAGTTACCACTGCTACCCATAAATATGGTCACTCTCTTGACTTAGTCTTTCTCCTGGGGATCGAAGCCTCAGATTTGGGGGTGGAACCAGTCAGATGGTCTGATCACTACACCGTGGGGTTCAATTTTAGCACTGTCCTTTGTAGGCCTACCCCTGTGGAGATGGTCAGGTATCACCCTTTACGAGATGTTAGCTCTGAAGGCCTAATCGTGGTACTTGATCTATTGAATATTCCAGTGGCAAACAGTGACCCAGAGACCCTCATGGTGACCTATAACATGGCCATTTTGGCAGCCCTGGATCTCGTTGCTCCTGTCCAAGTTCATCCTCTCTCCCTTTGCCCTTGGCCCCCATGGTTTGATGAGACTTTGAGGGAGATGCAACGATTAGGATGAAGGTTAGAGCATTGCTGGTGGAGATCTGCCCTTGATGCCGACTGCCTTAGATTGATGGACCATTATTAAGTCTATCAATCTGCAATCACCCGTAAGAAGGCAGAGTTCCTGTCCGGGGAGATTGTGACAGCTCAGAATCAACCAGCTCAGCTTTTCCAAACTGTGGACAGACAGTGCAACCAAGCCTGTCTACAAGTTCGGAAAGCCTTTGCACAAATAGAGTGCGATGAACTTGCTCGATTCTTTGCGACTAAAGTGGCTGACATCAGGGTGGCTCTCCAACCAGCACACTCTATGGGTATTGCTTTGGACCAGCACCTGGCCACTAGTCGTCAGCATTCCTTGAGTACTTTTGACCGCACCAGAGTTCATGGATATCATGTGGATTGTCCAGGGTGGTATTCATTCCATCAGTCAGGTCCTAGCACGGATTGTCTGGTGCTCCATGGAAACAGGTGAGTTTCCTAGCTCCCTGAATGAGGCAGTGGTAACACCCTTCCTGAAGAAAGCTTCTTTGGACCGAGACTGACATGTGAACTACAGACCTCTCTCCAACTTTCCCTTTTTAAGGAAGGTGGTTGAAAAGGTTGTGGCCATACAACTGGAGAACCACTTTACCATCCATTACATCTATGAACCTCTCCAGTACGGTTTTTGAAAGAGGCACAGTACTAAGATGGCACTGGTTCGGTTGCTCAATGATCTCCTGATGGCTAGAGATCAGAAGAACTGCCCCATCTTGGTTCTTCTTGATCTCTTATCAGCATTTGAAACTGAGGACCATGGGGTTCTGCTCGATCACCTGAGGTTCATCTGTGGCCTGTTGGGTACAGTTCTCAGGTGGTTTACATATTTCCTCACCGGAAGAACTCAGAGGGTGGTGTCCGGGGTTCATTCCTCTGACCCAGTCCCTCTGTCATGTGGGGTCCCTCAGGGTCCGTGTTGTCCCCCATGATGTTCGCAGTGTACATGCTGCCCCTCAGAGACATTGTAAGAAGGTATGGGCTGAGGTTTCACTGCTATGCTGATGATAGCTCTACCTTTCTTTTGCACCTGACCAGGATAGAGCTCTCTCAGTCTTCAATAACTGCCTTGCAGAAATCCAGGACTGGATGGGTTCGAGTTGGTTGAATTTGTACTCGGAAAAGACTGATGTGCTGGTTGTAGACCAAGGGCACCGGATGGGGGTGCTGGGGGTAGGTTTACCCTTGGGTCTTTTTCTTGGGGGCCTATCACTCCCGATCTTGGAATGGGTACGAAACCTGGGGGTAATTTTTGACGAGGGGCTGATGCTTCATTCACAGATGTCGTCCATCATCAAGACCTCGTTTTACCACCTGAGGAATATCTCCAGGGTTAAACACCTTGTGCCATCTGGTGATCTTCCCATGTTGGTCCACGCCTTTGTGTCCTCGCATCTGGATTACTGCAACTCCCTGTACCTAGGGCTTCATGGGGTGGAAATCCACTGCTTACAGCTAGTGCAGAATGCTGCAGCTCGGCTTTTGACAGGAACCTCTCGGTCCTGTCATATTTCCTCAGTGCTGCACGGTCTGCACTGGCTGCCAGTACAGTGGTGGATTACCTTTAAAACTGGTCTTTTGACCTATAAAGCCCTACACAGACATGGCCTGGACTACCTGAAAGAGCTTCTGGTATCTTTTTGCCCTGGGCGATTGCTCTGCTCAGCTGACAAGGGGTTGGTAGAGATTCCAAGGGTGTGTTTAAAATCTTCTGGGGTCCGGGCATTTATGCATGCAGCCCCATCCCTTTGGAACTCTCTACCCCATCAGTTATGGGAGTGCACAACCCTGGAGGGATTCAAACTAGCATTAAAAACATACCTGTGGCATCAAGTATTTTGTGACTGATGGATTTAATTTACCTCTATCTCCTGTTTTATAATATTTATACTGTTGTGAACTATGATATATTTTAACTATTTGTAAGGCACCTTGGTATTTGAAAGGCACCATAAAAATAAAGTTTTATTGTTTTATTTATTATTATTAAATAATCACAGTGCCCCTTCTCTGTACCAACTCATCCCTGTCTTTCTCTTTCTTCAGGTGTGGATCTCAGAATTGTACACAGTTATCTAAGTGCAGCTTATAAGTATCTATACAGGGGCAGTATCACCTCCTTATACCTATGGTTTACTTCCCTGCCAATACATCAAAATGTTTTATTTGTCTTGCTCACTGTCTTACTGCATTAAGCAGAAAGTTTAAAGAGACACTGTCAGCTTTTCTTTTGTTTTACTACATACTGTACATGTACAGTAGCACATGTTCTGTTGGCATGGTAAGCCAACACAATGCCTTCATGTCAACAGAAACTACATAGAGAATAAAGTATGGGGTGGTGTGTATAACAAAAATTTACATTCACTTGAGTTGCGAGATGCTACATAAACCCCAAGGGTGAAGCCTGAGGGGTTTATGAAATGCATCCCACAATAAGGGTGTGTGTAAAATCGAGTTTTACACAACCACCCCATATTTCATTTTATACAGTTGCTGGCATGCGCTTTTTCACCTCAGCAATTATACAAAATAAAATCAACAAACAGATTGGTGTTCAGACAGCTGCGGACCAGTTGTGAATTCTGCCAAGTCTGTGGTCTGCCAAGTTACAACGCTCCACTTGTTTAAGGTACTAAAAGAAGTTGTTTAAAAGCTGCATTTTTTTATGTAGTTAAGCTTACTGCTGAGCGGCACTTGCAGAGCTGCAGTGCCCTTCCAGTGTGAAGGGGTTGGGAGACCTACTGGCTCATGCGTGCTGACAGAGAAACCCAGTTCATGTTTTAAAAGTTTTCCTTTCATTTTCCTTTTTTTTTTTTTTTTTTGTTAAAGGTCAGTTGAGAAAGAGACTTCTTTTGTTTTTTAAAAAAAATTTACTTACTCGCCGATGCAAGAGGGCGGTGGTGTTGTGGTACATACATAGTAAAGGAATACTGGCGCATGGCAAATGCATAGTAAGTGGGAAATCACGCACGTTTGCTGTTATAACCAGCTGTATAAGCACTGCTTCTGATACTATCTGCAATCCTGAGTTTGGCAACTTGACTTTTGAAAGAAAACAAGCTCTCTAACTTGGTTATTTTTCATGTTGAAAATTGAAGCCATAACTCTAGGCATCTGCATTAGCACTGGCACAGTCTTGTACAGTTTGAAAATGTCCAACTCCTTCATCAACGGGTTTACCTCGGTGCATCATCACACTTGGGGATGCGTGGAGGTATCGTCGGACCACTGTAGTTTTCATTTTACAGAAAAGAAAGGTATTTTGTTGAGTTACCAACTCAGCAGGACATATACTGCAGTGTAACTAGCAATACTAAAGAAAAGCTGACAGTGTCCCTTTAAGGTTGCCAGATATCGATCCCTTGCCTCACTTGTCTGTTCCACCATCATCGTACCCATCCTCTATTTGGTTCTCAGGCTTTTTGCTCTCATTAAATTTCAGCTGTATAGTTTGAAACACCTCTCCAACTTCTCCAAGTCATTTTTTCAGTATCCTTGTACCCTCCTCAGTGTTTAATCTTCAACAGATTTTTGTGTTATCCACAAAAAGGCATATCTTGCCTGAATACCTTCCCCAATGTCACAAATGAATGTTAAAAAGTACTGCCTCTGAACCATGCTCTGCGGTAGTAGTGGTACCCAGCTAGTAACCGCCCTCATCAGAAGAGAATCTGAGAATTTGCCAGTACCCTTTGAGTCCTCTTTCCTAGTCAGTATCTGATCCATTTGACAAGTTACTCCATTATGCCCAGATCTGTTAGTTTTTTAACTTGCCATCTGTGCTGGATGGAAATAAGTGCCTTACAGAAACCCGGGTACAGTAGGTTCATAGCATGGCCCCAATCAATGTGGTCTCAATCAACGACCCTGGCCACTCCATCAAGAAAGTCATTCAGGTTTGTCTGACATCTTCCCCCATAAACCTGTGCCATTTACTGTCCAGATATCCACTCATTTTAAGAAGCTGGTGCAAACTTTCCCTGATTAGTCTTTCTGACAACCTGCCTATTATTGAGGTTAGGCTGTCTGCCCAGTAGTTACCTGGATCGTCCCTACTTCTGCCCTTGTGTAGTGGCCCCATGCTGGCATCCGTTCAGTTGTTCTGTACCGCTCTTGAGTCTAGTGGGCAGTTGAAGAGGTTTGTCAGTGATGTCACTAGCACTTGTGCCACTTCTTTTAGCACCCTTGCGTACAGATCATCTGGGCTCAGGGATTTTTCCACTTTTAGTATCCCAAGCTCTTTCTTAACCCGCTCCTCCTCTATAGTTCCAGTATCCAGGCCCTGTTTCCCCTTGCTGTGTGGGCTGTATCCCACACTGTGGGAGTGGCTCCTTCTCTTCCACTTTAAAGACTGAACAGATATATTCATTCATTGCTTTTGATTTGCCGTTATCACTCACCACCCACTAATCTGCCTTTTCAACCTGACAATCAGAGATGTGGTGAAGATTTAATATGCTGTCAAGGTTAAAGAGAACTCGCCAAATTCACCTTCACAAATAAATTCTGATTTTTTTTATTTTTTAATTTAATAGGAAATTCACCTTTGGCAACTTTTCCTGTAACTTCACCTTTGGGGTACACCAAGGTGAAGTTGGGTTAGAATGAGGCTACTGATACACAAATTGTCTCAAGGTCTGAAATCCCCTTTACCACCCACCCCACTGCACAGCAGCCTGAGGATATTGTGCTACCCCCCGTGGTACTACTACCACCACAGGCTGCATTCACTCATCAAAGTCAGTCAGGAGTAATTCTAACATTTTCTGATCTGTGCATGATCCAGTTGCACTCTTTAATGCCAGTGTGGCATGCTGGAAAATGCCTGGAGTGTTGCTACCACTACAGTTTGGGCTTGGTACAATTTTTTCCCCTCCCAGAGTCAAATACTACCCCAGGTACCTGTGCCCAATGTGCTATAATGCAACTGTCTGGCCGCTGGTCCACATATCCATAATAAGATGTATGAATGAAGATGCTGAATGCAGCAGGGCATTGATTATCATGCATGACACAGTATCATAAAATTCAGCAATGGCATGGGTGGAGAAGTATGTGTATGAGGGAATCTACCTACCATTTGGGACAGGCATGCACCATCAACTTTCTAAATCCCACATTCTCCACAAAAAACAATGGCAGTAAATTAATTGCAGGCATTTCAGAGTTTGCTGCATTCATGTGCCATGCAAGAGCATGATTGGGTGTGTATTTGGCATGGAGCTCAAAAAACATGCTATGCAGTGTAGGCTGGATCTTCCTGGGTGTTGGGCTGCCAAACATCTGGACTTAGTGTGGCAGCATAGCCAATTAGGTAGCACTTGACTCAGGGGATTCACAGATGCTGATGAAAAGAAAGCAGTGATTTGTGGCTGTTTCCTTTTTTTTTAATCAGTTGAAGTTCATTATTTTTTGTGCAAAACATGAAGACATACAATTGCATTCTGTACATTAGTATAAAGCAATCATTTGCTTACTTTATAACTCCTCTAACAGGCAAAATTGTTCCATTAGTACTGTACATAAGACCTCGTATAACCTTCCGTCAAGCTCAACACTCATTTGGGAATGGAAACCTATCATCCATTTCAGGCTCAGTGCCACCACCAGCAGCAGTGAATGGAACACCAGCAGCCTCCTCCTTGACCACTCTTCCTGAGCCAGAGATTTTGCTTCCTCTTGCACCGATCCTCTTGTTGCCACCTCCCCCAGCATCCACCAGCATGGATGCCACAGAAGTGGCCGAGAATAATATGATAACACACCACCATGACTTCCACCAACTGTTCCTTTGCTACTACTACTACTCGCCCAGAAACCATTTGATGAAGCTGCTGCAGGGGTAGTTCTTGTAGGGTTAAACAATCCTTTGCCTCACAGAAGCCATGCACTTCTGGGTCACCTCACTGGCATCTTTCACTTTACTTGAGTGTTTCTTTCCAGTCATTTTATGTATTTAGATTTTTAATATTGCAAGGTGAAAAATAAACACCGTAGTAAAACTAAATACCAGCAGCAACAGACACCAGAGGATTAACAGTGTAAACTGAATCTGAACAGAGCAGTTTACTGCGCTAACAGTAGCTACAGTAAAACCACCCAAAAAACTCAACTGTAACACCCTCGCTGCAAGAACTACACAAAATACCCACAATCAGTACAGTTGAAGCAACAGACCTACAAATGATTCACTTAACCACACAAAACTGTACTACAGAAATGAAATGACAAATCACAGAACACAGACAATTTTTAAAAAGAAAGAGGAAAAAAAATCAGACTAGTGCTCACAGGGATGCCTTGCTTCACTAGACAAAACAAAACTACTACTTTCAACTAAATGTATTTGTAAAGCTATGAACAAACAATGGGGGAGTGGGTCCCAGGGTGGTAGCCTGGGTAGCAAACTGGCTGCACAACAGGACACAGAAGGTAATAGTGAATGGAACACATTCCGAAGAAAGGGGGGTTACTAGTGGAGTACCTCAGGGCTCAGTACTGGGTCCAGTCCTCTTTAACATCTTTATAGGTGACATTGCAGAGGGTCTAGAGGGAAAGGTATGCCTCTTTGCAGATGACACAAAGATCTATAAATATAGTTGATACACAAGGGGGGTAGAAAGAATGAGAAGGGACTTGGCAAGGTTGGAGGAATGGTCAGACATATGGCAACTTAGATTCAATGCAAAGAAGTGCAAAGTAATGCACCTGGGAAACAAAAACCCAGGAGAAGAGTACACAATAGCCGGGAGGTACTAACCACAACAAAAATGGAAAGGGACCTAGGGTAGTCATATCAGATGACCTAAAGGTGGGTAAGCAATGTGAGAAGTCAGTAAGTAGAGCCAGGGGGATTCTGGGATGCATAGGAAGGGGCATCACAAGTAGAAAAAGGGAAGTGGTTATCCCTGTATACAGACAGTTGGTGAGACCCCATCTGGAGTACTGTGTGCAGTTTTGGAGACCTCATCTATGCAAGGACATAGACAGGATGGAAGCAGTCCAGAGGAGGGCAACTAAATGGTGCAGGGTCTGCATCAGAAACCATATGAAGAGAGACTGAGAGAGCTTAATATGTATACCCTTGATGAAAGGAGGGACAGGGGGGACATGATAGAAACTTTCAAGTACCTCAAGGGAATCAACAAAGTCCAGGAGGGTAGCATCTTTCAGAAAAAGATATGTGTCAGAACAAGGGGGCACAATTTAAAGATAGAGGGGGGACAGCTCAGGGGTAATGTGAGGAATTTTTTTTTCACAGAGAGAGTGGTGCATACATGGAACTGCCTTCCTGGGGAGGTCATTGGGTCTAAAACAGTGGGGGAATTCAAACACGCATGGGACAGATATAAGGCAATTATAGTGGGGGGTTGCAGGAAGTAGGCTGTTGGTTAACTAGAATCTGCAGCTTATCCAGTAGGTAGGGAAATGGGCAGACTGGATGGGCCAAGTGGTCCTTATCTGCCGTCAAAGTCTATGTTTCTATGTAGATGTACAAGGCACCCAAGGTTTTTTTTTTATGAGCTGTCTGGTTCAAAATATTCCATTTTCGAAGTAGTTTTAAAGGTTTATCACTCAGACAAGTAGGGACAGACTTCTTTCCATTTTTTTCCTCATAAGACTGCACTGAACGCATGGCATATGGTTAATTTCATAGAAATAGAAACATAACGTTTGACAGCAGATAAGGGCCACTTGGCCCATCCAGTCTGTCCATTCCTCCCTACCTACACTACTACCATGGACCATACTCAATCTACAGCTCTTTCTACCTCCCCCTTTTCTTTCCACTATGATTTTATTGGCTTATCCCATACATTCTTGAATCCCACCACTGTTTTCGCCACTACCACCTCTGTTGGAAGTCTGGTCCAGGAATCCACCACTCTTTCTGTGAAGACATACTTCCTCACATCTCTCCTGAATCTAGCGACCCCCAGCTTTATGGCATGTCACCTTGTTCTTCTGCAACTTTTATTCTGAAAAATACTTCCCTTCTGCACCATATTTACCCCATGAGTTTTTTTTTTTATTAGTACTTTTTCCCTCACCTCAGTAGACCTGACAGGGGCTATGACCCCTTCCTCAGAGGGATACATCCTCCAGCTCTGAAATTGCCCTGCTCGTCCACCCCCTGGAATTCCCCTGCAGATTCCCCTCCATGGCAGGGCCAGGGTGAGGAGTGCCAGTGTGTCCCCCCACCAGAACACACAAATCTAGAATAAGGGGCAGCCTCGCAGGAATGACTGGGCCATCACAGGTCCTTCTGGGACCCGGTTTTTCCACCATTTTTCTCCCGCACCCTATGCCCATGCAATGAGCGGGGAGGCTGTCTCCACCTTCATAGAGGCAGCCAATTGCTCTGGACATGGGCCAGCCCTTTTACATGGCTGTGCATCTGTGCCAACACTCAGCCATTGTTGGTTGTCAGTCGACAGCATACAGCGCAATCCTCCCTCCCCAAGGAAGGAGAGCAGTCCTCTGGAAGCTCAATCCTTCCTCCCCAGGCTGGCCCCTGAGCCACCTGAGTCCATTCCCGAACCTGGGTCACTGGCATGGCATGAGGTGTGGCATCCAGCGCCTCAACCCTCAGCACCACTGGGCCGGCTGTACCCCAGTGAGGTACTGTATATAAAGGTCTCTGTCATATCCACCCACTTCCTCCTCTGTTCCAGGGTGTACATATATTGAGGTCCTTTAGTCTTTCCTTGTAGGGTTTTTGATGCAGATACTGCACTATTTTATTTGCCCTCCTCTGGACCACCTCCACTCTGTCTATGACTTTCCAGAGATGTGGTCTCTAGAACTGGACACAGGTGGAGTCTTACCAGTGGCAGAGGCAACATCACCTCCCTCTTTCTGCTGGTGATACTCTTCCCTATGCACCCCAGCATCCCACTAGCCCTTCCAAATGTCTTGTCACATTGTCTGGCCACCTTGAGGTCATTTGATATCATTACCTAAAGGTCTATTTCCTGCTTGGTGATCATCAATACCACTCCTCCCATTCTGTACTCTGATCCTGGGAGTCTGTGCCCCAAGTACATCATTTTGCACTTTTTTGAATTGAAGCCCAGATGCCATACCCTTGACTACTCCTCCAATTTTTTTCAGGTTTCTGCTCATCCTTTCTACCCACCCTGGAGTGTCCACCCTATTACAGATTTTGGGGTCATACACAAAGAGGCAGACCTTCTCTACCAGCTGTTCTGCAATGTCACTTGTAAAGCCATTAAATAGTATTGGTCCCAACACTGATCTCTGAGGCACCCTGCTGGTCACCCTCCCTGCCTCTGAGTGAACTCTGTTTACTGCCACCCTTCATCACCTATCCCCTAACCAGTTAGTTTACCACCTTTTGACCTGCTACAAAGCTTGCTTATTAGTCTCTTATGTGGAATGGTGTTAAACACCTTGCTGAAATCTAGGTATGCCACATTTGCACTGCAAACCCTTTAAATGCTAGACTGTAGTCATGTAACTGGGCAGCTACAGTCATGAGACCCCCCCCCCAACAATGCTGTCAAGGTCAGCTGCCTTCCATTCCACCTCACTGCCTTCAAAATGCACACCAACCTGTCTTCCCTTCCCACAGTCTCAAACCCAATGCAATATCACTCTCTGTTCATAAGGAAATCAGTTAATTACCCTGGCTCTGCTTTGCAGCTTGGTGGCTGCTCCTCCTTTTAGGCAGAGAAGCAGTTATTTTCAAACACCTTTGAAAATATGGTCTCTCAGCATGTTCAGTAGCATGGTGGTCTAGAAACCATCTGCTACACCAGCGACCCATGTTTTGGCACAGTCTAGGGTCACATGGGGCTGGTCGGGGGAGAAAGAGGATTGAACATCCTATAGACTGCTCTCCTCTCTTGGAGAGAGGGATCTGATGCACCACAGCTTGCCTGCCACCCTGCAGAAGCTGGGTGATAGCACAGCAGGTGAACCTATGCAAAGGACAGTCCACATTCAGACACTGGCATATGCCTTTGCATGCATGGGTGGGGAGGGGGGTGCATCTTTGCATGCTCTATGGCCCTAAGAGGAGAAAATGTGTGGGAAATCCCAATTACAATGGATAATGCTTTGGCCATCACAGGCCCCCGAACACCAACCAGGCTCCTCCTCCTCCAGGGCATCTGGATTGTGTCCCAGAGGGGTATGGCCATCCCCAATGGCCCTGCCATGGGGAGTTCCTGGGGAAATTCAGCAGTGGAGAGTTAACCCAGGAGAAGGTGGGTGATGGGGCTGAGTGGACCAGAGCAAAAGGGAGCCAGCTGAAAAAAGAGGATAAAAACATTGATTAACAAACAAGAAAAAATGGCCTCTGGTCACAGCCCTGCTGTCCTGCATAATAATTGTTTCTTTCAGTCTCCTGAGCAATCCTGCTTGACCCCCTGTGAGCCTATTATTCATGCTGAGTTGCAATGAATCATGTGTTTTGTGGTTTGTGTGATGTGGACTACCATCTACTGAAGTAATGAAATGACCCCACAAGACTTAGATAGCTTGTTGTTTGAGCCAAGAATCAGAAATGAATCTAGTTATTTAGCAGTAAGAGACTAATGTATTATCCAGTGAGTCTTTCAGTCCCATACAACTCTTTAAACTAGTTTAAATATCTAAAAGCAATATTGTCAAAGAATTTTGCATGTTTTAGTTGAGAACCATGAGAACTGCAACAGTGCTCCAAGACCATATGTCTCTGGTCTTTGAAATTCCTACAGAGATGTAAAGAATACAATAGTTTCTATACTTCTGAGCTAAGGTCATCCTTAAGGTTGACATCATTAAAGTTACATTAGTAAGCAGGATCTCCAACTTACTTCAACTTTTCTTTTTTATTTCAAGACTAACTTCACACAGACACACATGTAACATCTGCTTATACATATTACTCTGCTCCAGCATGATATTAACTCTCCACAGGTATGTACAAACACAAAATGAGTGTTGGGGAATATGTTACCTTCTGTTCAAGACAGACATCTGCAAGCCCAGTGGTTCTGTTAAGAATAAGAACGCTACTCAGTGGAGAAGTCTACAGTTCTGTACTGGCCAACATAAAGACAAAAACAACTCCAAGGGTGACTCACACAGCTGAATCCTACTAATCCCATGTAGAAGATATATCACTGGTGAGCGATGAACTTTCACTCTACAAAACAAATGATGCCACAAAAGGAAGATTACATTGAAAAACAGGGAAATACCATTTAAAGGATGCATTATTGAAACTTTTTGACAGTTTATAAATAAAGCCTTCTCCCTGAAGAAGAAACTGATTGTTATGGAAAGTTTGTGGTTTTCTAATTTTGGCTTTGTTCAAATAAACTTATCATTGGATGAGTGAGTCATTTCGGAATTCTTTTGTCTTTGTGAATATTTTGCCACACACACAGCATCAATCTGTGGTAAAACTGTGAGATATAAAGAGTAAGGGTTAGATTTACAAAGCTCTCATTTTGCTGCATCCCTTTTGAGGTGTGTCAAAACTTCAGCACTGGAAATGCAACAAAAGTCATGCAGCTTATTTTTATGTGTACACACACTTTTATGACAGTCACCATGATTTCTGGCAAACTGTGGCCAATAAATAATGCATGCATCACTTTTTGACATATACATCTTACTAAGTGCTGCAAGCAATGACAATAGCACCAAACAGTTGTATCACTCTGTATGTGGGCTACCTTTTAAGCGCAAGCATGGGACATGTGGTCAGATAGCGCTGCAACTCATGGGAGGCGGGATGTTTGAAACTCTCACCCTGTGTCTCTGTCATGATAAAATGTGCACTTTCAAAAACTCAACTATAGCTTTAATAATAAATAATTGCTCCGGGAGCAGGGAGAGGTGGTTTCAGACTGTGTGACCCACATACTGTATTCAAAGGAGATGTGTGACACAGAATGGAGATGCATGGTGCAACCTGGAAATTGAGTGACAGCACGATATTCAAAAGGGTGAAATGCATCACGCATGTCAGAATGTGTGATCACGCAGATATAATGTATGCGGCACAGAAAAGGGGCAGGCACCTGAATACACCACGCATCTGTATATTCAGCCAAAATGAGTGGTGCATCCCAACTTTGGGACACTCAAAATTAGGAATAAAAGGGGCAGCCCTAAATCAGCCAGCTACCCAGAGGCAGGCCACAGCACTGCAGCATCAATGTCTGGGCAAACTTTCCACATGGCAGCAGTAATGGCTGATGTAAGGAGACACAGAGAACAGCAACACAGTTGTGGAAGAGCCCGTATGCAGTATGCTCTACAGAGATGGTACCGGCCCTGTGTCACAGATTAACAGCTCAGTGACATGGACATCATGGGGTGATACTGGCTCAACAGGGCAATTCTGAGACAGCTCTGTGAGCTGATCCATGATGCAATTCAGGCACCCACACGCAAAAGTCACACCATGATGGTGGAGACCAAGATCACAGCAGTGCTGTGTCTTCTCACCACGAGCACCTTCCAGATACCGGTGGGTAACACCACCGGCATCACCCAGTCAGCCACATCCTGTCTCCTCACACAGTTTCTCACCACTCTGCTGTCCCATGCTAGTGAGTTCATATGATTCCCTAGCATGCCAGTGGAGCAGACAGCAACAATGTAGCACTTTCACAGGGTTTCACGCATACAGGGCATACTAGGGGCCATTGACTGCACCCACATGGCCATCAGAGCACCATCTGGTGGAGACAAGAAAGTATACATAAACAGGAAGGGATACCACTCCATAAACTGCCAGGTGGTATGCAATGCCACAGGGGCATCACAAATGTCTGTGCCCGCTATCTTAGGAGTGCACATGATGCCTATATCTAGCATCAGCCATCCCTGTACCACCATTTTGAGTGTGGGGAGATATCCAGTGGCCATCTTGCGGGTAAGTGGAAAACAGCCAGAAACAAGGTGCCCACATGGCTGCATAGTGCAGTGATGGTAGCTATACAGGTGGTGGCCCAGTAGGATGGTGCTGCTGCAATGGCTGACAGCCATGAGACATACGGGATGGGGGGGAGGCAGAAATGGGACTGGAATAAGACTGACACTGAACAGATGTGGAATGCCACCATGGGAGGGAGTACACGAGATGGTGTGCAACAGGCACAGACAACTGGGGTGGTGCCAACCAGTGGTGGCCTGTGACAATGTGTGAGGGGTAGAACACTGTGATGTATTGGAAGGGAACAGTGCTGTGTGGCACATCCAGGCTGCAGTCTTGCCATGCCCCACAGACCAAATGCCATACAGTCTGCAGTGGCAGTGATAGTGGACATACAACAGCTGGGAAAGTGCCACAGAGGGGTGTGCGGGAGTATGTAACTGTGACACAGTGTCTGGTGAAATGTGCTGATGGTGTTGGCCAGCTGTAACAGTTCTGGGTAGAGGGCAGAATGCCATGGATGTGCACAGTTTACTAACATATCACCTTCCTCCACACAGGAGACAGCTCATACTACCTCTGGCCATGGATGCTCACCTCAATACTGTGGTCCATGTCTGATGCAGAAGAGAGGTACGATGAGGCACATATGGCTACACAAAATATCATAGAGCATTTGTTCAGCATGATGAAGATGTGCTTCAGATGCCTGGACAGGTCCAGTGGTGCCCTACTGTTTGGCCCGGACAATGCCTGTGGCATATTCCTTGTTTGTTGCATACTACACAAGATGGCCATAGACCATGGAATGATTATCCAGGTCCTGGAGGGTGACAGCGTGGAGGACATGGAGCCACGTGAGGATAGTGAGCATTTTCTGCAAGACCGGAGGGACCCAAGATTGGCCCTGAGGGTATAGCGGCACGTGGACACCATTGTGCAGGAACATTTTAAATCCCGAGGTTGAGTAATGGAGTCAGCTGTGACACTGCAGTCATGCACACAGGCACAGTATATGTGGGTGCACGGTGCATCCCATGGTGATGTACAGTGTGAACTGCTCATCCCGTTGTGATGTGCAGACAGGTGTGCTAAGGTCACATGCACACATGGCCACATGAGGGACAACAGAGGCAAGGATGCACAGAGGTAGCTGAAGTGGATTGGCATGGGTGAAAGAAAGACCATTGGCACATACCCACACTGTCAAGCCACAGGTGCACTCATCAC
The DNA here is from genome assembly GCA_016271365.2 of Neoceratodus forsteri. Lineage (NCBI taxonomy): Eukaryota > Metazoa > Chordata > Ceratodontiformes > Ceratodontidae > Neoceratodus > Neoceratodus forsteri. The sequence continues at coordinate 939,045,078 of CM057449.1, read as the reverse complement.
ACCCATGCCATTCCCATGTTCCCATGACACCATGGCCCTCATCCATGTCCTAGATGCCATCCAAACAGTGTGACAATGCCACAGGGGTGGGTAGGTGGGGCACTGTGGTCACAGGGTGTGAACAGCACACAGCCGTAGGCACTACAGGGCAGATGGCACCACATCAGTGGCCGTGAGGCATCACAGGCAGGCCAAAAAGGCCCTGGACACCTCAGGGTATGTGTGAGGCTGGCATGGACACTTACATAGCCTCACCCCACAGACACGGGTGACTCCAATGGGGATCCCAGGGCCAAATCTGGCAAGGCCTTCACCTTTGAGGGGTCAACCCAAATGACCATGAATGGTTACACGTCGAGGTGGGTGTGGAGAACCGAACACTGTAGCCAGGGGTGGGTGGTGGTCCAAGAGCAGGGGATGGGTGTCACAGGCAATGATGCCACTGTGTGGTGTTCAAGGGGTGCTGATGTTGCTGTGCAGCATGTGGTACAGCGCCCAAGTGCAGCCAATTCTGCGGCGCCCTACCGTATAGCCTCTGCCAGACTGGAGAAGCCTGCAGTAATGTCAGTGTGTAACAGGCAAATAGACCCTATGATCTCCACATAGTGGACAAAAGCCTGCTCTTCATAACTGCACTCGCAACCCCTGCACAGCATTATAGAGTGGCACCTGGCTCTCAACGAAGGCCCCTTAGTAGCCTCATGTATTGTGGCACCTCATCGTCTGGGGCCATGTGTCATTGTGCAGGGGGAAGTTACCAATTCGGGGGGGGCAGCTGGCCTGCCATGTGACCAACACAGTATCTGACTGCCCCACGGCTGGCCGCTGGGGCGTGGTGCGTGCATCCATAATGTGCGTTGGGGATGCCTGAACACAAAGTTGGTCAGGCTGTGGCTTGTAACCTGTTCTCGTCACTGGGCAGCAGTGCCCCTCAGCTGCACCTCAGCAGGCCACAACATGATGCCCTCTACCTGCACTTTGGCCAACTGCAAGTGATGGCCCACTTGCCATGCATGGGCTGGCTCTGGATGGCTGTTGGTGGCATGTGCAGTGTGTGGGGAATCTGTCTGGGCCACATTGGGGGCGGTGTCTGGGATGACACTGTCAATCTGTGTGATGTCATCAAGTTCAGTGTCTGAGGCGAGTAAATTCAGAGCTGTGAGGTGTGCCTTGGCTGTCAGGAAGATGGTCTCGTCATCATCATGACTGTCTGCCCCCCCATGTGTGCGTGGGTCCTGTGGCCACAGATATGGTGCCATGCTGTGCATGCAGCTGTACCTGTGTAGCTCCACCAGTCCCAAGATGTGATGGTGCTGTGGAAACAAAAGGGGAGGGCATGGTTAGGGATGCATGGTCATGGGAACACTATCATAACATAGACAGATAGGTGCACATGCATGTAGCAGGAGTGCAGGTGGAAACACACACGACCATGACAATGTGAGCAGAATACATGGCAGACATGAGAGGATGCACACAGATGGGATGGCATGCACACCTATACAGTGGTCACAGCTCTGTGGATACACAGTGCTACACATAATGGATAACATGCCACACACAGACATTTGACTCCACATGCAGGACCAGACATGACCTGTAACATGCATACTCACAATGCAGTGACGGTCGACCACCTCTTTCAAATCCCCCACTGGGAACGCCTTCCACAGCCACATGGCTGAGGGTTGTGGCAATGAATGACTCCTGCAGTGTCATGACAGAAGCTGTTTAGGGTCCGCCACCGGCTGTCCAATGGGAAGCACAGGCCTCGGCCAGTGGCAGCTTGCAATGTTGCTGGATGCCACCGATTCACTTAATGCACTCCTTAGGAGTGTGGTTGTATTCCCCCTGTGAATTCATGGCCTCTGCAACCTCCTTCCAGCCCTGTACCCAGTCCTGTGGTGTCCCACAACTATGACAATGGAGCTCATCCAGCAGCATGGAGGCCTCAGTGAGGGCTTTAAGCTCATCCTTCGTAAAGTTAGGATGTCTTTAACGCCATACTGGTGCTTGTGAAACAAACAGATAGGGATAGTCCCAGTTAAAATAACATTGACATGTTAAAAAATAACCATGTACAGAACAAGTACAGACACTCAGAAACATGACAGACATCCTACCTTCAAGGCTGCAGTACCTCTCAGTCACCTGTGCAGGGCGGTGGTGCAGGTCTACTCTTAGAGAAATGTGCATGCAAATGAGCTGAATGCATTCCAGTAATGAGATGCAAATGTGTGGAATGGGCACTGACTGTGCAATGAGGCTATTTGCATATCCTGGCTGAATATTACAAAGATGTGCCACGCACATGTCATCTGCTTTTGCGCATTTCAGTTTGTTCTGCTGAATGCCATGGCATATTTACAAAGGCAGATGTGCAAAAGATGCCATACATCACTGCATCACACAGGACGCACACGGCACACATCAGTGATGACAGCAGTGTTGTATTGTGCAGATGCGACTGCATGGTGCACATGCATGGCAGGCATCTGTGGTGCATGGGCCTTGATGTGCAAGGTACAAATGTTGGGGTCCTGGCAGTGAGCGCCATTCACAAGATGATGTCACACAACTGCCACGCATGCATGGTTGCAGGAGATGCAATCTTAGTTTGCAGCACGGCATGACACTACCGCGCATGCCCGGTAATGTACCATTGAAGCCCTATCATGCATTGCAATGGCTTACACGCCAGCAGCGCATGGATGACCATGTGTGCCCTATCATGCTATGGACATGGGGGAGAGGCCTGCAGGAATGTAGCCTGTGTTTAAGCCCTGTAGCTAAATCCAGTGAGATGGCATGTGCTACATGCCGTGTGTCCACCAGTCAGTGTGCCTAGAGGCGGGAGGGTGTGGAACTGACAAACCTGGTGGACCTGGTGGTCCCCAGGGAGGGCCAGCTGTTTGGCCAGGAGGAGCAGGAGGGGGCAAGGTCAGCGGTGTGGACCAGCATTGCCAGTCACCTCAGCAGGCGGACCGGCATACCACGAATGGCAGAACAGCATCTCCACCATTTTTGGGACCTAGAATGATGGGACAAGGCACGCCTTGACCACCTCCATGCCATGGTGCGGCAGGGCACAGTGCCATGCCCAGGTATGTACACCATGTGAATGTTTGCCAATATGGTTGTTGTTTAATGTCATGGGTCTGGCTGTGCCTGAAACTGTCCAGTGTGGACAGTGGCATGCCATCCATTTCAGACATCAGATGCGGTACATTATGCTGCATTATGGTCTGCTGTGGTCTGCACAGACTGAGCCCACACCTTATAGGGTGCATGTGTACAACAGTACAGTCCCATGTCCATATCACTGTGCAAAATGATGGGTGTCAGGCACACAGCACCCCCTCTGTGGTGGGAACATGGGCTTGTGCCTTGTTCATGTACAGGCCCCTCTGACCCATGTGGTCTGTGCATAAGTTTTGCCCTGTAGTGCTACACACAGTTCCCATTGGGGGTCCTCTGTGGGTTTGGCATGCCTCCATAGCACATCAGACATGGTGACTGGGTACATTCCCATGCCCACGCCCATTGACATGGCCCTGATGGGTCGTGTCCCTGTCCACTGCATGTCCAGTGGACAAGTGCGGGACTGTTCCTCCCATGACTGTGCAGCATCCACCATTATTCGGCTGGCATGCTGGTGCCATTGTCCACTCCAGAAGGGACCTCTGCATGGCTGTGCCCAGGCCCACATGTCTATGAGTATTGTTCTGGGCAGTGGGGGTGTTGCTATGTCCAGACTTGGGTACACGCTGTATGCTGGCCATCCTTGCCTGCATGTGTGGCCCACTGTAGACAGTCTTGTATGTCTGTGGTGGTGCCTCTGGAACACCTGTGTCGGGGTCAGCCACCTGTGGCCATCTCACACATGACTCTGCATCTGGACGGTGAGCCATGGTGGAAGCCACTGTGCATTTGTCATGCAGCCACGTGACACTCCACAACATTGCCCTGCACCATGGCATCCACATGTCCTGCACTGCCATTGTCTGCAGCCATGCCCACAACCCAGGTCATGTGCTTCATGATAAATGTCCATGGCACATCAGCGATCACTGTTGCATGCAGCACTGTGACAGGGCCTGTGCACGGCACGTTGAGTATGCACGGCTACACATCACCAACATTGTTGTGGGGGGGGCAGGACTTTCTTACTAAACATGACAGATCACTGGCACTGATGCTGTATTTTGTTTGTCTGTTTCTTCCCATAGGACATGTTCGGTCACTGAGGATGGGAGCCCAGGGCCAGAGCCAGCAGGCAGGGCCAAGTCACCAGAGGGGTGCCTCCAGGACACTGCTGCTTCTCCAGTGACTGCTTGACCAGCAGAGGGCCATGCTGCAAGTCATTTGCGTCACTGGCTGGTCAGTGATGGCTATACTACTACATCTGGGTGCACCATGCTACTGGTGGGCACAGTGCTGTGCCCCAGTAGGCCACTAGATGCCGCATGCCCCTTTCTACCCCACACTCCCATCCAGGCCCCCATCCATTGTATATAGTTGTGCTCCTACCTGCCTTGTCCTCTCTTTCCCCACCTACATCCCAGAAAATACTTGTATGTAGTTTTTCTACTACTGTTTTTGCCTGTTCTTTTTTATATTTGTTATTGTTTGTATACTTCCTGTTTTTGTTCCATGCTGTTTACCCATGTTTTTCTACTGTTAATTAAATATTTGTATTTACCTTTTCATGTGGCTGTGTGCAGTGTGTTCTTCCATTGGGACAGTTGCTAGGTGTATGGCACATGTGCCAGCCACCCACATGTCCACAGGTGCACAGGTAGGTGCAGGTCTTCACATCACTCACCGCTCCCTGTCTCCGAGGGGGGGGGGCCCACACTGTGTGTGTCCCTGTGTTCACCTACACAGTTTGCATAGTGTTCCTGTTGCATGTTTGTCCTTGTGTTCTATCCCGCTGGTTCCTTGTGGTGGCACTGTGGCCTACTCTGAGGGTGACATTGGCCGCAGCTTGCACCCCCTGTGTGCCCATATACCTGTTTCCTACCCTGTCAATGGCCATGTCTTGGTGTCAATGTGGGCCCCATGTGTGGGCTCTGGCTACATGACATTGTGGTGGTGTGCTGGTGACACACTGGACCATCCATCACAGAGGCATGTCTGCAGCAGTGTTGCTTAGCATCGACATTCAGCACTGTCCATTGGTCACGAACATTGCTGCGGTTCCCTATCCATGGCCGTGTGTGTTGGACCTGGCCAATGTGCATTGCTTTCCACATGCCTGGCCACATCTGTATGGTGCAAAGTGCTGGCCACTCCCTGGCCCTGCATGGTGAGAAGAGAAAATCCTATGCTGATTGCCAGGTGGCGCCATAGTCATTATAGCAGCCTTCTGTTTGGCAGAGACCAAGCATCCTGTAGCTGAACAATTGATGCACACGTTGCACTTTTCTTGCAAACTACAGAGGCTGCAACTTCTAGTTTTTGTGTTTATTCCTGCTTACATAGTTGGTTAAAAAAATATATTAAATAAAAAAAAAATCCCTCTGGTTTGGGCCTTTTCGTTAAATGGTAGTACAGTATACAGTGGCATCATATAAATTGATTCCAAACCTGAAGTGTCCATGTGCACTCAGGGCCCCATATTCAAAATTGGCAGAGTGTGCCACACAAGTGAATGTTCTGTGCATCCAAATGTGCCAGCATAAAACAATGGGATATTCAGAAGATGCACCATCTGGCCAGCCTGCTGAAGCAGTGGAAAGAATTACTGTTGCAATGCAGGTGATCCAGGTTCAGGAATGCACTCAGGATGCCCGAGGGCCATCCAGAGGCAGGGGTGGATTGAGCGGCCACAGCATGCTCTCCACCTCCGAGGTGGGGGAATGGGGGTAGAATGACTCCGGTCCAGTGCCCCTGGGTGACCACAGGGATGCACCATTACTGGAGCACTAGTGAGTGTTACTTCTAGGGGGGGACATGTCAGGTGTATGATATGGTCACGTCATGGCATCCGACTGACATGCCCCCCACAAGAAAACCACAACAAGAAAATGCCTCTGGTGGGTCAGTGACATGCCACCCTCACCCATAGCTGATGTGAGTCCCCCAGCACATCTGATTTAATAGCCCCAATGGGGTCACATGGGGGAATCCCCAGAGGCTATGCCCGGGGGTAATCTAGGGGGCACTGTGTCTTGGTTTCCTGGGTTCATCGGCAGAGGAGGGGAGGCTGATATGGATCCCCCACCAGAAGACAATAAAAAAGCATAGCAAGTAAAAGATGTGCCACCAAAAGCGATCGCTCATATCTGACTGAATATCCTGAACATGTGCGATCTTGGAACTAAAGACATGTGCTGCAGCAGGCAATGTCTGAATATGGAGGAACTGTGCACAAAAGGCAGGGACTGAGGCACAAACAGTGCCAGAAGCACAATGAATGGGTGCATGTGAGAATGGCAGTGGCACAACAGTGCAGCAACTCAGGGGACGGTGGGGGCATGAAAATTTGGAGTGAAACTACCAACACATCACCCAGGGCAATAGGGTTTCCAACCATAATGCCCCACCCTGTAGAGATTAACAGGCATCAGGGGTGTGACCTGAGATCATCAGTTGTAATGCTCATGCCATTGCACCCCTCCCTGCAGCCAGTGACAGGCATCAAGGTGTGCCTTTGAGTCTTCGGCTCCAAAGATCACCCTATTCTCCTATACTGCACCCATCTCAGCATATTTCTGTACGGAATTGGATGAGCGTAAGGTCCAAAGACCCCAATGCACACCGCAACACTTGTTGGTGTCTGCAGGGTAGGGTGAGGTGAAATGGTGTCAGCGTTATGGCTGACAACCCAAAGGCATAACCCAATTCCTGTCAGTCTCTGCAGGGTGGGAGTGGGGTTGGAGTCAGTTCAATACTTCACTGCCATTCCTATTATGCATCTCTCTCTGACTCCTGCACTACCAATGCCAATGCTAGCAAGACAACATTCGGCATTGACAAATGCTTGTTCTGACTTAGTTTTTCTTTATGTTTTTCAACTTTTATTCATAATGTCATTGTTTTTTTGAGATTTCTACTACACATTTTCAATGCAGATGTTTTATCACCCACATTATGAACCACACAGCTGTTATTTTTACAAATTCTGCCTGGTCTGGCAGTATAGCCTAGAGGTTAGAGGAATGAGGTGTAAACGAGCTTGATATATCCAGCATACCAGACCTGAGTTTGATTCTCACAACCTCCACTTGCATACTGTGTGACTCTGATCAAGTCATTTAACCACCCAGTGCTCCCAGGTCACCCCTGAAAACAGGCATTTGTGCCTAGTGGGCCTTACCCAGTTAGCAAAGATTAAAATAAAAACATAAAAGTTATTTCACAGTTGTCCTGAGAAACAATATTTTGGTGGAATTTGAAAAAATGACAGTTGTCAGTTCAGGAGGTGAGGTGACAACAGACCATGTTTCCAACTACATTACCATGCCCGTGTGCATTACGGTTTTGCATTTCTGTACGCGCTTGCATTTTGGTTTCTGTTTTCATTAACATTTGCGTTTGTGTTTGTATTGCCATTTGTTTTATCATTTACGTTTGCGTCACCATGTGCATTAGCATTTGCGCTTGCATTTGCGTTGCCGTTACTTCACTATTTATGTAGTAGTAGTAAATAATTTTTTATTCATGATGAATAAAAGGATACATTCAATTGAGCAAAGCTCATTTTCAATGCAGTTCAATATCACAAATAAATTTAAATAAAGTTCCACATCAAAGGACATAACATCAAATAATAAAACCCTAAATAATTTAAAACACAAAACAACAATAATTAAGAAAAGGAACAATCAACACACAATAACATACCTAAGACACTGACAATTAATGCACATAGTAGTATTATGTAATACAGTAGTACACCAATTCCTTAATGCACTTTTATTATATCTAGTTCTATTTTTTCTCAATTCTAGGGGGTGAATTATTCCATAGTCTTATTCCTCTAGCAGGTACAGAAGATCTTCCAATATTCAAGTTATAGTTAGTTGAGACAAATTGAGTTCCATTGGAGGATCTCAAACATTCCTTTGTTTTCCTAACTTCGAAGAGGTCAATTACATATTTAGGTACTTCCCCATACCACACCTTAATCATAAAATGTAACAAGTGTAAATCTCTTCTCACAACAGGTTTATGCCAATTTAAATCCTTAAAAAGTATGCACCTATGGGTTCTGTAAGGGGCATCCAGTACAAAACGAGCTAACCTACAGAAAACTAAATCGACTTTATCTGTATACTTTCCTATAGCCCCTCCATAAAGCAAATCACCATAATCAATTACTGGGAGTAAAAGTGAATTTACAACACTCAAACAGATTTCTCTAGTCATAAACTATTTATACCTATATAGAGCGCCCAGTCTCCTATTTATATTTTTTATGAGGGAGTCAATATAAACATCCCAGCCCAAACATGGATCTAACCAGACTCCCAAATACTTGTATGAATCAACCTGCTTAATAGCTACACCTTCCTTGGTATTAATATCTAAATAAAGATTTTGTTTTTTATTATTTTTAAACAAAAGTGACTGTGTTTTATCAGCATTTAGGATACGATGGTTCAACTTTAAAAATTCCTGTACTTCATCAAAGGCCAATTGTAATCTCATATTAATCAATTCTAAAGTATCTCCCTCTACATATAATATGGTGTCATCTGCATACATATGGCACCGAGCAACCGTTGATGTAATTTTGAGTTCATTCATGTAGATATTAAATAACAGGGGCCCCAATATCGAACCCTGTGGTACACCATTTTTCACCTCTAATACCCTAGATTTATAAGGACCCACTTCTACAAATTGGCTACGGCCAGTCAAAAAGGAAGAGAACCACTTTACAGATTGAGGGGATAAGCCAATCCCACTGAGTCTGGACAGGAGGACCCGATGGTTAAGGGTATCAAATGCCTTTGAAAGATCTATAAACAAGGCCCCAATCATTAACCTCCTATCCAGACTCAGCTGGATATCACTTACAACCCTCATCAGAGCAGTTTGTGTACTATGGCAGGTCCTAAACCCTGATTGAAAAGATGTCAATTTATTATTATCTTCAAGAAAACTTCTCAATTGGCTAGACACTATCTTCTCAAATATTTTAGAAATCCGAGACAAGAGCGATATAGGCCGATAATTGCCTAACTCGCTCCTCCTACAAGTTTAAAAATAAGTCTAACCATTGTGATCTTCCATCCATCAGGAAATTCCCCACTTTGGATAGATAAGTTGAAAATATAAGCCAAGGATATGCCACAGAAGGAGCTGTATATTTCAGCAGTCTTGGAGGAATTTCATCTGATCCCTTCACTTTACATATATCCAACTTCAAAAGTTCAGAACATACCTCTTCCAGAGAAATATGGGCAAAATCAAAACCACCTATATTGCTATCTTCTATATTAATATCTATAAAATTATACTTCAAAGTCTCATTTTGTTCCCAATAAGTCCCATCTAAGGGGCTTAATAAAGCCACTCTTGAAAAATAATCATTAAAAGCATCAATCATTCCCTTTCCCGGTAGCAATACACTATCATCCTTCTCTATTTTATTTATACAAATCTGTTTATTTTTACCCATCAAATTTGAAATAATTCCCCAGAATCTCCTTGAATCCTTTTTATGGTTGGCCTCCAGTTTAGAACAGACAAACTGTTGTTTTGTTACCTTAATTTTATTAGTGTATAAATTTTGAGCCTGTCTATAGGAAGCCCAATCCTGGTTTAACATTGTCTTTTTTACTTCCTTCCATTTTTTATTCCTGTCCTTCCTAAGTTTATATAGCTCAGAAGTAAACCAAGCATTTCCTTCCTTTCTTAACAATCTTGATTTCAAAGGTGCATGTTTATTACAAATACATAAAAATTCACTTAAGAAAAATTCCCAAGCAATTGATGTTGTAGGGATCAATTCCAGTCTATTCCAGTTAACATTTTCTACATCAAGCATGAAATGAACATAGTCAAACCTCCTAAAACATCTCCAGAATATTCTAGACTCAACAACGGGTTTGACCACGACATTTCTGATCGAATAAATAACTTGATGATCAGAATAAGATTCTGGAAGGACACCTGCTTCAGAGAATAACTGGGGAGAGTTTGTAAGCATCATCTCTAAAATTGTAGATCTCTTAGGATCGCTATGATTAATCCTGGTAGGCTCCAGAATTAGTTGGGTCAATCCCAAACCAATCTGGAAATCAACCAATTCATGGTTCACATCAACATTTAACCAATCCACATTAAAATCTCCAGTTATGAATAATTCATGAGAATCTCTAAAGTCAAACAGAAACTCATGCAAATCCTGAAAATCTTGTACCTTAACCTTAGGAGGTTTATAAAGCCCTATTAACAATAAAGGTCTTCGAAAAGGTATCCCTATTTCCAAAATCAACAATTCTAATCCGTTATTGGAGAAAGAATAATTTACCTCATGAACAGTTAAATTATAATCTAAATAAATAATAATTCCACCCCCTTTTCTTGTCCTATCTCTTCTAAACAATTGAAAATTTTCTAAATCAACAGATGATTTCTGAATCCTGCTATCAAGCGAGGTTTCTGTTAATACCAGAACCCCTGGCTTGACTTCTTTTACCCAGTCCCTAACTTTATCAAACTTGTTCCTCAAACTCCTGACATTCAAATGAGTAATAGTCATAAATCCTTGTTTCATATTAATTACGTTTTCATCATATGACATATTTAAGGGACCTGGGTTTGGATGTACATCACCATAATTTAACAAACAACACACCACAAGTTTAATAAAAACATCCCCTAGATTTGTTTTTTGTATTCCTTTGTGGAACAGTCCTTTATAAGGTCTATACCCCAAAAGAAACAAAGACTGTGAAGTAGTTTTCCCCAGATACTTTCTAAGTAGTGAATTGAAACATCCATAAGGTAAGATTTCAGATGAAATACAAATATTCTGAAAAGTATTCAAATCCCCTATTTCAATAGGAGGATGGTACTGAAGATCAGTCAGTGTTCCTATATAACTATGTGCAATTTGAAACACACTAAACACATTTATAACAAACAAACATGATAAAATATAAAAAACAATCATGTTAGGAGACCCTCTCATTTTACTTCTTTTTATTTTCAAATTGCAAAGCTTTGCAATAACCAACGAGCAAACAGCAACCAGGAAAACAACCAATAAATACTTGCAATTTTTCCAGGAAGCTTCAATGCCCAAATTAGTAAGCAAAGCACAATTATAATACTCCTTCCTACAAATAATACCTAAAGAAAACAAAACCCTAGATATACTACAATCTTTAAAACAACCTAAATACAACCAACATCCCTTCTCAAATTTCTCTACCGAATGGTGCTTGTTGCACTCACGCTCAGCACATTAACGGCTGAACTGTGAGCAGTATGAAATTTAAAATTAGTGCATATTCTCAAAAGATGGGAAATTCATGGCAAAAACTCTGTTTAATGCATCAAGTTAGGGTTGTTCCACAGCGACATGAGTGCGAGGAGATTCGATAGGGTCCCCACCCTTGCACCACACCCCTCCCCTCACCACCATCAGGCATTGGGGTGTGCGTTGTGGACATCGGTCCTAACTCTCACCCCATTCTCCTATACTGCACCACCTCAGCTTGTTTGCACATGGGATGGGGTGAGAGTTAGGACAGACGACCCCAACACACACTCCGATGCCTGTTGGTTGGGGCGGGGTGGGTGTGGGGTGCAAGGGAGTGGGAACCCTAACATTGAATTTCCTCACTTTTGTCACTGTGGAATAACCATAACTGATGCATTAAACTGAGTTTTTTGCCGTGAATATAATAATTTTCTTCCTGCCCACCCAACTGTCCTTCTCAGGACTCACCACCACATTCCCCAGCCCAGAAATGTAACAGTGACACTAGGGGGTGCCCAAACCACCAGTGCAGAAATCCTCAGTCCATTTTTTTTTTAAAGCTCCCGCTCACCTGATCCTCCCTCTCAGCACCCCCCCCCCAGAAATGTAACAGTGACACTGGGGAGTGCCCAACCCCCAGTGCAGGAATCCTCATTTTTTTTATACCTGTAAAAGAAAACAGTCCATTGATCTCTTATCGCGGACATTAAAGTCCTCCCCACCTGACCCTCTTATTCAGCACCCACCACCCCAACCCCCAAGCCCTTACTTATCCATCAGGTCCTCTCTGGACCACAGACATGTCTTCACTCTTCAAAGATGGATTGCGAACTGAAGAAACAGATATGCGGTTCAATGTATTTCAATGGTGTTTTGAACTTAGTAGCATAACTTGGTCATTTTTGGATATTTTTGGCCCACATTTTCAACATACCTTTTGTGGGACCCCACCTCATGAACAATTGCACTGACATTAGACAAATCTGTCCTGAAATGTGATTTTGCAGTCCCTGTATGAACTCACCTTTTGGGTAGGAGTTGAAAAGTTTCTCTGTCATCAGTCATGAGGTAGGATCATAAGAAGGCGATGTTGAAAATTTGGTGTAAAAATATTAAAAAACCAAAAGTTATGAGCCTACATTGAATTTTCCAAATGCAGGCTTTTAACTTTAGTAATTTTCAATATTTTTGCCTCAAACTTAAAACATAGCCATGTCTTTACCGCACCTCCTGAATGTGATAACTGTCATTTTTCAAATCCTGTCCAGAATGTTTTTTCTTTTTTACAACATGAAAGGTGATTTCATAGTGCCTGCACAAAATCACCTTTCCAACAGGAGTTGAAAATTTTCTCTGATATTCTTCATGAGGCAGGGTCATAACAAGGCTATGTTGACAAATTGGGGCCCAATTCCAGAAGGGCTTATGCCGGCATAAGGTGAGATATGCCAAACCCCATGGCCTATTTCGCTACTTACACCAGTCAATACACCAGCCCCTATTCCAAGATGCAGGTTGTGCCTTGGCATTTGCGGGCTGTGACAAATGCAGTTTACACCAGCACTTACACCGCTGCCTGTAACATCTGGTGCAACTGTGGGTTATGACAGTTACCTAGCCCAATTCCAGTAGGGCGACTGTCATAACCTGCAAGCACAATTCCAAAAGCCACAGTGGCATGGCGATGTTATGACAGCTCCAAGCTGCTCTAAGTGGCAAGTGACGGTACCATCCATTGGTTGCCCACTTCCTGGTGTCATGGCACTGGTGCAGAAGTGTCCACCATGTCCCCTAAGGTATACTCCTGCCCCCAACCCCCCAAATAGCAGAGACCCTGGGGATCCATTCTCCGGTGTGCCCCAACACCTGTGGCACCTATCCTGCCCCCTCCATGCCCCCTGGTGTGGCTGGTGGTATTCTGGGGCAAGAGGGGTGCTTTGGGGGTTGCCTGGTGTTCACCACGAGTTGTGACTTGTGGCAGATATATTCCATGTGTGGGCTACCGCCACATGCATGGCGTGTATCGCAGGTCGCAATTGCTGGGACTTTGCCACTTCTGGAATGTGGCATAGGCTCCCTGGCATAGAGGTGACTGGCGTAACTTGCAACTGCGTGCAAGTTATGCCTGCCATCTTGGAATCAAGCCCCCGGTGTAAAAATACTACAAAACCAACAAATCTATGAGCTTATGTTACATTTTGTGAATGCAGGCTCATACCATTGATGCTTTTCAATATTATTACCCAAAATTCCTCAGCTGCAGCCCTATCAACTCTTGCCAGTGCTTGTGTAATTACTTGCCAATTCTGGAACCCAGTGACATCAGCAGAGCTGAAAGCTACAATAACATGGAACCCAGTGACATCAGCTAAGCTGAAGTCACCAGATTCTGCTTTACTGCAGTCACCTTAACTGATGTCAGTGAGTTCTAGAACTGCTAAGTAATTAATAAATTAATATTTGGTGGGGAAAAAAGGCTGCATTAATATGGGTCCCTAAATAAGGAAAAAAAAAATATCTTTTAAAACAAAAACACAAAACAATATACTGGGTTGATTAAACTTGACTTACAGTACATGGCTCAAATTTACAATTTTATTAAAAACATTTAAACAACATTGTTTATGTAGTTGAATTATTTAAATTACTCTATAAAGTGACTTATGTAAGAATGCTTAGGCAACATAATTGGACTGATTATTGAAATGGTTGGTAGGATAGTATAGGTCCTCAGTACATTTGTTCTGAAGTAGGTTATGGTATGAGTACAGTTGAGTAACAGTACTATATGTAGGTTTGAAAGCTTGTGTAATGTACATTTAATTTTTATTTTTTTTATTAACCTATAGGATTGCAAATACCTTTGAGCAGGAACTGCTCATTTACAAAGGTTCCACGTCAAAGGATGTAGGGTAACATACATACAAAGGTCAATAATGGTTACAGTCTTAAAAACACAAAGATGTCTAAGCATTTATTATACAGCCAAAAATGGAGGCAGACAACATAAGCCAGCTTCAGACAAGTTTCAGGGTGAACAGTATATAGTTAGTACAGGGTAGGAGGGAGTCAGGAAGAAGTAGGCAGGCTAAAGGGCCATTGTCGGTGGGTAGAGATGGGTGGCAAAAGTGCGAGGTGGATGGGCTGGAGGGCCCCATATCTGAAAGTGCCATTAGAGAGGGGATGGGTGGGTGAGGCAATGTGGTGTGGGGGGTAAGTGGTGAGGGGGGGGGGAAATGGTGCCAAAAAAGTGGAGCTCTAAGGGAGGTAACATTGTCTACTTTCACTGTCCCTGCTACAGTGCAACCACTTTTTCAAGGTACCATGAAGACACGGGAACCATCGTGAGGAGGTTCTACCTCTAAGGATGCCACAGGATGAAAGTCCCCTTAGAAAAAGTGTACCTTAGGGATCAAGCCTAAAAATGCAAAGGAATAAAGCATTTGAAACACTTCCCATAAGGCAAGAGGGAAAGCAATCAGTAATCAACAGGATATATAATAGAAACAACTGAAGAGGGTTGCACAGAACCACCATCCTGGCCCAACTTACAGCAAAATTATTATATTATATTATATTATATTATATTATATTATATTATATTATATTATATCCTTCAGCACAGAAGAGAGGAACAAACCCCAATAGAGGAAACCATATCGGGGAAAAGAGCCAGAGAAGGGGCAACACAGAAAGGATGACAAAGAATGGAGAGAGGATGAAAGATGATGTTGGGAAGACAAATATTCTCCTAAATGAGTATTTAACTTCAATTTTCACAGCAGACACTTCAGGCCCTATACACAACATTAAAATGTAATCTGCTGGACTGGGTATAGAAACTGAAGACAGGCAGGATTTCCAAGGACAAGTCACTCAAAGGGCTGTAGAATCTGAAGGTTAACTCATTTTTGTCTAGGTAGACAGTTTGTATTAAAGTTAAAAAATGGAAGGTAGTAAGGGGTTTTAACACATCCCGAAGGTCAGGTGGGATGATCCTCAGAATGTTCAGGCAGATGGTCACACATGGACAGTTCCTCTGACAGCCCTCTTCAATGAGTCCCTGGCAACAGGTGAGGTGCTGGAGCACTAGAGGGTGGGAAATATGGTACTCTTGAACAAAAGTGTGGACAAAGAGGGGCTGGCAATTACAGACTGGTGGATCTGACATCCATTGTAGGTCAGATTGTGCAGAAAACAATTAAACAACTAACAAACAAATTGCTGAACTTTTAGAGGAAAGAGGACTGAGGGACAAAAAACCAGTGTGGGTTCAGAAGCTACAGATAATGTCAGATGAACCTAATGGACTCTTTCTGCTCAGTGACTCAACGAATGGACAGGGTCAGGCAGCTGATGTCCTATATCAGCATTCCAGTAAAACCTTTAACTTGGTGCCACACTGCAGACCGTCAAGAAGACAGGTGCTACACAAAGAAAACTAGGATGTTAGGTTGCATTAGGTAAGGTTTCATCTTTAACATGAGGGAGCTTATTCTGTCACTGTACTGACCGTAGATTAGATCGCACCTGCAGCACTGTGTGAGTTCTGGAGCTCACACTTGAAGAATGACAAGGACAAACAGAAGACGATCCAAATAAGGGTGACAAGAATGCTCCATGATCAACAGGGCAAGACCTAGGAGGAGAGAATGGAGGACCTCAGTATGTACTCACTGGAGGCTAGAAAGGAATGGGGGAACTATAACAGAGACATAGGAATATATTTGGGGAAATAGTTTTTTTTTTTTTTTTTTTAATTGTTTAACCAGGAATAGCACACTAAGCTGAAAGCTTTTTTGCAGGAGAGACCTGGGAGCACAAGGAAGTTAAGTGGCTTGCTCAGGGTCACACAGTATGCAAGTGGAAGCTGTAGGATTCAAACCTAGGTCTGGTCTGCTGGATGTCACCAGATTTGCAGATCAAAGCCTTAGACCACTGCACTATACTGCCTCCTAGAGTGGTACAGTAGGATGGACAATAGAGAACCAATCACAATAAAGAACAATTAAACCATTAGGGTTCACAATTAGGGATGTGCGAAATTTAAAAATATTTCACACAGCAAAATATTTCTCGTAATTATTGTATTTCGTGAAATATTTCACCAGGCAAAATGTGAAATTCCGCCTGCGTTTGGGTGTCAAATTTCACCCCAAGCCAGGGAAATTTTGCTACCCGCTGTGAAATTTTGCCACTTGCGGGAGTCATTTTGCCTCCGCAGTGAAATTGTAAGCTCCCTTCTCCCTTCTCCCTTCTCCATGGTGTCTAGTGGTCCCACCCCCCCAGCCGTCACTAGCCATAAACAGTAAATAAACACTCCCACCCCCAAAGTTACCCGAGTCAGACTACCAGCTTACCAATCGGAAGAAGGCTCCACTCAGTCATAGAATAACAGTAGCTTTTATTCAGAATCAAAAGTCCACAGCAGCATACAGACCACCACCCCAAAGACAAATGTTTTCGTACATGAGCACTTTGTCAAGCCATGACATCTGCTACATAGGCTGACTTTTTATATGCTAACAAATTAACCAATCAACACTTTGTGCAAAATACATTTAGTGCAAAACATGTCCTAGATAAATACACTTGCAAAAGTATATATTCATTTTACAAAAATCTAATATTGAAACCTCACAGTGGAAATTTCTACAGTGCTTAATGCAAAACTAAATAAATAAAATGCAGGTAGTCACTTGAATCTCAATCCACTGCCAACATTTAAAAACGGTTCCTCAGTGTTGGGGGGAAGGAAAAGAAGGACAAACAACAGATATGTGATCAGTGCGGGAGGAGGGAAGGACAGGAACCATAATATTAAAATTCATTTAAGTTACTATTTTTATTTGACCATCAGCAATACGTCTATTTAAAAAAAAGGTATGTCATTTTTGAGAATGTAATTTCAACGCAGCACAGATAATTAAGTAACCACAATTAAGGACCCAGAAATGGTGTAAGTTGAAAGTTTTCATTTAAACCTGGTGAGTGTCATGCATTTAATATATACTGCCACTATGCTTCTCTCTGTAACAACTTATGATCCAGGTCACCACTCTTAATACTCATGGACTTTTTTTCTACACCCTTGAACAGGAATTGATGACTCCTTCGCACTTTGATTACATGTGTGGCTAAAGCATTGGTTTTGTTTTGTTTTTCAATGCTTCTGAGATTTTCCCCATATATTTTTTTAAAGGGGTGAAGGGGTTTACCTATGGAAAATGCTTCAAAATATTTACCTGTACAACTAACCATATAAAATATTGCTTCTATGCTGTAGTTTTTCATCTGTTTATTCGCAAATGTCACTGGGTTGCGTTTCACTGCTGTGCAGATAATACTCACCTCTGTTTCTCTTGAACTCCTGATGGATTAAATGCAGTCTCAGTGCTGGGGGGGGAGTCTACAGTAAATCACTCCCTGGTGTTTAGTGAACCTCCCACCCATTCAGTAGATAGCAGGACCCATCCAACTCCCTTCCCCAGTACCCCGATTGGGCCACCGGCACAGCCCTCCACTCACCACCATGGCCAGCAGCCATTCCAGCACTCAATGGTGCTCAGTCGGGCTGCTAGTGGTGGAGGAGAGTGAGGCTATTGGCCCGATCTATGGAACTGGAGCTGGGTGGGTCCCACATCTACTGATGAGGTGGGTGGGTGGGGTGGGGGGCCTACTAGACACCAGGGAGGAATGGTGAATTTTTCTTTTGAACAATAACGGATGCAGCAGGGTAACTTTGGGGAAGTGCTTTTTGCTGTTTATGGCCAGTGACAGCCACGGGGGGCCATTAGACACCAGGGAGTGAAGGAGGGTGGTTCTTTTTTTTTTTTTCAAATAAAACAAATGGGGAGGTGCAGGACAACTTGTGTGTGTGTGTGTGGGGAAGTTCAGTACAGACTTGTTGCCGGCAACAACGCGAAGTGTTAGTGAATGTGAAATTTCACTGCAATTTCACGAAACATTTTGCACAGTGAAATTGCAGATTTTGCAGCAGTTTCGCCAGCGAAATTTTATTTCACTGAATCTCTATTCACAATCTCAGGCTGGCAGGGATGATGTCTAGGAAACTGATCAGGAAGCAGTTCTTCATAGAGAGAGAGTGAGGAACAAATGGAATGATATATCCAGTAATGTGATTAACACAGGGACCATAAATGGCTTAAAAACCCAGTGGGCCAACTTCAATGGACCATCAGAATGTGGGGGGCTGGGGATAGTTACTGGTAGAAGAATAGTGGAGGGGGAAAAGATTAGTTGTGTTGGGAACTAGAGCAAGGTAGGGCCTCAGGGTAGACTTGATGAACTTTATATCTTCATCTGACCTTACTATGTTTCTAGTTTTCTATGAGAGTCCAAGGGCTCTACAATACCAGTTCAACAACACTTTTGTCAAACCGGCTTCACAGCGATGAGGTTTATGTTGACCACAAGTTGCAGTCGACATAAATGACGATCATCTCCCCATCCATGTTTCTATCAGGGGGCTTTGCCCCCCCCCTGAATCCCCCATGTGGGGGCTCTGCCCCTGCATCCCCCATTTTTATTATAATCAGCTCTGGGGGGGTACAGGACCAGGAGACAATGTGCCCCTGTTTCAGGCACACCAACACAATGACCTGTCGATGAACTGTCGATTTTGTCGACGGCAATGTAGGTCACTGTGTTGGTGTTGCTGTCTGGGGGTATACCGGGTTGGCAGATTTAGGTACCCATCCCTCCAGGCTTATTATTACATTTGAATTATTTTTAACTTGGAGGAAGGACCTCTGAGATGTTGCTTCAATATGGGATCAAATTGTCTTCTTCTGTCTTGCATAAGATTCCCACCCTTTCAAGGGTGTTACACGGCTCAGCCATGCAACTAAAGAAGTCATTGTGTGGATGGACTCCACTCCTGGAGCGATGTTTGGAGGATGGCAAAACATGCTAAAGGAATGGCAAGGATGCAGAATGAACCCTGGGGAGAACTGGAAAAATTATAGTACAGTTGTCCTGTTTCTCTCCTCTGGGTTCAAGTCCCATGGATGGAACAGAAGTAAACCCGTTGAGTGGCACAGCTCAGAGGTTGCACTAAGCCCTTGAGATGCAGGTTAGTACTGTGGTGAGAACTAACTGTTGAGGTGCTTTCCAACTAGTTGTAGGGGTGAATGCCCCATAGTAGTAGGGCAAGTTCTCGATAGGAACTGTGGCTAGTGTCCAGAAATATGAAAGAATTGTAGTATAATGAGACATGGTGGCCAAAACTTGTAAACAGGTTGTATTTCTAAGGCACTCCTCTGACTCAGTCAATACAGAGTACAGAACATTAAAAAGCCAATAAATATTATAAGTACTGTACACGTTAATAGTGGGAAGAGATTTAAACTTTCAATGGACTGGAAATCTAGACAACTCAAACAGAAATAGTAAAATAGCTGAGAAAGATATATATATTTTTTTAATTCTTAGAAATAGATCTGGACACAGTTTGTCCACATTAACCCACCTTGTCTTCCCACAAGTATGCTGTTATGTACTCAGTTTGGATACCTGTACTCAGAGCTATTCTGGATAAAGGTGAAAAATTAAGACTGGAGATGTTTCATCCAGGAAACGCATGTGTATCATGTGTAGACAGATAAGTGGTAACATCAGGAGATAACAGATTATACAGCAACCAGTATTATTAGAAATGCAATGTGGTTCTTACTGGCCTTAGTTGAAACATAAGAGGAATGTAACAGATCATCATGGATTTTACCAAACAAAGGAAGAACTGCTCCAAACTGGTGGTGCACACAGCAAAGTCAACAGACAAAAAAGCTTAGCTAAATATCACATACCTCCATAAAGTAGCAGTCAGTTGATGCAGGTTAGCATGCTTTCTTTTTCAACCTGTATCAACTGACATTGTTACTTTGTAGAGGTATATGATGTTTAGCCCACCTTTTTTCTGGCTAGCATGGATTTTAGTACATGAATCATAGGAAAAAATTAACTTTACAACAAAGTGACAACACAGGTCGCATCATAACATTTTATACCAGCTGTGCAGCAAATCCATAAGTTAAGGGAATGTACTCCTGATACCTACTGTACAAAGAAAGGGACAACAGTTGAATTTGAGTAGAAGGTATCCTCCCTTTTCCTTCCATGCTGATCTCACCACACATCATTTATGCTCATGTTTAGGTGGTAAGGAAAGGGAGATGGGAGCTACCATGTGGTGATCCTACCACTGTACCCCTAACAACATGAGATGGCCCCTGACTCCACCTACTTGGAATCACCCTATCTCTATTATGAAAGACAGTAAGGGAACACTGCAGCATTTTGTCATTTTAAAAAGAAAAAGCCCTCACTTTTACTCATGGGTGCACTCCCTACTTCTAGCAATGGTGGGGCGCACGAGACACATGTAGATACTGTATGGTAGTCCCATGAGTCTCAGTCAATCAGAAGGCTGGATTCCAAAGTTTAGTTTTAAAATTAAAGTTTGAATACACCTATTAGATTACTTTCTATTTCTATAAGAATTTTCCAGTTAGACATTATACTGAAAGTTTAATCCTCCTCAATAGCAAATGCTTTCCCATTTGAGCAATTTACTGCATTGTACCTGCTTTATTTAAAAAGTCTGCTAGGGACCCTGCTGAAATATTAATACTTAGTAAAGTGGACTGGCCTGCTGGTGTAGCGGTAGCACTACGGTTCGCAATACCGACGACCTGGGTTTGGATGTGAGCCTGAGGCATCCGAGGGCCGGCTGGAAGGAAGAGGATTGAGCATCTGCTGGACTGTTCTCCTCTGGAGGGAAGCTGGGCAACAGCTTGGAGCTTGACTGACCCCTGGTGGAGATCAGGGGAAGACGTAGCCCAAGCTACGGAGGTAGGGAGATGTGGCAGACGTTGCGGTGCGTGCCTTGACATCAGCGCATATCATGTCTCCTGGAGGGTGAAAACAGGAAAACCCCCAGTCATGTATGATGAACATTAGTCTCCATAGGCCCCACACCTGGTAACTTAGGAGCTTCCCAAATCTGGATCTAGTCTGGGGGATCAAGGGGCCTTCTTGACCTCTGCCATGGAGGGCAAGCTATGGAGAATATAGGGAGAGGTAAATCCTGTGAGATCCTGGAGTGATGGGGCTGGGAGGACTGGTGAGAAGGAGGGCTAGCCAGGATGGAGAAAAGAGAAAAAAAAAAACAATTCAGTAAAGCCAAAAGGAATGTGAGAACCTCCCCTTCGACATCACATATCTAAATTCCTAATCTAGTTATCATTAAGTGTAAATGAACAATTTGAATCATAATTGTAGCAAATTCTCCTCCTACTTTTTTTTTTATTTATTATGTTTTACATGGTGGACCTCTGAAGGCTCAGCCCCAGCATCATTTGGAGCCCTACCTTGCCCGGGACTTACCTTGTCCAGCTATCCCCTTGTCTTGCCCCACAGGGTGGAGCCATGTCTCCTCCTACTTGATAATCGGAGGAATAATGATGACTGAAAATGCAAATCTTTTTTGACTTCATTTGAGTTTTTAACTGCATGCATAATTGTTCCTCCAGCTCAAGACATGGAAATTCCATGACGTCAATTTAAGATAACAGCAATTTTAAATCCATGGGTTCACTATCCTGTTGATCATCTCACACCTTTAGTACAGTTCTTCAATGTCTATGTTTCATCCTGTGTGACTGAGGCAGAAAAAACAGAACCACCTCCCCCCCGTCAAAAGCCAATATGTGCCTGATGATACATGCAACAAAATCTGAATGGACAAAAAAAAAAAAACTGGTACAAATGTGGTCAGTGCCTCATCGAGATGCCTTAGCAAAACCAACCAGAGTTTGTTGTCCTACCTGGCATATCCATGAGTTGCTGATGACATTTGCACCAGATTTTTTTTCACTAAATACTTTTTTCGTGCATTCAAATTTTGTTGCCCATGTCATTGGCTAAATACCAGCTTTTGTCGGGGGTGGTGCAGTTTCTTCTTCCTGACTTGTCCTAACTACCTAAATTAGCACACCTTTCAGTGGGGTGGTCTTTCTTGTTTTGGCTTCATCCTTTGTGGCCAGGGGTAGAAATTAATTACAATTAAATAGTTCTGTAATTTAATGCATTCTCATCATACCTTAGTGCTCATTTCCAGACGGCCTGGTTTATGAAATCCAAAGAAGACAGAAGAGTCGCCTCATCTCTTCTCTAACTATGACATGAGTACCCTCACCAGAGGAGAAACAGAACCCATGAGAACCTCCCATCTCTATGCCATACCCTGAGGAGACCACAGAGTAATCCACAAATATCCAAGTAAAATCCAGTGGGTTCTATGCAACAAATACTTTTTTGTGCATTCAAATTTTGTTGTCCATGTCATTGGTTAAATACCAGCTTTTGTCGGGGGTGGTGCAGTTTCTTCTTCCTGACTTGTCTTAACTACCTAAACTAGCACAACTTTCAGTTGGGGGGGGGGGGTCTTTCTTGTTTTGGCTTTGTCCTGTGTGGCCAGGGGTAGAAATTAATTACGATTAAATAGTTCTGTTATTTAATGCATTCTTATCATACCTTAGTGCTCATTTCCAGACGGCCTGGTTTATGAAATTGAAGAAGACAGAAGAGTCGCCTCATCTCTTCTCTAACTATGACATGAGTACCTGCACCAGAGGAGAAACAGAACACATGAGAACCTCCCATCTCTATGCCATACCCTGAAGAGACCACAGAATAATCCACAAATATCCAAGTAAAATCCAGTGGGTTCTATGCTATGAATAAACTCATGCTCAGCCCTTTCTCTGATGTCTCTGGGGGCTTTCTGTGACTGAGCATCAGTACGATACCCTCACTTCTATAGATACAAATACTATTCATGTTCCTGCTATTAATAATGCACTTTTTGCTTCTGCATGCTAGCCCTTACACGCACCAACTATAAGGCAGTGTTAATGTTATATTAAACAGTTTTAAAATATGTCATAATTAAATGGGGTAGATCACTTTAAGCACCCTGTAAGTGGTCCTTAGGGTTCTGAATAAGAGGACTGCTAACCTAGCCCACTGTTACCATAAACAGGCATACAGTGAGACATCAGGCGCAAGATGTTTCAACATGTTACAGTCATGGAAGCAATTTCATGTCTTAAATCAGAATGGGACTGGCAACTGCAGTTCATTGGTATGCATCTCAGTGAAACCTGAGACTGGTTCCTGGAGGGGGAGGAAAGGAATTAATTGTGGGCCAAACTATCTACCTCTAATGGGGATAGCAAATGAGAATGTTACAAACCACATCTGCAAATGTGGTTAAACTCCATGTCCAGCATAACTTTGGATGTAGAACCTAGAATCTCTCTGACCTACCTAAAGGGAAACAACAGTGCTGTTTGAATGCTATATGTTCTGCAACCAAAAGATACCATACCCATTTGCTTAGTGATCTTTGGGAAGTGTAAGTGGCCAAAGTTCTTTACAAGAAAACCTGTGCAGCAAGACAAGTTAGAACTGAATGTAGTTTACGAGTTTGTATTATTTAATACATGTTTCACTATGACAGCAGAGTCCATTGGTCTTAGGTCATACGGCTTACAGTTGAGGAGCACACAAAACCTCAGAAACAGGGCTAAAGCTCTTCATAATTGTATGGCATGGAAACTTTGAGCTTGTAGGGTGCAGAATCCATTTTGTGCATTAAGCTTGGAGTCTTTCATGAGCAAAGGCATGGATCCTTGATGTCTGGAGATGCACAGCCATTGTTGCATGAGGGGTGTGGAGCCTGTGTGCATGGAGCTCTGACCTTGCTATGCATGGCCTGCATAAAGCAGGAGTCCCCACAACATTCAGAAGAGGAGACACATCACCCTACAGTATCATAGAAGGTGGGGCAAGAAGAAAACAGCAATGAAACAGAATGTCGCTGTAGGACCCAGTAGGAAAAAAACATGAGCAGGTGACCATCATACTGTGGGATAGGTGTAAACATGGAAATTGTGAGAGCAGAGACAGCAGGAAAAAAGCACAGCACCAGCAATACAGCCCCAGAAGCCAGGCCAGACTAGCACCTAAAAGGGGGCAGGAAACACAATGCAGCATGTATAAGAGAGCCAAAAGGAACATCAATATAAAGGAGGTGGGAAGGTGAAGCAGGAAGTCAGCACAAAGACAGGCCAGAAGACAGCAACCAAGGGATAAGTAGGGGACAATGAAACTGAGCCCAGCAGAAGGATCTGGGGGGCAAGGAGGCAGGACAGACAGGTAGGGAAGAAAGGAGGATACAGCAGCATAACACTACCAGCAACCCAGCTGGTGTCAGAGCCCACCAGACTCATTTCTTAAATCCCACGGAATTCTGTCATCCTTGCTATCATCCACACTAACAGACTGTCATCAAGGCACAGGTCAGGAAGCATAGGGAAAACCAGGAGCAGTTGTAGAATTCACAAAAAGTATTTATTAGCACTAGCAGCAACATAAAAATTAAAATTGTTCAGAATAAATATTTACAAATGCAGAATAAACAGAGAAGATCCATCTGAGTTTTCCTTCAATTTCTGTGTATCTCACAAAAAATTGCAGCTTTGCTTATATAAGTTCTTGCAACCCCCTTCTTAACAAGATCCTGTTTTTTTTCTAAAATGTTCTTGTATATTTCAGGCAGGTGCAGCCAGAACATAATGTCCTAAAACTGAAGCCCCTTTTCCACAGCTTCTGCAAAAGGCTTAAAAATTGCATTTCAGATTAAGCCCTTAAGTTCCTAATAGCTTTTTGTGATCATCTCAAACTATAATTATATACATTTCAACAGTAATGCTGTGTATATCAGTGTCAGTGGCTCAGCAGGTAGCACACTTGCCTCTGAGGCCAGGAGATCAGAAGGCTGAGGGTTCCATTCTTATACGAGGCACTTGGGTTAAATCTCAATACTGACACTGTAGTGCAGCACGAGGGGAATGCTGCACTCCTGAAGGGGCCGTCTTTCATAGAAACATAGAGTTTGACGGCAGATAAGGACCGCTTGGCCCACCCAGTCTGCCCATTTCACTACCTACTGGATAAGCTGCAGATCCTAGTTAACCAGCAGCCTACTTCTTCCTACCCCCAACCCCCAGAATTGCCTTATGACTATCCCATGCTTGCTTGAATTCCACCACTGATTTTGACTCCACAACTTCCTCCGGAAGGCCATTCCATGCATCCACAACCCTCTCTGTGAAAAAATACTTCCTCAAATTACCTCTGAGCCGCCCCCCCCTCTATCTTCAAATTGTGCCCTCTTGTTCTTGCACACCTCTTTTTTTGAAAGATTTCAGATGAGACGTTAAACCGAGGTCCCATCTGCCTGTTCTGATGGTAGCTCAGGTGGATGTTAAAGATCCCATGGCACTTCTTGAAAAAAAGTAGGAGAATTTTTTATTAAGGAGAGGGCTACAATACAATAATATCAACAAATGTCCATCAAAAAATACAAAATCAAAAACGTAACGCATAAGGCACTTATACAACGAAAAGAAAGTTACAAAAATGAAGAAAACAGAATACATAAATAGGCATAAATAATTCATCACTATGTCAAATGATTTAACCTGGATCCCATGTATCAATATTAACCCATAACAGATCATGTTTTTCTCTTGGAAACATATTTAAATCCTTATGTCTAATATTCTGAATTGTAGTCCAAATATTATGTATAAACTCCAAATGGGAAATCTCTCTTTGTTGTGTAACCCAAATACATCTCGATTGCCAAAGAAAATTTTTAATAACTGCTAGAACTATATATATGATTTCAAAATTATATTTGCGCCACCTGTTCTTGGAAGAACCATACATAATATTAGCATAAGAGAGCTGTTTGAACAGAGGTTCCCTCCATGTTGTTGCTAACTGATCCCAGAAAAATGCTGCATAAGTACATTCTAAAAACAAATGTTTTTGGGTCTCAAGTGTCTGACAACAGGATACTCTGGGGCAATATCTTTCTGCCAAAACCGTATGCTTATTATTGTTTTTAACTGATAGCCTCCCATAATTACTTATCCATAAGATGTCCCATACAAAGGCAGGGTGTCTCTTGTTTTCAAGAGACTGCACCACTTGATTTGTGTGATTGTCAGGACAATCTGGGAAAGAAACTACCTCTTTTTGTTCAACCAGTAAAATATCTGAATACAGTTTCTTCCTGCCTTGTGTTAGAACTTTAGTGGGGGACACCCTCCATTTAATAACATATCTTCAAAAGTTCTACCCCCAGTGGTGGCAACTGAGAGATCTTGTGTAAAAGGCAAACCTTATTGTCTGCCCAGAAAGGGATGCTAGGATTCAGCCTTTCCAATATTAGAGGTTTCCAAAGTTTGTCCCCAGGTTGCAAAGTTATACCTATATTATACATAATGAATAAACTATAAAAGAAAGCTACTGGGTTTACCATCTTGACCCCTCCCTCTATAATGGGTATATAGGTAAATGCTCTCTTGATGGGGTTTAATCGGCTCCCCCAAAAAGCCTGAAAAAAGATGCTAAGCAAGGCTGTATCTACTGACTGAGGCAGAGAAAAAACGTAACAAATCAATATAAAAAAAGGGATTAGGAGGAAATTAATTAATACCACTCTCTTTTTAGAGATTTGCTTCGCTTTCCAGCCAGCAACCATTAGTCTTTCCTGTTCAAAGGCCATCTCCCAATATTGTTTTGCTGAGTCCCCATTCCCAAAATCTATACCTAAAATTCTAATAGTAGTTTGTGTAATACTAAACCCTGCAAAATACCCAGAGGCTGGAAGTGGGGTGTCACCTAACATAATTCCTTTACTTTTACCATACATGTCCCTGACATTGCAGCATGTACTTGTAAAGCAGTAGAGAGAGCTGATTCTGCTGTGTTTGGGTGGACTAGAAGTACATCATCTGCATAAGCTAAAATCTTATTTGATGCCAAATGAGGCAGAGGCTGAATGCCTAATATACTCTGCTGGCCCTCCACATATCTTAGCAAGACGTCTATCCCAAAGCCATATAATATATGGCTTAACGGACATCCCTGCCGGATCCCCCTTTTAACTTGAATTTTTCTCCCCTTTCACTCATTTACATTAGGAATTAAGGTGGCATCTGCATATAGGATTTTAATCCAAGTGATAAACCTCTCTGGAATACCATATCTGGCACGTCACACACTCTGTTCCCCACTGTTATCATCACGGCTCTGTGTACATTTGCCTGCCTCCTCTGCCTCTTGCTAAACCAGGGTTACATACAAGCTCTTCTTCCTATGAATGTGTGTTAAATATTGCTTATGCTTGCAAGAGTTTTGTAAGAAAGTTTGCCTGTATCTTGCTTTAATCTGTACCCCCCTCCATATCCCTTCTGCTGTTCTATCACGCACTTGCCTTACCTCCTTCCCCCCACTCCTTTCACCCTATATCATCCCAGGTTTCTCTCCTGTTCCTTTTAGCTCACCTTACACGACCTCTACTGCCTGAGCATAATGATTCTGTCCTTTATACTTTCTCAACTTTTTATTCTTTCATCCCTGCTACCCCTCCTCTACCTCCCTGGAGCCTGTTAACCCTCTCTTCCCCCTAGCTACCAGATTGATTATATCTACTACCACTCAGGCACCCTACATTCTGAACCTTGCTCACCTCCTGCACCCCCCACTGAAAATGGATGGCCACACCCTTGTATTCATGAGAGGGGGTCACGGGCCCACTCATCTCCTCTCCTACCTTTGGCACACATGACATCACTCTGGGACCAGCGCCAGCGACTCTGCATATGTTCTTGCATGAAGTGGTCACGTAAACTCGCCCTCAGAGAGCTACATTTGTGCACTCTGAAGCTCCTGCTCCTCCTGTTGCTTATGTCTGGCAATATTCATCTGAAAACCTCTAGAACAACCAACCAAGTCAATCACTCGGTGGCACTCTCCCTTGTGAATCTTAACATCTGCAGTCTACTCCCAAAGCTTGATGTCCTGCAAATTTTTGCAAACTAATACAATCAGATATCCTCATGGTTGTCGAAACCTGGCTAACACCTAAAGTCATGGCAATTGTTCTGCCAGACTACAACGTTTTCAGGCTGGATCAGAAGACTAAAAGAGGAGGGGGCTGTGCAATATACCTCAAAGAGTCTCTCTTGGGTCACCCCATAGCTACCCCCTCTCAGAATCAGCTGTGCAGACTCTTCCTATCAGAATCCTGCTAGGGGTCCACAACAAAAACCTCACAGTTGTTTCAGTGTACATCCCTCCAAAAAAAGCAAGGGAAAGGTCTCAATGCTGTCCTGGACTTCATCTGAACCCAACCTCCAGGCTCCAAGTCAAACCTGCTAGGTGACTTTAACATTAATTGGCTTGCACCTGAATCAGGGGGCCTCAAGGACGCAATCTCATCAGCAAACCTTGCCTAGCTGGTCGACTCCCCGACCAGGCACAACTACTAAACAGGCTCAAGCACCCTCCTGGATTCGGTTCTGGCCAGCCACCCAACTCGTATCTCTAATATCTCCGTCCTCCTGGATTCACTCAGTGACCATTCCCCTGTCATCTGCAAATGGTCAAACAGATTCTGCAAGCCCCCTCCAATAGTCATCTCTAGGAGAGTTCTTCCCCATGGGCAGTTGAACCACCTCAAATCCCACCTCAGTCAGCATGATTGGAGTCCTATTTACAAAGTGTTGGATGTCAACTTGGCCCTGGACTATTTCATCTACACCTTTAATACGGCCTGTGACTCACATGCCCCCTTCAAAAAGCACAAAGTCAAAGGTCTTTGCAACCCATGGCTCTCCACAGAGCATATAGCACGGTTAAAAGCAAGGTACTGCCTCTGGCTATGGGCATGGGCCTCCGGTACGCAAACTGACATACAGAACTATAAACATGCTCAAAATGATTGCACAAAATCAATCCACCTAAAGAAAAGTTTCTACTATAGGGAAGCTCTCACTAATACCTGGGGAAATGGGAGAGCCTTCCGGAACAATATCAAAGAAGTTACTGGAAAGCAGCCTATAACTTCCCCTATTATGCTGGACATTGATGGGACTACAACACTGAACCCTATGACTATTGCTAATACTTTCAATACTGCTTTCGCAGACCTCAGTAGTGTTCTCCCCCCTGACTTTTTCAACGTAGATGACTCTCCAACTCACCCTTCCAGCTTCCCCCTCTTCCAAATACCTGCCATTCTACTTTAAAGAGTCAAGATGCACGAAGCCTGCAAATACATTAGTAAAGCAATTGCCACGTCCAGAAATAGTGGGGACACACTTGACCTCAAACTGCTGTTCCTCACCCTCGATGAAGTACTAGGACCATTAACAAAGATCTTCAACCTCTCCCTCAGCCTCAGCTGGTTCCCTGACAGATGTAAATCCAATACTGTTAATCCGGTCCACAAAAGTGGAGACAGGGCCCTCCATGGGAACTATCGACCGAGCTCCATATTACCTCCCCTCTCCAAGGCCATCGAACACATAATAGCAGACCAACTCACTGATTACCTGGACAAACACAATATATTGTGCTCTTAATAACATGGGTTCAGACAAGGGAATAGCACCACTTCTGCCCTTCTGGAATTCATCAGAGCCATCCACAATTCTCTGGATAATGGTAACCTAGCCAGGTCGGTCTTTATCGATTTAACTGAGGCTTTCAACACTCTCCACCATCGTCTACTACTTGAGCAGCTTCTGAATGCCAGGATCTCTCCAGATTCCATGGCCTGGTTTAAAAGCTATCTGGAAAACCGATCCCAAAGAGTTCAAATTGCAGATGTCCTCTCGGACGCTAGACCTGTCTGCTCAGGAATCCCCCAGGGACCCATACTGGGTCACCTTCTATTCAGTCTCTTCCTGAACAGCCTTCCACAATCTTGCCCAGAACAAATCATCCTCTATGCTGATGACGCCATAATTCACACCACCCATAAGAATCCCCAACCCCTACAAAACAATCTACAGCAAGGCTATGCTTCAGTTGAGAACTGGTTTAGTAAACACAAATTGGTCCTAAATTATAAGAAAACCAAGTCAATGCTTTTCAGAAGCTCCCACAACAAGTACAGGCTACACCCCCTGACTATCACAAACTGCCTTGGAGCTGCCCTCAAACAGGTGCAATCTTTTAAATATCTTGGGATCTCTCTTGACTGTAACCTATCCTATGGTGCCCACATCGATAGCGTCACCAAAGCTGCAAATACTCACATTGGACTACTCTACAGGCACAAGTAACACCTTACTCCAGAAGCCTTAAGGGTCGCTGTTCAGAGCTCTATTGTCTCCATAATTGACTATGGTCTGATCATACATGGCTCTGCTGCTGTAACTGCTGTCAGACGCATATCCACATTTCTCAACAAAGCTTCTATGCACAAACTGGCTAGGTACAACTCTCAAACTGCATAAAGTACCAAACCTGCATTATGGCAAAGAAAATAACCATGAGCCAAGCACCCCCCAGAGTCCAAGCTCTCCTTTGCCCCAGTAGTAACCCTTGCCTCACTAGGAGATCCGAATCTCAACTCCTGCAGGTCCCTCACTGCCGTAACACCCAGGGACAAAGATCTTTTGCTCATAGGGCCTCTAGCTGGTTGAATGGTCTCAGCAGTGACATCTCCTCCATACCTAAGCTTGGCCCATTCAAATCTAGACTCCACCCACTCGTCTCTGCCTCTAGCACCTGCGACTGTCTCATTTAATCAGCCCTCCTTACCACTACCCAATCCTTGTGTCAGCTCTTTCTACATAGCACTTCTATTATCTACCCCCAATCTCCTACAACCCCCTCCCCCATCCTCTTTCCCCCTCCCCCTGCACCCCTCCACCGCCTGTTGCAGAAATGGTTAGAGAAGTCATATATATTTAAAATAAGAAAGGAGTATAGCAACAATCCAAGGGGGGCCATTAAGACAGAACAGCAGTTTCTAAAATGATCTACAACTTTTCCTGTTTCTGGTTCATTTTTCAATAGGGTCTTCTCTTCCCCCTCCTCAGTATCTTCTGTTGTAGTGGAGGCCAGAGAGGGGGCATCAGAATCCTCATCATCTGAGTCCCCCCAGTGTTTACCTACAGGCAGGAGAGCAAATCTGTTTCCAGATTTCCAATGGGGAGTTCATTGTTCCCTTTCTTAATTTCCTTCCCTACTGGGAGCTCAGCTTTCCCCTGTAGCTCTAGATCTAGATCTCTTCTTAGTGCTAACAGTTTGGAAGGATTGGGTCATAGAAGGGGGAAGGGAAGGAGGGGGGTGGCATATTCTTTTTCTGGGAATCAACAGTTTCAACCACTGGTTGTTTTTCCTCAGCTCCTAGCTCCATTTGATCCTGCTGTCTGAGGGGATGAGTAACTGTGGTGCTAGCAGAGGGTTGAGGGTTTAGCTCACCTATTTCATTAGCCCCAAGGTCCCATTCTCAGCTTCTTGCTGCTTGGCTGCCTTTTTAGCCTGTGCTTGCTGGGCTATGTTTATGATGCCTGCATGGGAGGGGCAGTCCTCTCTATTCTGGGAAGCCCACTGACACCTATCATAAGCATGCCCTGTCTTTTCACAAAGATTACATTTAAAAAGATTTAAACAATTGCCAGCTAGATGTCCATATTCAAAACAATGGTTATGCTTAATAGTGTCGCAAGCTGAACTCAAATGGTTACGGGCCCCACGTGTGAAACAGGGCTTGGGCTGGCCTACATAGAAAAGGGATCCCCTGTTTTTTCCTAAAAAGAAAAAGTTAGGAAGATGAACAAGTTCATCATTAGCAGAAAGAAGTTTCACCTTGATTTTCCAACCCCCATTCCAGATATTTTCACTGTCTAAAATGGGGGTGGGCCTACCAAGCACTTCTCATCTTTGATGCAACCAAAATAAAATATCTTCAACGTTAACCCAGTCATTCTTAAACATTACAGTGATGTATTTAATTGCAGGTTTAGTTAGGGGCTGAGCAAGAAAAGGCAATCATAAAGGAGAATTTTTCAGTTTCTGGTATTGATTCCAAAACCTGTCCAGACTAGCGACACATTTAAAACTAATATCATAATTGGAGTTTTCAATATGTATCAAGGCAAATATTTCTGAGGAAAAAAACTTTAATGAGCCTTTCAATAATGTTTTAGCATTGTATAGTCTGTCAGGGGGGCCTTTAAGCCCTCCTTTATATATGAGCCTTACAGCATTTCTCCTTGGGGATCGTTCCACTGTATTTTTAAATAAGTCTGCTAGTCTGAACATGGGAACCAACCAGTTCTGCCGGTAAGGGTTTCGCAATATAGCATCTGAAAGGCCCACATTCTGTTGCTTCTCTTACAAAGGAGCTTCTAAGGGGACAGAATCCGGTTCAATAAGCTGTGGAGGTACTGCAGGTGCCTCATCCTGCTCAGGTTTGCCATTTGTAAGTTCAGTCACCATCCTGTCCTTTACTTTATCAGTGTCTATGTGGGCAAAGTCCTCATTGTATTTCTGTACTACAGGGTCGCTAGCATCAGGAATCCACTGCCCCTCAGGAGTGTGTTGCCACCCCACATTCTGTATGGCTTGTTTGGGAGACCATTCATCTTTAGGAAGAATTTCATTTAATGGATTTTCAAAAGGCCCCGTAGGCTTATTCAATGTAAACACAATAATAGGATCAAAAGGGACAGTTACCTGAGCAGCAGTAGATGTTTATTTAGTCGGAAACATTTCTGCATCATCCACTCGATGCGGTAGTCACTTTGCTGTCATCTCTCCATAGTTTGGGCTGACCAGAGAGTAATAGGCCCATGTGGCTCTCGGCACTTGGTGGCTCCACTGATAGCACTGCCAGCTGCTGAACTAACTATCAGGCCATCCACTCCTGAAGCAAGCATCAGACATGAATGAGTCATCATAGAATCAGCTGTGTGAGGAGGCAGCTGCTTCTCAAAAGAAGAAGCAGCAGCTGTCACTGTGTCTCCATGTGTTTGCTGAGCAATACAGAGCTTCTGTTGTAAGTCCCTTTTGCATCTCAAATAATGCATCTCTTCTAGAGATGCATCAAAATAAAATTTCGCCAGTGAAATTGTGGCAAAATTGGCAATTTCACCAGACAAAATGTTTCACAAAATTGCTGCAAAATTTGGCAATTTCACACGCAATTTCACCCGTTGCCACCGGCCACCACAAGTCCGTAAATTGAAACCCCACACACACAAGTTACCCTGCACCCCCCATCTGTTTTATTAAAAAAAACAAAAACAAAATTCACCCTCCACTCCCTGGTGCCTAGTGGTCCTCCCCCCGGCCGACACTGGCCGTAATAACATTACATAAGCACCCCCCCAAAGTTACCCTGCCGCCTCCGTTTGTTTTATTAAAAAAAACAAATTGCACCCTCCACTCCCTGGTGTCTAGTAGACCCCCCACCCCATCAATAAATAGCAGCACCCAACCAGCTCCCCTCCCCAGTAACCCGATCGGGCCACAGGCACAGCCCTCCACTCACCAACAGAGAGGATTGTAATCTGTTATAAGTACAAAGTCAGTTCCTAGCAAATAAAACTTAAGGCACTCCATGGCCCACTTTGCTGCTAAATATTCCTTTTCAATGGTAGAGTACCTTTTTTGTCTGTCATACAGCTTCCTACTTGTGTGCAGAATAGGATGTTCTGTCGCATCTATATTTTGACTCAGGACTGTACCTAGGCCTATCTCTGATGCATCTGTTTGTAAAAAAAAATGGTTTCTCTCAGTCTGGGCTTCTTAAAATGGGCTGAACATAATGCAGCCTTAATGGCTTGAAAAGCATCATCACATTGTGAGGTCAATTTCACGTTATTTGGGTACCGTTTTTTCGTGAGTTCAGTGAGGGAAGTAGCTAACACAGCAAAGTTGGGAACAAATCTCTGATAATAACCAGCCAGCCCTAAAAATGACCTGACATGTTTCTTTGTTTTAGAGACGGCTGTTAGCAACAGCTTCTTTTTTAGAAATTTCTGGCATAACTTCTCCATTTCCCAACACATAGCCCAATTATCTGGTTTTCTGCATGCCCAATGCACACTTGGTAGGATTATTAGTCAGACCTGCATTTTTGATAGCATGGTCAAATGCTCGTAGGTGTTCCAGGTAGCTTTTCCAGTCTGTACTGTACACCACAACATCATCCAGGTACACAGCACAATAACCAGTGTGAGGTGATAAAATTACATCCATGTACTGCTGAAATGTAGCTGGCATACCATGTAAACCAAATGGCATGGTGGTGAACTAATAGAATCCAACAGGACTGGCAAATGCTGTTTTGTTTCTGGATTCTTTAGCTAAAAGGATTTGAAAGTAACCCTTGGTGAAACTGAGGGTACTGATATACTTTGCACTCCCCAGTCTGTCCACTAATCATCTATTCTGGGCATAGGATAACTGTCAAATTTTGACACTTGTTTAAGTTCCTAAAATCAAGGCAGCGTCTAACACCCCCTTCTTTTTTGTTTACATTTACCATTGGAGATTTCAAAGCATTCCTCAACTCTTCTATGATACCCAATTCTTTCATTTTTATGTTTGCTTGCATGCATGTGCAAGAAACATAGTGCCATCATCAGAGTTTTCAGAGGTGTGGCACCCGTCTTCCAATTCAGTCAGTGTGTTTGCAGGCACAGCCGCAGTTCTCCAATGAACGCTGCAGCTGTCTATGACAGCAGTTGAAAATGCAGTGCTGTACAGTTGAAAGGGAGAGCTCCGCTTCACTGAGCAGCGCTCTCCCCTCCAGCCATGCATGCATATTGCATGCTCATGCTTCCCCACACACACACTGTATGGCGGCGGGGTGCCCAATCCCCGTCGGCTCCACCCCAAAAAAAGCTTTCCAGGTGCCATGCTGGGGCCACCCCAGCATAGCAAAAAGCTGTTATGCCGACAGGGTGCCCAATCCCCGTCGGCTCAAACCCAACAGCCTTCCAGCTGCCACACTGGGAGCCCACCCCAGTGTGGCAAGCGTCCATGTCGTCTTCCTAAATTTAAAACAACCTGTAAACAAAAACGTTCCTCGGCAGTCTCCCTGCCCACCCGTACCCACCCTCTGCACATCCTACCTCCCACACCCCCTCACCCCATAATTACCTCCAGAAGCCGGTGAGGCGATCTTGATTGGACCAGGGAACGACTGCACTCCTCAAAGCCGAGCCCTTGAACTGAGAAAATGCTGTAAGCTGTATAATGCAATAAATAGGGTTTTTCAACTTTAATGCATATCTCAGGCATTTTTGAATTTTGGCACCAAATTTTCAACATGGGGTTTTAGGACTCCTCCTCATGAATTCTGTCACTGTCATGGCGTTAATCAGGCCCGAAGGTGATTTTGCAGTCACTGCGCCAAAATCACCTTCGGGTTCGATTAATGAAACTACAGTGCCAGTGTTCATAAGGTGGGCTCTCAAAAGCTATGTTGCAAATTTGATGAAAAAATTCTAAAAATGATCTATTTCTGACGTCGTTGCACAGTTCCTAAGCACGCTCATAAGTTCACAAATTTTTAATATTTGCACTCTGGATTTCAACATTGCCATTTTACCACACCTCCTTATGAGCAGTACAGCTGTCTTTTTCACATCTCACCTGTAATGTGTTTCTCACATGTAGCACAATAATGGCTAGGTCGGTGTGTGAAATCAATGTATGGGACACACTAAGAAAAATGACAGTGACACTGTTCATGAGCAGAGGTATTAAAATGGCTATGTTGAAAATTTGGTGAAAAAATTCCTAAAAATTACTGTTTTACGAGCATGCATTGTGCAGTTCCTATGCAAGCTCGTAAGTTCGTGAATTTTTAATATTTGCACTCCAGATTTTCAACATTGCCATTTTATCACACCTCCTTATGAGCAGTACAGATTAAGAAAATCACAGTGACACTGTTCATGAGAAGAGGTCTTAAAATGGCTATGTTGAAAACTTGGTGAAAAAATTCCCAAAAATGACTATTTCAGGAGCGCACATTGCGTAGTTCCTATGCATTCTTGCAAGTTTGCGAATTTTTAATATTTGCATGCCAGATTTTCAACATTACCATTTTATTACACTTCCTTATGAGCAGTACAGCTGCCATTTTTCACATCGCACCCAAAATGTGTTTCCGCACATGAAGCGCATAATGGTGCAGTCGGTGTGCGAAAGCAATGTTTGGGACAGATTAAGAAAATCACAGTGACACTGTTCATGAGCAGAGGTCTTAAAATGGCTATGTTGAAAATTTGGTGAAAAAAGCCCGTAAAATGACTGTGTTACAAGTGAGCATTGCGCAGTTTCCATGCACCTCATAAGGTCATGAATTTGTAATATTTTCAGTCCAGATTTTCACCAGTGGCATTTTTCCATACTTCCTTATGAACAGTACAGCTGTCATTTTTCACAACATGGCCAAAATGTGTTTTCACACTTTCAGCGCAGAAATGTGTGATCACTGTGGGAAATCATTGTTCGGGACAGATAAAGAAAATCACAGTGACACTGTCCATGATTGGAGGTCCCAAAATGCCTGTATTGACAATCTGCTGTAAAAAATCCCCAAACTAATT
This sequence comes from Neoceratodus forsteri, assembly GCA_016271365.2. Classification (NCBI taxonomy): domain Eukaryota; kingdom Metazoa; phylum Chordata; order Ceratodontiformes; family Ceratodontidae; genus Neoceratodus; species Neoceratodus forsteri. The sequence continues at coordinate 939,008,109 of CM057449.1, read as the reverse complement.
ACATTACGGGTGTGCATTGCACAGTTTCTACTCACACTAGTGACTTCACCATTATTTTTAATATTTTCACTCCAGAATTTCAACATTGCCATTTTTCCCACCTCCCCATGAACAGTACAGCTGTCATTTTTCACATCCTGTTCGGAATGTGTTTTTGCACCTGTGGTGCTAAATGCCGTAGTCGCTGTGCAAAAGCAGCTTTCAGCTAACAAACTTATATTGTCACTGTTCATGAGGTGGGAGTCACAAAAAAACATGTTGAAAATTTGGAGTGAAAATACCAACGAATGCCTGAGGGGTTAGGGTTTCCGACCATAACGCCCCACCCTGTAGAGAATGACGGGCATCAGGGGATTGATTTGGGATTCTCGCCTGTAATGCTCATACCATTCCACACCCTGCAGTCAGTGAGAGGCATTGAGGTGTGCCTTGGACTCTTCTGCCCCAAAGTTCACCCCATTCTCCTATACCGCACTCATTTCACCATATTTCCTGATGGAATGGGGTGTGCATAAGGGTCAAAGACCCCAAGGCACACCGTGACACTTGTCGGTGTCTGCAGGGTAGGGTGTGGTGAAATGGCATGGCCGTTATGCTTGACGACCCAAAGGTACACCCCAATGCCTGTCAGTCTCTGCAGGGTGGTGGTGGGGTTGGCTTCAGTTCAATACTTCACTGCCATTCCTATTATGCAGCTCTGTAACTCCTACACTACCAATGCCAACAAGCAAACATTCGGCATTGACAAATGCTTGTTTGTATTTCTTTAACCACGTCAGCTCTTAACCGCTCTGGTAACCTATATGTCTTCAGTCTAATAGGGCGAGCATTACTTGTCCCTATAACATGCTCAACCCCTGTTGCTTGGCCTGGTACTGTGGTAAAAATACTGTTAAATGTCTTTAGCACATTGCACTTGGGAGAGATTGAGGAGGAGTTATTTGAGTCTGTAAAAAGACTTCCTTGTTGCTCATTGCAACACCAGAAAGGAATGTGTGATTCACATGGGAAAACTCAGGGGCCTTAATTGGCTGAACTCTCATAACACAGTTGGTTAATAGCTAAAACATCAATTACATAGGTCCTGGGTTCAAATTCCAGTGACAGTCACACTTTTCCTTTTATTTCTACAATTGGTTTAGCACATTACAAATTTCTGCAGTTTGCTCTGAGGTTGAGGAAACATTCACCTTTACAGCATCAGCATTTACAGTTTGTTCCAGCCTGTCACAAGCTACATCAATATCTTCTTTATCAGTTTCTAGAAAATTAGCTTTTGCCATTTTTTTTAGCCAATTTCTTGAAGAGGTTAGCATGGTATATCTGAGTAGGATTTTTCCTGTCAGGGGGTCTCAGTCTGTCAGTTAACAGTGCCAGTATGTCTAAGCACTCTATAAGGCCCTTGCCACTTCATTAACAGTTTATTTTCTGTTGTGGGTAACAGTAGCAAAACCTTTCCACCTGGCTCAAAAACGTTTTTTTTTACAACATGGTCATAATATACCTTCTGCTGGTTTTGGGCCTCTTCCTGATTACTGTGGGCAATTTCAACATATTTTACCAGCTTCTTTCTTAGGGTACACATATAAGAAGTTATAGATTGTTTCTGAGTGGGGTTATCTGCCCACCTTTCTTTTATCACACCCAGTGGCCCTCTTGGCTGCCTACCATACAGCATTTCAAATGGTGAAAATCCTGTTGATGCCGGTGGCACTTCTCTGTAAGCAAAAAGTAGGTAAGGCAAGTATTGGTCCCAATATTTCCCTTCCCCTTTCACAAACCTTTTTAACATGTATTTTAGGGTTTGGTTAAAACGTTCAACAAGACCGTCTGCCTGAGGGTGATAGGGGGAGGTTCTTATGGCAGTGATACATAATAGTCTGTACAGCTCCTTAAGTAATGCAGCACCAAAATTATTACCCTGATCAGTAATAATTTCTTTAAGTATGCCCACTCTGCTGAAAATTTTTGCAAGCTCTGCTGCTACTTTTGAAGCTGTGACAGTACGCATTGGAACTACTTCTGGGTATCGAGTAGCATAGTCACATACTACCAGGATAAATCTACTACCCTTTTTACTTTTGTCTAAAGGGCCAACCACATCCATTGCAATTCTCTCAAAGGGCATGTCTACCAAGGGTAGGGGTACCTTGTCTTTTTATTAGTAACTGGGGCTACTTTCTGACACTCAGCACAAGAACTGCAATAGGTAGCAACATCTTCATGAATTCCAGGCAAGTAAAATCTGTACAACAATCTAGTAAGGGTGCAATCCCTCCCTGAGTGACCAGCCACAGGACTATCATGTTCTAACTGTAACAACTCTGTTCTATACTTTTGAGGCATAACCAATTGTTCTATCTGGTCCTGTGTCTGATGTTTAACCCAAACTCTGTACAGTAACCCATTACATTTTTTTAAACATTGGTCCACCCTGTTTTGGTTTCACCCCCAGCTGCTTAAAATAACCCTGGAGAGAAACATTGCTAGCTTGTTCTGAAAGAAAATCACAATCAGTTATTAATTTAGGTTCAGCATTTCAATATGTTAACCACTTATGTCCATCAATCATTTGTTGCCACAGTTTCTTCAGGCATCATCTTTCTTTCCTGGATTTCTGGATCTTGGAGCTGTGCTCAAACAAGTCCAAATCAAAATCAATGTAAGGAAAAGAGTCCCCACCATCTGAAATTTTCTTTGCCTGAGCTCTTGTCACCACAGCTGCTGAAACATCAGGATTTACTCCCTCTTTGACTAACTCGGTAAATCCTGGAAAGTCATTCCAATAATCACAGGTACAGGTAACTTAGGTATTACCCCCACTTTTATTTGGTGTCACACCCTTAACAGTCAGAGTCACTTGGGTGGTAGGATAGTATTGAGTGTCCCTGTAGATGCAGATGACGTCAGTATCTGGTCCTTTTGCAAGTTTTCCCAGCACCTCAACATGTGCTAGGGTCTGTCTGCTTCCTGAATCAATGAGTCCCTTTACAGTCTTATCCCCCACCTTCACATCTGTTAAGTACTTGCCCCAATTTACCAAGGACAAATCTGCTCCAGTGCCACTCTTCTTATGGCAATTTCTTGCAATATGATCTGGCTTATTACAGTTATAGCAAATAACGTATTTGGGCACAGATTTGTTACCTCCACAACAGTTCTTATCAGACTTGGAGTTTAAATGGGAAAAAGAGTGTCTTACCAGTGCTTGGCTGTTACCTCACTGCTGTGGTGTCTGTCTGGCCATTTGGTTGTCTTCAGCCAAAGAAACAGCCTTTTCTCCCACTTTCTGGTCGGTGTTCCCTTACCCAATGCTGCACATCTGTAGGCAGGACATTGATGAATTGCTCCATGACAAATGTGTTGATGATCTGTGGGACTGTTTTGCCCTCTGGTTGGAGCCATTTTATCAGGAGTTCTCTGAGTCAGGTGAAGGCTTCTCGAGGATTGTCGACTGAGTTGTACATCAGAGATCGAAATCTCTGCCTGTAGGTCTCTCCTGAGATGTCATACCTTTCAGGATTTTGCTTTTCACAAGGTCATAGTTTTCTGACTGTGCAGTATCCATATTGCTGTAGGCAAGTTGAAATTTCCTTGTCAGGTAGGGTACCAGTATGATTGTTCATTGCTGCTTTGGCCATTGGCAGGCTGTGGCAACTGTTTCAAAAGTTGTCAGATATGCCTTGATATGATCCGATGGGACACAACTTTGAAACATAGAAACATAGAAACATAGAAACATAGAAGTTGACGGCAGATAAGGACCGCAAGGCCCATCCAGTCTGCCCATTTCTTTTTCTACCTTATAAATGTACCATTGGCCTTTGCTCTGTCAGTGACCTATCTATTCATTGTCATTTGTATTGCTCCCTTATGCCTATCCCATGCCTGTTTGAAGCCCTGCACTGTATTCATAGCCACCACTTCTTGTGGTAAGCCATTCCATGCATCTACCACCCTTTCTGTGAAAAATAATTTCCTCACATTCCCCCTTAATCGGCCTCCCTCTAATCTCATGCTGTGTCCTCTTCTCCTGCTATTTTTCTTATATTTAAACATGTTAGACTCTTTCACCTTGTTTATGCCCTTAAGGTGTTTGAATGCCTCGATCATATCACCTCTCTCCCTCCTTTGCTCAAGGGTATACATATTGAGCTCCATTAATCTGTCCTCATATGTCTTCTGATGCAGTCCCTGCACCATTTTGGTTGCCCTTCTCTGGACTGCCTCAATTTGGTTAATGTCCTTTTGAAGGTGTGACCTCCAATACTGTACGCAGTACTCCAGATGGGGCCTAACCAATGTCTTGTACAGAGGGATTATTACCTCCCTCTTACGACTTGTGATACCCCCACTAATACACCCCAACACCCCCCTAGCCTTACCTACTGCTTTAGAGGTCTGCTTGGATGATTTCAGGTCATCAGTGAAGATGATGCCCAAGTCTCTTTCTTCCTTTGTGACTGCTAGCAACTCCCCTCCCAGCCTATAAGTGGCTTCAGGGTTTCTCTTCCCTATGTGCATGATTTTGCACTTCTTTGCATTAAATCCCAGTTGCCACTCTTCTGACCATTCTGCTAGTTTATCCAGATCTTCTCATTCTGTCCACCCCATCTGGATCATCTACTCTGTTGCAGATCTTGGTGTCATCTGCAAACAGACAAGCCTTACCCTCTAGTCCATCTGCGAGGTCACTAATGAAGATGTTGAATAGGACTGGCCCCAGGACTGATCCCTGAGGTACCCCACTTGTGACTTGCATCTCTTCTGATTGTATACCATTTACCACCACTCTCTGTTTTCTGCCCGCCAACCAGATTGCCACCCAGTTGACCAACTTCTGACCCACCCCAAGCCTACCCAGCTTATTAATCAATCTTCTATGTGGAACAGTATTGAAAGCTTTGCTGAAGTCAAGGTAGGTGACATCAACTGCTCCCCCTTGGTCCACCACTCTGGTTACCCAGTCAAAGAAATCTATGAGATTAGTTTGACAGGGCCGTCCTTTTGTAAACCCATGCTGTCTTGGATCCTGTGCCCCTATGGATTCCAGGTGTTGCACTATCCTTTCCTTAAGGAGTGCCTCCATAATCTTGCCCACTACTGAGGTAAGACTGACGGTCTGTAGTTCCCGCCTCCTCCCTGCTACCACTCTTGTGGAGCGGGATCACATAAACCCTTCTCCAGTCTTCTGGGACCTCTCCTGTGCTCAGAGACTCACTAAACAATTCTGCTAATGGCTCTGCTAGTTCCTCCTTTAGCTCCTTAAGTACCCTGGGATGTATGCCATCAGGTCCCATTGCCTTATCCACCCTGAGCTGTTAGCTCTTGTGGGACCCTTTCTTTTGTGAAGGGAGTAGTGCTCACCTCCCTCCCCTGTGTCCATGATGCTGAGCTGTGGGCCCTGCCCTACCTTCTCTTCAGTAAATACTGAGCAAAAGTATCTATTTAGGATAGATGCCTTTACAGGTCCTCCTCCTCACTTGCTCCCTTTTCTCCATTAAGCTTAGCAATACCCCTCTGGACTTTCTCCTTTCACTAATATATCTATAGAAAGTCTTGTCACCTCTTTTACTGTTCGTGCTAGTGTTTCCTCAGTTTGGGACTTTGCCTGCCTTACTGCCTTACCTGCTTCCCTTAGGGCAGTTTGGTATGCCTCCCTATCTTCATCCCGCTGTGTTCCCTTATATTTCCTGAAGGCCAGCCTTTTGGCTCTGACCTTTTCTGCTACTGTATTTGAGAACCAAAGTGGTTTCCTTCTTCTTTTGCACTTCGTAAGTTAAATGGCTTTTAAGTTGCTTGTGTTTTGTTGCTCGTCTGGATCTGTGCCAGATCCTCTGCCTTTGGTAGCTTGCAAGGCATCTAGCCATCGCTGCTCTTGTTTTTGCATCTCTTCTCTCATCTGCTGCTTCTCTTCTTTCCTCTGCTTCTCCATCTCTTTTTGTTGTAAAGCCCACCATTTGAAAAAGTCAATCAGGCTTTCAGGTTCTGTCACTGCCTGTTCTTTTTGCATAACTTGTGCTGGCTGTACAATCTCAGCTTGGACTTCTGTCACTGCTAGTTTGACTGCCATTCTTCTGGTAACTACTCCTGGACTTGCTGCTGCAGAATCCTTACCTTTCTCTGTGCTTCCCTAGTACTAGGTTGAGTACCCACACACAAAACTCCTGGCTTAGAGTATGGACAGCATAAATCCTGCTTAGGCTGACACCATCTATTGTCAAAGCACAGGTCAGGAAGCATAGGAAAAAGCAGGAGTAGTTGTAGAATTCACAAAAAGTATTTATTAGTACTAGCAGTAACATAAAAAACAAATAAAATTGTTCAGAATAACTATTTACAAAGACAGAATAAACAGAGAAGATCCATCTGTGTTTTCCTTCAATCTCTGTGTCTCTTACAAGAAATTGCAGCTTTGTTTTGAGTCCTTGCAACCCCCAACAAGAATCCTGTTTTTTTTTTCTAAAATTATATTGTATATTTCAGGCAGGTGCAGCCAGAACACAATATCCCAGAACTGAGGTCCTTTTTCCACAGCTTCTGCAAAAGGCTTAAAAACTGCATTTCAGGTTAACCCATTGAGTTCCCAATATCTTTTTGCAATCACCACTAACTATAATTATATAGATTTCAACAGTAACACTATATCCTGTCTGAACAAAGGGATCCCAATATCAGTTACATTTCCACATAACAATTTGCATACATTTTCATACCAGCAGATATGCAAGGGAGGAAAAGACAGAAACAGCAAATGAGGGTTGAGAGACAGTGAGAGACAAAGAACTGTGAGACTGTCAGGGTGATCAGATCCTAGGTCTCATGAGAAAATTTGGTTGCACAACCAGACAGACAAGAGACAGGAAAGGAAAGAACAGAACAGATCCCTGCATTCAAACTCTCCATAACAACTGGGACAGGGTCATATTCAACCCTGTTACACTGACCACAGAAGATTACATAGAAACATAGAAACATAAAAGTTGATGGCAGATAAGGACCGCAAGGCCCATCCAGTCTGCCCATTTCTTTTTCTACCTTATAAATGTGCCAACGGCCTTTACTCTGTCAGTGGCCTATCTATTCATACTCATCTGTATTGCTCCCTTATGCCTATTCTATGCCTGTTTGAAGCCCTGAACTGTATTCATATCCACCACTTCCTGAAGTAGGCCATTCCATGCATCCACCACCCTTTCTGTGCAAAAGAACTTCCTCGCATTACCCCTTAATCAGCCTCCCTCTAATCTCATGCTGTGTCCTCTTGTCCTGCTATTTTTCTTATATTGAAACGTTAGACTCTTTCACCTTGTTAATGCCTTTAAGGTGTTTGAATGTTTCGATCATATCACCTCTCTCCGTCCTTTGCTCTAGAGTATGCATATTGAGTTCCGTTAATCTGTCCTCATATGTTTTCTGATGCAGTCCCTGCACCATTTTGGTTGCTCTTCTCTGGACTGCCTCAATTTGGTTAATGTCCTTGTGAAGGTGTGGCCTCTAGTACTGCACGCAGTATTCCAGATGGGGCATATCCAGTGTCTTGTAAAGAAGGATTATTACCTCCCTCTTCCAACTTGTGATACCTCTACTAATACACACTAACATCCCCCTAGCCTTACCTACTGCTTTAGTGGTCTGCTTGGATGATTTCAGGTCATTGGTGATGATGATGATGCCCAAGTCTCTTTCTTCCCTTGTGACTGTCAGCAATTCCCCTCCCAGCCTATAGGTGGCTTCAGGGTTTCTCTTCCCTATGTGCATGATCTTGCACTTCTTTGCATTAAACCCCAGTTGCCACTCTTCTGACCATTTTGCTAGTTTATCCAGATCTCTTCTCAATCTGCCCACCCCATCTGGATCATCTACTCTGTTGCACATCTTGGTGTCATCTGCAAACAGACAAACCTTACCCTTCAGTCCATCTGCAATGTCACTGATGAAGATATTGAAGAGGACTGGACCCAGGACTGATCCCTGAGGTACCCCACTTGTGACTTGCATCTCTTCTGATTGTATACCATTTACCACCACTCTCTGTTTTCTGCCCGCCAACCAGATTGCCACCCAGTTGACCAACTTCTGACCCACCCCAAGCCTACCCAGCTTATTAATCAATCTTCTATGTGGAACAGTATTGAAAGCTTTGCTGAAGTCAAGGTAGGCAACATCAAATGCTCCCCCTTGGTCCACCACTCTGGTTATCCAGTCAAAGAAATCTATGACATTAGTTTGACAGGACCTTCCTTTTGTAAACCCATGCTGTCTTGGATCCTGTGCTCCTATGGATTCCAGGTGTTGCAATATCCTTTCCTAAAGGAGTGCCTCCATAATCTTGCCCACTACTGAGGTAAGACTGACTGGTCTGTAGTTCCTGCCTCCTCCCTGCTACTACTCTTGTGGAGCAGGATCACATAAGCCCTTCTCCAGTCTTCTGGGGCCTCTTCTGTGCTCAGAGACTCACTAAACAGTTCTGATAATGGCTCTACTAGTTCCACCCTTAGCTTCTTTAGTGCCCTGGGATGTATGCCATCAGGTCCCATTGGCTTGTCCACCCTGAGCTTATCGAGCTCTTGTAGGACCCTTTCTTTTGTGAAGGGACTAGTGCTCACCTCCCTCCCCCCTGTGTCGATGGTGCTGAGCTGTGGGCCATGCCCTACCTTCTCTTCAGTAAATACTGAGCAGATGTATCTATTTAGGATAGATGTTTTTACATGGTCCTCCTACTCATACGCCCCTTATCTCCTTTGATCTTAGCAATACCCCCTTTGGACTTTCTCCTTTCACTAATGTATCTATAGAAAGTCTTGTCGCCTTCTTTATGGTTTGTTCTAGTGTTTCCTCAGTTTGGGCCTTTGTCTTCCTTACTGTCTTCCCTGCTTCCCTTAGGGAAGTTTGGTGTGCCTCCCTATCTTCATACCACTGTGTTGCCCTATATTTCCTGAAGGCCAGCCTTTTGGCTCTGACCTTTTCTGCTACTGTTTTTGAGAACCAAAGTGATTTCCTTCTTCTTTGCACTTCCTTTTCTCTCTAACACAATGGGATGTTGCTTCAAGTATTGCATCCTTTATGCTTGCCCACTTTGCCTATACCCCCTCACCTGTATTTCTTTTTGCCAGGGCTAGCTTAATTCTGTTGGCCATCTTATCAAAGTCAGCTCCTCTGAAGTCCCATAGTTTTGCCTCAGAATGGGATGATTTAGTTGTAGTGGCCAAATTGAACCATACCATGTGATGGTCACTGGCTCCCAGGTGACCTTCTACATGGAGATATATGATCCTTTCCTGTTAGCCAACACTAGATCTAGGATATCCCTGTCTCTTGTGGGTTGTTGTCAGTTGTTTGAGGCCCTCCCACTGTAGGGAATCCACCATGTGTCTAGTTCTGGCAGATGTTCCTTCTGGTATTGACCAATCAGTATCTGGCATGTTGAAGTCTCCCATTATCAGAACCTCCCCTTTAGTTGTCATATTTTGTATATCTTCTAACAGTAATGTGTCTATGTCCTCCCCCTGGTCTGGTGGCCTGTAGACAACCCCAGTTCTTATGGCTGTCCCATTTCCTGTTTCCGGGGTGACCCACAGTTCTTCTGGCCACTTATGAGTGTTCTGAATTTCTGTAGCTTTGATATTTTCATTGACATACAGGGCCTCTCCACTCCCCCTGTTTGCAACTCTGTCTTTTCTGAAAAGTACACAGCCAGGTAGTGAAGTCTCCCAAGTGTGGTTACTGGTTATCCACATCTCGTTAATTGCTACTATGTCCAGTTTAGCCTCTGTCATTATTGTCTGCAGGTCTGGGATCTTGTTTCCCAGACTGCAAGCATTAATAGTACATGATTTTCCATTGGCCAGATTTCAGTGTGTTAGTTGTTGGGTGAGGTCTGGCATTTCCTGTGCATCATATGGGGAGCTGGACCTTTTTCCTTACCTGGTGATACAAATGAACTGCAAACATGCTAAACTCCTGTTTAACCACTAGTGGAACTGTTTTTGAAAATGTCTTCAGTGAGCACAGTGTGGTTGTTTTTTGGCAAAAGTATGGCAAAGTTGTGTAGTAAGCACTCATTTGTATATAAATAACTATTCACTCACTTCAGAGAACAATAATTCCTATTCCATCTGGCTGCTGTAAATTGACAGGACTTCTACTTAGCCTCTTCAGTACATATTACAACATAAATTGTTACATGAGTAGTAAATGTTACAAATCTTCATGTCTCCCCCCCTCACCCTGTTAAACACAGAACAAAATAAGCTCCCACTAGTTTACGTGTGAAATAAAACAAGCACTTAAGGACAAAGACTTGGATTAAGCCAAAAGTAGAGTACTAAACTGACACAGGATTGTATAATTTTACTTCAGAAGAAGAACCATTATACTAAATTAATTTGATCAGCTAAAAGAACGTTTTATCTGAACCTGCTGAAAGAAAACAGAAATAATTTATCTAAATGTTGGAAGGCTATAAACACTCTAGAATAAGGAACAACTCCTTCAGTTTCACCCAAGCAGATTCAAATTGTCAATACATCAATTACATACAAGCAATTGATTGTGGAGAAATTAAACTCATACTCTGCCTATGCAGGCATGGCTTTCAAAATGTTCCCTGTAGCCAATATTTCTTCACCTATCATGCATCTGTATAACTTGTCACCAGACAGTTCTATCTTCTGTCTTATATTTATTTTGTCTGTCTGGCTCTAACAATGTCAAATAATACTAGTTGGAGTACTTACATGAACACTGGAATGACAAACTCAATCAAGTGAAAGTAGGATTGCTCCATATTAATAACAAAGTGGGAGTATATTCTCTAGAACCCACCATAAAAGCTGGAAAAAGGAAATGAAAGGAATGCAATAGCTTATAGTGTATAATGCACAGATATGGAGAATATAGAGCAAGGAGAACAAAGAGTTACAGTTTAAGTCCTGTTATAAGGAACCATTAAGGACCCCAATATTTTATTTATTTTTATTTAGTTTTATTAACCAGGTAGGTACATTAGCCATGAAATGACTATTTTCTGGCACGACCCGGGAGTACAACAATCAAGGACAGGTACATAGCATGAATACAATGAAATTAAAATAGCATAGGACAAAACAGTTAGTAGTAATGAATACATGCAGCCAGGACAATAACAATCAGTGTAATTCACACAGACTTTTTAGGCAGAGAAAATCTACACAGTCTAGGAAGAGATATCACAACATAGCAGCAAAGAAATATTGTTCAAATTAGTCACAACAATGAAGATTCAAATAGGCAGCGAAACAATGCAAGGGCAAATTACTGACTGGGCAGGATACATTATCACGGCCTCTGAAACAAGACTCAGGTGTTGGGGAGAGAGTTCCAAAGCTTAGGAGCAGAGTGATTGAAGGCAACAGAGCCTTTTGATGTTTTACATCTAGGTACATTCAGCAGGGATTTATCTACCGATCACAGTCTATAGGAGGAGGTCTGACGTACCAGCAATGTTGCGAGCACTGAAGTGGTCTGGTTTCTGAGTATAGAGTCAATCAGGGAGCCAAGAGAGTATTGACAGCAAGCTGAGGGTGATAACCAGCCCAGGTCCCTGTACAGTTGGCAGTGGTGCTTAAGCCGTGGTGAAGAGGATGCGTATCGACAGATATTATTATAAGTGACGTCCCACTTATGAAGGATGGTTTTGTGTGTGGCAGCAAAGGTTGGCATGCCATAGGTGAGGGCAGGGAGTAATATGCCTCTGGCAATAGCAAGTTTAGCACAGGGAGTCAACATGAAACTGGACTTGTAAGCAACCCCCAGTTTAGTATTCACTGCCTTGCAGGCAGATTGTATATGCAGGCTGAAGTCCAGGGATTGGTTCAGAAGAATTCCCAGATACTTAAAAGATGTAACACATTCTATTTGTGTGCCACTGCAGTCTTGCACCACTAGGGGAGTTTGACATGTCCTAAGTTTAGGGGCAGATCCAAGTAACATTGCTTGGGTTTTCTTAGCATTTCTTAGTATTTCTTAGCATTAAGTACAAGCTTATATGCAGAAAGCCAATTTTGGACATTGGTGAAATCTGAAGAAAGGATGCATTACGCTGGTGACCTTATCAGAGCTTGAATAGAGTACAAGATCATCTGCATAGCGAAAAGAAAAACCTCATGTATGTTATTGATAAAAGTGAGAAAGAAGTGGTCCCAGAATAGAGCCCTGGGGAACTTCTAATATTGATGGTAGCACCATCAAATAAAGAGGAGTTAATTTCACAATTTGAGTTCTGTTTGATAGATAGCTTCCATACCAGGCGACAACTGGGAGTGAAAAGCTCAGATTGCAAAGAGTGGAGACAAGCAGGGGGTGATCAACAAGATCAGAGGCCTTTGTAAGGTCTATGAAAACTGCCCCTGTCAGCTGACCAGCGTCCATACTGGTAAGCATATCGGTAGTGAATTTGAGAAGCGCTGTAGAGGTACTGTGACCTTTATGGAAACCATGCTGTGTGTCAGAGAGAAGGCTGTACTTTGTGAGGTAGTCAATGGTTTGATTTGCAACAAGTTTTTCCAGAATTTTACTTAGGACTGATAGGATGGCTATAGGCCTGTAGTTAGTAATCTCCTTGGTATCACCTTTTTAAGGACCGATCAGCTACCACTAATCTTCCAGAGATCAGGAACTTGGCTATTAGAAAGAGACAAGGTGAAAATCCTAGCCAGAGGGGAGGCTATGTATGGTGCTGTTAGTTTCAGGGCGAGGCTCAAGTGTAACTGATCCAGAGCTAGTGTTGTCAGACACAGTCTGTAATAGTTTTAAGACCTCAGTCCTTGAAATTGCCTTAAAAGCAGAATGGGGATTTCTAGACATTTGTTGGGAAGGATAGCTGAGGGTAGAGGACTGTGCTGATGTTGCAAGCAGAGAGGCTGTCTGAGGAGATGAGAAGACAGAGGTATACTGAGACAGGTCTCAGAACATTTGATTGAAGGAATTAGCAATGGTGCTGGAGTCATTGCAATGCACTCCATTTAATACCATGTCACTGGTGCTAGTTGACTAGGATGCACTGAGAAAGGTCTTGACATGGGCCCAGAATTTCCTAGGGTCCCCAGCAGAGCCTAGCAGAAATTCTATACAATAGGCACTCTTAGCTGTTCTGACCTGTTTTTTAAAGAAGTTACATAGGGTTCTGTAGGTAGCATAGTCAGATTGTAGCCCCGAGACTTTGTACTTTTTCCAGCATTTTTCCCTGGAGCATAAATTTTTCAGCAAGTATTTGTGAAGCCATCTTGTTTGTTTACCCCTCACCCTCCATGTCACCTTGGGGGCATGCTTGTTCTGGATGGCGAGGAATTCATTAAGGAAGATACTTAGTGCAGACTCAACATTATGGGAAAGGTACATACCAGACCAGTTTATCCTCAAGACATCATGACAAAGACTCAATATCCAGGTTGGTGAAATTTGTAAAGGTGACATAGTGCAATGGAGGGGATGGAGCAGCCTCAGTACTCCAGATACAGAAGACAGGGGAATGATCAGTAAACAAATCTGCCAAGATGCCTGCTTGTGTACATGATCCAGACAGTTTACCAGTACCCAGTCAATAAGGAAGAGGATTTTAGTGAAGGAGTAGCTCTGGTATTCTCCGTTAACAGCTGGTAGAGGTTATCATTTTATACCAGAGAGCAGCATGCTATGGGCAGTCCCTAGCCAATTTTGGTTAAGGTCACCCAATATAATGACCTCATTATGTTTGGAGTGCAAAGAGGTCTGATCAAGTAAGTCCTGCAGATCTACAGTGCCCCCATTTGGGGGATTGTGGGTACAGACAATGTGGAATTTTTTGGCTCCCAGGGTGAGAGTAGCATGAAGGGACTCACAGGTGGAGGATGTTGAGAACAGGGTGTCCGTGATGTTTAGATGATCTTTATAGAACATGGCAACCCCTCCACCACACTTTGAGGATAGCCTATCCCTACAGATAAGGGAGTAGTTTGTCAGGGAGCTTACAGAGTCAGGGATAGTTAGCTTTAGCCATGTTTCAGACAAACAGAGTACATCAGGCTTGTAGACACCCACCCAAGCCTCAAGATCACTGAAATTTTGGGAGAGACTTCTGATGTTCATATGGGCAATGAAAAACCCTCTGCTAGAAATTGTGGATATGTCAGCTGGGGAGAAGAGGGCATGTGTACCTGGGTTCATTTCAACATCTCCTGCAAGAAGGATAGCTAAAATGATGAGGAACCATAATTTTCAATAAGCAAACAGTAAAGGAACTGCGTGACTTCAGCAGGCATTTTGTAAGTGCGGTCACCGCATAAAAGGTACAGCCCTTAGAGAATAGGAGATGCTTAAAAGCAAGCATAGGTTGAGATGCAGTAATTAGATTAGAGAAACTGAAATCAGCATGTAGGGCATTCAAAGAACTCGAAGGATAGGATCCTGTGAAAGTTACAACAACCCAGTTAAGGCAAAGTAGGAGAAGTAATAGGAGCAATATTTTGGACAGAGTTCCAGAGATTACCAGTTAGGAATTTATGTCTGCCAGCATGAGTGCCTATTTGGTTAAATCTGAGGCAGGATAGAAATTAACTAGGACATGTATAGAGGAAAGGGATATTAATCTGGACTGATTCTAAAACACCTTTTCATTGGCTGAAGATTGTCAAGTCAGAACTGGCAAAGCTTGATCATCAACATCTATGAGTAGATTATTTGAAAGGAATACAAATTAGCCTAAACTATGTTCTGGTAATTAAAAGGACAGGAAATTAGCTCCAATTGGTAGCTGTTTATAATGGTATTATTTTTGGAAATTATATTCTTGCCCCTATATTATCCATACCTGTCCTAAAATGATTTAAGAAAATCAGATTAGCAAGAGATAAAGCAGGGCTAAACCTAAAAAACTAATCTGTGACTGGAAGCACAACAGAAAAGCTTGAAATAAATATATTAGTGAAATGAAATTAGCAGAGCAAAAATATTACAGACAAAAATTTGATGGCAGCATCAAATACAACCCAGAAGATTTCTGGAAAACTATGCCAAGTCTGTTTACATTTAAAGACAATGGGACAACAAGTAATTTCTTTGTTGATGAACAAATTATACGCTTGGACAAAAACAGTATTAAAAAATGAATAATTGCTTTGTAAAGATGGGACCTGAGGCCCTGGGCAAGAAAATATCTAAGACATTACCAAGTGACAGAGGTAGTAAGCAATATCTTCCTTCAATATGCAAAACCCAACCTTCACCTCAACCACAATATGAATTCTCTAACATCCTAGTAGCATGTCTCATAAGAATTATTGAAAACTGATACTTCCACAGCAATAGAATTAGACAATATCACCTCAAGGCCATAAAAATACACCCAACAGAATTCACCCCATTCTGCTCCATATCTCTGCCTCTGCTATAGTGGTCCCCTAACTCACATACTAATCCTCTCTCTGTCCACTGCCACTATCCCCAAAGCCTGAAAATCAGCCAAAATCATCCTTTGCACAAGGGTGAGACCCCACCTCACTGGGAAATTACAGGCCTAACTCGCCTCCTCCTCCCTTGCCAAAATCCAGGAATCCCTAATACTGGCCAAACTGTCTGACTTTCTCTCCTCCAACAACTCATTCTCACCTGTACAGTCAGGATTCAGAAAACATTCTGCCATCACCTCCCTCCTACGTGTAACTGATGCCATCCTCTCTGCCATGGACAATGGCCACACCACTGCTGCCATTTTTATAGACATGGCTAAAGCTTTCGACTCTGTCTCCCACCCGCAACTACTCCACAAACTTAAGTCCTTTAGCCTAGCCCACCCCACCATCGCCTGGTTTCACTCGTACCTCCATGACAGACAACAATCTGTTCAAATAGGTGACACTCTTTCTTCCTCTCTCTCCCTATCCTATCTGGAGTCCCCCAAGGCTCAGTACTCAGCCCCATCCTCTTTGCCCTCTTCATAAACAACCTTCCATCCACCTGCCTCTCCTCCAATGTGCATCTATATGCAGATGACACTATAATCTATGCCTCAGGCCCCTCCTTTGACAGTATCTTCCCCACCCTCCAAAGCAACTTCAACAGAGTCCAGCCTGGCTCCTGGAGAACCTGCTTACCCTCAGTGATAAAAAACTGTCACCATGGTCTTTGATTCAGGCAGAAGCTTGCCACCCTTCCAGCCCCCAGCAATTACCACCCTGGCTGGCTCACCCCTGAGCTTGTCCCTGCTTTCAAGTACCTAGGAGTGGCTGGACAGCCACTCAGCTACTCCTTGCATGTGGCTGCCATCTGCACTAAACTCGACCCACACTCACCATCGCTCATCGGCACAGGGCTAGCTTACCCATCCCACCCATTGTGAGCTATACGCAAAACTATCTTGCCCGTTATTGACTATGCCGACATAATCTATGGTACCACCCCAACAATCTTTCTCTCTCTCTCTCCAGACTAGACACCCTCCTCAACTCTTTTTGCCACTTTGCCACTGCCTCCCCCCCACTTACACACCACTGCCAACTCTACATTAATCTCTCTACAGCCCCGCTCGCCCACACAAGAACCATCCGCAGCTCCTCCTTCATAGCAAAATACTGGCTTGACTCACTACCTCTCTACATCTCCTCCCACCTTTCCCCTACCACCTCCCTAAATTACCCCCTTTGCCACAGAGACCCACGCACCTTCCACCTGCCCCGCCCTCAGACTCTTTCCGACCAAGCTGCCTTCTCATACCAACTCCCTTCTAGAATAACCTTCCCCCAACCTTCATCTGGCCTCTTCCCACTCTACCTTGATGCAACCTCAGGCTCCCCCACCCCAGTCTTCCCAAAATGCTTTAATGGCTGTGGCACCCAGCTGAAACCCTCACACTCTCTACCAACATACCCTAGTCTGGGACTATACCTCATTTCTTTTACTTACTACGATGTTAACTCATATTCTATTGCAAAGTATTAAGTTCTCTGTATAACTATCTGTGTATACTGTGTATACTCCCCACCTTTGTACTCGCTTCTTCACTGTACACTTGCACGGTCACACCTGAAATGAGCCTCGGCTCAGTGTGCCTTTCCCGTCATCAAATTTTAAATAAATGAATAAAAGAAAATACACAGTCCCCAGGATAGCATAACCTTTAGCACAAATTTTGACATATCTCTCATGATGATAGAATTTCTCAAAGAGTGGACATGCACTAGTCATACTGATTTTCGAATGTGGTTCAAAACTGAAACTAGAAAATTATCAACCTAGATCACTGCTCCTGTGGGTATCTATAATATTTGAAAGACTGGTTAGTAATCAACTGAAAACATACCTGGAAACCCACAAGAAGTTAAATAGCTATCAATCAGGATTCTGACCTAGCCATAGCACTACACCTGCATTGATTAATGTAGTCAGTGATGTCCAGCTCAACCTGGACAGAAGACTATCAGTTGGGGACATTTTTGTTGACTTGTCCAAAGTATCTGACATTATTGACTATGATGACCTTCTATCCAGCTTGACTTCAATATGACTGAATGAGAATGGTTGCAAATGGTTGAGGTCCTATCTGAAAGGACAAAAAACAACGGTAGTATTAGGGGAACATAAATAAAACTTTGCATCAGTAACAACCAGAGTGCCACACTGTTCAATGCTTGACCACTTTTGTTCTGTATTTATATGAATAAAGTCTGTTTTGATGATCCATCAATTAAATACCATCTTTATGCAGATGACACTATCATCTATACAGAAGGTAGTACAGTCGAATATATACAGAAGACACTCCAGAGTGCTTTTGAACAGCTGCAGTATTCTCTTAAGGAGCAGAAGCTAGTGCTCAATGCTAAAATAACAGAGACAGTATTTCTTAGCAGCAGTAAAAAAACTGCCAATGATATACTCCCAGAGAAAGGCAACGTTTGAAGCAGCAGCCATCAAAAATGCCTCACAAAGAGATGGCCCAGTACAGAGGGGAAATTTGCCAGGGATGAGGCAGCTAAGAAGTCTGCTGAGGAAAGCACAACTTCAGTTTCAGTTCCCCATAGCAGTGAAAGCACACCCACGTATGTCTGCATCAGTGTCTTCAGTGGCTCTGGTGGTGCGGCAGGTACCAGCAAAGGAGTTGTTTGAAATACTGGTATACCAGTGTCTCCATTTTTTAATGCCAGAACTGTTGCATCCATGCTGGTGGGGGATGATGATGATAGTGAGAAGAAGGGAAGCACTGACACCAGCACAGGAACAGTGGTCCAGGAGGAGGGTGGTAAGTTTGTCGGTGTGACTGTCCCTGTTCCTGCAGGAATTGGGGATGAAAGTGTTCAACCAGAGTCTCATAATCCTGGAGATAGGGATAGTCAGCTCCCTGAGATGGTTGTAGAGAAAGAAAAAGGTGCCGTGCAAGAAGACAGTGATGGGGGAGGAGGAGGAGGAGGACAAGGATATCATCGCCATCGGTGGTGATGATGATGACTGGGATGATCCCACATAGAAGCCTGAGTTTAAAAAGGTCAAGGATGGTGTAGGCCATTTACATGCACAGCCCATGGGTCAGGTTGTCACCATGCCTATTGGCAAACCTCTACAGCCAAGTCACCTCCCTCCCAAAAGTAGTCTTATGGAAGTGATGAAAGCAGTCCAAAAAGCACAAACTTCCACACCTATTTCTGAACAATCCCAGTCCTAGAAGCATGTGAAGTCTAGAGGTCAAAGGTCTCTAGTTTGGGACTTTATATGCTTGATCCTGCTGATGAGACCACAGTGATATGCCAACTGTGACAAGCACGTGTTAGTCGGTGGGGGAGGAAGTCATAGGCACCAGTGGCCAACACACCCATCTGAAAAACAAGCACCTGCTGAGATGGCAGCAACACCAGAAGGATTCCACAGCTGTTGGTGGCATCTCCTCGGCAAGTTAAATGTAGTACAGCATGAGCAGAAGGAGGTTGGGCTGAGTGGGTTGGTGGAGGAGGAGGGTGAGCAATACTTTGCTCTCTCGAGTAGTGGGCATTGCAGTGCAGGCACCAGTCCCAGTCCCTTGAGTCAGAAAAGTACACTACACCCCACAATCAACCAAAATAACTGGTTTGATGTAGTCTGCACTGCCCAAAGAGTCAAGTGTTACAGCTTAAAAAACAACATTGGTGCCACAAGGACAGTGTTCTGATCAAACAGCCCCAAAGATGCAGCCCACTCTGAAGACCATCCTTGAGCAGCACACAAAGTACCCCCCAATCATGCTGCTGCACGAGAGTTACATGCTGCCACTGCTGAAATGCTGCCCATTGATCTGTTGCCATTCTCATTCATGGAGAATGCTGGGTTCCGCAGGTTGATGGCCCATGCCTGTCGCAAATGGCAGGTTCCATCACAAACCTATTTCTCTAAGCGTGCCATGCCAGAACTGAACAGTAGAGTTGCTGATTCCATAAGACATGCAATGAATCATAGTGCATCAGAATATATCCATCTTAGCATGGATATGTAGACCAGTGGACAAACAGCTGCAAGCTCATATCTATGCATAATGGAACACTGGGCACAGGTACCTGAGGTGGTAGTTGATTTTGGGCCTGGCAAAACCCACCTGAAGCAAAATCATGGTTGGTAGCAACACCCCTGGAATTTGGCAGCATGCAACACTAAGTATGGGAAATGTTATTGGTTCTCACACAGGTGAGACAATGCTTAATGTTCTGCTGGAAGAAATTGATGAGTAGCTAAACACACAATCACTTACAGTAGGATTCATTGCAAGTGATAATGGCTCCAATGTAGTGAAGTGCATTAGCGATGGTGTTTTTTTCAGGGTGCCCTGCCTGGCACACTGCCTTAATCTTGTGCAGCAGTTTCTCAACCATGCGGACACTAAGGAAACAGTGACAGTCACCTGTCACATCTGTGTATACTTTGCCCATTCTGCAAAGGCCTGTGACCATCTGCATGAGCTGCAGTGCATTAACCATCTTCCTCAGTACTGTATGAAGCTCGATGTTGTGACCAGGTGGAACTCCACACTGTACATGCTTGACTGCTGTATGAACAGCATAAAGCTGTTTCAATACCTGCTGGTGCTCCCGTGACAGTGCTGGAGTGTCCATCACTCTAACGACAGAGCAGTGGTGTCAAATGGATGGCCTAATACACATTCTTGATCCATTCGAGCATGCTACACAGGCAGTGAGTGGGGACAATGCTTGCATAAGTCAATCCATATCCCTCTTTCGTGTGCTGAAGCAGACACTGGTCAATGTGCGACACCAGATGGAGACAAGTGGGAATCATAGCAGTTGTGATCTAATGGATCACATGCTCCATATGCTGGACAAGAATACCCATATATCCGGCATTGTATAGTCGGCTGACTTTGCAGTCACTACCATGCTTGATCCATGCTACAAATGCTGCCTTCTATAATTGAAGGAGGTCACCAACGAGTGCAAAGTTGACAAAGAACCTCATTAGAAGGGTACCTGCTTCACACATGAAAAGGCATGCACTGTGGTGAAAACAGGTGTTGCTACCACCACCAGTGGCTCTCAGGCAACCCAATCATAGAAAATGGACAAGAAATAGGAGAAAATGGCAAGCAATCCCATTTGGGATGTTATCTTTCAGGTGGGAATGGAAGTGAAAGAAAAGGATGGAAAGTCAGATGAGGCAGCTGGACTCAGGGCAGCAGAACGAATGGTGGAGGCCTACTGTACATGGTGAATACAAAGCACTTTTGCCATTACTGACAAACCATTGCTGTACGGAGCAGCAAAGTGACTGACTGGCCAGCACTAACATCGGTTGTTGTGAAATACCTGAGCTGCCCACCATCCAGTGTTAGTGTGGAATGAGTGTTTAGTGTGGATGAGGCCATTGTGAGTGACCGTAGGACCAATTTGTCACCCAAGAATGTGTCCATACTAACATTCATCAAAATGAATGAAATGCACATTCTGCATAACACAGTGATATCAATGGTGTTGTCACATGAACTGTGTCTCAGTGATGAGGATGCTGACAATCCCTCTACTAAGGCATCCACCAGTAGTGAGGTGGATGGAGCAGCAATGCTGACAGAATTTCCAGCTGGTGACAACTCCAGTCTTGAAGACAGTGAGGGCTGCTTCTTGGAGGATAAGGAAATGGAACAAGGCTGACGTTACTCAAAGTCCCTTCCCCCCAACCCCAAACAATTTCAGCTCAGTATAGTATTATATAAATTATTTTTATCTATGTATCATTGGATTTGGTTTGCTATGGTAAAGTCACCTGCGGCAGTGCTGCACTGTTAATCAGTATCATTTGAGTACCATTTGCTCTAAACTGTTGTTTGGTCCACACCTTATCTAAAGCAGCAGGCAGCAGCAAATTACCACAACCCATAAACATTTTGCATGATAACAGTTATAATGTATTTCTGCCAAACATAACAAGATATACATTTTACTTTTCATTTCGACTAGCCCCATCTTAAAGCAAGATATGTTGTCTGTGCGTCTTTAGACGTGCCCATGCTGGCACATGCCACACCCAGCCCACCCTGCCTGCCACCACCTCCTGACACACCCATGCATTCCATAAGAAAAATAAATATTTTTTCCAGTTTCTATCCATGATATGTTGAAGAACCTCCTAGTACAAGTACAGTACGTATGAATGTAACATGCTCATTCAACCATTAATACCACTTGAACAGATTTTTCAAAATGGTGAATGGCTGCCATCTTTAAAGATGTGAGTCATTAAAGTGTTTTATTGACATTTTAATCTGCCTTTTTCCTAAACTTTTAATAGAACAGGTCTTACTGATTATTTACTAACCAATTTTTTCCATTTTTGCAGACATCACATTGTTACAGCTATAGTTACTGATGCTCTGTGTGAGACTGCCCTGTAATTTTGCTGAAGCCAGCCACTATTTCCTCACCCCTTTCTACAGCATCATACAAGGGTGGTCAGTGTGAGTGTCACTGTCAGGCTGTCAAGATCTAACCAGGAAAAGAAAAGCGTAGTCTTCCACTGTGCATTTCATTACACCTACTGCAAAGTGCTGCTGAAGGAATCCCGACTTTATATCGTCTGCCGTTTCCGGTTTAGAAGGATTTCACTGAGCATCTGCTAAATCCATCCTCACTGTGCAGTATTTCCATTTTTGTCCCTTGATGTTAGCTGCCGGTTTTTAATTTTTTTTTCTGGGTACAGGGTTAGACACTTTTAATTGTTGGTTGCACTTCTCGATCAAAGCACTGTGATATGTTGGGGCTGCCTAATTCTGTAGTGTGGTGAGGCACTGTCCATTTCAACAGTTTGACACCTGCAGCCCACCCCCCCACACACACACACACACATTGCACTGATCCCTTTATTCTACCTGTTTGTGTGCAAAGGTGATAAGGATCTAATGTGAGCTCCCTCATATATTACCTAGGTGAAGAGTGGTGCCATACGTTCTGCTCATACACCAAATTCTTATGCATTTTGTTTTCAGTTGTTTCAGCAGTTCCCAGGTAATTCATGAATCTGTGTATTTCTGGTGTGAAGCAATAACATAGTTAGAGACACCTTTAGGTGTGCTGCAGTCCCCTGGGGCACTGAACATCTCACACCTGACCTTGTGTACAGTTCAAAACAACACTGATTGCCATTACTCTGACAATATGGTCAATGTATTTGTTGCTGGGGGATGTGGCAATACTCCAAGTGGGAAAGTGGCTGTACTGGAGTTTCCCAAACAAGAGAAACCTCCAGTGAGATTTCAGAAATGGGTTGATTTTGTTCTATTAGATCGTCAGTGGAAGTGGCAATCAGCTTTATCTCCTCACATATGCTTGCAGCATTTCTCTGATGATAAGTATCATAATTTAATGCAGTTTTGCATGGGGTATGCTAAGTTTCTTAAATTGAAAAGGACCGTAATCCCAAATATACGTCCCCAAAGAAGTACTGCTGACATATCTGCACCATCCTCAATCAAGTGTGTACTACCAGACGTTGACAGTTATAAGAGTCCTAAGCTTACTTATCAGACTGATCACTTTTACAGTCAGGTAAGTTTGGTGCTTGACACTCTACTTATAGGTTATGGCTGGATTGGTGTGTTCTGTCTGACTTTTATGCTGTCACAAGACTTATCACAGCACTACTGAGCTGTAAAAAGCTAGTATGCTTCCTGTGTCTGCAATCCTGCAGCAGTGGTGTCCTTGGGTAATGAATGGC
Organism: Neoceratodus forsteri; assembly: GCA_016271365.2. Classification (NCBI taxonomy): domain Eukaryota; kingdom Metazoa; phylum Chordata; order Ceratodontiformes; family Ceratodontidae; genus Neoceratodus; species Neoceratodus forsteri. Next base: position 938,984,913 of record CM057449.1, on the reverse strand, counting down.
AATTCTAGTTGTGGAATGACACAAAATATGTGTCTGTAGGACACAATTTTGTATATGATGACTAGAACACTTCTCAGCTGCCCGGACCGCCTGACACAGATCAACAATCCATTTCCATACAGCCTGATGGTGATAGGGAATAGTGCCTGACTGTGTACATGTTGGGGTGGGGGCGTCTTGATAATAATCCATTTTAGCTGACTGGGTTGGTGCCCAAACAACTCTTTGTTCTATGCCAGCACACCTGGTGCTGTGCACGCGTTAGATACTATGAGGAGAGTGGAGGGCAAAGTCAATAAGTAAAGCTTTCTTCTGCCGAGACTGTTACAGACACACCAGTACTCCATGCCATGCCATGGTGCTAATGTTGGCAATGGGTGACAGGCAGTGGGTGGGAGGAAACTTCAACAGGAATGCCTTTCTGCTGTCCCTGCTGCTACACACACATAGCAACAGTCCCTGCAATGACAGGGTCACAGTCGTGGTGATGAGTTCCTTTATCTTTTGAGTTGGGCAAACAAAATAGCAACCCTTTTGAACGTCATGCTACACACAGGTGACAGTCCCTGTGAGGCCAGCATGAGAGTGTCAGGAAGGTGACTGCCTCCGCAAGGTGGCTTGACCTACATAATATTCACTTTCACCTGACCAGGCTGTAGAACATACAGCAACACTCCATGGCAGTCTAGAATGCAAGGATGTAGCCAGGGGGTTTCTGGTGCTTGAAACCCCTCCCACTTTGCCAAACTGTCCAGTGCAAAAAAATGTACATTTTTGAATTCTCCAGAAAGCGCCAGTGATAATGATATGTCTTTCTCCCTCCTCCCTCCCCCAAGACTTACTTACAGACAGTCACATAATTCGGATGCCACCACCAGGACCTGCCACTGAGCTGTAAACTCAAACGGCAGCTTGAAGTTGCCATTTAAACTTTAAATGCAAGCAGGGCTGGTCTGTCGGAGGCGGGCAGGAGACTTGGCTGATGAATATGCATGAGTGCCCTGCCTCCTGCACTGCCGAGAATATACAACGGAGACTCGGTTCTGCATCACATGACTGCATTTGGAGTGTCACATGATGCAGATGCCGCCAAGGAGAAGCATAGATCACTGCACTGACTTTCCTTCGTCAGGTCTGAGAGGCTGGAAAGTGTCTCTGGCTATGGTGCAATAGGGCGCGACATGGATTTTTGGAGAGCGGGTGGCTCAATTTAAACATCTCCATCTCCTGTGGCAGTTTGTGACTATTGGGACTCAGGGTCTCAGGTGGGCAGCAGCAATTAATTTAATCTGAAAGGCAGGGAAGAGGCTGACTGATCATCTGTGGCCTTGGTGAGGGTGGCAAACTGGCAGGCAAGCCAGAACACTCAGGTCATGTCGCAGTGATTTTCCCAAGGTAGCTGCAGGCAACTTAGACAAGCGGGGGCCAAATTAAGAGACAGATTTTGATGTTGGGGGGGGGGAGGACTCCTCTGGCTCAATCATAATAATATGGCTTAAGTGGCCTGGAGATTAAACAAGGCTAGTATTTCTGGTCACATCACTGCCATTAAACAAACAATAGCTGATCTTAAGTGTGTGACTGGCTCATTTTAGCACAGCTAAATGGACACACAACTCATGCTTCATGAAGGTGGCTATCTGGTCACAAATGAGACTGCATATTAAAACAACAACACAGTCATGGCTGATCTGTGAGCTTGTGCAGTAGTGTTGCCTTATAATGGAATGATTAATGATGAAATGATAAATCTGAGGCTCAGAGGGAGGAAAAGTCTGTCTCCTGGTTCAGTATGAAGTTAGCCAGTGGCTGCACTGCAAATAAATGTAAATGAAAGAAAGGTTACCTATTCTGGTGGACGGAGAAAAGAAACCCCAAGTTCATCTGAAATACCTGAGACTGCAGGGATGGATGAGACTGACAATTGAGTTTTGATGCATTTTGTAACACAACAGTTGTCACCTAAAATGCACAAAACTGCACCATTTAACCCCTAAATTTTCAAAATTTTCCAGGGGAGGCATGCCCCTTGACTCCCTTAGAAGTGTTGGGAAACCCCCCACTACCAAATCCTGCCTACGCCCCTGGAATGAAGGTGCAGTGTTATGGTCCTGGCCTATGCTGGTGGGCAACCTCACTAATAACCCCTGTCTCTGCTGCCTGGGAAGCTACATGCCCAACAACCCTCCCTGCTAGTCCAGTGCCATGCTACTAGGTAAGGCCGTATGCACTGGTACAGTTGGGAAAACCTCAATAAGTACCTGTTTTACCTGGCCTTGCATTTACACACACAATAGGAGTCCCTACCAGCGAAACTTTCTAGCGGCACCTTTCCCTTGCCTTCAATTTGGATGCACAGTGGCAGTCCACACTAGTCCAGGATGATACTGCCATTTAGGGGTGCCTCGCTGGGTGAAGGGTGAGCAACCCCAATAACAACCTCTCTCTCTGGGACGGTATGCAGCACACTCAGTATCCTTCCTATGCCAGGCCATGGATATAGTGCTCGGAAGGCTGTCTGGCTGTGGGTTGTGGTGCATCAGCAAACCCTTTCTGATGGAGTGACTGATGACACAGCTGCAGTACACACTTGGCCAGCACTATCTGTGGGCCTGTCTGCTGCACACACAGTAACACTAACAGACAGGTCAGGACATGGTGCTGGTGAAGGCTGCCTGGATGTGGGGGGGGTGGCAACCTCATCAACATCTCCTTTCTGCTGGGCTGACCACTACACACACAGCAGCAGTCCATGCTTGGTATGGAGGACGTTGCCATGAGGGAGCCTGACCCAGGAGCATGCACAACACCAATACCAACCCCGATCTTCTTGCTCAGCTACTGCACACACACTAACAGCCACTGATATGTCAGGTGTTTGGTGCTGGGAAGGGTGCCTGGTTGGGGAGGGAGGCAAGATCATCAACATCTCCTTTCTGCTGGGCTGGCCACTACACATAGAGCAGCAGTCTATGCTTGTTCTGGAGGATGTTGCCACAGAGTGGTGGTTGACTCAGGAGGTGCACAACACCAGTACCAACACTGATCTGCTTGCCCAGCTACTTCACACACACTATCAGCCACTGGCACGCCAGATGTCTGGTGCTGGGGAAGGGTGCCTGGTTGGGGGAGTGGAGGCCAGATCATCATCTCCTTTCTGCTGGCCTGACTGCTATACACAGCAGTGGTCCATGCTTGTTCAGGAGAATGTTGCCACGGAGGGGGGCTTGACTCAGGGGAGGGTGCACAACACCAGTATCAACACTGATCTGCTTGCCCAGCTACTGCACACACACTATCAGCCACTGACACATCAGGTGTCTGTTGCTGGGGAAGGGTGTGGTTTGGGGGGAAGGGGCAACATCTCCTTTCTGCTGGGCTGACCACTACACACACAGGAGCAGTCCATGCTTGTTCAGGAGGATGTTGCCACAGAGTGGTGCTTGACTCAGAGGAGGGTGCACAGCACCAATACCAACACTGATCTGCTTGCCCAGCTGCTGCACACGCACTGTCAGCCACTGACATGTCAGGTGTCTGGGGCTGGGGAAGGGTGTGGTTTTGGGGGGGGGACAACATCTCCAACATCACCTTTCTGCTGGTAGACCACTATGCACACAGCAGCAGTCCATGCTTGTTCAGGAGGATGTTGCCACGGAGGGGTGCCTGACTCAGGGGAAGGTGCACAACACCAATACCAACCCTGATCAGCTTGCCCAGCTACTACACACACACGATCAACCACTGACATGTCAGGTGTCTGGTGCTGGGGAAGGGTGCCGGGTTGCAGGGGAGGGTGGGGCAAGATCAGCAACATCTCTTTTCTGCTGGCCTGACTGCTACACAGACAGCAGCAGCAGCCCATGCTTGGTCAGAAGGATCTTGCCATGGAGGGATGCCTGACTCAGGGGAGAGTACACAACACCAACACCAACTCCTGTCACTTAGCCAGTCTGCTGCACACTCAGTAACACTCCCTCCCATTCCATGGCTCTGCCATTGGTCACCTCACAAACAACCACTACTTTTTGACGGCCTGAGTGATACACATACACAGCACCACTTTACCCTTGCCTAGTAAGATATTGCCATGGGGCGTGACTGGCCCAGGGGAGCATGGGCAATGCCATTAGCATCACCTATCTAGTGTCCTGGCTGCAACACACTTACTAACAGTCCCGACCAGGCCATGCCTCTAGTGCTGTGGTAGTCTGCCTTGCTGTGTGTCTGCTGGGGGTGGTGATGCTTGTGATCTCATTTACATCCACTTTCTGCAGTTCTGAGTGACACGCACACAGCTGTAGTCAATGCTGCACCAGAAGAATGTTGTCATGCATGTGTCTGGCTGGGGTGGTGCGCCACATTAACAACCCTTCTCTGCAGTCTCTGAAATTGCACTCACAGCAACAATCCATGTCTGGCAACCATGATGGTGCTAGGGGAGTTTTGACCACTCTGTTTGTGTGGAGTGTTGGATTAACCACCACTTTCTACTGCACTTGCTACCACGGTCACACAACTGCAGTCTCTACCAGCCCATCATGGTGGGGCATCGCAACGTAAGATGGCTTTGGGGAGGTGTTGAAACTGGTGAGAGTACCACCTTGTGATGGTTGGTTACCTACAAACAGAAAAACACTCACAGCCATACCAGTGGCCTGGTGCTGTGAATATGTTGTGGACTGTGTCAACACTTCATGCAGCACACAACTGGCATGGTGCTGTGAAAGTATGCATTGAGGCAGGGAAGGGGACAACATCAATAAACAGCTATTCCTGCTTGATGTGCCACTGCAACCACAGCTGCATTGCCTTCCTGGTCAGCAAGCATGATGGTGCTTTGTAAGGAAAACTGGTGGTGGTGATTGGTATGAACTCAATAACACTTAATCTGTCTCTTCTGTCTGGGCTGCCACACACACATACACACACACTGTCAATCCGTGACTGCCAATAATGATGTTAATAATGAAAGTTTGTATGTTACTGGGGTGGGGACAATGTCGGTAACCACTACTGTCACCTTCCCTTGCTTATACACACAAGTGCAGTCCATGCCATGCTAGCAAGGTGGTATGGAAGACTGCATGGTTGCCTGTGAGGAGCAAATGACTTGTGATCACAACCACTTAGTGCTGCACTATGAACTGCTCGCAAAACACCTTTCCCTGCCATGCCAGGGTCACGATGCTGTAGTATGGTCCATGCATGATGGCACAGGTGGATAACTGTACAGCTATCCCTTACTGCCACGGGACTTTAGAGGAACATCACAACATTCCTTGCCAGGAATGGATGATAAATCTAGGGAACAGCGGCCAGCTAGTGATCTGTGTGGTTCTTGTTAGATGCATAGAGCAACCTTCCAGGCCATACTGCTTTGTCAACTGTTGTTTGGTTGGCAATTCATTTTCCCAGAGCACAATAATGGAATTCTGTGAAACACGGAATCCAGTAAAGAGCGAAACTCAGTAAATTTCCATTGTTACCACTTGACACAATGTCGTATGATTGGTGGTGTGTGTTGTGATCCTGTTTGTTACAAGCAGTCTGTTCACTGTGTACAACTGTGTATTACTTTACCATGATGTTTGAACATGAAGTGATGGGCAACCAAACCTTCTTGGTAACATTTGTGACCCTGGTGCTTAGTTTCAAATGAAGAACTCTGTTTGTCCTAAAAATAATGACACTGTACAGGGTGACACTGTAAAGATGTCAACTGAAAGGTACACTTCTGACATGATGTGACATGATCTTTCCTTGCAGCTTGTAGTTTAGCAGTCCTCCAATTGCAGATCACTGGATATGTCCAATAATTCGACTATGGAGCACATGTGGACACAACAGATACTGCCACCATGTTCAATGATCTCAGTAGCAACATTTCCTGCAAAGCAGACTGCAGATGTGACTGTAAATACTAACAGTAGTGTACCAATGAATCAACAAAGCAAGTCCACAAGGATTCTTCGAAAACTTATAAGCTCAAATAAAGGTATATGAAAATCAAACTTATTTTTGCATTCACACTAAGCACAGTTTATGCCTTTTTGCAACATCAGTTCTGCTTCCAGGGATGAAGTGATGTCCACGCTGTGAGCATACGACCACCGCTTCACATGTATGGTTTACCATGTTTGATACTTACACAATTTCATCTAGAGTGTTTGAGGGCTTACTGGAAATATGTGTATCCATGCACTATTTGTTTTGCAGAGTGATGTGCCACAGTACATTCATATCTCGTCAGCCTGGACACATCATGTGTGTGGGTTGGGAGGCGCATGTGCATTCAGTCGCCATTCATAAGAGATCCACTCCTAGGATTGTAGAAAACTGAACACAGCATTTTGAGTGATGTGGTGAGTAGGGTAAGGAGTTTGTGGTGCTTTTGTAACTGTTCTGCACTTTCAGGCTTTTTTTAGATTCCCACCCTAGGTAGGGAAAAGTGGTAGTGACTACATTACCAAACTGAGTACTTAAGGATGAGTAGAGTGATGGACAAGAAGGAGACACAGGTGGATGGCGGGTATTTACAATTGACTATGTGCAGGGTTATCAGTACTAGATGTCACTTGTTGTTTTGATCTTCATATAAAACAAAAGTCAATACTCACAAGGATTACTGGCTGCATTTCTTCTAACTGCACCTTTGTAAGGATATTGACATTCCCGACATGGTACACGGAGAAGGGCGAGAATGGTTGTACAGATCTTGTACAACAAATATATGAGTAGGGATGCAATTAAATTGAATTTCACTGACGAAATTGGAAATTTCCCCACACAAAATGTTTCACAAAAATGCGGCAAAATTTTGCAATTTCACCCGCAATTTTGCCAGCTCACCAGTCCACCACTGATGGAGAAATTTCACCCACATTGGTGAAATTTTGCCTGCAGGTGAAATTTCACTGGCTTGGGGGCCAAATTTCGCTCACAACCACGGGCAAAATTTCATATTTTGCCCAGCGAAATATTTTGCGAAATGCACTAATTACGTGAAATTTTTCTCGGGCGTAAATATTCCAATTTTGTACAACACTAGATATGAGAAGTGGTTTAAACGCTCTCAATATGTACTCCCTAGAGGAAAGGCAGGCTCACAGGGAATGTGAATATATTTTCTTTACGGAAAAGTGGTACTGTGCATATGGAATAATGTGCCACAGGGTAGGTGGAAGCAATGATAGTGTGGGGGTTTCAGCATGGGCACGCTAGACATCAGATAACATAAGGTAAGGGAAGACAGATAGGGTTGAATTCACAGATCACATAAGGACAACTACAGGGGTAATGGACAAACTACATAGGCCTTGAGGTCCTTATTTGTCAATATTAAGTAGGTTTCTTTGTTACAACAACCACTGAGGTGGAAATCCACAATGGCATGGAGCGATCCATACAGGGTGACCAAAGGGATGATTGCTGAGTTGTCATTGGGAGCGCCACAGGTCGTTGATAAACAGGTTTAAAAAACAAAACAAAGGTTGCACAACACTTCATCTTGGCTACATAGGTATTGTCCACTTGTTGCTAAAAGACCACCTGTCAAGTTCTCACACACGCAACCAAAGTAACATGCAGGTAAACAGACAGGAAAACATCGATTGTTGATGGTTATTTACTTTATTTTCAATTAATCAATCAATCAATCAAACTTTATTTAACCAGGCAAGTTTACATCATTAAGCAAGCTCATTTTCAAGATGGTCCTGACACACAAGATGAATGAGATTACATTATACAACAGTTCATAATACAGAGTACAGAATTACAGAATTACAAAGTGATACAGGATACACCAACAATAAAAGCTGAACTAAAACACATATAACAAGTACAAAAACACATATTTAGAATGCGGCATATACAGGTGGTAGGCAGTAGACTATAAAGGGAGAAGAGGATGGAAGGGCATGGTGGGGGGAGTATGAAGGGAGGGAGATGGAACAAAAATGGGGAGAAGGAGGAGGGCAGTCAACTTGGTGAGGTGCCCCAGGGGAGTTACCATGGGGATGGAGGGAGAAAAGGGGTGCCATAAAATATTCCTGTCCAACAATGGTAAAAAAAAAAAGGCCAAGAAGGTCAGGAATGATAGGGGACTTCCCAGTCCGACGGTAGTGCTTACCTGAAGCAGTCACACACTGTTTTCAGATGTCTGTTGAGCAATTGTCTGAAAATATAGGGCTAGGTAGAAGGGATAGTTTATAATTTTAGCAAGTTATTCCAGAGTGCTGGTAGGAAGGAGCTAACAGTAGATGAGCCAAAACGTGTCCTTGTCCATGGTAGTTTAAAGAGGATAAGGGAGGAGTTTCTAGTGCATAGCCACCTTTTTAGGTTCAAACATGTCACAGATATGGGGCGAAGTTAATTAGACAAAGCCTGGTAAAAACATATAAAGTGGTTTACCTCCTCATGAAGAGGGATGGCCAATCTAATGCATGATACAACAAACAGTGATGAGTCTGCAGTGGTGAGCCAAGAGCAACTCTCAAAGCACGATGATAAAGTGTATCAACTTTGGAGTGCATACTGGGGCAATGACTGTACAGGAAGTCAGTGTAGTCAATCAGGGAAGTAAGGTTGTTTGAGCCAACCGCATTCTAGCTTCCAGGGTAAGTAGGCGCCTTATATGGTAAAATATACCAAGACATTGCCTAAGCTTTTTGTTAGCTTATTTAAATGAGCACCAAAGTTGAGTTTGTTATCCAGCCAGACTCCCAGGTATTAAAATGTATCCACTAACTCTAACTGTTCACCAAGGAGAGTGGTAATCTGCGGGTACCAGGAGTTCCACAATGGGGAGGTGGACAGATAATCATGGCTTTTGTTTTTGGCATTTAATAAGTGCTTGAGATTTAGTAAATTATGTTGGAGGATGTTAAAATCCAGCTGCAGCTCCTCAGAGCAAGGCCTAGAGAGGGGTTGGTTGTGTAAAGGACTGTGTCATCTGCAAAGAGGTGAATATTTCCTGCAAGCAGTCCAAAATCAATACTGTTGATATAAAGAGCAAAGAGGATAGGCCCCAGGATGGAACCTTGCGGGACGTCTCGGGGAAGTATTTTTAGAGGGGAGAGTTCACTTTGAACTTTAACTTGCTGTTCACGATTTGTGAGGTAGGAATGAAACCACTTAACCGCTGTGGGGGCTAGACCAAGGCTAGCAAGAATGCCAAGTAAAATGGAATGATCAACCATGTCAAATGCTTTGCTAAGGTCAAGGAAGAGCACGTAGATGTGGTTCTTACAGTCCAGGGCTTTTAACCAGTCATTTGACACTTTGGCCAGGGCTGATATAGTGCTGTGATTAGGTCTGAAACCAGATTGACTGGGATTAGGATGTTTTGTGATCCAGATACCCTTAATTGTAAGTTTACAATTTTTTCAAGTAACTGGATAAAACAGGATGCAGCGAGATAGGCCGATAATTATTCAAGTCTGTGGGATCTCCAGATTTGAACAGCGGGATAACATGTGCAATTTTCCAGCTAGGCGACAATTCACCTTGGAATAGTGAGCTATTAAGTAGGTGGGCAATTGGTGCTGTCAGATAATGGTAGCCTGATTTTAGGAAGAAGGATTCTAACGAGTCAGTGCCAGCACTCTTTTTAGTATCCAACAAGAGGAGAAGATCCTCCATTTGTTTATAGGATATAGGTTGGAACTCAAAACAGGGGCGGCCGTGTGGGGCAGGAGTAGGACTAATCGCTATGCTGGCAAAGCTTGTAGTACTAAGTTTATTAACAAGCAATGCATCAAATGCAAGGCCTGCAGTAATGAAATGATTATTGAGCAGGTCAAGGATCATGGACCTCTGTGTAGGAAGTGTCATTAGCCACCAGTCTGGTTGGGATTGGGTGGTGGAGAATGTCCTTCAACCTCTCTCAGGATCTGCCAGAATTCAGCAGAGCAGTTTTTGTTTACCTCCAGGCCTGATTGGAAGAACCGTGATTTTTCCACCCTGACCAATTTTGTACAGGCATTTCTGGCTACCTTGAAAGAGAGCCAGTCAGAGTCTGACTGAGACTTCCTAGCCCTTTTCCATAGGGTGTCTCTACCTCGCAAGGCCCTTTTTAATTCTGGGCTAAACCAATCAGGAGTATGTTTCCTGGTTTTGATTTTTCTTAAGGGTGCATGTTTATTGATAATTTTTAATAACAAAAACCCTGGAAGATACTGAATGCTACAGACACAGAGGGTGCGAGGTAAAAATCTTGCCAAATAATATTCCCAAGGTCTGCCAGGAAGGCAGGAAGACAGAAATATTTTAAGCTGAGTTTGATCTTAAAGGTAGAGATGGAAGGGAGGTGTGGGGAGTGCCTGACACAAGTGACTGTGCACTGATCGCTCAGGTTATTATGGAAAACCTCTGCACGTGAGATGTTATGTGGTTTACTGACTAATATAAGGTCCAGTAGAGAGCTTCGGCTAGGGTTTTCTTGTTAGGGCGGGTGACTTCAGGGGTAATCTGTTAGCCTGTGCTCATCACAGAAGTCCTTAAGTCTATTGGCATTGGCAGCATACCAATTAAGATTAAAGTCTCCTATAATGATGCTTTAAGTATTCGCTTTTTCCAAGAGGGAGTTAAGATGAGACTGTATGCACAGGTCAGCTGTTGGCGCCTATAGCATGCGGCTACCAACAGGGCTATTCCAGGTGATAGGGTATTTTGAGGGTAAGACAGTCAAATTTTGGGCATCGAGGTACGGTCAATAATGGCAGTTAGGAATTTAATATATATGGTTACACCACCCTCTTGTCAACCTGTCACACCTGAACAGGTTGTATCCAGGAATGAAAACATTTTGTCAGGTACAGAGTTCTTTAGCCAGGTTTCAGAGAACATTGCTACATCAGGCGCATGTAGCACCTAAGCTTGGACCTGGTCAAACTTATTGTCCAGGCTGCATACGTTCATGTACAGAAAGCTCAGACCCTTTAACTGAGGGAGATTTCCAGGAGCAGATAGCAAATGGGGAGTGCCTGGGTTAAGTTCAACACTACCAGACATCTTACCAGAAATCTTAGGAAGGCTTTGTAGGGTTGCTTAGCCTGTCCACTGCCTTTTGATTGTTGCACTAAACAGTGCAGAATCATAGCCCACTGTATCCACAGTGAATGAAGAACATGTACTGCACTGTCATCAACATGTGTGACATTACATTTGTAGAAGGTGACAAAGACATGCGAGTACTATAACACCCATCATTATTTGATGAAAATCAGCATAAACAGCTTCACATTCACGAACACACAGTGCCACAACAATGAGCATTGCTTAGTGTACAACTGTGAAAAAAAGGAACATATTTTCATGAAAAGGTCAAAGCAATGAACATAGTTTACTACTATATAATGGGTTTACTGGCCAGGTGGCTGTCCAACAATGCACTTTTCCCGCATGAAGTCACAGTGGTAGCAAGCATACCATGTGTGTATGATGACTTTTTGTTTTCAGTACATTGAGTTTCCTAGTCTTTATGCCTTGAAATGATACGTTCTGCCATCTGTGTTACCAAAAACATGCCTGCTGGAGTGACACATCAAGGTACAAGTACCACATCCATACAGTACTTTCTCGGTCGGACTGTTGGCATGCAACCTGATGGCCTCATGCTAAGACTGACTTGTCCTTGTCCTGACTCAAGCTTTTGAAGGCAGTGAGAGTGCTATTTTGTTTCAGTCTCCATCACAGTGAAAGGATTTTGGGGGCTGATTAACTGTTTATGGAAATTAAAGAAGAGACATTATTCTCGTTTTAATCCTTTGCCTAACTTTATTTTAATTATAATTATAACCTGAAGGCAGTGAGAGTGCCTTGGTGGTTGAAATAATTACTTGACAATAATAATCTGGTGAGATGGGAGTTTCTAAGATTTAAAAACTGTTTTAGAGAAATCTATTTGTTTAATTAATTTTACTTATATTTTAATTTTTATTTTATATATTTTTTGTTTTTGTTTTTGGGGTTTTAGTGTATATTTTGTGTGAAGATGTGTTGGGGATTTACTGGACGGTCAGGCATTATTCCCCCTCCCAGCTTAGGGACCTCTACCCTTTTAATTGCCCCTCATTGTCCCTGGAGGTATATAGATGTTGTAGGGCTCTAGGGATTGTGAGGAGGAGGAAGGTGGGGGCCCGACCTGGAGGGGGAATGGATAGGAGTCGACGGATTGGGACAGTGAGGACAAGAAGATGCCCTGGGGCGAAATGGGTTCAGGATAGAGGTCTAATGTGCCTGATTCCCATACCCAAGGGCTCTGCTCCTAGCAGGCAGGTAGCTCGGTCTTCACTGGCAACTCATCCAACTCGACGGTTATGTAATGCCAGGTCCATTAAAACAAGACTGCCATAATAGCTGATCTTGTTGGATCATCGGACCTGGCATGCGTCACGAGACCTGGCTGGATGAAAATGCTGGCCCTGTTTTGGCCTCAGCTATACCAGTTGGGTACTCGTGATACACCGTCCGAGATTGGATCAGTAGAGGTGGGGGGTTGCATCTGTTTTAGGATGGAACTGAGTCTGATGGAGATAGCAGTGGGAGTTACCAAATCTTTTGAATGTATCCTGGGTGAGGGTGTGGGGTACAGGATTCTTCTCATTTACCGTCCACCAGGTAATGGGAATGTTTTCCTGTGGGAAGTCACAGACTTCATCGTCGACATGACATTGGGATCCTCCAGATGGCTGATCCTGGGGGATTTAAATGCCTGGGTCGACGATGAACTCTCGGAGTTTGGTTCTAACTTCCTCCAGCTAATGAATTCACTGGGCTTCACACAGGTTATTTCCTCCTCTACCCATATAGATGGTCATTCATTGGATTTGGTGTTCCTCCTGGGGATGGAGATATCCAACTTGGTGGTGGAGCCAGTTGGATGGTCTGACCATCACACCATCGGGTTCAGTTTCCTTACCCCCCCGGTAGGTTGATCTCTGTGGTAATGGTCCGGTACCACCCTTTGAGGGGTGTTACCCCAGAAGACCTGATGGCGGTGCTGGATCTATCGGGTTTGCCAAGTGAATGCATGGATCCTGGGGACCTGGTTCTTGCCTATAATAAGGCGGTAGTTGGGGTCCTAGATTCCATTGCTTCTGAACGTGTTTGACCCCTCATCTTTGCCCAAAGTCTCCTTGGTTTGATGAGACTTGAGGGAACTGAAGAGAGTGGGAAGAAGGCTTGAGAGATATTGGCGGAAATCAGGTCTGGACTGTGACAGGCTTAATTTGATGGACCACTATCGTGTCTATCAATCAGCAATTACTCGTAAGAAGGCAGAATTCCTGTCCAGGGAAATTGCTGCTGCACAGAATTGACCAGCCTAGCTCTTTCGGACCATGGACAGACTGTGCAATCCACTCTGTCTTCAGCCCAGGAGAGCATTTTCACAGGAACGCTGTGAGGAGTTTGCTCGATTCTTTGCAGATAAGGTTGCCACAATCAGGTCCGATCTCCTTTTAACTCTCTCAAATGGGAGTTGTAGTGGTTGGCAGGAGAAGTCGGACACCCAGTTTGTGTGGTCTGACTTTGACCGACCCACAATCAGTGACATAGTGATGATCGTCCAATTACTGCGACCGACCAACTGTAGTTTGGATCCGGGCCCCACCCGCCTCTTAGTAGGATGTGTGGATAAAATCGGCCCGATCCTTGCTGAGATAATCTGGTTGTCATTGGAGAAGGGGATCTTTCCTGACCCCTTGAAGGAAGCCGTGATTAGGCCCCTTCTAAAAAAACCTTCCTTATACCCGGAATGTCTGGCTAACTACAGGCCTGTCTCTAACCTGCCTTTTGTAAGCAAGGTTATTGAGAAGGTGGTTGCGTTGCAGTTGGACTATCATTTGACCAGCCACAATGTCTATGATTCTCTCCAGTCAGGATTTAGGAAAAGACATAGTACCGAGACAGCCCTTGTTAGAGTACTAAATGACCTCCTAATAGCGAGAGATCAAAAGACTCACTCCATCTTGGTCCTTCTGAATCTCTCTGGGCATTTGATACCATTGATCATGGGGCTCTTTGGAGCACCTGCAGGTTATCTGTGGGCTATCTGGTTTAGTCCTCAGTTGGTTTTGATCATTCCTCGAGGGTGGGACTCAGAGAGTGGAGTCTGGGATTTGTTCCCACATCACTCTCCCTATCCTCTGGGTGCCACAGGGCTCTATTTTAGCACCCATGCTATTTGTCGGTCTATATGCTGCCATTGGGAGTGATCATTAGGTGGTATGGCTTGAGTTTTCACTGCTATGCAGATGATAGTCAGATGTACATGTCCTTTGTACCTGACCAAGGTGATGCTACCTCAGTCTTTAATAACTGTCTTACCAAATTCAGGACTGGATGACTGTGAGTTGGTTATGGTTAAACCCTGAAAACCGAGGTGTTGGTGGTGGACCCAGGCCATCGAGGGGTAAGTTAATTGACTGGGTCACCTCAGGTCTTTGGCTTTGGGGACCCAGCTGATGACCTCAGACCGGTGCGGAACTTGGGCATTATATTTGATGATTGTCTGACCCTCAAACACCAGGTGTCAGCTGTTGTCAAGACCTCATTTTACCATCTGAGGAATATAGCCGAGTGAAGCATCTGGTTCCGCTGATGACCTTTCCAACATTGGTCCACACCTTCGTTACCTCCCGCTTGGACTACTGCAACTCCCTGTACCTAGGACTACCGGGGGTGGATATTCGCCGTTTGCAGCTGGTGCAGAATGCGGTGGCCAAGCTTTTGACTGGTACGTCAAGGGCCAGTCATATAACGCCTGTCCTCTGTGGACTGCACTGGCTGCCGATTCAATGGTGAATCACCTTCAAGGTCAGTTTGCTGACCTATAAGGCCCTACACGATCAGGGACCTAGTTACCTGCAAGATGTTCTTCATCCTTACTGTCTTTCCCGCCGGCTCTGATCCACCGATGAGGGATTGCTAGAGATTCCCAGGGTTCATTTAAAGACATCAGAGACAAGATCATTTAGTTTTATTGCTCCAACCCTGTGGAATTCTCTACCTCATCGGTGAGAAAATGTTTGACTGTCCAAAGCTTTAAATCAGCTTTGAAGACATATTTGTTTAACCTGGCATATCCGGATTTTTAAATATATTTATGGATTGTTCTTAGGATTTTAAGTTTTATGTATTGAGTTGTTGTAAAAGCACCTTGTTTTGGAAAGACTCTTTTAGAAATAAAGCATTCATTCATTCATTCATTCATTCATATTCCACTTATTGTAAATTGGCCAGCAATGCAGCAATCTATACTGGATGTAGGTAGCTTCATGAACCAATCACGCTTCATCTTTCAATGTCCTGTTCTCCATGGTCCATTTATTCATTCATGTGACTTTATCCTCCGTGACAAGTGCTCTTTATCAGTACTTTCGCTTGTGTCGACAACATTTCGTCAGTGTGAATGACAGCTGCTACAGTCACTTGACCAGTACAGCACACATGTAGACACTATTCACAATGGTGACTTAGGAATAACCTTCATGTTGTCATTTACAGTGCTTTTTGAACCATTCGTACAGGTCTCCCTGTGTGCCCCCTCATCACACAGGGACTTGATGCTGTGGTGCAACACTGTTCTTCCTGCCGTTGACTCTGGCAGCAACATCACCACCACATTGAAATAAGACATGTAGCTTACAACTTCTAATGACCTTGTTAGACAAGCCATGTCAAAATTGTTGGCACAATATGGGGGACATTTCAAAAAGATATGCCCCTAGTGCATCTGAGAGTGCAGGCGTATCTCGGTTTTGCCCCCAAGCTGAGATTCTCAAGGGCAGAGATGCACCAGCACATCTCAGGTGCACCGGCCCATCTCCGATGCACAAAACACCACCTAGAATGGCATTTAGCGCATCAGGAGGGGGGCTGCAGGGTGTGTGCCCATGCATATAGGGAGCAGCCACGTTCTCAACCCACTGTGGAGCTGCAGGTTTGGAGCAAATCTGAAGATGCGACTACCAAACATAGGTTTACAAAAATTAAATCAAATTGGCTGTCCACCCAGAGGCAGGCTGCAGCACTGCATACAGCACCATGGCCACCTGCATACCCTGGCAGACCACTGGTCACCCACGTCCCTGCCTGTGTCCTTGCAATATCCACATCTGATCAAAGTAATCACTGGAAGTCTATTGCCCCACCCTTCTTGCCAGTGTTGCTGTCAATAAAAAAAAGTCAATGCAAATATTCCATGTTACTGTGGTGATACCATCCTCCCTGCCCCTATACCCAGTAATATAAAATGCAATCCAAATAGTCCTGGTAGTGTGGTGGAACCCTCTGTGCCCTGACATGATTGCATTACAATATGAAACTGCAAAGACACCATGGTGTTCCAGTGTTTACCCCACCCCTTCAGACCCTTGGTAGCCCTCTCAGAAGGTACATAACATCTGTGGACACCTCAGCCCACCTGCAACCAAGTTGCCTGCACTATGAGTGAGCTGTAAATGAATGACAGCATACTTACCATTGTAAACCCATTGGCAGACCCTGTTGAACAATGGGCTATCAGAGTGTACTGTAACTTGTCCTTTCAAACTTTGTGACTGACACAGATCATTAATAAAGTCATGAAAGACACCTTACAGTACACATTGCAAGCACTTTGGTCGACAGGGTCTAACAGTGGGCTTGCAGGACTACAGTATGCCGTAATTCACTGACAGCTCAGTAGTCGGGCAGCTGTCTTGGTTTGCGAGTGGGTTTAATTGTCCGCTGATGTTATGTACCTGCTGGGAGGGGGTAGTGTGTTGGGGGTATGAGTGGTGGTGCCGGTCACCGGACCACCATGGCAACTTTGGAGTTTCAGTTGGTAATGTGATTGGGTCTGGGGCAGGAGAAGTGTTCGACTACAGTAACGGACTATTTGATTCACATTTTGTATTACCGTAGCTACGGTGCGGGATAGGGGTGGTGGATAGTACACTACCATGGAATATTTGGATTGCATGGTTTCATTATTTCTGATGTTAGGATGTCATTATAACATATGCCCTAATGGTTACCTCTGAATCTTCACTACAGTGACTGCAGTTATTGAATACTATGTCTCTGAGCTATTAACGATTGCTTCACTTCATGTTCTTCAGCAGGTACTCAGAAGCAATCTTTGAAAACCTCTACGCTGCTGTTCAGTGTGACATCCTCACTTGTCCTTCTGAACTATCCTTTTCTTTTGAAGCCAAGTGTTCATCCACACCCATTCAGTTTCCTGTCCATCCCGGTGTCATCATTGGACGATGACCATGGCGCTTCTGTGTCAGAACATGTTTCTGGACATGACTCCATTGCAGAAGCACGAGGGAGTTGAATGAAAGCGTTGGGCAAGTATTTTTGATCAACAGATGTGCAGTACTAATTTAACATTTTCTGTTATAAAATCGTTCACTGCAAGAGACCTGTAATCAGCTCAGTTTTCTTACAATGTAGGTGTCCTGTGCCACAAACATACTCTGTTCACAGTGAGCCTAAATACAGAGTTTACCGCTCAAGCCTGGAGGAACTGTTCCTTTACTGCCTGTCTTGTGGTTCCCCAAATTCAATGAAGTTTTCAACTGATGACATCTGCAGAAGGTGTGGAACTCTAGTTGTGATTGATTCAGAGTGTACCATCTGTAAATTGAAATGGTCATGGCATAACCAGCATCAGGCTGGAAACTGCATACACAGAAGTGTGATGCTTGCCACAGCCATTTTTACCTCAGGATGCCCAGTGTCACAGGCACTCCGAATGTTTCAGTTTATGAATCTGTGTTCCCATGACAAGTGCCAAAAATAAATGATTTTGCCAACAGAGGAAAACATCTGGATGGACCTTTCAGGAACTGAGACAGCTACCAGGAGAATTAATCAGGTGAGTTGATGGCAGGGCTGACAGCCATGGCCACTGTGCTAAATTTGGATCATTACAGTCCTTGAGTTCAGGATAGACAACGTTATCAGTGTCACCCTAGTTCAGGTTACTTTTCACTCTTGAAAACACATAACCAGACATTAATACCACCGTGTTATATGACCACCAAACGCAGCTGTTTTTCTCCCTTTCTAGAGCAATGAAGTTAAAAACTCGGGTAGGATGGAGTTTGAAGGTCTCAAATGAGTTCTAACTGAACTAGTGGATGAGAAGGGTCTTCATGTGGAGGCACTGATTACTGATCGCCACAAACAGATATATGTGTGGCTTGCTAACAGTCCTCTCATGGCTGGTGGCACACATTATTATGATGTGCCAAAGCTTCATTCATAAAGATATCCTTCACATTTTCATGTATATTTTCTAGCACATCAACAATTGTGTAGTAGGCAGAATTCCAGTCACACTGAGTCCTTTGCAGGGGCCTTGATATACATCACTTTTCATGGATATCATCAAATGTGTTGCCTATTTTGCTAACAGTGCTCATGAACACACTGTAGCATGTTTAATGTTTGTTTGTGTGTTGCAGGGGTATGAAAGAAATTTGAGGTGCTGTACAAGCAGTCAGGGATGGCGACAATTGCAAAGTGGAAAAAAAGTATTAATAACCACATTTATTGGACGGTGGCATCATCCCCACCAAATGACGCAGAGCTCATCCATGCAAAGTGGGAGGCGATGATCTGCCACACTCAAAACTTTCCACATGTATCTGAATCTTTTTTCCTAAGTGCAACCACGGTCGTCTCACGGGACATGAGCTGAAGAAGAAGTGGCTCACACCAGGTAAGCATCTTACTAAAGGTTGTAAAATTTCTAGGGTACTGACACGTGCATGCTACTGTAACAACATCTCTCGCTCAGATTTTCTTACAGTAGTATCCATGGCAACTGAAATGTTGCCATAAGCATTACGGGCAACATGTGGCACCAATGTGTTGCCCTTGAGGTACATAATACATAGCTGATCCAGATTCATTCAGCATTCATTGACTGCTGACAAATGGCATCAGTCATCCAATTGGCACTGTCTGCTGACAAACATTATATCTGAACGCCCATCCTGAGTCCCCTAAAAAAACCCACCAAACAACCACCCACACCACCAACAATCTCACAGTCTTCACCCAATGTTTTCTTCACCACAAAAGATGCACTTTGCAGTTAGTTACAGTGCCTCTCAGATGATGTGGTACTGTTCTTGTTCATAAGAACATACAAAATTTGCCAGCAGATAAAGGCCTAGAGGTCTATCAAGTCTGCATGAATGTGCAGCTAGCATCCCTTATCCTGCAGCTGCCCCTCCTCCCACCCTTCCCTCCCTTGACCCTCCCCTGCCCTGTCCCAGCCCCTTTGAAGTAGTCCACTGTTCTACTGGATACCACTTCTGCGTAACGTATTCCACCCAGCTACCACCCTGTCCAAAAAGTGTCTCCTCATCTCCTCCTGAACCTTCCTCTCTCCAGTCTCATATCATGGCCTCTGGTGTCCCTCCCTCCCATACTTTGAACAGCCCCTCCATTACCTGTCTTGTTTATTCCTTTCATGTACTTGAAGGTTCGATCATACCCCCCGTCCCTCCTCTCCACCAGTGATACATGTTCAACCCCTCAGCCTTCTCGTACGTAAACCCTCAGGCCTTGATCATCTTTGTCACCCTGTGCTGTATCCCATCTAGTAACATAGTTTCCTTTTCAGATGGTGCCAGTACTGCACGCAGTACCCAGTGCAGTCTAACTAATGAGCTATACAGTGGCAGAATCACCTCCCCCCCCTTCAAGGAAATACCCCTTGCAATGCAACGCAGCATTTTGTTGGCCTTTGCAGCTGCCTTCCTACATTGTGCCGAGCTGTTCCATGCATCCACCACCCTCTCCGTGAAAAAATACTTCCTCACATTGCCCCTGAGCCGTCCCTTCTCTATCTTCAAATTGTGTCCCCTAGTTCTTGCACATCTCTTTTTCTGAAAGATGCTACCCTCTTAGACTTTGTTGATTCCACTGAGGTACTTAAAAGTTTCTATCATGTGCCCCCTCTCCCTCCTTTCCTCAAAGGTATACATATTAAGCTCCCTTAGTCTCCCCTCATATGGCTTCTCTTGCAGACCCTGTACCATTTTAGTTGCCCTCCTCTGAACTGCCTCCATCATGTCTATGTCCTTGTGGAGATGGGGTCTCCAGAACTGGATGCAGTACTCCAGATGGGGTCTCAACAACTGTCTGTACAGGGGATAACAACTTCCTGTTTTCTGCTGGTGATGCCTCTCCTATATATTCAGTATCCCCCAAACCTCCCTCCCTACCGCCTTCTCACATTGCTTGCCAACCTTAAGATCATCTGATATGATTACCCCAGGTCCCTTTCCATTTATGTTGTTGTTACTACCTCCCCCTCCCCATTGTGTAATCTTCCCTGGGTTTTGTTTCCCAGGTGCATTATTTGCACTTCTTTGCATTGAATCCAAGCTGCCATACTTTGATCATTCCTCCAACCTTGCCAAGTCCCTTCTCATCCTTTTCACACCTCCTTGTGTATCAATCCTGTTGCAGATCTTTGTGTCATCTGCAAAGAGGTATACTTTTCCTTCCAGTCCCTCTGCAATGTCACTTATGAAGACATTAAAAGGACTGGACCCAGTACTGAATCTCTGTGTACCCACTAGTAACCCCTCTTTCTTCAGAGTGGACTCCATTTACAATTACCATCTGTGTCCTGTTATTCAGCTAATGTTTTACTCAGGCTACCACCCTGGGACCCACTCCCAGGCTGGTTAATTTGACTATTAATCTTTTGTGTGGGACTGTGACAAATGTCTTGCTAAAGTCTAGGTAGGCCATGTCCACAGCTCCTCCCTGGTCTACTACTTTGGTCACCCAGTCAAAGAAATCAATTAGATTTGTCTGACATGACCGTCCAGCTGTAAACCTATGCTGCCTTGGGTCCTGTGCCCCACTGACCTCTAGGTACTCAACAGTTCTTTCCTTCAGAAGTGATTCCATCACTTTCCCACCACAGAGGTTAAACTGACAGGTCTGTAGTTTCCTGCCTCTGTCTTGGTCCCACTTTTGTGAAGGGGAATCACATCTGCCTTCCTCCAGTCCTCAGGTACCACACCATCCTCCCATGATTTGTTAAAAGGGTAGTCAGTGGTGTCACTAGTTCTCTGCTTAATTCTTTTAGAATGCTGCGGTGAATTCCATCTGGCCCCATTGCTTTGTCCACTTTCAGTTTTAGGAGTTTTTTCAGAACCCTTTCTTCTGTGAAAGGACTGGGATCGACCCCCCCCCCCCATCCAGAGTGCTTCTGTTAACTGGATTAGGCACCTCCCCACCTCCTCTTTTGTGAATGCTGAACAGAAGTATTCATTCAGTATCCCTGCTTTTTCATTGTCACTCTCTGCCCACCCACCGTCCATTCTATTCAGCCTCATTATCCCTCCCTTTGTCTTTCTATGCTCCCTGATATACCTATGAAAGGTTTTATCCCCCTTCTTAACCGAGTTGGCTATTTTTCCTCAGTTTAGGCCTTTGCTGTTCTGACTACCCTCCCTGCTTCCTTCTGCCTTAACTGGTACAGTTCTCTGTCCTGCTCCTTCTGTGTTTCCTTATACTTCCTAAATGCTATCTTTTTCTAACCTTCACCGCCACCTCTTTTGAGAACCATGGTGGCTTTTTCTTTTGTTTTGATTTGTTTATTTGCTTCACACAAAGGCGTGTTGCCTCTGTGATGGCAGTTTTGATATTTCCCCATTGTTGCTCCACCCCTCCTTCTAGCCTGTTTGCTAGTGCTTTTCTAAGGCACTCTCTCATCTTGCCAAAATCAGCCCTCCTGAAGTCCAGAACCCTCACTTTTGTATGGCTGGACTCAGTAGCTGAGTTTATCATGAACAACACTGTTTGGTGGTCACTTGTTCACAAATGGCTACCCACTTCTAGATCTAAGATCCTCTCACTGTCCCCATTTGAGAGGACGAGGTCTAAGATTGCTCCTTCAAGAATAGGTTCCAAAACTAGCTGTCTGAGGCATGCCACCTGAAGGGCATCAAAAATGGCCCTGCTTTTGGATGTGGCTGCTGCAAAGGTGCTCCAGTTAACATCTGGCATATTAAGGTCCCCCATCAACAGTATCTCCCTTTCTGCCATCCTAAGTATGCTTCTATCATATCCTTTTCCATTCCCTCCTCCTGACATGGGGTCTGTATACAACCTCTGTGCAGATTGTGGTGCCATTTCCAGTCTCTAAGGTGACCCACAGTGCCTCCTCTCCTCCCTGTTTACTCTTTTGTTCAGTTGCTTTTATGCATTCCCTTACATAGCGAGCTACTCCCCCCTCTTCTCCTCTCCCTGTCTATCCTGTAGGTTGTGTACCCTGATATGTTAACATCCCAGTCATGGTTCTCTGTGTACCATGTTTTGGGTGACTGCTATGATATCCAGGCATCCCTCTTCCATCAAGGCCACCAGTTCAGGGAGCTTGTTGCCCAGACTATGGGCATTGGTACTCATTACCTTCCATATCTTGATGGCCTTACCCCTTTTTGCTCTATCCCTGTCCTTATTGCATTTGTCACTTTCTCCATTTACCCCTGCGCTTCTCCCTATCGACATCTCTATGTTGGTGTCTACCTCACTTAGTACCCTGATTTTTTGGGTGGGGCTAGGATTTCTCTGCTCCTCTCCAGTGCCTCCCCCCTTGGCTAGTTTAAATGCTTGTCAATGAAGCATTTAAACCTATCACCTAGGATCCTGGTTCCCCTCCTGGACAGATGCAGACCATCATTTCAGTATAGGCCTGCATCTCTCCAGGTGGACCCCCAGTCCCCAATGAAACCAAATCCCTGAACTCTGCACCAGTTTTTCAACCACTGATTGAATCCCATGGTCTCACCCATGCCATAGACAGGCAGCACCTCCGAGAAGGCTACCATGCGTGCTATTTGTCTAAGGCCCTCCCCATCTCCACAAATGTTTCTTGCACTGCTCTGATCCTTTCTTGTCAGGTCATTTGTCCCTAGGTGGACAATGACATTCAGCTCCGTCCCTGTGCAGCTGCTCCTACGATCCTAAGGATTCTCTCCTGTCCCTCCAAACCATGGCACCAGGCAGACACATTTCCTCCTCTCCCTTCCTTCCTCAGTTCTACCTTCCTAACAATGGAGTCCCCACCATGAGTTGCTTCCTTCCCCTGTTGGGTCCCATGCCACCCTCCTGTGGGTCTCCTTTGTGGAGGTTCCCAGCGTCCTCCTTGGTCTCCATTGTGGGTGCCTCCTAGAGGAACCACACTTTTCCAGAATGGCATAGAAATTGTGGAGAGGTACAACTGGAGGGATGCACCTCTGTTCCACCACTTCACCCACCTTGAGCCCACTGCGGTCCAACTGCTCCTCTTTCTTGGCAACCTCTGAGGCAATGGCAGTGACCATGGTGGTCCCTGGGTGGGTGTAAACCCTCATCCCCTAGGTTGTCCACCTCTGCTCCCATCTTGGTGTCATCAGCAAACAGACTGGTCTTGCTCTTGATTACCAATGATATGTCTGCAATGAATATCCAAACAACAATGGTCCCAACACTGGGCCCTGTGGAACATCACTCTTCACTACCCTGGGGATGAGAGCTTCCCACCTACCACCACCCTCTGTTGCCTTCCCTGAAGCCAGTTCCCTGCCCATATCACCAGTTTTGCAGCCGCCCTTGTGCCTTATAACTTACTTCCCAGCCTCCCATGTGGCACCGGAGTGAATGCCTTCCTGTAGTCCAGATACAGGACATCCACTGCATGGCCACTGTCCAATTGCCTAGTTACCCAGTCATAGTATTCCACCAAGTTGATTTGACAGGATCTGCCACATACACAGCCATGTCGCCTGCTGTCCTGTAGTCCTTGGCCTCCAAGAGGGCCACTAGCCTCCCTTCAGGATAGTCCCCATCAGCTTACTCAAGATGTATGTGAGGCTCACTGGTCCGTAGTCTCCGGTTCATCCTTGGGGGCCTCTTGAGAAGGGCACCACATAAGACATCCTCCATCCTGTGTACACACCCGAGTGCAGTAAGGCATTAAATAGTTGGGCTTGTTTTCTTTGTTGGCCATTTCTGTGGGAGTGGGATTATGAGTTTTTCTTCAGTTTCTGGGACTTTCTCTGTGCTTGGGAGACTTCATTTTCAAATGTTTCTCATGGTTTTGTTCTATTTTTAGTTTTGGTACTTTGGGTTGTATGCTATTGTGTCTTGGCTGTTTTATCTGCCAATGGAGCTAGCAAGCTCTTGTAGGACCCTTTCTTTGTGAAGGGAGAGTATTGCTCACCTCCATCCCCCTGTGTCCATGATGTTGAGCTGTGGGCCCTGCCCTACCTTCTCTTCAGTAAATACTGAGCAAATACTGGACATTGTTCCCAAAATTAGGTCCAAATTGATTTCTTCCACCTCGTTATTCAAGTTCTGAAACACTTGTTTGGGGCTACAGCCAATATTGCAAAATTTGAATTTTCCATCATGTTCAGAGTTTCTAGCTCTCCAGAGACATCCAATGGGCTAAAGGGGTCTAAATTAGTTATTTACTTTAATTTATTTATTTTTTTATTTTAGTCTTTGGTAACTGGGTAAGGCCCACTAGGTACAAGTGCCTGTTTTCAGGGGCGACCTGGGATCACTGGGTAGTTAAGTGACTTGTTCAGAGTCACACAGTATGCAAGTGGAGGTTGTGAGAATCAAACTCAGCTCTGGTCTGCTGTATGTATACCAAGCTCGTTCACACCTCATTCATCTAACCTCTAGGCTATGCTGCCAGACCATTTATTTGCTACCTCCACTATATCTAAAGATTGTTGAAGCATAGTGCCCTGATTTTTCCCTGCTTTTCTCCTTTACCCCACCTGCTTTGTCTACTTTCCTTATTTTTTTTTATAGTTCTTTAAAGGGAAAATAGTCTGAAATTTTTCATAATTTATGTAATTCCCCTTCATTAAATGTGTTGGCAATTATACTCTCCTTTCCAATCCACCCATAATTTCTAGTAAACTTTTTACTGTCCCTTCCATCCCTGAAGATTTATCTTTACAATTTTGACTGGATTCATATAGATCTGTATTCTCTTCTTTTTATCTAATCTCCTTTGCTAAAGTCTTATCCATTCTTGCTTCCTGAGTTTCAGGCAACCCTGCCTCTAATATAGCTTTCAGTATTCAATTTTACATTATCTCCAACCTCAGTAAATTGTTGTTGTTTTTTCAATAGGTGTTGATGTAGTAATTTCCAATTCTCCTGTAAACACACAGCCTTTGTTTGATGTATTCCCTCTCTTTTCTTTCTGGAATGGAATCATTACTTTTCCACTTCTTATATTCATTTCCAGAAACTTAAGAAAAGAGAGAGAGAGAGCGAGAGGGAGAAAAAAAAAAGTATATGATCACTACAAACTCATAAAGTCTAAATACCAAATTCCAATTAGACCAATAGGACCAAACTACAGTCCTGAGAAATACTATATAGAAATATTCAGAATAAAGTCTTAAATGATAAGACAAAAGGACCAAAACCAGTTAATTAAATCACACAACATAAAATACACACACACACACACACACACACACACACACATACAATCAATAAGAACAATCCAGTGGACATAAGGTACAGACTTCTATGAATAAATGGGAGATCATTCCAAATGTTTCCAATTATTTCCTCTTTAAATATTCATAGTTGTAAACATAGTCGCAGTTCTTGAAACCAGAATCCCAATCTGAATATAAGAATTTCAAGTTCTCAGAAATCCTCAGAAGGACCGAGATGTCCAATGATATAAAATTAACTTGATTATCTTGATTTGGCTTTATTAGTTTGTGAGACATTATATCCAGGTCAGATCAAGTCAGGTTAAAACTTCTTCCGATAAAAGGTAGCCTGTTGTTTCTTTTAGTTTTGTCAGCTGCACTAGTTCTAATGGGAGACCCCGCTGTCAAACACTGACAAAATGGTCCGATCCAGATCCAATAATTCCAATCAAATGAACAGATGCAGCAAGTTTCACAGCAATTTTCCATTTCTAATCTTCGTAAGGAAAACACTTCCTCAGATCCCAGGACGACACTAAATAGAATAAAAGAAAGGGACCGTATAATGATAACGGGAAGGGAGAAAAACACTATACTAACCTTTCATAAGTATTTAAATAAAAAGTAGTGGGTAACAAGATTTGAATTCTATTTTTAAAATGCTCACAATTTTGGTATAACTCTTAAAAATCAGGGTATATTTAATAGAAACTTTAACATCAAACTTAAAATGGCTATTTCAATAACTACCAAGAAACTATTGAAACTGTTAAAACTTAAAACTTACTTGTGTTATAAGCTGCAATAAATTTACAAACAACACAGTTCCTCAAAGATTGCAGTTGCAGTTCAATACCAATATCGCTCACAGAGCCGGTATACAATTTTAACAGAGCACAAAAAGCTCAAAAATATCACTATAAAGCGGTATAAATTAATAAAATTTGATGACTGTTAAAGAAACGTGCGTCTGGTTAATAGAACATGGACATGAGAAGCTGGACATAAAGAACAGGTCCCAAGCGTTTGTTAAACTTGTTTGTCGTATTGGAAGCTATGAGCCAAAGGAAATAGTTCAGATGGAAAGACTGAGGCTTTTAAACAGTCCCTTTCCTACTAACTATAGCATGCTTTCCTCATGGATCCTCATCAGTGCTTCTTCATTCAGTCAATTGCTTTAATTAACTGATCAAGTTAATGGAGAGGGCACACAGTGAGTGCACAGAATGCAGTTATTCAATTATTCAATTATATTCTATTGAGAGCAGAGATTTATAATTCATTTATATTTAATTGAAAAGAAACATGACTCTTTTTCAAACTTAGATAAAAGGCAATGTTCCGGTAAACCAATATCCCAGAAGAAGAAGCAATCTCTAGTACTAAGTATTGTCAAAAAAAAGTATCCCTGTGTCACTATATCGTTCGTAAGAATGATCAGCTCAAACACTTAATCATCCAATAAGAAAGTAAGCGACAGGCACAATATTTCTGTTTCTAAATAGTATACTCGTTAGTTTGCTGGTACATCAGTTCAATATAATCAGAAAGAACTGGAAGGGGACAGGATCAGTTGTGTTCCAGGACAGTAGCTGCTGCTGTTGTTTTCACAGGGTTCTTGTGGATTTTACTTGGTAGGTTAGTTCTTTTCTTTCTTACTTCTAAGGGGCTAGCAGGGTATTGTTTTGGGGGCTGCTGGATGTTTGTAAACTGATTTGGTGGCTGTAAGTGGGGCTCATTTTGTGGATGTTTCACTGTGTAACAGGCTGCTTGGTAGAGGCCTATTTCTTCTGATTTAAAACCTATTTGGTGGGATTTGCTTGGGCCTGGTTCTTTGGCTGCTGGGCTTGGAGGGAGACACAGGGCTGATACACTCTCTCTCGAGTCAGGTGTCTGCCTAGGACCCACCCTCCCCACCCCTCCCTCCCAGAAGTCTGCGAATTTATAGGGGAACACCTGCCCTGCAATTGGAGGAAAAGGCTGCAGGTGCAGCTCATGTAGTTCTAGCCACTGGGGGTTGGATTTAAAGGCTGGGAGAGAGGAGCTTAGGGAGTTGTTCATTTCCCTTATAAGTTTAATGTGTTGCACTGCACCTAGTAACAGGGTTACTGGTGCACAGTGGGACTGTCTCTAAGATTAGTGGGTGACCTGATTAGGCAGTAGGGGTATCTTGGACTAGGGGGGAACCTGGTGGCTCACCCAAGGAAACCTATTTGGAAGGGGATGGAACCACACATCATTAGGGCCGGCATCTTTGGGAGGGTGGTGGGGTGCACAGGGTGGGAGCAGCCATGATACTGGACTGGGCTTGAAGTTCGGTGGTTGCCCAGTGTGCTACCAGCTAGCACAGCTTAGGGAGGAGGTTGCGGGGATTAGGAGAAAGCTGGGGGAAGGGGGGTGGTATGGTTGGGGAAGGGGGCTGGGAATCTCCCACGGGGTTGCACCAAGCACTGGGGGTGGGGGCATAGGGAAAGAAGTGCAGGAGAATACTCGGGGGTCACATAGGGACCCTGGCAGAGGAGGTCCAAAAGAACACTACCAAGGAAGCAGGCAGGTAACTGGGGACCCTCATAAAGGGGGGACGGAGGGACAACATTCTCATGGAAGTAGGCAGATGGCCAGGGCTGGACAGAAGGAAGCAAGGCGGGGAGGTGGATCAGACCTTACACTCAGTAACCGCGTCAATTCTCTTCTTCTGCTCAAGGATGAGGGGGGTGATGTACCCACCACAGGGGTGGTTAGAGACGGAAAGGGAGTGGGAGTGGGAGGCAGGAGGCAGGGGCCAGATAGGAAGAAGAACAGGGGGGGACCTGGAATGCAGGAGAATGGGGGGAGCAGTGAATCAGAGCAGGAGGGCAGGGGGAAGAGGGAGGAAAGCGCAAGGAGAAGGACCAGTTGGGAGGAAAGGTAAAGAAGGACCAGAAGTACAAGGAGGATTCAGTAAAGGGAGCTGAGGGTTTAGGCCAGGGGAGCACGACGAGCAAGGAGGAACTAAATGGAGACAGGAAGGAAAGGAGGATGAGCCAGGCTAGTTTAGCAGATGGGGAGAAGGACTCCAGGTGAGCAGTGAGAGGGGGAAATTAGCAAGGTGCAGAAGGATACTCAGGAGGAGGAGAGGCATAGGATTGAGGGGAGGGGTGGCTATGGTAAATAAGGAGGGGTGGAATGTGGCACCAGATAGGGGAGGAACAAGGAGCCAGCGGGTGGAGGGGCCTGTAGAAAGGATGAGGGACATGGAAGGGGGAATGGAGGAAAAGGAGTGTCAGGAGTGCTCCTGCTGGGGGATTCTAATGATCAGGGTATCAAATGGGATAGGGAGGGAGAAGCCTGGCTAGTTAGAACAAGATGCTTCCTGGACTAATGGACAGGGCTAAGCACAATGTATATCAGCTGGCAAAGGATTGTGGGGGTTCCCCAGACATACTGGTCCACCTGGGTACAAATGACACTGAGGGAAATAGGTAGCTAGAGATACAGGCAATATTCAGGGAGCTCGCCAGGGTCTGTCATGACATAGGATGCACAGTTTCCTCTCAGAAATCTGCCAGTGCCAAGGGCTAGTGGGGAAACACAAAAGGAAAATTAAGGGAGATAAACCAGTGGCTCAGGGAGGTGGTGGAGGCCAGAGGGATGGTGTTGATGGGGGATTGGGGGGAGACCTGGGAGGATAAGGAGCTGTGTGCTAGAGATAGACTACATCTCAATTTGGAGGGGAGGGGAATCCTTAAGTTGAAAATAGAGGGGTTCATTGGTGAAAAGTGGGGTTTAAACTTGTGAAGGGGGGTGGGATGGGAGAAAAGGCTGTCAAGGAGGTGCCGATAAAGGAGGGACTCTGTCTCCACCCCCCTGGGAACCAGGAGGATTGCAGGAAAAGGCCGACTGGCAAAGTGCAGACCAGGGAAAACAGAACTCTACAGGGAACATGAGCAGGGGAATGGAACTATAGGAAAGGGTGGAAGGTAGTTCTCATAAATGCCAGGAGCTTGGGCAATAAAATGCCTGAGCTCCAGGCTATGCTAACTGAGGGAGCAGTGGTTGTGGCAGCGGTCACTAAGACTTGGGCCACTGCAAGACATGACTGGGACCTGAACCTGGAGGGTTACACTATGTTCAGGAAGGACAGGGGGGAGGGAAGGGGAGGAGGGGTAGCAATGATAGTCAAAAACTGCATTGGCATAGGGGGAGTAGAGGAGGCGGAGGGAACCGTGGAGGCGATTTGGGTCACCTTGATAACAAGGGGGGGCAAGAGAGTAAAAATAGGAGTGGTGTATAGACCCCCTGCCCTGGCAGAGGAGCTGGAGGACAGTCTGGTGGCAGATGTTAGGAGACACTGCAGACTGGGCAGAGGAACGGTGGTGGTGTTGGGGGACTTAAACATGCCAGGAACAGACTGGGAGACTATGACATCCTCTGTGACCAGGGAACAGAGGTTGTTGGATGTCTTTCAAGATGCTGGTTCCTAACTCAGCAGGTGAGGGAACCGACCAGGGAGGCACGGGTACTGGATGTGGTCCTGGCAGACAGTGACCAGATTGGGGGCCTGGAGGTAAGGGACCCATTGGCAGGGAGTGACCATGCCACGGTCTGGTTCTGCCTGGACCTAGGAGGGGTAGAAGGCTGCACAAAGATGGAAGTAACTGACTTCAGGGGGGCGGATTTTAAGGAAATGGGAAGGATCCTTAAGGAGCATTTGGATGGGATTGGGTCAGACATGGACGCTGATAGTAGGTGGGAAATCATCAGGAGAGGGGTGCAGGATGCTACCAGCACCTGTGCAAGAGTAAGACGAAAATGCGGTAGGGCCCAAAAACCCTGTTGGTGGACCAGGGAGGTCCTGGAGGTGGTGCGGGGAAAGAAAGCAGCCTATAAGCAATTCAAGTGCTCAAGGAGTGAAAGGGATCGAGGGGAGTACGAGCTGATGGCTAGAAGGGCCACTAGAGTGGTGAGGGCTGAAAGGCAAGGAAGGAGCAGAACCTGGCCAGGAAATTAGGAGAGGGAACAGAAAGAAGAATAATGTCTTGATAGGGTAGTGTTATGTTGATGTTATCCCAGCATAACACCCACCCTGAGGGCATTATTCCTATTATACAATGGCTCGTTAATTTTAAAAGACAGAAAGATGAGGAAAATGCATTTTTAAATACATTTTGTGTTTGATTTTCAATGTGAGTGTACTGAAGAGAAAAGTAGTTCTGTTTTGGCCAGTAGGTGATGCTGCTGCTAAACAAATTGATGTGTTTTGAATGTGTCTGCCGCCCCCCCAACACACACACACAAACAACTGTATCTTGTTTGCAGTTCTCTCGGTACAGTTTGCTTAATGTACCAGGACAGTATCAGTGTGGATTACAATTTGATCGAGCTGCCAGCGTGTCACTGTTCTGAGACTCCTGTTTTAGCACTGTGAACAGAAGGCTGTGACAGTACGGAAGTCTGTGACAGTACATGGCAGGATGTGGAGGATTAGTTTGGAGATTACGAGGGTGAGCTGGGATCGGGAAACGCTGGAAAAAACTGTCCAGTCGTGACTGTTGACAGTTTCTTGTTACACTGAGTCGAGATTATGGGTTTTTGAGGTAGGAAGCTTGCGAGTATATTTTCGAAATTGGACGTGTTCAACTATCGTGAGCTGCAGAGTGAGTGGACTTCGGGCTTCCATTTGTTTATGTATTTTAAACTGTCTGAGTTGGGAATGTTAACGCTAGGCAGCATGGTTACTAGGTGCAGACACGGAGCACAGTTGTTAAGCAGGGCGCGGAAACTGATTCCTGCACAAGAAGAACTGCTGTAGCTGCTGCTTGGGACGATAGTGGAGTGATATTTTGTTTACTTGGAATGCGGTCGTCAGTGCACTGGGAGTAGAGTCGGGATGTTATGCTGGGATAACATCCCGGTTACTGTCCCAGTCTGACCAATCGGGGACAAGGATTTTCTCTTGCCCTTGTATAATTAGATATATTGGGGAAAAACGAAGGGTGAAGGGGCAGATTAGCAGGATTAAATCAGGGGAGAGATGGGCACAAGACCCGGGGGAGCAGGCTGAGGTACTAAATGAGTACTTCACCTCAGTTTTCACCAGGGAAAATGGGGGTGCTGCATCATACATGGGAGGAGACAGAGATACTGAGGAGGGGGGGGCCCTTACCGATCGGCAGGTCTGAGGAGAGGGGGAGGCATCACTGGCAGGTGGGGGGAGGGCTAAGCAGGGAGAAGAGGTACCGGAAGTGGTAATCACAGCAGAGAGAGTGAGGGAAGCCCTCAGCTCCCTTAAGATGGAGAAAGCACCGGGGCCGGATAAATTACATCCCAGAGTGCTGAAGGAACTTGCAGATGTCCTGGCGAAACCCCTGGCAGAGCTTTTCACCATCTCTCTGAGGACAGGGTGGGTGCCCCAAGACTGGAAGGTGGCACATATAGTGCCTATCCACAAGGGGGGATCAAGGGAGGTGGCAGGGAACTACAGGCCTGTCAGCATGACATCGGTGGTGGGCAAGGTGATGGAGGGCATTGTCAAGGAGAGGCTGGGGGGGATCTGGATAAGTCAGGGTGCCTGGACGATAGACAGCATGGATTCATCCCGGGGAAATCATGTCAGACAAACTTGGTGGAGTTCTATGACTGGGTGACAAGTGCCTTGGACCTGGGTAGACCAGTGGATGTCCTCTTTCTGGACTTCAGCAAGGCATTTGACTCTGTTCCTCACGTGGGCCTGTTGGATAAGCTGGAAGAAATGGGGGTGGGGAACCAGATGATCAGATGGATAGGCAATTGGCTCCTGGACCGGACCCAGAGGGTCGTAGTTGGTGGGATAGTCTCATCCCCAAGGAGGGTCATTAGTGGGGTCCCACAGGGATCAGTCCTTGGGCCCTTCTGTCTCAACGCCCACGATCTGACATAAGGACAGAATCGGAGGAGATGAGTCTCTTTGCAGATGACTCAAACTGGGGGGGTGGTGGATGGGGAGGAGGGGAGGGTGGCCCTACAGGGGGATCTGGAGGCTCTGGAAAGATGGTCTAGAAAGTGGAAGCTGAGGATCAATGCAGGGAAATGCAAGGTACTCCACCTGGGGGCCAGAAACCCAGGCCAAGTGTACACCCTGGGGAAATGCTACAAGTCTCGATGGCTGAGAGGGACCTGGGGGTGGTGGTGGATGTCAAGATGAACAACTCTGAGACTTGTAGGAGGCAGCAGCCAAGGCCAACAGGATGCTGGGATGCATCGCTAGGGGATCACCTCAGAAGGAGGAAGTGATACCCTCTGTATAACTGCTTGATGAGGCCGCACCTTGAGTACTGCGTGCAGTTTTGGAGGCCACACTTAAAGAGGGACATTAACCTCCTGGAGAGGGTCTAGAGGGGAGGGCAACCAAAATGATTTGGGGCTTGGGGGACAGGACCTATGAGGAGAGGATCAAGAGCTAAATATGTACACATCGGAAGAGAGAAGGGACCGGGGGGACATGATAGAGGTCTTCAGGTACATGAAGAGGGTAAATAGGGGAGGAACAGTCAGGGTGCTTCGAAGGAAGGAGGAAGGGGCCACTAGAGGGCATGGGTGGAAGCTGGAGGGGGGAAGATTCAGGGGAGAAAGGAAGAGGTGCTACTTCACTGAGAGGGTGGTGGAGCCATGGAATGCACTGCCTAGGGGGCTGGTGGAGGCAGAGACAGTGGAGGGGTTCAAGAGGGGGTTGGACAGGTACAGGGGAAGGGTTCTGGAAGCAAAATCCAATGCAGCAAGAATATCCGGAACTGGGAAGGGAGAAGCCAGAGAAGGCGAGGGGGACAGCAAGGTCAGCACCCAGGGTGGGGGCTGACCAAACGAGCAGACACGAAAGACCGTTAGGCCTATTCTGCTGGCATTTTAGTATGTTAGTATGTTATTAATCCAGCTGTAACCTTTGTACAAATCAGCTTGGTTTGAGAATAACATATGTCCCCTAAATTGTTGAGTTTTTAATCATTTTAAAACAGTCCTGCTTACAGGCTCAAATGAATCTGAGCAGGTTAAAAAACATTCTCAGTGTTATTATAGAGATATAACAGGGTCATAACAATTAAGAAACACTCCTAAGGATATTCTATACAGAATTAAAAGGAAAAAACATTGACATAATCAGATATTAATCAAAAACTGAGAAATCTAAATCCCCCCCCCCCACAAAGGCAGGCTATACTAATATTAAGGGAGCAAAAAAGAGTCACTGAATGAATTTCCACACAATTTCCTGAAAGCAGTAGTCCGTGTATTAGCAGCCAGAGCACTTTCCAGACACTCCAAGGGGAGCAGGCTGCTCTGTTGCCCCATGCACTCCAAGCTCTCCCTGGGGTGGTGAACAACACAGACTACAATTCTAAAATTCTGGTGCACAAGAGTTTCTGGAAAGAAATGTGTTTTATTCTGCCATAGGCTTATCATAGTGAGGCAATGGTGGCATACCTGTTATAAGCAGAAAAACACCTTACACAAACCTGCTCTCTCAGCTCACTCCACAACTGAGCAGTGTACAGCACCTCAAACTAGAAAAGGATTAAATCAGACAGCTATCACCTGAATGTATTCTCAAGGACTATACAGAACAGAAAGGGCCCAGTTCTCAATGAGCCCTGGAGAGTGATGCAAGTTGCATTGTCCAGGGCTGTGGCAAACACAAGGTGTGCCCAATTTTACAAAAATGAGGATCCCAGCACCAAACTCCCTGGGTTTGCCACAATCTGACAGTTGCTCCAAACAGTTGGCGCACCTGTGGGAAATGCCACAGGGATCCGGTCCCCCCACCTGATGCAACACTAGAGGGCCTGGGATAGTTGGGGGGTTAAACATACCTGCCAGGATGGGTCCAGGGACCAAAGGGACTTGGGAGGTGCCATAGGAGTGTTGGGGAGGCACTGGGCATGCCCGGGGTGATGTGGCACCAGCAGGGTACCTTTAATCAACTAACACAGCCAATGGGATGTTACTGCAGGGTGGGTCCAGGGAAGAACACTGCCCAAGGCTGGTGCTGCTGCCAGGGCTCTGTCCTCATTGGGCAATGGCACTGTTTGTCCCTGGATCACCAGCCCTACAGTACCATACCATTGCCTTCACAGTTCTATTAAAGGCACCCCTGCCAGATGCCACATTAATCCCTGGCATGCCCACCATCTCCCCAACATCCCTATGACACCCCCATGCTCCTCCAGACCCCACTTTCAGAGCCCCATCACTTCATCACCCTGTGTGGCATTGGTGCAAGTGCCTTAGACCACCTCCTGGCTGGTCTAACTCGAGCCCCATGCTACACCCATGGCAGGGCTTATGGAATATCAGATTAGGGGATGGTGCAGCCCTACCATGGCACAAGCCCCCATGGGATCTGGCTCACCTTGCTTTATGTCACAAAGGGGATGCAGTGACCCTTTGGTGCAGCGGCTCCCCATTCTGATGCAGACAGAGTTTCAGAATTGGGAATGCCGCATCTTTAGACACAAGGTGCCAATTCATTAATGTTTGATGCAGGCACCTTACGTCAGTCTAAGGGTTTTGAGAATTGGGCCCAGAATTTCCTGCAATGAAATCTTGTGAATTGTATCTCTACACAGGCTGTAGGTCACATGGCACACATTTTTGTGAAGGTCCTCAGAACTCTGCTGGCAATATTTTAACTTTGCAACTTAGTGAAGTTTTCAAACCTGGGAAGTTATGCTTCACGAAGTGAAAATAAATTTACAAAGTTGTGGAACTTTACAAAATTCTTGTCAAGGAATCATTGCACATCCTCACTGGAGGGGTTGTGGTGCTGCCTCACAACAGCAGAAGTAAGGATGAGTCATGTAATTACTGATGTCGGCCTGACTTTAGTAGTGAGCTAGCTTTCAAGGACTGATCAAGGAAAGGGCAAATGAGTTCATTTTGTTAAAAGAGTTGCAGGATTAAGCAGCATGGGTTCATGGAGGAGGAAGATCTTGCCAGATGAACCTGATTGACTTTTTCAATTGGGTGAAAAGGGTCACTGATAGGAGCAAAACTGTAGATATATTATACATATAAGACATTTAATTCTGTCCCACAGAGAAAGTTGGGTAAAAAGCTAGCAGACCTGGGCACAGGAGAGGGCCTTATCAAATGGGTTAGGGCTGTGTGAATACCTTTCCCAAATATTCGTCTGAATATTTGGTATTCGGCAGCCAAATATATGAGAATTGAGTATTCGGGAAAGGATTATTTGAAACAGCCCCCTCTTTCCTCCCCTAGCCCAAACCAGTTAAAATGTAACCTCTTTCCCCCAATCCACTATTGAAAGCACCTTAACAATCCTCCCCTCAGCTCCCACAAGTACTTTTTTTTTATACATTAAAATAAAACTAGATCCCTATGGGTGACTGCCTGGCTCAACCTACCCGCCTCTATGACCAGCCACAATCTTAATGTAAAGTGCTAGTTTGTGCATAAAAATATATATTACATATCCCCCTCCGGGACAGCACCCGACCATTCTCCCACCCAGCAGCACCCAATTCTCAAATATTATGGGAACATTGTTTAACCAGGGAGTAGCACACTAAGCCGGAGCTTGTTTCCAGATGTGACCTGGGAGCACACAGAAGTTAAGTGACTTGCTCAGGATCACACAGTATGCGCCT
Organism: Neoceratodus forsteri; assembly: GCA_016271365.2. Classification (NCBI taxonomy): domain Eukaryota; kingdom Metazoa; phylum Chordata; order Ceratodontiformes; family Ceratodontidae; genus Neoceratodus; species Neoceratodus forsteri. The sequence goes on along the minus strand of CM057449.1, from coordinate 938,948,807 downwards.
AGGTGGATGTGGGATTCAAACCAAGGTCTCCAGATCTGCAGCTCAGAGCCTAAACCCATTGCACTATACTGCCTTCTAAAGCAAGATGGTGACTGGCTTAACCCTCCTTCTTGCACGGCTGGCGGCCTTCTCATGAATGAAAGCATTCGAGCACTTGCTGTAGTAAAACCATCTGATCACGTGATCTGCTGGTTTTACTATAGCAACCCCGTGAATGTTTTAATTTATGAGAAGGCAGTCGGCCATGGAGGAGGGAGGGCTGAGCTGGTCTCCTTCTCGACTTAGACTTCAGAGTTGGGAGCTGGTGGGTGGGAGTAGGGTCATGTGCTGTGCTGGGGACATAAGATTATATGTTTGTAAACACAAACAAGCACTTTAATACATTAAGACAGTGGCAGGCTGATTGAAGAGGACAGGACCAGACGTCATGCAGCTCACTGGTTGATAGTGGGGCGAGCTCTCCTTGGTTCACATAAAATGCCTTTAAAACAGCATTTCAATATAAACAAATAATTTGGGAGTGCACATAAGGCACAGACATGCCAAAAGATGAACTAGAAGCAAAGCCAATCGAGGACAGCCATGATGGTGATGGACTGTCGGAGGGAGAATTGGAGAGTGAGAGCTCCCAGGCCTCCCACACCTTGAGGTGAGGCCGCACTAGATCTGAATACCCAGGCCTGTTGGTTCTACAGCGTCAAATGGCTCAAATCATCAGCAAAATAAGGGATTTTAGAAAAGAAAGGAGGAACACTGCCATGGAGCTCAGGACTGATATAACAAAACTGGAGACGAGCCAAGAGCTCAGTGATACGTGGGCCTGACAGAAAGAGCCATTGTACAGCTTCATCAGACAGCAGCAACTCTCCAGGACCAAGCAAAAGGTGCCAAAAGCCACAATAGAGGGAACAATATCTGCCTGTTGGGGGTTCCAGAGGGCCTAGAGGGAGCAAATATCAATCAGGTCCTCCAAAAAGTATTAATAAGTTCCCTCCTACTACCAGAGGACATTATGCTGGAAATTGACAAGGCTCACAGAACTCTTGGCCCCAGGCCAGTGGCAGGAGCAAGGCCATGCACCATCCTTGTCTGAATGCTGCAAGGGAAAAAGAAACCCTGCTACATACCGCATGGAAGAAAGGTGATGTATGGGGACAGCAGGCTGTTTTTCGAAAATGATTATACTCCGGAGGTGATGGCCAAGCAACATGTATCCCCTCATGAAAGCCCTCAAGAGTGCTAATATTAAATTCAGAACCCCTTACCCTGCTTGCATTGTGATTTTTCTTCCCAGAAGGCCCCGGCCCTTCGATTCGGCAGAGGTAGCGGCTAAGGAATTGGCCAGAAGGAGGATCGCACTCCTGGAGAGGCCCTCAGGACCAGCACCATTTCTGGCATCCAAAATCTCCCAGAAACTGTGGTTGGAGGACCAGCGGGACTGCAGGCAACAACAGGGCGCTGAAGCAATGAACAAAATCGTGGTGCCGCTCAAGAATCAGCAGAGGGAAGGACAGGCACAGATGGTTACACAGACTGCTCCTCCTTGAATTTTTCTTAAGTATTGGCCTGCCATAAGGCATTTGTACTCGCTTCTAACTTTTGAGCCCTTTCTTCTCCACGATGCTTTTGGAACTGTTTCCACCGAATGCCACACCTGATCATTATATAGCTTGGAGCCGCATGGTGGATAACAGCATAAGAACACATCACCTAGCAAGACTGCAACACCACTAAGCCACATCAGAACTCTGATGTACATAGGGGAAATCAGATAAGCCCTTACTCTACTTACTATGGGACATACTGGTGAAATTGAGGTATAAGGGAACAGTGAGGACCATGAACTTTTAAATATTGGTCCCCACAGCAAAAGTGTGGGGAGGAGGATTGGGGGCTTTTGCAAATAAAGTACAGACTAAAATGAGAACTGTGGGGGGGGGTCATGACTAATAGTGGAGATTCCTGGGGGGCTGGCCAGCTTGCAAACAAAACTGGAGCACTTAATGCATACTACCTGACACTCACACTGGTGCTCTGAATATACCGCAGTTCTATCAGCAGCAACATATGGTTGGGAAATGGGGACAAAGGGATATAATAAGAGAGGGAGGTGAACTGGGCTTATAATTTGAACGAGTCCGTTTGTTTGTCCAGAACAGCTTTGTGTCCCTCTTTCTCTTTCAGGTCAGCGGGACAGCAGCAGAAGCTCCAGTTGCCATGACATGGAGACTTGCTGATAACAGCGGACACACCAGCAGGTAAGCCGTGTGTAACAGGGATCACAAAGAGGGGGTTAGGGGAACACTGAAGTGGATTGGGAACTAATCTAATGTTTTCAGGAACTGCAAAGGCTGCATGTAACCTCAGAGAGGAACCTGGAGGGTTGGAGGAGCAACTAACTCTCACAAGGAGAAAAGGGGGTAGGGGAACAAGGAAGGATAACATAAGCAGGACATGGACCAGGATTTAGAAGGAAGGGTGTGGGAGGGACCCTAAGGACAGACTTATAATTCAGTGATGGCTATGGTTACAACTCAGACTGTTCCTTGATGTCTCTATGTACTTACTGTATATTTATAACCTTGAGTCATGCCGGTTCACCCCTGGCAGAAGGTACCACTTCAGAAACTCCAGTATGCGGTGACAGTCCAGCTCTGGGGACCAGGTCATCTGCAGTGAGCATGAAGAAGGCTACTGAGGTACAGGGGGGACCCTGATGGAGGAAAGACCTAACATTTCATAAATATCTCTGTATTCCCCTATGGAGAGGCTTGGGGTACTATGAAGACACTAGTAGGAGGGGGGAAGTGGGACCTGCCAGTGTTTAATGAGACATGAGGTCAGGGGGACCATGGTGGTGGGGCATCAGGTGTGAACACTCACCCCACTTCCATCATGAAGAAGGGATATACACGTCACTTTGGGACCCAACGGGGTCCTCCAATGCTGTCCTAGAAGCCCAGAGGTGCAGAGGTTTGTCTCTGAGCACCCAAGCCAAACCTCCAGTAGTTCCCCAACCAATGGGGACTCCTAATAAAATGCCTCTAGAGGTGAAACAGAAACTCCTGATTCCAGCCACCCTCAGAAGGTGGATCCCATGGAGCAGCATGTTGTTACTTTTTATAGGCATTATTTGCATTGAGGGCCCTCAATTGAGAAGATCCTCAGCACAGGGTTTTGGCACTGTGAGCTAGTTCATAGTGTCTAGCTCTCTTGGAAGTACAAGTTGTGTAGTTATGGTTAGGCTGTCCCAGTTGTACTACTGTTATGTTGTTTTGTTCCTGTTCATTAAATGTCGGTACAAAGAGTTATCTGGAACACAGAATCTATTCCAACTGTACAGCATACCAGCGTTATGTGATGTACATCAATTGTATATAGCCCATTGTAAAAATGTTGTTAGTGCTAAACACAGTCAGACGAACCCAATAGTCATGTATGGGTACTGATGGGTGGGAGGAGTCAGAGGGAGACTATACTGCTAAAGGAGGAACAGCAATCTAAGAATGTTGGAAATGACCGACCCTGTGTTGCAGCTCCTTTCCTAAATGTGAATGGCCTATCCTCCCCATCAGAAGGTCCTGTATAATGTCATACCTGAAAAATCAAGGGAGACATTATTTTACCTACAAGAAACACACGCCAAGAGCTGAACACAACAAACTCTCCAGGTTCGGATGAGAGGGGCATTCTCATCCTCATGGCGGGAGGTAGGAGGAGGGGGATGTCAATCCAGATTCTGAGACACACCCTTTCTGCCCTGGAGAGACTTGGGAAGACCCAGAGGGCAGGATGATACTAGTGTGGGGACCATTAATGGCAGAGAGGTGACATTAGTCAACGCTACTTCCCCGCCAGGCTGGTGCTCCCACAGATTTGAAGTTGCTGCGTAGATAAGGTGGTAGTTTATGAAGGGACGCTGATGCTGGCAGGGACTTTAATATAATACTAAACCCAAGTCTCGACTCATCCAGCCCAAGGCCTACCAGTCAGATGCGGTACAAAAATGTTTGGACGGTTCATTAGAGAGATGGGTTGGGTGGATACCAGCAACACTGTCACCTTCACACTCGAACTACACTCCACTAACTAGCAGTACACCAGATGTACTCCAGAATTGACACTATTCATTACGTGGAAGTTCCAGTTGCTGGTGGTATCTCACTAGTGGATATAGTATAGTCTCGACCATGCCCCAGTGCTTACTGAATGGGAACATGGGGAACAGAGGTGACACACGTTTTGGCTTTTTTAATTACTACCTAAAAACACAACACTTTGAAGACTTCTACACTGAAAAGCTGGAGAAGATAAATCATGATAACCCCTGGGGACTTTGCTCTTGTGGTGTACTGGGACACCATAAAACAGTCCTCCAGGGACACATTATACAATATACTGCAACCCAAACCCGGATCAGAAAGAAACAACAGAAGGGGCTAGAAGACACTTTACATTTTCTACAGATGGCACACAAGCAGGGGGACAACTCAGTACATGAGCAGCTACTCCAGACCAAAGTGGATCTGGATAAGCTAATCAAGCATAACACTGAGACAGCCCTGATGTACCTCTGGCAGAGGTACTACGAAGTGGGTCCCAGAGCAATGGGCCTGCTGGCATACCAGCAGTGCAAATGGCAGAAATTATCCACCATAACTTCCTTACAGAATCCATGGGATGGGCGCCTCTTAACAACCCTACATGACATTACCCAAGGGTTCTTTGAATACTGCTCTGGGTTGTACACCCCAAACACACCCTAAGCCAATCCATCATCAACACTTACCTACAAATCCTTACTATGCCACAGTTAACCCAGAATCAGGGAGAACTGTCACAACCCATCACTGAGATGGAGGTGGCTACAGCTATCATTGAGAGTAAGACCATGAATCCCTAGGGCCAGATGGATATAGTGCAGTATTTTATAAGACATGCCAATCACAACTCACCCCATACTTAACACACCTGTTCAATTCTGTATTGGAGAGGAGATGATCCCACCTATCTGGTCTTATGCCTCCATATCAGTGTCACTTAAACCAGGGAAAAGCTCACAACGATGTAGCTCATACTGCCCGATCTCTGTCCTCAACATGGATTATAAGGTATTTATGTCCATTTTAACTCACCGACTAGTTGCGCTACTTTGGAATTGATCAAACAGGATTTATCCAAGGTAGAACTACAACCGATAATATTAAGAGAACATTACATATCCTGCATGTGATAAACACTAACAAGTCGCCCTCAGCCATCATTAGCCTTGATGCCGAAAAGGCATTCAACAGGGTTTTTGGCCCTTCCTATACTCAGTGATGGTGATGATGGGGCTGCCGGGCACCTTCATCCAGACCATTGAGAACATATAGAGAGCCCCTAAGGCATGTGTGAACAATAGCGATCACCACTCTGATTATTTCCCACTTGCCAGAGGGACCCATCAGGTCTGTCCCCTTTCCCCAGTTCTCTTTGCCATGTATATGGAACCCCTGGCACAAAACATCAGGGAAGCTAGAGATTCATAGGGTGTGGGAGTGAGGAGAACAGAACATAAGATAGCCTTATTATTTATTAAGTTTTTGTTGACCAGGTAAGTGCACTAGACAAATCCTGCCTATTTTCAGGCACGACCCGGGGGAAGGGGATACAGATGAATGCCAACTGACCTTGAACCAGATTAAGCTGTTGGTGGTATTTTTTTTTTTTAGTGAATGAGGAAAATTTGGCCAGGACACCATGGAAATCCCCTACTCTTTTGATAAGTGCCATGGGATCTTTAACATCCACCTGAACTACCACCAATCCAGGCAGATGGGACCTCGGTTTAACGTCTCATCCGAAAGACGGCACCTCAGAAGTGCAGCACCCCTCTCATGCTGCACTACAGTGTCAGTACTGGGATATTAACCCAAGTGCCAGATGTGGGAACTGAACCCACAGCCCTCTGATATCCCAGCCTCAGAGGCGAGTGTGCTACCTACTGAGCCACTGACACTGCTGACATTATACATGGACAATGTCCTCCTGTACCTAGGCAATCCAGAGACAGTGCTCCTGGCTGTAAAACATGTCCTGGAAGAGTTCAGTGGGGTGTCCAGATATGTCCTTAGTACCAATAAGACAGAAGCCCACACATTCAAATATACCCTACCCCAGGGTGAGATGACTGTTCCATTCAGGTGGGACCTTCAAAATGTTATTTACTTAACAAGGAACCCTCACAAGCTTATAAAATAATTATGCCACATTTACTGCACAGCTTACTAAGGATCTAGCAAAATGGAACACCCTTCCACTAAATTTATCAAGGAGAATACACCAGGGGCGTAGTTGCCTTTTGATGGGGAGGCAAAGACTAGTAAAAGTCCTGCTTTTCCTAGTAAGTCTCAAATGAATAGGCTAGGGGTCTGGGGCGCCTTAGGCCCCTAAGCTATCAGGTTTTCAATGCATTCTGGTGCATTTTGAGGTAATTTTGACACTGTTTTGGCTACTTTTAAACCCTTCTTTGACTTGCTACAAACAACCTATATAACTATCAAAATAACTGTCTTCTACCTTGTTTAAAAAAAATTGTCAAAACTAAAGCAACTTCTTGATCAGAACCCGCATACGCCTCTTATCTAGAAAATGCAGGCATAAAATGTTCACTTTGGTAATTAACCATATTGCACATAGGGTTTACAAATGCTGTTAAAATAAAATACAAGACAAGTGAACGGACCATTTTAGAGATGAGATAGGCTACCACCATTTATGAATTTGGCATTCAGTGTCTCTCACCTCAAGTAAAATTGTGGCTACTGGCTAGCTAGGGTAAAAGAGAGCCCTGTGCAGCAGCAACCAAATAGTTCCTGACCACTGAAAACAGCTGCTTGGCTAAAAATCAAATCTTGCAGTATAAATAATACAGATTCACAATGAAGGTCAGAAGCCACTCCAGATAAAGGCTACCAGTGACCTCAGGCCTTTATTATGGTTATATATTTATTATTGTATTTATACAGATAAGACTGATAGAGAAGCTGCTACAACTCAAAGTCCATGCCATCTAGAACTAAAGAAATAGAGACTAGTATACCCCTAAAAGTGAGGTGCAAGTTGGTATTCCACAAAAATTATTGGTCCCTTAAAGAAAGTAATGAGACACGGTTTGTTCATGATATATTTTCTGGGACAACCACATGGAATATGAAACCTCATAATAATTTGCCCAAGGATTTCCAAACAAACACATGAACTTGCAAATCCCACACTTAGTCACAGAGTACGCATCTATTCAGTGTATTCCTTCTGTTTTCATGTTTAATGTTTAAAACCATTAATGATCTCCACCATGGGAGGGTGCATACCTATGGGGTGGGGTGGGGTAACCCGACCCATTGGGGTGGTTGAAATTTTCAGCAGTGGTGGTAGCTTGGTTATCAAGTGATTTGAGGTGCATGTCACTCACACATTTTCAGAATGGACTGCATTACTATGCCCTTGTGATAGAATATGTGAAAATTATTTTATCACACATTTTATCACAAGGTCACAGTCCATCAAATCAGTCAGACACACAGTGCTCCTGTTCCTTATCAGGACTAATCCTGGGCTTGCTGACTGGCTGTAATCAATACGTCCCGATCCCCTCCTGACTCCTTCTTTTTCACAAACAGAACCCACTACAGACAGAGAGACCTTACTGCTGTGCTGCTGCCTCATTCATCATCAGCCCGGCAGTTGGGTGTGGGGCTCAGTGCTGACTGTTCCCATTTAAGAAACTAGTAGATCTAGGTGTAAGAAAGAAACTATTGCCTGGGTTGAAAACTGGCGTGTGTGTGTGTGTGTGTGGGGGCAGGATGGGGATGCAGGGACAGAGAGTAGCACTCAGTGAGGAATTTTTCAGAGATGATGGTGTTTAGAAGTGGGTGCCACAGGGTATGTCTTTGGATGATGATTTTAAACATCTTTATAGGTGAAGTTATCCAGAGCAAAATTTTCCTTTTAGCAGATGACACACACATCTGTGGGAGGATGCAAGGAAGGAATAAGCGTTATGAAGGAGGATTTGGAGAGTTTGCAGAAGTGGCCAAGGTATAGATGCTTAGGTTCAGTGCAAAGTCATGAACATAGAAGCAAAGAACCCATGTACAGAACACAGGATGGGTGGAGTGAGTAGGGTGGAGCAGATGAATGAGGATTAGGATCTGCAGTATATACACATAACATAAAATGATCTGGTCAATACAATAAGGCAGCAGGCAAGGCCAGCATAATGCTGGTATGTTTAGGCAGAAAAATCAGCAGTAGGAGCAAGGAGGTGATATGTCCTCTGTACAGATTCCCTGGAAAAAACAGAGTACTAAATGCAATTATAAAATGGCAAGAATAGATTCTCAGTGCTGATTGGCTAATACCACCTCCAAACTGACCAGCCTGAGTGCCACCTTACCACATACTCTTGTGCAGGAGTGTTCACCCTGCTTAGTCATTGGCTGAAACCACCAGCTAACTTTTAAAATCCCCGCCATGTTTTTATCTTCCTTAGCGAGGCTGCAATTTTCAAAGACACAAAGCACATTTGCTGGAGCTGGAAGGATACTGCTTTCTTCAACTGCGAGCTGTGTGAGAAATTCTATATTGCACTTGATATCTGCAACAAACGTGCACTTTTGCTTAATTCTGTGGGAGGTGAAAATAACTACCCTTGGTAATTGCTTTTTATTCACATATTTATTTAGGGTTTAACCAAGAAGGGGCTTGTAAACTCTGTTTATCTTGTTAGTAACTTGTGAAGGATTTAAATACTGCATTTGGGTAGGTCCTTGGAGGTAGCTAGATTGTCTACTAGGATTTGCTGACAGTTAAACTATTTTTAAATTTCAGGTGGCTGAGCAGTTGAAAAGAAATATCGAGCTCTTGTAGGACCCTTTCTTTTGTGAAGGGACTAGTGCTCACCTCCCCCCCTGTGTCGATGGTGCTGAGCTGTGGGCCATGCCCTACCTTCTCTTCAGTAAATACTGAGCAGATGTATCTATTTAGGATAGATGTTTTTACATGGTCCTCCTACTCACACGCCCCCTTATCTCCTTTGATCTTAGCAATACCCCCTTTGGACTTTCTCCTTTCACTAATGTATCTATAGAAAGTCTTGTCGCCTTCTTTTATGGTTTGTTCTAGTGTTTCCTCAGTTTGGGCCTTTGTCTTCCTTACTGTCTTCCCTGCTTCCCTTAGGGAAGTTTGGTGTGCCTCCCTATCTTCATACCACTGTGTTGCCCTATATTTCCTGAAGGCCAGCCTTTTGGCTCTGACCTTTTCTGCTACTGTTTTTGAGAACCAAAGTGATTTCCTTCTTCTTTGCACTTCCTTTTCTCTCTAACACAATGGGATGTTGCTTCAAGTATTGCATCCTTTATGCTTGCCCACTTTGCCTATACCCCCTCACCTGTATTTCTTTTTGCCAGGGCTAGCTTAATTCTGTTGGCCATCTTATCAAAGTCAGCTCCTCTGAAGTCCCATAGTTTTGCCTCAGAATGGGATGATTTAGTTGTAGTGGCCAAATTGAACCATACCATGTGATGGTCACTGGCTCCCAGGTGACCTTCTACATGGAGATATATGATCCTTTCCCTGTTAGCCAGCACTAGATCTAGGATATCCCTGTCTCTTGTGGGTTGTTGTACCAGTTGTTTGAGGCCCTCCCACTGTAGGGAATCCACCATGTGTCTAGTTCTGGCAGATGTTCCTTCTGGTATTGACCAATCAGTATCTGGCATGTTGAAGTCTCCCATTATCAGAACCTCCCCTTTAGTTGTCATATTTTGTATATCTTCTAACAGTAATGTGTCTATGTCCTCCCCTGGTCTGGTGGCCTGTAGACAACCCCAGTTCTTATGGCTGTCCCATTTCCTGTTTCCGGGTGACCCACAGTTCTTCTGGCCACTTATGAGTGTTCTGAATTTCTGTAGCTTTGATATTTTCATTGACATACAGGGCCTCTCCACCCCCTGTTTGCAACTCTGTCTTTTCTGAAAAGTACACAGCCAGGTAGTGAAGTCTGCCAAGTGTGGTTACTGGTTATCCACATCTCATATTGCTACTATGTCCAGTTTAGCCTCTGTCATTATTGTCTGCAGGTCTGGGATCTTGTTTCCCAGACTGCAAGCATTTGTGTACATGATTTTCCATTGGCCAGATTTCAGTGTGTTAGTTGTTGGGTGAGGTCTGGCATTTCCCCTGTGCATCATATGGGGAGCTGGACCTTTTTCCTTACCTGGTGATACAAATGAACTGCAAACATGCTAAACTCCTGTTTAACCACTAGTGGAACTGTTTTTGAAAATGTCTTCAGTGAGCACAGTGTGGTTGTTTTTTGGCAAAAGTATGGCAAAGTTGTGTAGTAAGCACTCATTTGTATATAAATAACTATTCACTCACTTCAGAGAACAATAATTCCTATTCCATCTGGCTGCTGTAAATTGACAGGACTTCTACTTAGCCTCTTCAGTACATATTACAACATAAATTGTTACATGAGTAGTAAATGTTACAAATCTTCATGTCTCCCCCCCTCACCCTGTTAAACACAGAACAAAAAATAAGCTCCCACTAGTTTACGTGTGAAATAAAACAAGCACTTAAGGACAAAGACTTGGATTAAGCCAAAAGTAGAGTACTAAACTGACACAGGATTGTATAATTTTACTTCAGAAGAAGAACCATTATACTAAATTAATTTGATCAGCTAAAAGAACGCTTTATCTGAACCTGCTGAAAGAAAACAGAAATAATTTATCTAAATGTTGGAAGGCTATAAACACTCTAGAATAAGGAACAACTCCCTCAGTTTCACCCAAGCAGATTCAAATTGTCAATACATCAATTACATACAAGCAATTGATTGTGGAGAAATTAAACTCATACTCTGCCTATGCAGGCATGGCTTTCAAAATGTTCCCTGTAGCCAATATTTCTTCACCTATCATGCATCTGTATAACTTGTCACCAAACAGTTCTATCTTCTGTCTTATATTTATTTTGTCTGTCTGGCTCTAACAATGTCAAATAATACTAGTTGGAGTACTTACATGAACGCTGGAATGACAAACTCAATCAAGTGAAAGTAGGATTGCTCCATATTAATAACAAAGTGGGAGTATATTCTCTAGAACCCACCATAAAAGCTGGGAAAAAGGAAATGAAAGGAATGCAATAGCTTATAGTGTATAATGCACAGATATGGAGAATATAGAGCAAGGAGAACAAAGAGTTACAGTTTAAGTCCTGTTATAAGGAACCATTAAGGACCCCAATATTTTTATTTATTTTTTTATTTAGTTTTTATTAACCAGGTAGGTACATTAGCCATGAAATGACTATTTTCTGGCACGACCCGGGGAGTACAACAATCAAGGACAGGTACATAGCATGAATACAATGAAATTAAAATAGCATAGGACAAAACAGTTAGTAGTAATGAATACATGCAGCCAGGACAATAACAATCAGTGTAATTCACACAGACTTTTTAGGCAGAGAAAATCTACACAGTCTAGGAAGAGATATCACAACATAGCAGCAAAGAAATATTGTTCAAATTAGTCACAACAATGAAGATTCAAATAGGCAGCGAAACAATGCAAGGGCAAATTACTGACTGGGCAGGATACATTATCACGGCCTCTGAAACAAGACTCAGGTGTTGGGGAGAGAGTTCCAAAGCTTAGGAGCAGAGTGATTGAAGGCAACAGAGCCTTTTGATGTTTTACATCTAGGTACATTCAGCAGGGATTTATCTACCGATCACAGTCTATAGGAGGAGGTCTGACGTACCAGCAATGTTGCGAGCACTGAAGTGGTCTGGTTTCTGAGTATAGAGTCAATCAGGGAGCCAAGAGAGTATTGACAGCAAGCTGAGGGTGATAACCAGCCCAGGTCCCTGTACAGTTGGCAGTGGTGCTTAAGCCGTGGTGAAGAGGATGCGTAACGACAGATATTATTATAAGTGACGTCCCACTTATGAAGGATGGTTTTGTGTGTGGCAGCAAAGGTTGGCATGCCATAGGTGAGGGCAGGGAGTAATATGCCTCTGGCAATAGCAAGTTTAGCACAGGGAGTCAACATGAAACTGGACTTGTAAGCAACCCCCAGTTTAGTATTCACTGCCTTGCAGGCAGATTGTATATGCAGGCTGAAGTCCAGGGATTGGTTCAGAAGAATTCCCAGATACTTAAAAGATGTAACACATTCTATTTGTGTGCCACTGCAGTCTTGCACCACTAGGGGAGTTTGACATGTCCTAAGTTTAGGGGCAGATCCAAGTAACATTGCTTGGGTTTTCTTAGCATTTCTTAGTTTTTTCTTAGCATTAAGTACAAGCTTATATGCAGAAAGCCAATTTTGGACATTGGTGAAATCTGAAGAAAGGGATGCATTTATGCTGGTGACCTTATCAGAGCTTGAATAGAGTACAAGATCATCTGCATAGCGAAAAGAAAAACCTCATGTATGTTATTGATAAAAAGTGAGAAAAGAAGTGGTCCCAGAATAGAGCCCTGGGGAACCCCAATATTGATGGTAGCACCATCAAATAAAGAGGAGTTAATTTCACAATTTGAGTTCTGTTTGATAGATAGCTTCCATACCAGGCGACAACTGGGAGTGAAAAGCTCAGATTGCAAAGAGTGGAGACAAGCAGGGGGTGATCAACAAGATCAGAGGCCTTTGTAAGGTCTATGAAAACTGCCCCTGTCAGCTGACCAGCGTCCATACTGGTAAGCATATCGGTAGTGAATTTGAGAAGCGCTGTAGAGGTACTGTGACCTTTATGGAAACCATGCTGTGTGTCAGAGAGAAGGCTGTACTTGTGAGGTAGTCAATGGTTTGATTTGCAACAAGTTTTCCAGAATTTTACTTAGGACTGATAGGATGGCTATAGGCCTGTAGTTAGTAATCCTTGGTATCACCTTTTTTAAGGACCGGCGTTACACGACTAATCTTCCAGAGATCAGGAACTTGGCTATTAGAAAGAGACAAGGTGAAAATCTAGCCAGAGGGGAGGCTATGTATGGTGCTGTTAGTTTCAGGGCGAGGCTCAAGTGTAACTGATCCAGAGCTAGTGTTGTCAGACACAGTCTGTAATAGTTTTAAGACCTCAGTCCTTGAAATTGCCTTAAAGCAGAATGGGGGATTTCTAGACATTTGTTGGGAAGGATAGCTGAGGGTTGAGGACTGTGCTGATGTTGCAAGCAGAGAGGCTGTCTGAGGAGATGAGAAGACAGAGGTATACTGAGACAGGTCTCAGAACATTTGATTGAAGGAATTAGCAATGGTGCTGGAGTCATTGCAATGCACTCCATTTAATACCATGTCACTGGTGCTAGTTGACTAGGATGCACTGAGAAAGGTCTTGACATGGGCCCAGAATTTCCAGGGTCCCAGCAGAGCCTAGCAGAAATTCTATACAATAGACACTCTTAGCTGTTCTGACCTGTTTTTACAGAAGTTACATAGGGTTCTGTAGGTAGCATAGTCAGATTGTAGCGAGACTTTGTACTTTTCAGCATTTTCCCTGGAGCATAAATTTTCAGCAAGTATTTGTGAAGCCATCTTGTTTGTTTACCCCTCACCCTCCATGTCACCTTGGGGCATGCTTGTTCTGGATGAGCGAGGAATTCATTAAGGAAGATACTTAGTGCAGACTCAACATTATGGGAAGGTACATACCAGACCAGTTTATCCTCAAGACATCATGACAAAGACTCAATATCCAGGTTGGTGAAATTTGTAAAGGTGACATAGTGCAATGGAGGGGATGGAGCAGCCTCAGTACTCCAGATACAGAAGACAGGGGAATGATCAGTAAACAAATCTGCCAAGATGCCTGCTTGGTGTACATGATCCAGACAGTTTACCAGTACCCAGTCAATAAGGAAGAGGATTTTAGTGAAGGAGTAGCTCTGGTATTCTCCGTTAACAGCTGGTAGGGTTATCATTTTATACCAGAGAGCAGCATGCTATGGGCAGTCCTAGCCAATTTTGGTTAAGGTCACCCAATATAATGACCTCATTATGTTTGGAGTGCAAAGAGGTCTGATCAAGTAAGTCCTGCAGATCTACAGTGCCCCCATTTGGGGATTGTGGGTATCAGACAATGTGGAATTTTTGGCTCCCAGGGTGAGAGTAGCATGAAGGGACTCACAGGTGGAGGATGTTGAGAACAGGGTGTCCGTGATGTTTAGATGATCTTTATAGAACATGGCAGCCCCTCCACCACACTTTGAGGATAGCCTATCCCTACAGATAAGGGAGTAGTTTGTCAGGGAGCTTACAGAGTCAGGGATAGTTAGCTTTAGCCATGTTTCAGACAAACAGAGTACATCAGGCTTGAGACACCCACCCAAGCCTCAAGATCACTGAAATTTTGGGAGGACTTCTGATGTTCATATGGGCAATGAAAACCCTCTGCTAGAAATTGTGGATATGTCAGCTGGGGAGAAGAGGGCATGTGGACCTGGGTTCATTTCAACATCTCCTGCAAGAAGGATAGCTAAAATGATGAGGAACCATAATTTTCAATAAGCAAACAGTAAAGGAACTGCGTGACTTCAGCAGGCATTTTGTAAGTACGGTCACCGCATAAAGGTACAGCCCTTAGAGAATAGGAGATGCTTAAAGCAAGCATAGGTTGAGATGCAGTAATTAGATTAGAGAAACTGAAATCAGCATGTAGGGCATTCAAAGAACTCGAAGGATAGGATCCTGTGAAAGTTACAACAACCCAGTTAAGGCAAAGTAGGAGTAGAAGTAATAGGAGCAATATTTTGGACAGAGTTCCAGAGATTACCAGTTAGGGAATTTATGTCTGCCAGCATGAGTGCCTATTTGGTTAAATCTGAGGCAGGATAGAAATTAACTAGGACATGTATAGAGGAAAGGGATATTAATCTGGACTGATTCTAAAACACCTTTTCATTGGCTGAAGATTGTCAAGTCAGAACTGGCAAAGCTTGATCATCAACATCTATGAGTAGATTATTTGAAAGGAATACAAATTAGCCTAAACTATGTTCTGGTAATTAAAGGACAGGAAATTAGCTCCAATTGGTAGCTGTTTATAATGGTATTATTTTTGAAATTATATTCTTGCCCTATATTATCCATACCTGTCCTAAAATGATTTAAAAAAATCAGATTAGCAAGAGATAAAGCAGGGCTAAACCTAAAAACTAATCTGCAACGTGACTGGAAGCACAACAGAAAAGCTTGAAATAAATATATTAGTGAAATGAAATTAGCAGAGCAAAAATATTACAGACAAAAATTTGATGGCAGCATCAAATACAACCCAGAAGATTTCTGGAAAACTATACCAAATCTGTTTACATTTAAAGACAATGGGACAACAAGTAATTTCTTTGTTGATGAACAAATTATACGCTTGGACAAAAACAGTATTAAAAAATGAATAATTGCTTTGTAAAGATGGGACCTGAGGCCCTGGGCAAGAAAATATCTAAGACATTACCAAGTGACAGAGGTAGTAAGCAATATCTTCCTTCAATATGCAAAACCCAACCTTCACCTCAACCACAATATGAATTCTCTAACATCCTAGTAGCATGTCTCATAAGAATTATTGAAAACTGATACTTCCACAGCAATAGAATTAGACAATATCACCTCAAGGCCATAAAAATACACCCAACAGAATTCACCCCATTCTGCTCCATATCTCTGCCTCTGCTATAGTGGTCCCCCTAACTCACATACTAATCCTCTCTCTCTGTCCACTGCCACTATCCCCAAAGCCTGAAAATCAGCCAAAATCATCCCTTTGCACAAGGGTGGAGACCCACCCTACTGGGAAATTACAGGCCTAACTCGCCTCCTCCCCCCTTGCCAAAATCCAGGAATCCCTAATACTGGCCAAACTGTCTGACTTTCTCTCCTCCAACAACTCATTCTCACCTGTACAGTCAGGATTCAGAAAAAACATTCTGCCATCACCTCCCTCCTCGTGTAACTGATGCCATCCTCTGCCATGGACAATGGCCACACCACTGCTGCCATTTTTATAGACATGGCTAAAGCTTTCGACTCTGTCTCCCACCCGCAACTACTCCACAAACTTAAGTCCTTTAGCCTAGCCCACCCCACCATCGCCTGGTTTCACTCGTACCTCCATGACAGACAACAATCTGTTCAAATAGGTGACACTCTTTCTTCCTCTCTCTCCCTATCCTATCTGGAGTCCCCCAAGGCTCAGTACTCAGCCCCATCCTCTTTGCCCTCTTCATAAACAACCTTCCATCCACCTGCCTCTCCTCCAATGTGCATCTATATGCAGATGACACTATAATCTATGCCTCAGGCCCCTCCTTTGACAGTATCTTCCCCAACCTCCAAAGCAACTTCAACAGAGTCCAGCCTGGCTCCTGGAGAACCTGCTTACCCTCAGTGATAAAAAAACTGTCACCATGGTCTTTGATTCCAGGCAGAAGCTTGCCACCCTTCCAGCCCCCCCAGCAATTACCACCCTGGCTGGCTCACCCCTGGAGCTTGTCCCTGCTTTCAAGTACCTAGGAGTGTGGCTGGACAGCCACCTCAGCTACTCCTTGCATGTGGCTGCCATCTGCACTAAACTCCGACCCACACTCACCATCGTCTATCGGCACAGGGCTAGCTTACCCATCCCCACCCATTGTGAGCTATACGCAAAACTATCTTGCCCGTTATTGACTATGCCGACATAATCTATGGTACCACCCCAACAATCTTTCTCTCTCTCTCTCCAGACTAGACACCCTCCTCAACTCTTTTTGCCACTTTGCCACTGCCTCCCCCCCACTTACACACCACTGCCAACTCTACATTAATCTCTCTACAGCCCCGCTCGCCCACACAAGAACCATCCGTAGCTCTCCTTCATAGCAAAATACTGGCTTGACTCACTACCTCTCTACATCTCCTCCCACCTTTCCCTACCACCTCCCTAACCACCCCTACAGAGACCCACGACCTTCCACCTGCCCCGCCTCAGACTCTTCCGACCAAGCTGCCTTCTCATACCAACTCCTTCTAGAATAACCTTCCCCCAACCTTCATCTGGCCTCTTCCCACTCTACCTTGATGCAACCCTCAGGCCTCCCCCACCCCAGTCTTCCCAAAATGCTTTAATGGCTGTGGCACCCAGCTGAAACCCTCACACTCTCTACCAACATACCCTAGTCTGGGACTATACCTCAGTCTTTTTACTTACTACGATGTTAACTCATATTCTATTGCAAAGTATTAAGTTCTCTGTATAACTATCTGTGTATACTGTGTATACTCCCCACCTTTTGTACTCGCTCTTTCACTGTACACTCTGTACCCGGGTCACACCTGGAAATGAGCCTCGGCTCAGTGTGCCTTTCCCGGTCATCAAATTTTAAATAAATGAATAAAAGAAAATACACAGTCCCCAGGATAGCATAACCTTTAGCACAAATTTTGACATATCTCTCATGATGATAGAATTTCTCAAAGAGTGGACATGCACTAGTCATACTGATTTTCGAATGTGGTTCAAAACTGAAACTAGAAAATTATCAACCTAGATCACTGCTCCTGTGGGTATCTATAATATTTGAAAGACTGGTTAGTAATCAACTGAAAACATACCTGGAAACCCACAAGAAGTTAAATAGCTATCAATCAGGATTCTGACCTAGCCATAGCACTACACCTGCATTGATTAATGTAGTCAGTGATGTCCAGCTCAACCTGGACAGAAGACTATCAGTTGGGGACATTTTTGTTGACTTGTCCAAAGTATCTGACATTATTGACTATGATGACCTTCTATCCAGCTTGACTTCAATATGACTGAATGAGAATGGTTGCAAATGGTTGAGGTCCTATCTGAAAGGACAAAAAACAACGGTAGTATTAGGGGAACATAAATAAAACTTTGCATCAGTAACAACCAGAGTGCCACACTGTTCAATGCTTGACCACTTTTGTTCTGTATTTATATGAATAAAGTCTGTTTTGATGATCCATCAATTAAATACCATCTTTATGCAGATGACACTATCATCTATACAGAAGGTAGTACAGTCGAATATATACAGAAGACACTCCAGAGTGCTTTTGAACAGCTGCAGTATTCTCTTAAGGCAGAAGCTAGTGCTCAATGCTAAAATAACAGAGACAGTATTTCTTAGCAGCAGTAAAAAAAACTGCCAATGATATACTCCCAGAGAAAGCAGCGCTTTGAAGCAGCAGCCATCAAAAATGCCTGCTAAAGAGATGGCCCAGTACAGAGGGGAAATTTGCCAGGGGATGAGGCAGCTAAGAAGTCTGCTGAGGAAAGCACAACTTCAGTTTCAGTTCCCCATAGCAGTGAAAGCACACTCACGTATGTCTGCATCAGTGTCTTCAGTGGGCTCTGGTGGTGCGGCAGGTACCAGCAAAGGAGTTGTTTGAAATACTGGTATACCAGTGTCTCCATTTTTTAATGCCAGAACTGTTGCATCCATGCTGGTGGGGGATGATGATGATAGTGAGAAGAAGGGAAGCACTGACACCAGCACAGGAACAGTGGTCCAGGAGGAGGGTGGTAAGTTTGTCGGTGTGACTGTCCCTGTTCCTGCAGGAATTGGGGATGAAAGTGTTCAACCAGAGTCTCATAATCCTGGAGATAGGGATAGTCAGCTCCTGAGATGGTTGTAGAAAGAAAAGGTGCCGTGCAAAGAAGACAGTGATGGGGGAGGAGGAGGAGGAGGACAAGGATATCATCGCCATGGTGGTGATGATGATGACTGGGATGATCCCACATAGAAGCCTGAGTTTAAAGGTCAAGGATGGTGTAGGCCATTTACATGCACAGCCCATGGGTCAGGTTGTCACCATGCCTATTGGCAAACCTCTAAGCAGCAAGTCACCTCCCTCCCAAAAGTAGTCTTATGGAAGTGATGAAAGCAGTCCAAAAAAGCACAAACTTCCACACCTATTTCTGAACAATCCCAGTCCTAGAAGCATGTGAAGTCTAGAGGTCAAAGGTCTCTAGTTTGGGACTTTATATGCTTGATCCTGCTGATGAGACCACAGTGATATGCCAACTGTGACAAGCACGTGTTAGTCGGTGGGGGGAAGGAAGCCACATAGGCACCAGTGGCCAACACACCCATCTGAAAAACAAGCACCTGCTGAGATGGCAGCAACACCAGAAGGATTCCACAGCTGTTGGTGGCATCTCCCTCGGCAAGTTAAATGTAGTACAGCATGAGCAGAAGGAGGTTGGGCTGAGTGGGTTGGTGGAGGAGGAGGGTGAGCAATACTTTGCTCTCTCGAGTAGTGGGCATTGCAGTGCAGGCACCAGTCCCAGTCCCTTGAGTCAGAAAAGTACACTACCACACCCACAATCAACCAAAATAACTGGTTTGATGTAGTCTGCACTGCCCAAAGAGTCAAGTGTTACAGCTTAAAAAACAACATTGGTGCCACAAGGACAGTGTTCTGATCAAACAGCCCCAAAGATGCAGCCCACTCTGAAGACCATCCTTGAGCAGCACACAAAGTACCCCCCAATCATGCTGCTGCACGAGAGTTACATGCTGCCACTGCTGAAATGCTGCCCATTGATCTGTTGCCATTCTCATTCATGGAGAATGCTGGGTTCCGCAGGTTGATGGCCCATGCCTGTCGCAAATGGCAGGTTCCATCACAAACCTATTTCTCTAAGCGTGCCATGCCAGAACTGAACAGTAGAGTTGCTGATTCCATAAGACATGCAATGAATCATAGTGCATCAGAATATATCCATCTTAGCATGGATATGTAGACCAGTGGACAAACAGCTGCAAGCTCATATCTATGCATAATGGCACACTGGGCACAGGTACCTGAGGTGGTAGTTGATTTTGGGCCTGGCAAAACCCACCTGAAGCAAAATCATGGTTGGTAGCAACACCCTGGAATTTGGCAGCATGCAACACTAAGTTGGAAATGTTATTGGTTCTCACACAGGTGAGACAATGTTAATGTTCTGCTGGAAGAAATTGATGAGTAGCTAAACACACAATCACTTAAGTAGGATTCATTGCAAGTGATAATGGCTCCAATGTAGTGAAGTGCATTAGCGATGGTGTTTTTCAGGGTGCCCTGCCTGGCACACTGCCTTAATCTTGTGCAGCAGTTTCTCAACCATGCGGACACTAAGGAAACAGTGACAGTCACCTGTCACATCTGTGTATACTTTGCCCATTCTGCAAAGGCCTGTGACCATCTGCATGAGCTGCAGTGCATTAACCATCTTCCTCAGTACTGTATGAAGCTCGATGTTGTGACCAGGTGGAACTCCACACTGTACATGCTTGACCGGCTGTATGAACAGCATAAAGCTGTTTCCAAATACCTGCTGGTGCTCCCCGTTGGTGACAGTGCTGGAGTGTCCATCACTCTAACGACAGAGCAGTGGTGTCAAATGGATGGCCTAATACACATTCTTGATCCATTCGAGCATGCTACACAGGCAGTGAGTGGGACAATGCTTGCATAAGTCAATCCATATCCCTCTTTCTGTGCTGAAGCAGACACTGGTCAATGTGCGACACCAGATGGAGACAAGTGGGAATCATAGCAGTTGTGATCTAATGGATCACATGCTCCATATGCTGGACAAGAATACCCATATATCCGGCATTGTATAGTCGGCTGACTTTGCAGTCACTACCATGCTTGATCCATGCTACAAATGCTGCCTTCTATAATTGAAGGAGGTCACCAACGAGTGCAAAAGTTGACAAAGAACCTCATTAGAAGGGTACCTGCTTCACACATGAAAAAGGCATGCACTGTGGTGAAAACAGGTGTTGCTACCACCACCAGTGGCTCTCAGGCAACCCAATCATAGAAAATGGACAAGAAATAGGAGAAAATGGCAAGCAATCCCATTTGGGATGTTATCTTTCAGGTGGGAATGGAAGTGAAAGAAAAGGATGAAAAGTCAGATGAGGCAGCTGGACTCAGGGCAGCAGAACGAATGGTGGAGGCCTACTGTACATGGTGAATACAAAGCACTTTTGCCATTACTGACAAACCATTGCTGTACGGAGCAGCAAAGTGACTGACTGGCCAGCACTAACATCGGTTGTTGTGAAATACCTGAGCTGCCCACCATCCAGTGTTAGTGTGGAATGAGTGTTTAGTGTGGATGAGGCCATTGTGAGTGACCGTAGGACCAATTTGTCACCCAAGAATGTGTCCATACTAACATTCATCAAAATGAATGAAATGCACATTCTGCATAACACAGTGATATCAATGGTGTTGTCACATGAACTGTGTCTCAGTGATGAGGATGCTGACAATCCCTCTACTAAGGCATCCACCAGTAGTGAGGTGGATGGAGCAGCAATGCTGACAGAATTTCCAGCTGGTGACAACTCCAGTCTTGAAGACAGTGAGGGCTGCTTCTTGGAGGATAAGGAAATGGAACAAGGCTGACGTTACTCAAAGTCCCTTCCCCCCACCCCCAAACAATTTCAGCTCAGTATAGTATTATATAAATTATTTTTATCTATGTATCATTGGATTTGGTTTGCTATGGTAAAGTCACCTGCGGCAGTGCTGCACTGTTAATCAGTATCATTTGAGTACCATTTGCTCTAAACTGTTGTTTGGTCCACACCTTATCTAAAGCAG
Organism: Neoceratodus forsteri; assembly: GCA_016271365.2. Taxonomy (NCBI): domain Eukaryota; kingdom Metazoa; phylum Chordata; order Ceratodontiformes; family Ceratodontidae; genus Neoceratodus; species Neoceratodus forsteri. The sequence continues at coordinate 938,927,129 of CM057449.1, read as the reverse complement.
CAGGCAGCAGCAAATTACCACAACCCATAAACATTTTGCATGATAACAGTTATAATGTATTTCTGCCAAACATAACAAGATATACATTTTACTTTTCATTTCGACTAGCCCCATCTTAAAGCAAGATATGTTGTCTGTGCGTCTTTAGACGTGCCCATGCTGGCACATGCCACACCCAGCCCACCCTGCCTGCCACCACCTCCTGACACACCCATGCATTCCATAAGAAAAATAAATATTTTTTTCCAGTTTCTATCCATGATATGTTGAAGAACTCTCCTAGTACAAGTACAGTATGTATGAATGTAACATGCTCATTCAACCATTAATACCACTTGAACAGATTTTTCAAAATGGTGAATGGCTGCCATCTTTAAAGATGTGAGTCATTAAAGTGTTTTATTGACATTTTTAATCTGCCTTTTTTCCCTAAACTTTTAATAGAACAGGTCTTACTGATTATTTACTAACCAATTTTTTCCATTTTTGCAGACATCACATTGTTACAGCTATAGTTACTGATGCTCTGTGTGAGACTGCCCTGTAATTTTGCTGAAGCCAGCCACTATTTCCTCACCCCTTTCTACAGCATCATACAAGGGTGGTCAGTGTGAGTGTCACTGTCAGGCTGTCAAGATCTAACCAGGAAAAGAAAAGCGTAGTCTTCCACTGTGCATTTCATTACACCTACTGCAAAGTGCTGCTGAAGGAATCCCCGACTTTTATCGCATCTGCCGTTTCCCGGTTTAGAAGGATTTCACTGAGCATCTGCTAAATCCATCCTCGCTGTGCAGTATTTCCATTTTTGTCCCTTGATGTTAGCTGCGGTTTTATTTTTTTTTCTGGGTACAGGGTTAGACACTTTTAATTGTTGGTTGCACTTCTCGATCAAAGCACTGTGATATGTTGGGGCTGCCTAATTCTGTAGTGTGGTGAGGCACTGTCCATTTCAACAGTTTGACACCTGCAGCCCACCCCCCCACACACACACACACACATTGCACTGATCCCTTTATTCTACCTGTTTGTGTGCAAAGGTGATAAGGATCTAATGTGAGCTCCCTCATATATTACCTAGGTGAAGAGTGGTGCCATACGTTCTGCTCATACACCAAATTCTTATGCATTTTGTTTTCAGTTGTTTCAGCAGTTCCCAGGTAATTCATGAATCTGTATTTCTGGTGTGAAGCAATAACATAGTTAGAGACACCTTTAGGTGTGCTGCAGTCCCCTGGGGCACTGAACATCTCACACCTGACCTTGTGTACAGTTCAAAACAACACTGATTGCCATTACTCTGACAATATGGTCAATGTATGTTGTTGCTGGGGATGGCAATACTCCAAGTGGGAAAGTGGCTGTACTGGGTTTCCCAAACAAGAGAAACCTCCAGTGAGATTTCAGAAATGGGTTGATTTTGTTCTATTAGATCGTCAGTGGAAGTGGCAATCAGCTTTATCTCCTCACATATGCTTGCAGCATTTCTCTGATGATAAGTATCATAATTTAATGCAGTTTTGCATGGGGTATGCTAAGTTTCTTAAATTGAAAAGGACCGTAATCCCAAATATCGTCCCCAAAGTACTGCTGACATATCTGCACCATCCTCAATCAAGTGTGTACTACCAGACGTTGACAGTTATAAGAGTCCTAAGCTTACTTATCAGACTGATCACTTTTACAGTCAGGTAAGTTTGGTGCTTGACACTCTACTTATAGGTTATGGCTGGATTGGTGTGTTCTGTCTGACTTTTATGCTGTCACAAGACTTATCACAGCACTACTGAGCTGTAAAAAGCTAGTATGCTTCCTGTGTCTGCAATCCTGCAGCAGTGGTGTCCCTTGGGTAATGAATGGCAATTCTAGTTGTGGGAATGACACAAAATATGTGTCTGTAGGACACAATTTTGTATATGATGACTAGAACACTTCTCAGCTGCCCGGACCGCCTGACACAGATCAACAATCCATTTCCATACAGCCTGATGGTGATAGGGAATAGTGCCTGACTGTGTACATGTTGGGGTGGGGGGGGGGCGTCTTGATAATAATCCATTTTAGCTGACTGGGTTGGTGCCCAAACAACTCTTTGTTCTATGCCAGCACACCTGGTGCTGTGCACGGTTAGATAGCTATGAGGAGAGTGGAGGGCAAAGTCAATAAGTAAAGCTTTCTTCTGCCGAGACTGTTACAGACACACCAGTACTCCATGCCATGCCATGGTGCTAATGTTGGCAATGGGTGACAGGCAGTGGGGTGGGAGGGAAACTTCAACAGGAATGCCTTTCTGCTGTCCCTGCTGCTACACACACATAGCAACAGTCCCTGCAATGACAGGGTCACAGTCGTGGTGATGAGTTCCTTTATCTTTTTGAGTTGGGCAAAACAAAATAGCAACCCCTTTTGAACGTTCATGCTGCTACACACAGGTGACAGTCCCTGTGAGGCCAGCATGAGAGTGTCAGGAAGGTGACTGCCTCCGGAAGGTGGCTTGACCTAATAATATTCACTTTCACCTGACCAGGCTGTAGAACATACAGCAACACTCCATGGCAGTCTAGAATGCAAGGATGTAGCCAGGGGGGTTTCCTGGGTGCTTGGAAACCCCCCTCCCACTTGCCAAACTGTCCAGTGCAAAAAAAAAATGTACATTTTTGAATTCTCCAGAAAGCGCCAGTGATAATGATATGTCTTTCCTCCCCCTTCCCCTCCCCCTCCCCCAAGACTTACTTACAGACAGTCACATAATTCGGGATGCCACCACCAGGACCTGCCACTCGGAGCTGTAAATCTCAAACGGCAGCTTGAAGTTGCCATTTAAACTTTAAAATGCAAGCAGGGCTGGTCTGTCGGGAGGCGGGGCAGGGAGACTTCGGCTGATGAATATGCATGAGTGCCCTGCCTCCTGCACTGCCGAGAATATACAACGGAGACTCGGTTCTGCATCACATGACTGCATTTGGAGTGTCACATGATGCAGATGCCGCCAAGGAGAAGCATAGATCACTGCACTGACTTTCCTTCGTCAGGTCTGAGAGGCTGGAAAGTGTCTCTGGCTATGGTGCAATAGGGCGCGACATGGATTTTTGGAGAGCGGGTGGCTCAATTTAAACATCTCCATCTCCTGTGGCAGTTTGTGACTATTGGGACTCAGGGTCTCAGGTGGGCAGCAGCAATTAATTTAATCTGAAAGGCAGGAAGAGGCTGACTGATCATCTGTGGCCTTGGTGGGGTGGCAAACTGGCAGGCAAGCCAGAACACTCAGGTCATGTCGCAGTGATTTTCCCAAGGTAGCTGCAGGCAACTTAGACAAGCGGGGGCAAAATTAAGAGACAGATTTTGATGTTGGGGGGGGGGAGGACTCCTCTGGCTCAATCATAATAATATGGCTTAAGTGGCCTGGAGATTAAACAAGGCTAGTATTTCTGGTCACATCACTGCCATTAAACAAACAATAGCTGATCTTAAGTGTGTGACTGGCTCATTTTAGCACAGCTAAATGGACACACAACTCATGCTTCATGAAAGGTGGCTATCTGGTCACAAATGAGACTGCATATTAAAACAACAACACAGTCATGGCTGATTTGTGAGCTGTGTGCAGTAGTGTTGCCTTATAATGGAATGATTAATGATGAAAATGATAAATCTGAGGCTCAGAGGGGAGGAAAAAGTCTGTCTCCTGGTTCAGTATGAAGTTAGCCAGTGGCTGCACTGCAAATAAATGTAAATGAAAGAAAGGTTACCTATTCTGGTGGACGGAGAAAAGAAACCCCAAGTTCATCTGAAATACCTGAGACTGCAGGGATGGATGAGACTGACAATTCGAGTTTTGATGCATTTTGTAACACAACAGTTGTCACCTAAAATGCACAAAACTGCACCATTTAACCCCTAAATTTTCAAAATTTTCCAGGAGGCATGCCCCTGGACCCCTTAGAAGTGTTGGAAACCCCCACTACAAATCCTGCCTCGCCCTGGAATGAAGGTGCAGTGTTATGGTCCTGGCCTATGCTGGTGGGCAACCTCACTAATAACCCCTGTCTCTGCTGCCTGGGAAGCTACATGCCCAACAACCTCCCTGCTAGTCCAGTGCCATGCTACTAAGTGAAGGCCGTAGTGCACTGGTACAGTTGGAAAACCTCAATAAGTACCTGTTTTACCTGGCCTTGCATTTACACACACAATAGGAGTACCTACCAGCGAAACTTTCATAGCGGCACCTTTCCCTTGCCTTCAATTTGGCATGCACAGTGGCAGTCCACACTAGTCCAGGATGATACTGCCATTTAGGGGTGCCTCGCTGGGTGAAGGGTGAGCAACCCCAATAACAACCTCTCTCTCTGGGACGGTATGCAGCACACTCGGTATCCTTCCTATGCCAGGCCATGGATATAGTGCTCGGGAAGGCTGTCTGGCTGTGGGTTGGGTGGTGCATCAGCAAAACCCCCTTTCTGATGGAGTGACTGATGCATACACAGCTGCAGTACACACTTGGCCAGCACTATCTGTGGGCCTGTCTGCTGCACACACAGTAACACTAACAGACAGGTCAGGGACATGGTGCTGGTGAAGGCTGCCTGGATGTGGGGGTGGGTGGCAACCTCATCAACATCTCCTTTCTGCTGGGCTGACCACTACACACACAGCAGCAGTCCATGCTTGGTATGGAGGACGTTGCCATGAGGGAGCCTGACCCAGGAGCATGCACAACACCAATACCAGCCCCGATCTTCTTGCCCAGCTACTGCACACACACTAACAGCCACTGATATGTCAGGTGTTTGGTGCTGGGGAAGGGTGCCTGGTTGGGGAGAGGAGGCAAGATCATCAACATCTCCTTTCTGCTGGGCTGGCCACTACACATAGAGCAGCAGTCTATGCTTGTTCTGGAGGATGTTGCCACAGAGTGGTGGTTGACTCAGGGGAGGGTGCACAACACCAGTACCAACACTGATCTGCTTGCCCAGCTACTTCACACACACTGTCAGCCACTGGCACGTCAGATGTCTGGTGCTGGGGAAGGGTGCCTGGTTGGGGGAGTGGAGGCCAGATCATCATCTCCTTTCTGCTGGCCTGACTGCTATACACAGCAGTGGTCCATGCTTGTTCAGGAGAATGTTGCCACGGAGGGGGGCTTGACTCAGGGGAGGGTGCACAACACCAGTATCAACACTGATCTGCTTGCCCAGCTACTGCACACACACTATCAGCCACTGACACATCAGGTGTCTGTTGCTGGGGAAGGGTGTGGTTTGGGGGGAAGGGGCAACATCTCCTTCTGCTGGGCTGACCACTACACACACACAGGAGCAGTCCATGCTTGTTCAGGAGGATGTTGCCACAGAGTGGTGCTTGACTCAGAGGAGGGTGCACAGCACCAACACTGATCTGCTTGCCCAGCTGCTGCCACGCACTGTCAGCCACTGACATGTCAGGTGTCTGGGGCTGGGAAGGGTATGGTTTTGGGGGACAACATCTCCAACATCACCTTTCTGCTGGTAGACCACTATGCACACAGCAGCAGTCCATGCTTGTTCAGGAGGATGTTGCCACGGAGGGGTGCCTGACTCAGGGGAAGGTGCACAACACCAATACCAACCCTGATCAGCTTGCCCAGCTACTACACACACACGATCAACCACTGACATGTCAGGTGTCTGGTGCTGGGGAAGGGTGCCGGGTTGCAGGGGAGGGTGGGGCAAGATCAGCAACATTTCTTTTCTGCTGGCCTGACTGCTACACAGACAGCAGCAGCAGCCCATGCTTGGTCAGAAGGATCTTGCCATGGAGGATGCCTGACTCAGGGAGATACACAACACCAACACCAACTCCTGTCACTTAGCCAGTCTGCTGCACACTCAGTAACACTCCCTCCCATTCCATGGCTCTGCCATTGGTCACCCTCACAAACAACCACTACTTTTGACGGCCTGAGTGATACATACACAGCACCACTTTACCCTTGCCTAGTAAGATATTGCCATGGGCGTGACTGGCCCAGGGAGCATGGGCAATGCCATTAGCATCACCTATCTAGTGTCCTGGCTGCAACACACTTACTAACAGTCCCGACCAGGCCATGCCTCTAGTGCTGTGGTAGTCTGCCTTGCTGTGTGTCTGCTGGGGGTGGTGATGCTTGTGATCTCATTTACATCCACTTTCTGCAGTTCTGAGTGACACGCACACAGCTGTAGTCAATGCTGCACCAGAAGAATGTTGTCATGCATGTGTGTCTGGCTGGGGGTAGGGTTGGCTGCCACATTAACAACCCTTCTCTGCAGTCTCTGAAATTGCACTCACAGCAACAATCCATGTCTGGCAACCATGATGGTGCTAGGGGAGTTTTGACCACTCTGTTTGTGTGGAGTGTTGGATTAACCACCACTTTCTACTGCACTTGCTACCACGGTCACACAACTGCAGTCTCTACCAGCCCATCATGGTGGGGCATCGCAACGTAAGATGGCTTTGGGGAGGTGTTGAAACTGGTGAGAGTACCACCTTGTGATGGTTGGTTACCTACAAACAGAAAAACACTCACAGCCATACCAGTGGCCTGGTGCTGTGAATATGTTGTGGACTGTGTCAACACTCATGCAGCACACAACTGGCATGGTGCTGTGAAAGTATGCATTGAGGCAGGAGGGGACAACATCAATAAACAGCTATTCCTGCTTGATGTGCCACTGCAACCACAGCTGCATTGCCTTCCTGGTCAGCAAGCATGATGGTGCTTTGTAAGGAAAACTGGTGGTGGTGATTGGTATGAACTCAATAACACTTAATCTGTCTCTTCTGTCTGGGCTGCCACACACACACACACACTGTCAATCCGTGACTGCCAATAATGATGTTAATAATGAAAGTTTGTATGTTACTGGGGTGGGGACAATGTCGGTAACCACTACTGTCACCTTCCCTTGCTTATACACACAAGTGCAGTCCATGCCATGCTAGCAAGGTGGTATGGAAGACTGCATGGTTGCCTGTGAGGAGCAAATGACTTGTGATCACAACCACTTAGTGCTGCACTATGAACTGCTCTAAAACACCTTTCCCTGCCATGCCAGGGTCACGATGCTGTAGTATGGTCCATGCATGATGGCACAGGTGGATAACTGTACAGCTATCCCTTACTGCCACAGGGACTTTAGAGGAACATCACAACATTCCTTGCCAGGAATGGATGATAAATCTAGGGAACAGCGGCCAGCTAGTGATCTGTGTGGTTCTTGTTAGATGCATAGAGCAACCTTCCAGGCCATACTGCTTTGTCAACTGTTGTTTGGTTGGCAATTCATTTTCCCAGAGCACACATAATGGAATTCTGTGAAACACGGAATCCAGTAAAGAGCGTAAACTCAGTAAATTTTCCATTGTTACCACTTGACACAATGTCATATGATTGGTGGTGTGTGTGTTGTGATCCTGTTTGTTACAAGCAGTCTGTTCACTGTGTACAACTGTGTATTACTTTACCATGATGTTTGAACATGAAGTGATGGGCAACCAAACCTTCTCTTGGTAACATTGCGTGACCCTGGTGCTAGTTTCAAATGAAGAACTCTGTTTGTCCTAAAAATAATGACACTGTACAGGGTGACACTGTAAAGATGTCAACTGAAAGGTACACTTCTGACATGATGTGACATGATCTTTCCTTGCAGCTTGTAGTTTAGCAGTCCTCCAATTGCAGATCACTGGATATGTCCAATAATTCGACTATGGAGCACATGTGTGACACAACAGATACTGCCACCATGTTCAATGATCTCAGTAGCAACATTTCCCTGCAAAGCAGACTGCAGATGTGACTGTAAATACTAACAGTAGTGTACCAATGAATCAACAAAGCAAGTCCACAAGGATTCTTCGAAAACTTATAAGCTCAAATAAAGGTATATGAAAATCAAACTTATTTTTGCATTCACACTAAGCACAGTTTATGCCTTTTTGCAACATCAGTTCTGCTTCCAGGGATGAAGTGATGTCCACGCTGTGAGCATACGACCACCGCTTCACATGTATGGTTTACCATGTTTGATACTTACACAATTTCATCTAGAGTGTTTGAGGGCTTACTGGAAATATGTGTATCCATGCACTATTTGTTTTGCAGAGTGATGTGCCACAGTACATTCATATCTCGTCAGCCTGGACACATCATGTGTGTGGTGGGAGGCGCATGTGCATTCAGTCGCCATTCATAAGAGATCCACCCTAGGATTGTAGAAAACTGAACACAGCATTTTGAGTGATGTGGTGAGTAGGGTAAGGAGTTTGTGGTGCTTTTGTAACTGTTCTGCACTTTCAGGCTTTTTAGATTCCACCCTAGGTAGGGAAAAGTGGTAGTACTACATTACCAAACTGAGTACGAAGGATGAGTAGAGTGATGGACAAGAAGGAGACACAGGTGGATGGCGGGTACTTTACAATTGACTATGTGCAGGGTTATCAGTACTAGATGTCACTTGTTGTTTTGATCTTCATATAAAACAAAAGTCAATACTCACAAGGATTACTGGCTGCATTTCTTCTAACTGCACCTTTGTAAGGATATTGACATTCCCGACATGGTACACGGAGAAGGGCGAGAATGGTTGTACAGATCTTGTACAACAAATATGAGTAGGGATGCAATTAAATTAGATTTCCTGACGAAATTGAAATGTCCCCACAAAATGTTTCACAAAAATGCGGCAAAATTTTGCAATTTCACCCGCAATTTTGCCAGCTCACCAGTCCACCACTGATGGAGAAATTTCACCCACATTGGTGAAATTTTGCCTGCAGGTGAAATTTCACTGGCTTGGGGGCAAAATTTCGCTCACAACCACGGGCAAAATTTCATATTTTGCCCAGCGAAATATTTTGCGAAATGCACTAATTACGTGAAATTTTTCGCTGGGCGAAATATTCCAATTTTGTACAACACTAGATATGAGAAGTGGTTTAAACGTCTCAATATGTACTCCCTAGAGGAAAGGCAGGCTCACAGGGAATGTGAATATATTTTCTTTTACGGGAAAAGTGGTACTGTGCATATGGAATAATGTGCCACAGGAGTAGGTGGAAGCAATGATAGTGTGGGGGTTTCAGCATGGGCACGCTAGACATCAGATAACATAAGGTACGGGGAAGACAGATAGGGTTGAATTCACAGATCACATAAGGACAACTACAGGGGTAATGGACAAACTACATAGGCCTTGAGGTCCTTATTTGTCAATATTAAGTAGGTTTCTTTGTTACAACAACCACTGAGGTGGAAATCCACAATGGCATGCGGAGCGATCCATACAGGGTGACCAAAGGGATGATTGCTGAGTTGTCATTGGGGAGCGCCACAGGTCGTTGATAAACAGGTTTAAAAAAACAAAACAAAGGTTGCACAACACTTCATCTTGGCTACATAGGTATTGTCCACTTCTGTTGCTAAAGACCACCTGTCAAGTTCTCACACACACGCAACCAAAGTAACATGCAGGTAAACAGACAGGAAAACATCGATTGTTGATGGTTATTTACTTTATTTTCAATTAATCAATCAATCAATCAAACTTTATTTAACCAGGCAAGTTTACATCATTAAGCAAGCTCATTTTCAAGATGGTCCTGGACACACAAGATGAATGAGATTACATTATACAACAGTTCATAATACAGAGTACAGAATTACAGAATTACAAAGTGATACAGGATACACCAACAATAAAAGCTGAACTAAAACACATATAACAAGTACAAAAACACATATTTAGAATGCGGCATATACAGGTGGTAGGCAGTAGACTATAAAGGAGAAGAGGATGGAAGGGCATGGTGGGGAGTATGAAGGAGGGAGATGGAACAAAATGGGGAGAAGGAGGAGGGCAGTCAACTGGTGAGGTGCCCCAGGGAGTACCATGGGGATGGAGGGAGAAAAAAGGGGCCTAAAATATTCCTGTCCAACAATGGTAAAAAAAGGCCAAGAAGGTCAGGAATGATAGGGACTTCCCAGTCCGACGGTAGTGCTTACCTGAAGCAGTCACACACTGTTTTCAGATGTCTGTTGAGCAATTGTCTGAAAATATAGGGGCTAGGTAGAAGGGATAGTTTAAGTAATTTAGCAAGTTATTCCAGAGTGCTGGTAGGAAGGAGCTAACAGTAGATGAGCCAAACGTGTCCTTGTCCATGGTAGTTTAAAGAGGATAAGGGAGGAGTTTCTTAGTGCATAGCCACCTTTTTAAGGTTCAAACATGTCACAGATATGGGGCAGAAGTTAATTAGACAAAGCCTGGTAAAAACATATAAGGGCGTTAATTTACCTCCTCATGAAGAGGGATGGCCAATCTAATGCATGATACAACAAACAGTGATGAGTCTGCAGTGGTGAGCCAAGAGCAACTCTCAAAGCACGATGATAAAGTGTATCAAGCCTTTGGAGTGCATACTGGGGGCAATGACTGTACAGGAAGTCAGTGTAGTCAATCAGGGGAAGTAAGGTTGTTTGAGCCAACCGCATTCTAGCTTCCAGGGTAAGTAGGCGTCTTATATGGTAAAATATACCAAGACATTGCCTAAGCTTTTTTGTTAGCTTATTTAAATGAGCACCAAAGTTGAGTTTGTTATCCAGCCAGACTCCCAGGTATTAAAATGTATCCACTAACTCTAACTGTTCACCAAGGAGAGTGGTAATCTGCGGGTACCAGGAGTTCCACTATGGGGAGGTGGACAGATAATCATGGCTTTTGTTTTTGGCATTTAATAAGTGCTTGAGATTTAGTAAATTATGTTGGAGGATGTTAAAATCCAGCTGCAGCTCTTGTGAGCAAGGCCTAAGAGGTTGGTTGTGTAAAGGACTGTGTCATCTGCAAAGAGGTGAATATTTCCTGCAAGCAGTCCAAAATCAATACTGTTGATATAAAGAGCAAGAGGATAGCAGGATGGAACCTTGCGGACGTCTCGGGGAAGTATTTTTAGAGGGGAGAGTTCACTTTGAACTTTAACTTGCTGTTCACGATTTGTGAGGTAGGAATGAAACCACTTAACCGCTGTGGGGGCTAGACCAAGGCTAGCAAGAATGCCAAGTAAAATGGAATGATCAACCATGTCAAATGCTTTGCTAAGGTCAAGGAAGAGCACGTAGATGTGGTTCTTACAGTCCAGGGCTTTTAACCAGTCATTTGACACTTTGGCCAGGGCTGATATAGTGCTGTGATTAGGTCTGAAACCAGATTGGACTGGGATTAGGATGTTTTTGTGATCCAGATACTCCCTTAATTGTAAGTTTACAATTTTTTCAAGTAACTTGGATAAAACAGGATGCAGCGAGATAGGCCGATAATTATTCAAGTCTGTGGGATCTCCAGATTTGAACAGCGGGATAACATGTGCAATTTTCCAGCTAGGCGACAATTCACCTTGGAATAGTGAGCTATTAAGTAGGTGGGCAATTGGTGCTGTCAGATAATGGTAGCCTGATTTTAGGAAGAAGGATTCTAAGAGTCAGTGCCAGCACTCTTTTAGTATCCAACAAGAGAAGATCCTCCATTTGTTTATAGGATAAGGTTGGAACTCAAAACAGGGCGGCGGTGTGGGGGCAGGAGTAGGACTAATCGCTATGCTGGCAAAGCTTGTAGTACTAAGTTTATTAACAAGCAATGCATCAAATGCAAGGCCTGCAGTAATGAAATGATTATTGAGCAGGTCAAGGATCATGGACCTCTCTGTGTAGGAAGTGTCATTAGCCACCAGTCTGGTTGGGATTGGGTGGTAGGAGAATGTCCTTCAACCTCTCTCAGGATCTGCCAGAATTCAGCAGAGCAGTTTTTGTTTACCTCCAGGCCTGATTGGAAGAACCGTGATTTTTCCACCCTGACCAATTTTGTACAGGCATTTCTGGCTACTTGAAAGAGAGCCAGTCAGAGTCTGACTGAGACTTCTAGCCCTTTTCCATAGGGTGTCTCTACCTCCAAGGCCCTTTTAATTCTGGGCTAAACCAATCAGGAGTATGTTTCCTGGTTTTGATTTTTCTTAAGGGTGCATGTTTATTGATAATTTTAATAACAAAACCCTGGAAGATACTGAATGCTACAGACACAGAGGTGCGGGTAAAAATCTTGCCAAATAATATTCCCAAGGTCTGCCAGGAAGGCAGGAAGACAGAAATATTTTAAGCTGAGTTTGATCTTAAAGGTAGAGATGGAAGGAGGTGGGAGTGCCTGACACAAGTGACTGTGCACTGATCGCTCAGGTTATTATGGAAAACCTCTGCACGTGAGATGTTATGTGGTTTACTGACTAATATAAGGTCCAGTAGAGAGCTTCGGCTAGGGTTTTCTTGTTAGGGCGGGTGACTTCAGGGGTAATCTGTTAGCCTGTGCTCATCACAGAAGTCCTTAAGTCTATTGGCATTGGCAGCATACCAATTAAGATTAAAGTCTCCTATAATGATGCTTTAAGTATTCGCTTTTTCCAAGAGGGAGTTAAGATGAGACTGTATGCACAGGTCAGCTGTTGGCGGCCTATAGCATGCGGCTACCAACAGGGCTATTCCAGGTGATAGGGTAATTTTGAGGGTAAGACAGTCAAATTCTTTGGGCATCGAGGTACGGTCAATAATGGCAGTTAGGAATTTAATATATATGGTTACACCACCCCCTCTTGTCAACCTGTCACACCTGAACAGGTTGTATCCAGGAATGAAAAACATTTTGTCAGGTACAGAGTTCTTTAGCCAGGTTTCAGAGAACATTGCTACATCAGGCACGGCATGTAGCACCCAAGCTTGGACCTGGTCAAACTTATTGTCCAGGCTGCATACGTTCATGTACAGAAAGCTCAGACCCTTTAACTGAGGGAGATTTCCAGGAGCAGATAGCAAATGGGGAGTGCCTGGGTTAAGTTCAACACTACCAGACATCTTACCAGAAATCTTAGGAAGGCTTTGTAGGGTTGCTTAGCCTGTCCACTGCCTTTTGATTGTTGCACTAAACAGTGCAGAATCATAGCCCACTGTATCCACAGTGAATGAAGAACATGTACTGCACTGTCATCAACATGTGTGACATTACATTTGTAGAAGGTGACAAAGACATGCCGAGTACTATAACACCCATCATTATTTGATGAAAATCAGCATAAACAGCTTCACATTACGAACACACAGTGCCACAACAATGAGCATTGCTTAGTGTACAACTGTGAAAAAAAGGGAACATATTTTCATGAAAAGGTCAAAGCAATGAACATAGTTTACTACTATATAATGGGTTTACTGGCCAGGTGGCTGTCCAACAATGCACTTTTCCCGCATGAAGTCACAGTGGTAGCAAGCATACCATGTGTGTATGATGACTTTTTGTTTTCAGTACATTGAGTTTCCTAGTCTTTATGCCTTGAAATGATACGTTCTGCCATCTGTGTTACCAAAAACATGCCTGCTGGAGTGACACATCAAGGTACAAGTACCACATCCATACAGTACTTTCTCGGTCGGACTGTTGGCATGCAACCTGATGGCCTCATGCTAAGACTCCGACTTGTCCTTGTCCTGACTACAAGCTTTTTGAAGGCAGTGAGAGTGCTATTTTGTTTCAGTCTCCATCACAGTGAAAGGATTTTGGGGGCTGATTAACTGTTTATGGAAATTAAAGAAGAGACATTATTCTCGTTTTAATCCTTTGCCTAACTTTATTTTAATTATAATTATAACCTGAAGGCAGTGAGAGTGCCTTGGTGGTTGAAATAATTACTTGACAATAATAATCTGGTGAGATGAGAGTTTCTAAGATTTAAAAACTGTTTTAGAGAAATCTATTTGTTTAATTAATTTTACTTATATTTTAATTTTTATTTTATATATTTTTTGGTTTTGTTTTTGGGGTTTTAGTGTGTATATTTTGTGTGAAGATGTGTTGGGGATTTACTCGGACGGTCAGGCATTATTCCCCCTCCCAGCTTAGGGACCTCTACCCTTTTAATTGCCCCTCATTGTCCCTGGAGGTATATAGATGTTGTAGGGCTCTAGGGATTGTGAGGAGGAGGAAGGTGGGGGCCCGACCTGGAGGGGGAATGGATAGAAGTCGACGGATTGGGACAGTGAGGACAAGAAGATGCCCTGGGGCGAAATGGGTTCAGGATAGAGGTCTAATGTGCCTGATTCCCATGCAAGGGCTCTGCTCCTAGCAGGCAGGTAGCTCGGTCTTCACTGGCAACTCATCCAACTCGGACGGTGTTATGTAATGCCAGGTCCATTAAAAACAAGACTGCCATAATAGCTGATCTTGTTGGATCATCGGACCTGGCATGCGTCACCGAGACCTGGCTGGATGAAAATGCTGGCCCTGTTTTGGCCTCAGCTATACCAGTTGGGTACTCGGTGATACACCGTCCGAGATTGGATCGTAGAGGTAGGGGTGGGGGGGGTTGCAATCTGTTTTAGGACGGAACTGAGTCTGATGGAGATAGCAGTGGGAGTTACCAAATCTTTTGAATGTATCCTGGGTGAGGGTGTGGGGTACAGGATTCTTCTCATTTACCGTCCACCAGGTAATGGGAATGTTTTCCTGTGGGAAGTCACAGACTTCATCGTCGACATGACATTGGGATCCTCCAGATGGCTGATCCTGGGGGATTTAAATGCCTGGGTCGACGATGAACTCTCGCAGTTTGGTTCTAACTTCCTCCAGCTAATGAATTCACTGGGCTTCACACAGGTTATTTCCTCCTCTACCCATATAGATGGTCATTCATTGGATTTGGTGTTCCTCCTGGGGATGGAGATATCCAACTTGGTGGTGGAGCCAGTTGGATGGTCTGACCATCACACCATCGGGTTCAGTTTCCTTACCCCCCTGGTAGGTTGATCTCTGTGGTAATGGTCCGGTACCGCCCTTTGAGGGGTGTTACCCCAGAAGACCTGATGGCGATGCTGGATCTATCGAGTTTGCCAAGTGAATGCATGGATCCTGGGGACCTGGTTCTTGCCTATAATAAGGCGGTAGTTGGGGTCCTAGATTCCATTGCTTCTGAACGTGTTTGACCCCTCACCCTTTGCCCAAAGTCTCCTTGGTTTGATGAGACTTTGAGGGAACTGAAGAGAGTGGGAAGAAGGCTTGAGAGATATTGGCGGAAATCAGGTCTGGACTGTGACAGGCTTAATTTGATGGACCACTATCGTGTCTATCAATCAGCAATTACCGTAAGAAGGCAGAATTCCTGTCCAGGGAAATTGCTGCTGCACAGAATTGACCAGCCTAGCTCTTTCGGACCATGGACAGACTGTGCAATCCACTCTGTCTTCAGCCCAGGAGAGCATTTTCACAGGAACGCTGCAGGAGTTTGCTCGATTCTTTGCAGATAAGGTTGCCACAATCAGGTCCGATCTCCTTTAACTCTCTCAAATGGGAGTTGTAGTGGTTGGCAGGAGAAGTCGGACACCCAGTTTGTGTGGTCTGACTTTGACCGACCCACAATCAGTGACATAGTGATGATCGTCAATTACTGCGACCGACCAACTGTAGTTTGGATCCGGGCCCCACCCGCCTCTTAGTAGGATGTGTGGATAAAATCGGCCCGATCCTTGCTGAGATAATCTGGTTGTCATTGGAGAAGGGGATCTTTCCTGACCCCTTGAAGGAAGCCGTGATTAGGCCCCTTCTAAAAAAACCTTCCTTATACCCGGAATGTCTGGCTAACTACAGGCCTGTCTCTAACCTGCCTTTTGTAAGCAAGGTTATTGAGAAGGTGGTTGCGTTGCAGTTGGACTATCATTTGACCAGCCACAATGTCTATGATTCTCTCCAGTCAGGATTTAGGAAAAGACATAGTACCGAGACAGCCCTTGTTAGAGTACTAAATGACCTCCTAATAGCGAGAGATCAAAAGACTCACTCCATCTTGGTCCTTCTGAATCTCTCTGCGGCATTTGATACCATTGATCATGGGGCTCTTTTGGAGCACCTGCAGGTTATCTGTGGGCTATCTGGTTTAGTCCTCAGTTGGTTTTGATCATTCCTCGAGGGTGGGACTCAGAGAGTGGAGTCTGGGATTTGTTCCTCGACATCACTCTCCCTATCCTCTGGGGTGCCACAGGGCTCTATTTTAGCACCCATGCTATTTGCGGTCTATATGCTGCCATTGGGAGTGATCATTAGGTGGTACGGCTTGAGTTTTCACTGCTATGCAGATGATAGTCAGATGTACATGTCCTTTGTACCTGACCAAGGTGATGCTACCTCAGTCTTTAATAACTGTCTTACCGAAATTCAGGACTGGATGACTGTGAGTTGGTTGCGGTTAAACCCTGAAAAAACCGAGGTGTTGGTGGTGGACCCAGGCCATCGAGGGGTAAGTTAATTGACTGGGTCACCCTCAGGTCTTTGGCTTGGGGGGACCCAGCTGATGACCTCAGACCGGGTGCGGAACTTGGGCATTATATTTGATGATTGTCTGACCCTCAAACACCAGGTGTCAGCTGTTGTCAAGACCTCATTTTACCATCTGAGGAATATAGCCCGAGTGAAGCATCTGGTTCCCGTTGATGACCTTCCAACATTGGTCCACACCTTCGTTACCTCCCGCTTGGACTACTGCAACTCCCTGTACCTAGGACTACCGGGGGTGGATATTCGCCGTTTGCAGCTGGTGCAGAATGCGGTGGCCAAGCTTTTGACTGGTACGTCAAGGGCCAGTCATATAACGCCTGTCCTCTGTGGACTGCACTGGCTGCCGATTCAATGGTGAATCACCTTCAAGGTCAGTTTGCTGACCTATAAGGCCCTATACGATCAGGGACCTAGTTACCTGCAAGATGTTCTTCATCCTTACTGTCTTTCCCGCCGGCTCTGATCCACCGATGAGGGATTGCTAGAGATTCCCAGGGTTCATTTAAAGACATCAGAGACAAGATCATTTAGTTTTATTGCTCCAACCCTGTGGAATTCTCTACCTCATCGGGTGAGAAAATGCCTGACTGTCCAAAGCTTTAAATCAGCTTTGAAGACATATTTGTTTAACCTGGCATATCCGGATTTTTAAATATATTTATGGATTGTTCTTAGGATTTTAAGTTTTATGTATTGAGTTGTTGTAAAAGCACCTTGGTTTTGGAAAGACTCTTTTTAGAAATAAAGCATTCATTCATTCATTCATTCATTCATATTCCACTTATTGTAAATTGGCCAGCAATGCAGCAATCTATACTGGATGTAGGTAGCTTCATGAACCAATCACGTTTCATCTTTCAATGTCCTGTTCTCCATGGTCCATTTATTCATTCATGTGACTTTATCCTCCGGTGACAAGTGCTTCTTTATCAGTACTTTCGTTTGTGTCGACAACATTTCGTCAGTGTGAATGACAGCTGCTACAGTCACTTGACCAGTACAGCACACATGTAGACACTATTCACAATGGTGACTTAGGAATAACCTTCATGTTGTCATTTACAGTGCTTTTTGAACCATTCGTACAGGTCTCCCTGTGTGCCCCCTCATCACACAGGGACTTGATGCTGTGGTGCAACACTGTTCTTCCTGCCGTTGACTCTGGCAGCAACATCACCACCACATTGAAATAAGACATGTAGCTTACAACTTCTAATGACCTTGTTAGACAAGCCATGTCAAAATTGTTGGCACAATATGGGGGACATTTCAAAAAGATATGCCCCCAGTGCATCTGAGATGTGCAGGCGTATCTCGGTTTTGCCCCCAAGCGTGATTCTCAAAGGGCAGAGATGCACCAGCACATCTCAGGTGCACCGGCCCATCTCCGATGCACAAAACACCACCTAGAATGGCATTTAGCGCATCAGGAGGGGGGCTGCAGGGTGTGTGCCCATGCATATAGGGAGCAGCCACGTTCTCAACCCACTGTGGAGCTGCAGGTTTGGAGCAAATCTGAAGATGCGACTACCAAACATAGGTTTACAAAAATTAAATCAAATTGGCTGTCCACCCAGAGGCAGGCTGCAGCACTGCATACAGCACCATGGCCACCTGCATACCCTGGCAGACCACTGGTCACCCACGTCCCTGCCTGTGTCCTTGCAATATCCACATCTGATCAAAGTAATCACTGAAGTCTATTGCCCCACCCTTCTTGCCAGTGTTGCTGTCAATAAAAAAAAGTCAATGCAAATATTCCATGTTACTGTGGTGATACCATCCTCCCTGCCCTATACCCAGTAATATAAAATGCAATCCAAATAGTCCCTGGTAGTGTGGTGGAACCCCTCTCTGTGCCCTGACATGATTGCATTACAATATGAAACTGCAAAGACACCATGGTGTTCCAGTGTTTACCCCACCCCTTCAGGCCCTGGTAGCCCTCTCCAGAAGGTACATAACATCTGTGGACACCTCAGCCCACCTGCAACCAAGTTGCCTGCACTATGAGTGAGCTGTAAATGAATGACAGCATACTGTACCATTGTAAACCCATTGGCAGACCCTGTTGAACAATGGGCTATCAGAGTGTACTGTAACTTGTCCTTTCAAACTTTGTGACTGACACAGATCATTAATAAAGTCATGAAAGACACCTTACAGTACACATTGCAAGCACTTTGGTCGACAGGGTCTAACAGTGGGCTTGCAGGAC
This sequence comes from Neoceratodus forsteri, assembly GCA_016271365.2. Classification (NCBI taxonomy): domain Eukaryota; kingdom Metazoa; phylum Chordata; order Ceratodontiformes; family Ceratodontidae; genus Neoceratodus; species Neoceratodus forsteri. The sequence continues at coordinate 938,908,538 of CM057449.1, read as the reverse complement.
TACAGTATGCCGTAATTCACTGACAGCTCAGTAGTCGAACGGCTGTCTTGGTTCGCGAAGTGGGATTTAATTGTCGCTGATGTTATGTACTAAGGAAGGGGAGATAGTGGTGTTGGGGGTACGTAGTGGGTGGTGCGGTCACGGACCACCATGGCAACTTTGGAGTTTCAGTTGGTAATGTGATTGGGTCTGGGCGGGAAGTGTTCGACTACAGTAACGGATATTTGATTCACATTTTGTATTACCGTAGCTACGGTGCGTGTGATAGGGGTGGTGATAGTACACTACCATGGAATATTTGGATTGCATGGTTTCATTATTTCTGATGTTAGGATGTCATTATAACATATGCCCTAATGGTTACCTCTGAATCTTCACTACAGTGACTGCAGTTATTGAATACTATGTCTCTGAGCTATTAACGATTGCTTCACTTCATGTTCTTCAGCAGGTACTCAGAAGCAATCTTTGAAAACCTGCTACGCTGCTGTTCAGTGTGACATCCTCACTTGTCCTTCTGAACTATCCTTTTCTTTTGAAGCCAAGTGTTCATCCACACCCATTCAGTTTCCCTGTCCATCCCCGGTGTCATCATTGGACGATGACCATGGCGCTTCTGTGTCAGAACATGTTTCTGGACATGACTCCATTGCAGAAGCACGCAGGGAGTTGAATGAAAGCGTTGGGCAAGTATTTTTGATCAACAGATGTGCAGTACTAATTTAACATTTTCTGTTATAAAATCGTTCACTGCAAGAGACCTGTAATCAGCTCAGTTTTCTTCCAATGTAGGTGTCCTGTGCCACAAACATACTCTGTTCACAGTGAGCCTAAATACAGAGTTTACCGCTCAAGCCTGGAGGAACTGTTCCTTTACTGCCTGTCTTGTGGTTCCCCAAATTCAATGAAGTTTTCAACTGATGACATCTGCAGAAGGTGTGGAACTCTAGTTGTGATTGATTCAGAGTGTACCATCTGTAAATTGAAATGGTCATGGCATAACCAGCATCAGGCTGGAAACTGCATACACAGAAGTGTGATGCTTGCCACAGCCATTTTTACCTCAGGATGCCCAGTGTCACAGGCACTCCGAATGTTTCAGTTTATGAATCTGTGTTCCCATGACAAGTGCCAAAAATAAATGATTTTGCCAACAGAGGAAAACATCTGGATGGACCTTTCAGGAACTGAGACAGCTACCAGGAGAATTAATCAGGTGAGTTGATGGCAGGGCTGACAGCCATGGCCACTGTGCTAAATTTGGATCATTACAGTCCTTGAGTTCAGGATGAACAACGTTATCAGTGTCACCCTAGTTCAGGTTACTTTTCACTCTTGAAAACACATAACCAGACATTAATACCACCGTGTTATATGACCACCAAACGCAGCTGTTTTCTACCTTTCTAGAGCAATGAAGTTAAAAACTCGGGTAGGATGGAGTTTGAAGGTCTCAAATGAGTTCTAACTGAACTAGTGGATGAGAAGGGTCTTCATGTGGAGGCACTGATTACTGATCGCCACAAACAGATATATGTGTGGCTTGCTAACAGTCCTCTCATGGCTGGTGGCACACATTATTATGATGTGCCAAAGCTTCATTCATAAAGATATCCTTCACATTTTCATGTATATTTTCTAGCACATCAACAATTGTGTAGTAGGCAGAATTCCAGTCACACTGAGTCCTTTGCAGGGGCCTTGATATACATCACTTTTCATGGATATCATCAAATGTGTTGCCTATTTTGCTAACAGTGCTCATGAACACACTGTAGCATGTTTAATGTTTGTTTGTGTGTTGCAGGGTATGAAAGAAATTTGAGGTGCTGTACAAGCAGTCAGGGATGGCGACAATTGCAAAGTGGAAAAAGTATTAATAACCATTTATTGGACGGTGGCATCATCCCCACCAATGACGAGCTCATCCATGCAAAGTGGGAGGCGATGATCTGCCACACTCAAAACTTCCACATGTATCTGAATCTTCTTTTCCCTAAGTGCAACCACGGTCGTCTCACGGGACATGAGCTGAAGAAGAAGTGGCTCACACCAGGTAAGCATCTTACTAAAGGTTGTAAAATTTCTAGGGTACTGACACTGCGTACTGCTACTGTAACAACATTCTCCGTTCAGATTTTCTTACAGTAGTATCCATGGCAACTGGAAATGTTGCCATGTAAGCATTACGGGCAACATGTGGCACCAATGTGTTGCCCTTGAGGTACATAATACATAGCTGATCCAGATTCATTCAGCATTCATTGACTGCTGACAAATGGCATCAGTCATCCAATTGGCACTGTCTGCTGACAAACATTATATCTGAACGCCCATCCTGAGTCCCTAAAACCCACAAACAACCACCCACCACCAACAATCTCACAGTCTTCACCCAATGTTTTCTTCACCACAAAGATGCACTTTGCAGTTAGTTACAGTGCCTCTCAGATGATGTGGTACTGTTCTTGTTCATAAGAACATACAAAATTTGCCAGCAGATAAAGGCCTAGAGGTCTATCAAGTCTGCATGAATGTGCAGCTAGCATCCCTATTCTGCAGCTGCCTCCCTCCACCCTTCCCCTCCCTTGACCTCCCCTTGCCCTGTCCCAGCCCTTTTGAAGTAGTCCACTGTTCTGGATACCACTTCTGCGGTAACATTCCACCCAGCTACCACCCTGTCCAAAAAAAGTGTCTCCTCATCTCCTCCTGAACCTTCTCTCTCCAGTCTCATATCATGGCCTCTGGTGTCCCTCCCTCCCATACTTTGAACAGCCCCTCCAGTACCTGTCTTGTTTATTCCTTTCATGTACTTGAAGGTTTCGATCATACCCCCCGTCCTCCTCTCCACCAGTGAGTACGTATTTCAACCCCCTCAGCCTCTTCTCGTACGAGTAAATCCCCAGGCCCTTGATCATCTTTGTCACCCTGTGCTGTATCCCATCTAGTAACATAGTTTCCTTTTCAGAATGGGTGCCAGTACTGCACATGAGTACTCCAGGTGCAGTCTAACTAATGAGCTATACAGTGGCAGAATCACCTCCCCCCCCCTTCAAGGAAATACCCCTTGCAATGCAACGCAGCATTTTGTTGGCCTTTGCAGCTGCCTTCCTACATTGTGCCGAGCTGTTCCATACATCCACCACCCTCTCCGTGAAAAAATACTTCCTCACATTGCCCCTGAGCCGTCCCTTCTCTATCTTCAAATTGTGTCCCCTAGTTCTTGCACATCTCTTTTTCTGAAAGATGCTACCCTCTTAGACTTTGTTGATTCCACTGAGGTACTTAAAAGTTTCTATCATGTGCCCCCTCTCCCTCCTTTCCTCAAAGGTATACATATTAAGCTCCCTTAGTCTCCCCTCATATGGCTTCTCTTGCAGACCCTGTACCATTTTAGTTGCCCTCCTCTGAACTGCCTCCATCATGTCTATGTCCTTGTGGAGATGGGGTCTCCAGAACTGGATGCAGTACTCCAGATGGGGTCTCAACAACTGTCTGTACAGGGGGATAACAACTTCCTGTTTTCTGCTGGTGATGCCTCTCCCTATATATTCCAGTATCCCCCCAAACCTCCCTCCCTACCGCCTTCTCACATTGCTTGCCAACCTTAAGATCATCTGATATGATTACCCCCAGGTCCCTTTCCATTTATGTTGTTGTTACTACCTCCCCCTCCCCATTGTGTAATCTTCCCCTGGGTTTTTGTTTCCCAGGTGCATTATTTTGCACTTCTTTGCATTGAATCCAAGCTGCCATACTTCTGATCATTCCTCCAACCTTGCCAAGTCCCTTCTCATCCTTTTCACACCTCCTTGTGTATCAATCCTGTTGCAGATCTTTGTGTCATCTGCAAAGAGGTATACTTTTCCTTCCAGTCCCTCTGCAATGTCACTTATGAAGACATTAAAAAGGACTGGACCCAGTACTGAATCCTGCGGTAGCCCACTAGTAACCCCTCTTTCTTCAGAGTGGACTCCATTTACAATTACCATCTGTGTCCTGTTATTCAGCTAATGTTTTACCCAGGCTACCACCCTGGGACCCACTCCCAGGCTGGTTAATTTGACTATTAATCTTTTGTGTGGGACTGTGACAAATGTCTTGCTAAAGTCTAGGTAGGCCATGTCCACAGCTCCTCCCTGGTCTACTACTTTGGTCACCCAGTCAAAGAAATCAATTAGATTTGTCTGACATGACCGTCCAGCTGTAAACCTATGCTGCCTTGGGTCCTGTGCCCCACTGACCTCTAGGTACTCAACAGTTCTTTCCTTCAGAAGTGATTCCATCACTTTTCCTACCACAGAGGTTAAACTGACAGGTCTGTAGTTTCCTGCCTCTGTCTTGGTCCCACTTTTGTGAAGGGGAATCACATCTGCCTTCCTCCAGTCCTCAGGTACCACACCATCCTCCCATGATTTGTTAAAAGGGTAGTTCAGTGGTGTCACTAGTTCTCTGCTTAATTCTTTTTAGAATGCTGCGGTGAATTCCATCTGTCCCATTGCTTTGTCCACTTTCAGTTTTAGGAGTTTTTCAGAACCCTTTCTTCTGTGAAAGGACTGGGATCGACCCCATCCAGAGTGCTTCTGTTAACTGGATTAGGCACCTCCCACCTCCTCTTTTGTGAATGCTGAACAGAAGTATTCATTCAGTATCCCTGCTTTTTCATTGTCACTCTCTGCCCACCCACCGTCCATTCTATTCAGCCTCACTATCCCTCCCTTTGTCTTTCTATGCTCCCTGATATACCTATGAAAGGTTTTATCCCCCTTCTTAACCGAGTTGGCTATTTTTTCCTCAGTTTAGGCCTTTGCTGTTCTGACTACCCTCCCTGCTTCCTTCTGCCTTAACTGGTACAGTTCTCTGTCCTGCTCCTTCTGTGTTTCCTTATACTTCCTAAATGCTATCTTTTTCTAACCTTCACCGCCACCTCTTTTGAGAACCATGGTGGCTTTTTCTTTTGTTTTGATTTGTTTATTTGCTTCACACAAAGGCGTGTTGCCTCTGTGATGGCAGTTTTGATATTTCCCCATTGTTGCTCCACCCCTCCTTCTAGCCTGTTTGCTAGTGCTTTTCTAAGGCACTCTCTCATCTTGCCAAAATCAGCCCTCCTGAAGTCCAGAACCCTCACTTTTGTATGGCTGGACTCAGTAGCTGAGTTTATCATGAACAACACTGTTTGGTGGTCACTTGTTCACAAATGGCTACCCACTTCTAGATCTAAGATCCTCTCACTGTCCCCATTTGAGAGGACGAGGTCTAAGATTGCTCCTTCAAGAATAGGTTCCAAAACTAGCTGTCTGAGGCATGCCACCTGAAGGCATCAAAAATGGCCCTGCTTTTGGATGTGGCTGCTGCAAAGGTGCTCCAGTTAACATCTGGCATATTAAGGTCCCCCATCAACAGTATCTCCCCTTTCTCTGCCATCCTAAGTATGCTTCTATCATATCCTTTTCCATTCCCTCCTCCTGACATGGGGGTCTGTATACAACCTCTGTGCAGATTGTGGTGCCATTTCCAGTCTCTAAGGTGACCCACAGTGCCTCCTCTCCTCCCTGTTTACTCTTTTGTTCAGTTGCTTTTATGCATTCCCTTACATAGCGAGCTACTCCCCCCTCTTCTCCTCTCCCTGTCTATCCTGTAGGTTGTGTACCCTGATATGTTAACATCCCAGTCATGGTTCTCTGTGTACCATGTTTTGGGTGACTGCTATGATATCCAGGCATCCCTCTTCCATCAAGGCCACCAGTTCAGGGAGCTTGTTGCCCAGACTATGGGCATTGGTACTCATTACCTTCCATATCTTGATGGCCTTACCCCTTTTTGCTCTATCCCTGTCCTTATTGCATTTGTCACTTTCTCCATTTACCCCTACGCTTCTCCCTATCGACATCTCTATGTTGGTGTCTACCTCACTTAGTACCCTGATTTTTTGGGTGGGGCTAGGATTTCTCTGCTCCTCTCCAGTGCCTCCCCCCTTGGCTAGTTTAAATGCTTGTCAATGAAGCATTTAAACCTATCACCTAGGATCCTGGTTCCCCTCCTGGACAGATGCAGACCATCATTTCAGTATAGGCCTGCATCTCTCCAGGTGGACCCCCCAGTCCCCAATGAAACCAAATCCCTGAACTCTGCACCAGTTTTTCAACCACTGATTGAATCCCATGGTCTCACCCATGCCATAGACAGGCAGCACCTCCGAGAAGGCTACCATGCGTGCTATTTGTCTAAGGCCCCTCCCCATCTCCACAAATGTTTCTTGCACTGCTCTGATCCCTTTCTTAGTCAGGTCATTTGTCCCTAGGTGGACAATGACATTCAGCTCCGTCCCCTGTGCAGCTGCTCCTACGATCCTAAGGTTCTCTCCCGTCCCTCCAAACCATGGCACCAGGCAGACACATTTCCTCCCTCTCCCTTCCTTCCTCAGTTCTACCTTCCTAACAATGGAGTCCCCCACCATGAGTTGCTTCCTTCCCTGTTGGGTCCCATGCCACCCTCCTGTGGGTCTCCTTTGTGGAGGTTCCAAGCGTCCTCCTTGGTCTCCATTGTGGGTGCCTCCTTAGAGGAACCACACTTTTCCAGAATGGCATAGAAATTGTGGAGAGGTACAACTGGAGGGATGCACCTCTGTTCCACCACTCTCACCCACCTTGAGCCCACTGCGGTCCAACTGCTCCTCTTTCTTGGCAACCTCTGAGGCAATGGCAGTGACCATGGTGGTCCCTGGGTGGGGTGTAAACCCTCATCCCCCTAGGTTGTCCACCTCTGCTCCCATCTTGGTGTCATCAGCAAACAGACTGGTCTTGCTCTTGATTACCAATGATATGTCTGCAATGAATATCCAAACAACAATGGTCCCAACACTGGGCCCTGTGGAACATCACTCTTCACTACCCTGGGGATGAGAGCTTCCCACCTACCACCACCCTCTGTTGCCTTCCCTGAAGCCAGTTCCCTGCCCATATCACCAGTTTTGCAGCCGCCCTTGTGCCTTATAACTTACTTCCCAGCCTCCCATGTGGCACCGAGTCGAATGCCTTCCTGTAGTCCAGATACAGGACATCCACTGCATGACCACTGTCCAATTGCCTAGTTACCCAGTCATAGTATTCCACCAAGTTGATTTGACAGGATCTGCCACATACACAGCCATGTCGTCTGCTGTCCTGTAGTCCTTTGGCCTCCAAGAGGGCCACTAGCCTCTCCTTCAGGATAGTCCCCATCAGCTTACTCAAGATGTATGTGAGGCTCACTGGTCCGTAGTTCCCCAGTTCATCCTTGGGGCCGCTCTTGTAGAAGGGCACCACATAAGACATCCTCCAATCCTGGGGTACACACCCTGAGTGCAGTAAGGCATTAAATAGGTCTGCCAAAAGTCCTGTCAGGACCTCTGCCAGCTCCTTCAGTACCCTGGGGTGGATGCTTTCTGGGCCTGGTGCCTTTCCACCCTCAGTGTCCTCAAACTGTCCAGAACCCTGCCCTCCATGATTTCCCTGTCTGTCACCCCCTCCCCCCGTTTTTGCCCTCCACCCTCCTTGAGTATCACTCCTCTTCTCCTTAGTAGATACTGAGCAGTAGTATCATTTAGCACTTCTGCCTTATCACCCCTGCTTCCACCCAACTCCCTCCTTCCTAATCCTTACTATATGGTCCTTACAGTTCCTTTTCCCCTGATGCCTGAAGAGTCCTTCTCCCCTTCTTAATGCCCTGTACCAACCTGAGCTCCATAGATGCTTTGGATGCCCTTGTCACCTCCTTCGATCATTCAGTACTCCTCCTGTCCTCCACCCTCCCTGTTTCTTCTACCTCCTAAAGGCAGCTCTTTTCCTCCTTACCTTTCTATGACCTCCTTGCTTACCCAGCTAGGTTTCTTTGCCCTAGCCTTCTTGCTCTGGGCCTTGTGCAGGTTCTGGTTGTCTCCATTATCCCCAACTTTATGAGCTCCCACCTCTGGTTAGTGCCCATACTGGGTTGAATTCTGGCCAGGTACCCTTTACCACTTCCCTCATTCTCCCAAATTGGCCCTCCTGAAGTCCAGCATCCTTGTGCCAGATTCCTTTCCTTCCTTACATTATCCAATGTGAGCCACACTGAGTGGTGGTCACTCCCACAGTGGTTCTTCCACCTAAGTTCCTCACAGACTCCACATTTGCCAACACAAGGTCAAGGGTATTCCCTAACCTGATTGGTTCACTGACCATTTGCATCAGGAAGCTGTCCTGCCATCATCAACATGTAGATGTCTGAAGACCTGTAACATACAAGATGACACTTGCATCCTTGCAAGCGTAAGCGCCAACCATTGAAGCAGAAATGGTAAGTTACGGTGTCATTGATCAACTATGATATACTGTAATGATGCACTGTAAATTTTGGGGCTTGTTTGTAGGTACAGTGCAGCACTCTAAATGCATACCCTTGGGACCAGCAAAAAGTATGCATTTAAAAGGGCTATCGCTTATCAGATCTTGTATTCTTTTAATGGTAACAACTTGCAGTATGTGCCAGGTTGCTGGGTAGGGAAAAGAAATGCCAGTAGCATTTAAGTGCTTGTTTGGTTGGAATAAAGTGATTTGTGTCATGCTGTGGCATTCTTTGGTCTGATTCCTGTGTGAGGGAGGGTGCTTCTGGGATTCATATAAAGTGCTTCTGTGACATTCTTTTGGGTTTTTTGTTTTGATTTCAATGTGAGGGAGGGTGCTTCTGTGTCTTGAGTTTGTTGGTTAAAAGGTCGGAGTGGGTGATTATCACCTCATTTTAAACAGAGCAGCCCATTTACAGACAATTACTTGCTAATTAGTAAGGCAGCAATAGTCATTGTCAGAAAAACTGGGCCAGACAGTCCACACTTGAATAACAAAACTGAGGGAAAAATATGTATTTAAAAGGAATACTTACATGTTTTTAACAGGTCTATTTAACATAGGAAGTATAGGAAAAAAAATCAGGTCTTGGAAATTCTATGCGTTTATGCAGAGCTATCGTTTATCAGGTATGCTTTCAAGTGTGATGCACTATATTACCATTTGATACGTAAAATAATACAACTGTTACAGGGACACTTCAGATAACATATGTACATGATTTCACTGAACTTGACAGTTATGTTTCTTCCATGTGTCCCATTATTAGGTGATCCAACAACAGAGAAGCTGGTGGATATTCTTGAAAACAGATCTCTGGTGAAGGACATAGGAAGGTTGTCACCCCACCATCAAACCTCTGTTGTTGAAGCATTCCATAGTACAACACTGCTTTTTGCACCATACAGCATATTCCTTTCATGGAATGCAGTGCAGTGCAGGTATGCTGTTTTATTAACATTGACACGGTGTACCCGACTTTGTAGATATGTGTAGCATACATCAGCATGGTAATAACACGGTAAATTTCAACTGTCATAGGTAAGTAGCACAGAACTACTCATTTAAAGCTTCCAAAGATGTTATATGCAGAGTGGTATGTCACAACTGTTTAACAGATTATGGGAACACCTTATATCTTACTATGTATGTTATGCTTCTCCTGACATCTGTGTATCTGCCCTACTTGCTTCAAATTGTACTCTGTATGTTCTTTGATTTCCTGTACTCTCCCGGGTCGTACCTGAAAATAGGCATGTGTTTGTCTAGTGTACTTACCTGGTTAACAGAAGCTAAATAAATAAATAATCACTTTCTAACTGATCCACTTCTCAAGGATTGCTACATTCATCAAACCTTTTTCAGTGCCTCGGGTTATCTCGATGGAGTCAACCGCAACTCCTATCCATACCGTTCCCTAATAAGGATGAGTGCTTGACACAAGCCATGGGATGAGGGAACTTTTCAATGGACATGTCTTTCTGTTGATCTGTGATGGGGTCCTTTAGCCCCATTGAGGTGTTGAGTTCCAGCAATACTTCTTGGAGTTTCTGAATGGTTGACACATATTACATGCATACAAGCAAAAGTCTTTGTGCAGCTTATGTTATTAAGGGTGTCCATAACAAAGACAGTAATTCTTTGATTTCTCCTCATAAGGTTATATCTTGCTGCCTTGCATTTCAATGAAAACTTTGGCAAAAATGTTCTCAAGGACAACGCTGGGAAGGAAAAGTTGTCAGTGTATTTCAGCAAGGCAAAGAAAGGGGCGCCATCTGTGTGTCGGATGAAGGCCTCATAAACATACGGTAAGATATACATGGAAACGCATTGTCCTCTATCTTGATGATTGTTTTATTCATGCACTGCTATGTAGAATAAGTTGTCATGGTACTGTCAGGTAAGAAGAAATGCAAGGACGTTGTCTCAGGTATGATACAATTTACAGTGCAAGGCATGATATTCCCATCAGTGCGTCAAAGTATTACCTCCGCCCAGGAGATGTTACCTGTGGGCTCTGGAAGGCAGGAGCCTGGAACATTATAATAATTACCACAGCCACAAGTGGGGGGATGCATACCTCTCATCAGTGTGTGGATTCAAATGACCTTGCATACTTAGCATCACACATGTGCACTCACCCTTGAAAAATTAGTAATGCTAAGTCAGTCCCAGCACGGGTCTGAAGGACTGAATTTACTAATTTTGGGGGGACACAACTTTATCCTTCAAGCCCCCACAAAACTGGATTGTGAGCAAGCTAATGTCCCATCCCCTGACATCCACTAGGTGACACCAACCATTAACATCAGGGGTTACCCACCCTTGTACAGGCCGGCGGAGGTACAAGAAACCCCAAAGAGCACTGGATCCAGCATGGTTGTCAGTGTGTCTGTTCGGCAGTTGGACCTGCAGGCTCACCCCATTATGCAGCCATGAGCTAACTTTCTTCTCCTGTTCAACCCATAAGTGTCACACACTGCAATGACATCAGCGATGGTACCATGCACGCTCCTGTGTGTGTCCCGTGAGATGTCTACACCTCTTCTGATGCCAAGTCCTAAGCGTCATTGTCCATTATTTTTTCCAATTATTTAACCAGGTGAGACACACTAAGCTGAAAGCTTATTTACAGGTGCAACCTGGGAGCACAAGAAAGTTAAGTGACTTGCTCAGTGTCACACAGTATGCAAGTGGGGGCTGTGGGATTCAAACCCAGGTCTCCAGATTTGCAGCTCAGAGCCTTAAACCACTGCACCATACTGCCTCCTATGTGCCAACTCCTAGACTCCGCCATGGTCCAGGCATGCCCCGATCTGATCGCACTTCTCACAGGAGAAGGACAGTTGTCCATGAGATGCTACATCCCTATCCTCCCCTGCCATAGCCTTGGAGGGCTGCACTCACCACAGAACATGTGTATATAATGTGGCACAAGGTGTTATGTCCTGAACCTGAACCCTCATCACCACCAGGCTGGGTGAACGACTCTATGTGATTACAAGTGTTACTGACTGCAACCTGCTTTTGATACTGATACAGTAATTTGTTTAAACGTGTCAGTAAGGGAGGATAATTGTCCCTCAATTTTGTATGGTGTGTACCTCATTTGTAAGGTTTGTGTTTTAGAGATACGTCAGCCATTCAAGACCACATGAAAAAGCATAGAGGTAACTTTTATGTTGATCTCTCCACAGATGTCACATTACCAAGGCATGCATGTGTCACCAATGTGGTGACACACAATCTTATCTGGAATGTTGTATTGCTGGAATGATGCAGCAGTTGTGTCCATTTGGATGGCTGCACCCTCTAATTGGTAGCTGTACATGTGGTGATGCCACTTGTAAACTTGTTGTTCTTTGTTTTTGGGTTGGGGGAATGGAACTTCCATGGACTGCTCACCCTAACCATGGATGCAAGAAGTATGGTGCATGTTTGTACATGGGCTGGAGTAACATGCTGTTTGTTCCTATGCTTCATTGCCATAAATGATGGAGGGGGCATGGCGGTAGTTGGCAAACATGATATGATGTCTCTGGGTGCCTCAGACAGTACCACACTGGAAAGTTGATCACTTGGTCTTGTATGACATAGCATGCCCTGGTCATATCATCCTATCACACAGCTTGTAGTACTGAAGAAAAATTGGTATTCCTAGAAGTGTAGAAATTTGGTGTTGCACATGTCACTCCATGTGCAAGCCTGGTGTGATTGTCAGTAACAAAAGGATTTTTTCCCTTGGGCTTCATGCAAAGGAGGTTGAAACACATGCCTAAGCGGCTGCTGATACAGCTGAATCATGGGACCACTCAGACCATTAACAGCAGGAAAAGTACCCCCCACAAAAAATGTGTGGTAGGTAACACAGCACCATGTTGTGCTTTCCATGTTCTGAACTAATCAGTTGTATTCCAGGATGATTTGTGTGGTCTGTCTGCCAATTACAATACAATGGTTTATAGAGTTATTGTAGGTGTGATAAAATACTGTGAGCTGTATGCATGCTCCAATGACATCTTTCTCTGCATTCTTACAGAGTACATCAAGTCGATAATGAGACAAGTCCACAGTTGTGTTTCAAAGCTGGATGAAAAATGAAGACTTCATCTGCAGTCCAAGGAAATGGGAGTTCCCAAAAAGTCTTCCTCGAGCTTGCCTAAATGCTCACTGCCAGGCTGGTGTCCTGCGTTTTAGCAGTTTAAATGTGATTGCCAGAGAGTGCCTGTATAGCCTCTGTGTGCTGTCTCTTTAAGAGCTGCCTGGACTGCAGTCACAAGTAATGTGAGATGGAGCTCTGTTGAAAGATGTAACTATTTGCTGAAAATCATTTAGAGTGATAATAATAATGTAGTTTGTCTAACCTGCCTTCTTTGCAGCAAGGACTGTTTTATTTATCTCCACTATATTGGTCCTGGACTGCCGAATTGGACCAATCAGTACTGGTGGGACCTAAAATGGAGCCAGACTACAGCAGCTATCTGGAGTCAAAATCTGTAGGAATTGCAGTTTTGGGCTTTTGGTGCCTTTTTGCACCTGAAGGGGGAGCCTTTGTTGTGACAGACAGACAGATCAGCCAACTGAACCTTTTTGAATTCTGGGGAAAGTCCCAGGCTTGCTGGCAGTTAAGTCAGATCTAAGTTGGGAGCTGAAGAAGCAACAGCTTGAGACAGTCAAGCAGCTGTCTGAGTAGTTTCGTATGGGAGAACTGTGGAAAGGCCTGAGTTGTGGCCTACATGTCTGCCTGCTTCCCCTGAGAGGGAGAGAAGGGAATTATTTCAGACTAAATCCAAGTTTGTAAAAAAACCAAGTAAGCCACTGATTTTTTTACTAGGCTCATATCTGAAGAAGACTGAAGATTTTGCTAAATGCGATTGGCCTGTCAGGATTTCTAGCTGCTTTTGAATCCCTGGTTTGTGCAGAGACTTTGCGATCTTGACCGGAGAGCGGTTTGTCTGGTACAGTAGAATTTCCTTACATGTAAATGTGCTGTGAGTTGTTAGTGGGTCTGATTTGGTTCCCCACTGTGTGAACTGTGTTCTGCTTGCTGGAAGCTGTATCCAGCCAAAAACGGACTATATCTGAATTTGTCTCCATTTGGCCTGGGCCTTGCCACACTGGCCCAGCCAGACTACCCACTGCACAGAGAAAGCCATCAATGAGAGACCTGCCTGGGGATCAGCCCCCTGCTCCACGCTTGAACAGGAATGATGTCTTGGTGAATCGTGTGGGCCCTGCTTCTCCTGGCACTCCAGATCAACCACCTGCAGTCTCAATTTTTGTCCAGCCTGTGTCCAGTCTTGGGTATCATGAGTAATCATCAGGGTAGCTCCCTGCAACAACAGCCTAACCTAAAAGTGTGTCATCTGATTGTCTTGTTGTTTTCTTTTCACGAACTGAGCCCTCCTGCTCCGGATTACAATTAGTGTGTGTGGTGCATATTGTTTTCTTCCATCACAGGGCCCCAACCAGCTGCAACATTCCTGGCTAGCCCATAATTCTCCATCTGGGTACCCAGAGTGTGTGACTGTTTATGGACCCTGAAGTGCATGCATAACTGTTTGACTGATACAGTCTTTAAGTAAATTAACCTGATTATGCCCCTCCCTTGTTCAAGTCCCTTAAATAAATCAGATCTAACTCTTTTGCATTTACCTTGACTGTGGTTCCAGTTTGTGCAAGAGTACTGTGCTGCTGTTATTTGCTGTGTATAGCCTTGTTTTACAGGGGGTTCCCAGGGCCAAGCCAGAGGAAAGCCCTGGTGGTAAGTGCAAAGAGTGTGGGTACTTGTGTGGTGTATCAGGAGTATTGTGAAAGTGATTATTGTGTATTGTTCTGGCCACTAGTAAGGAAAGAAGGGGGTTGCAGTGTCCCAGAGGGCTGTGCCCAGGTTAGCTTGACCACTACCAACCCTGACTTCTGGGTGGAGGCACCCATTTCAGAACTCAGGCCCCTTAACCTGCTACTAGTCAAGCAGGCAGGGGTAGTTGCACTTGGGATAGCACCTCCAGGGGTTACATTTGCTTCAGAAATGTCAGACTTTAAATTGTGTAAATGGTTCTTATGTACAGCCTTGCACAGTTCTTTGATGGAGTCCGGTAAAGGTCACTTCAATACACTTCAGGATGGAATGATACACTCAGCCTTGAAAAAAGTCTTTGCAGCTGCTACCGTTAACTCCCCCTCCTAGCCCTGAATGCTGTTCTGCTGTACACTATTAAAGGTCTAACAGGTCCTGTACACTCCAATCAATCAATCAATCAATCAATCACTTTATTTAACCAGGCATAAACACAATTGAGCAAGCTCATTTTCAAGGTGGTCCTGGGCATAAGTACAATACAGTACACTTCATAAGATTACAATTACGGTGGACAACAGTGCAAAAAAAAAAAAAGGAAAAACATTGTGAAGGTGCCGGTCAATATGGGCCTATTCATACCGGTCAACATAATTAACATGCAAAGGTACATAATGATAAGCTTTACTGAAATGAGAAGAGACAACAATCCCATATAGTCTCCGCTGAGTAAGAGCTCATACCTAAATGATAAAAAATAAGGAGGTATTAAGGTATAGGGTAGAAATGGGGGTGAAAGAGTAGGCAGCCAAAAGGGAGGCCAGAATAGGTAAAAGGTAGAGAATAAGCAGGGTCATCTTGGATTAAGGGAACTAGGCTTGTAGGTCCTAGGTTTCTGTTGTTAGGAATGTGGGGTGGATGAGATACTTATGCGTAGGATTTGAGAGTAGGTCTTTGACACATGGAACACATTCCTCCTGTATAAGAACTTGTGGAAATTATTTATAATGTTGTCACTCTAATGTTACTGTCCAGCTGTCTCCTTTCTTCATGACTAATTGCTGTTGTAGTACTCTGTATGTGAATCCAATGTCTGTTGCTCTACTATTGTAATTTCTGAGTCAAAAGTATACTGTAAACTGCTGAGCTATGTGGAATGTATGTGAACTGTATAAATGATGTATGTATTTAACTCCAGGGCACACATGAAAAAGGGACCTCTGGTTTCAGTGGGTTCACCCAGTTACCAAAATGCAATAAATAAATTAAATGTGTGTAGACTCCAGCATCATTTTGGTATCTGTCATGTATGGCCTTTAATCAGCAGGACGACAGAGGAACATGGACGTCTTTCCCCAGGAATCCCCATCACCACCTCACTAACTGCTCATATGCAGTGTATTGGCATTTTCTGTGTGAGAGAGAAAGTAGTCTTTCTACTCACAGTTAAGTGGAAAAATAAGACCATAGCACATCAATGAACAATCATTGTTACTTGAATAGGTCAGTGTCTGTATAATGACATGTGCCATAACGGCGGACGTGAGGTTGCATGACACCATGCTGTCCATCCGAACAACGTTGTGATGTGTGGCGGCAGCATCACCGGCCTGACATGTGCAACATTGTGATCACTTCTGTGACCACAATTACCATGTCACACATCACAATGGTGATGACAGCCTCCTTTATCAAAGGTTGAACAGAAGTATTTCAGACCACAGTTACTAATGATAGCAGATAAGTACAGCACGTGTGCAACCAATTACTGCATTAAATGAGGGTGGCCTTGCGTCAGAGTCACAGTAAGGCTTGTGCAGAGTACACGTCTTTGGGTAACACAGGTTGCAGACACACTGCAGCCATTCTTAAGCCATTTGTAATAACCGATTTTTAACCCTGTAAATACATAGTGTGGAAAACAGTATTAACAAGCATTTGTCAATGCTTAATGTTGTCTTGCTGGCATTGGCATTGGTAGTACTGGAGCCAGAGAGATGCATAATAGGAATGGCAGTGAAGTCGTGAACTGATGCCAACCCCACCCCCAACCCCACCCTGCAGAGACTGACAGGCACTGGGGGTGTGTCTTTGGGTCATCGGCCATAATGCTCACACCATTTCACCTCACCCTACCCTGAAGACACTGACAGGTGTCACAGTGTGCCTTGGGGTCTATGACCTTATACTCACCCCATTCCATAAGGAAATATACTGAGATGGGTGCAGTATAGTAGAATGGAGTGAACGTTGGAGCCGAAGACCCCAAAGCACACCCCAGTGCCTGTCACTGGCTGTAGGGTGGGGGTGGAATGGCACGAGCATTATGGCTGACGATCCCAAGTTACCCCCCCGATGCCTGTCAGTCTCTACAGAGTACGGCATTATGGTTGGAAACCCTAATGCCCTGGCTGTTTGTTGGTATTTTCACTCCAAATTTTCAAAATGGGCTTTTTGTGACATCTCCTCATGAGCAGTGGCACTATAATTTCATTACTCTATCCCAAATGGTGGTTTTGCACAGTGACTGCACCATTTGGCACCACAGGTGTGTGTGAAAAAACATTTGTGGCAGGATGTGAAAAATGACAGCTGTACTGTTCATGATGTGGTGTGAAAAAAGGGCAATGTTGGAAATCTGGAGTGAAAATATTAAAAATTGGTGAAGTTACTGACGTGCATAGAAATTGCACAATACACGCCTGTAACGTAATCATTTTGGGAATTTTTCACCAGATTTTCAACATGGTCATTTTTGAACCTCTCCTCATGAACAGTGGCACTGTGATTTTGTTAATCTGTTCCAAAAGTTAATTTCCCACATTGATCATGCCATTCTGCGCCACAGGTGTGAAAACACATTTTAGGAAGGATGTGAAAAATGACAGCTATACTGTTCATAAGGAGGTGTGTAAAAATGGCAATGTTGAAACTCTGGAGAGAAAATACAAAAAATTGGGGAAGTTACGAGCGTGCGTAGAAACTGTGCAATGCACGTTCATAATGCAGTCATTTTTTGGAATGTTTTCACCAAATATGCAACATGGGCTTTTTGGGACCTCCCTTCATAAACAGTGGCACTGCTGTTTTGTTCATCAGTCCCGAAAGGTGATTCCACCCAGCGACCGCAAAATCACCTTTTGGGACTGAGAAACTAAATGACAGTGATATGTTCATGAGGTAGGGTCCCACGAACCCCATGTTGAAAATCTGGGGACAAAATTCCAAAAAAATGGCTGAGATAACAATCTAAGTTGAAACCCCCATTGCCTCCCATTATACAGCTTACTGTCATTTCTTCAGCTCGCAGTTCAGCTTTGAAGTGTGAAGATGCGCCCTGGTTCAGAGAAGATCATGGCTCCTGACTTCAGAGGGTATGGGGGTGCAGGGAGGGTGGGGATGGGGGAGGGGATGAGGGAGACAACGGGGAACCATTTTCTTGTTTGCAGGGAGAAAAAAAGACCACGAGGAAAGGTTTTCTTCATTTAAAGGTTACCCCAAAAAAAAATAGGCAGACTGGGGTGGGCTCCCAGTGTGCCATAAGTGGGGGGGGGGGGTGCCGACACAGTGATTGGGCACCCCAATGTCAGCTTTCTGGGGATTGTGTGTAGCAGATGGCAGGAGCCGCCATATTTATTGAAATGCTTCACCAGGAAAGGCACGTAATGGAGGCATGTCAACTGCCACTGCAATGACAAGCCTACCTCTGTTTGCAGTGGCAGATTCATTATAACTCTTTGGCTCTCTCTGAAACTGCTGTCATCAGCGGCATACTCACTGATTGGCAGCTGAGGGACACACCCACTAAAGCATCCCTTGCATTAGCCAACACTGACACACCTCTGAAATGTGCTACTACCACAAAATGTTGCTTGTGCGTGCATGCAAGCCAACATAAAAATGGTTGAAGGTAAACTTAACATTGTGTACTGGACTGTCCATGTTAATCCTGTTATTTTATGGTCCCCCACTAGTGCATAGCCCTGCAATGCACAGCACATTTACAGGTAGTGTGTTCACAATGTGGATTTAAGACTAATGAAAAAGACTGTTTATGCCCTGGCTGGTGGTGCCAAAGGATGATGTGATGGATGTTAAACCTCACAGCTATGACATCACCGTGTGTTCAAGCTGGCAGGGGTTATACAGCATCGAGTGTCTGGATGACTGCTGTCCTACATGGAGGGGAGGAATTGTCATCCTGCTCATTGACGTCCCTCTGGTAGTTGCAGGAGGGCAGTACAAGTCGGACACCATGAAGCAATGCCCCAACATCAGTAGGGGAGGTGGGATGGGAAAAAAAGGATGAAAACAGTCAAACAAGCTCCATGAAGCTCTCCACGTCCACAGGTGTCTCCAAAGGAGTCTGGATTTGGTCTGTGGGGTGGGAGGATAGCCAACACCCTTCTCCCTGGGCCCGACTGCACTGGGGCAAATCCTCAGCGGATTTAAGGAGGGGGGGTTGCTGTGACGGTGACACAGGGTACCATCCACAAGAAGGGATCACAAATGCCATCCTGGATTACCAAAGGAAAAATAGCTAGATAAGAAGAGAAAATTTTTTTTTAAGGCTGCAATGTTGGTTCATTAACACAATAAGATTTAGACCATTTGCACAAATGTTTTAAAACACACATGGTAACTGTGTACAAGGCCTTACTGACAGTCACATCTTAGTATGGATCAAACAGTTTCAATGTAGATATGCCATTTCTCTTCCAAGACCCTGTAGCATTACTTTGTGTAAGGTAATATTTCAAGTTATTTTTAAACCAGCTGTTGTTCAGGCATTAGATCCAGCCATGTGGTGGCAAAATGCTTACTCATGTGTGTAAGTGAGAAGCTCAATATGTATACCCTAGAGCAAAGGAGGGAGATGTGATATGATCAAAACATTCAAACACCTTAAGGGCATTAATAAGGTGAAAGAGTCTAACATGTTTCAATATAAGAAAAGTAGCAGGACAAGAGGACACAGCATGAGATTAGAGGGAGGCCAATAAAGGGGTAATGTGAGGAAGTTCTTTTTCACAGAAAGGGTGGTGGATGCATGGAATGGCCTACCTCAGGAAGTGGTGGATATGAAAACAGTGCAGGGCTCCAAACTGGCATGGGATAGGCATAAGGGAGCAATACAGATTAGTATGAATAGATAGGCCATTGACAGAGCAAAGACTGATAGCACATTTATAAAGTAGAAAAAGAAATGGGCAGACTGGATGGGCCTTGCGGTCCTTGTCTGCCGTCAACTTCTATGTTTCTATGTAAATAGCAATATAGAGGAATATATAGTTACAAGGGGGTTTATAAACCAGATAGGGGGAGACAAGTGATTGGCTAGCATGCGGAGCAGAATGAGCTGTTCCCACAGGAAAAAAGTTAGTGAAAGGAAGGTGGTCACAGAAGGGAGGGTGGCAGTACAAGGGGCCAAGGGAGGTGGGGATGTGGGAGAACAGGTGGAGGGTGGTTTCCTAAATGGGAGGAGCAGGGTAATACAATAGCTGAGATTCAGGCACTGTTAACTGAATGGAGTGTGGACACCATAGATATAATCGAGACTGGAATCACCCAACACCAGGACTGGATGTGGCAATAAGGGGACATATAATATGCAGGAAGGACTGAGGAGTCAGGAGGGGTGTTTGTGGATATGTATGTGAGGGATGGGATCAGATGCACAAGACACGAGGGGAGGAAGGAGGTCTGAGGCACTGGATTCAGCTCCTGGATGCCAAGAGTAGACACATGAAGCTAAGGGTGGTGTACAGATCTCCTACCCAATCCGATGAGCTGGACAAGGTGTTATTGGAGAAGAGTAGGAGGATATGTAGAAAAGGGCTGTGGTGATTGGAAATTTCAATCTGCTGCGGGTGGATTGGAGCACCCTGCCACCACCAATGCCAGAGAACAGGTACCCCTGGATGCATTCCAGGATGGTCTACTGACACAGCTGTTGAACTGGCCATCTTTGGTAGGTAACACACAAGACCTTGTACTGTCCAGTGGTGAGGCAGTGAGAGCAATAAGGGTGGAGGAACCAGTAGTTGGAAACAACCACAAATCGGTCAGGTTTGCACTCATTTTCAGTATAGAGATTGGGGGCTCAGTAACACAGGTGTTTGGTGTCTGGTGGACGGACTTCTGTAAGATGCAAGAACTACTGCAGGGGCATTTAGCAGAGGTAAGGACAGATATGGATGCACATGAAATGTGGGATCTTATTACAGCTGAGATAGGAGAGGCTGCTGAGGCTTGCACCAGGTCTGAAAGCAAGGAGAACAGAGCCAAGAAGTCAAGATGACTGAACATCAGAGTGATGGAGGGGGTAAAGGCAGAGGGGCACTGGTCATTAATGACACAAATGAAAACATATTGCTATTACTACTGTACCTGAATAACAAGTAATATGAAAAGTATGTTTTACATTTTTTTTAATGGGCAGCATTCTGTTGCAGTTCCTCTTCCTATAACCTGTGATCTGGAGTTCTAATAACAGCATGTCACAGTTTGTGCACAGAACTCTTTGCATGGTTCTAATAGGTTAACAGCTTATAATTAGCATTCTGTACACAAACTGTAACAATAAAATTCCAAATTACTGCTTCAATGAAAAGAACTGTGCAGCATGTTGTCCACATAAAATAGTGTTTCTCATCTGTGTTTATTCAAGTACAGTTAAATATGGATCATTTGAAGGTCTGAATTTAATTTCTATAAATAGGAACATTACTACCTGCTTCCAATTAGCAGAAATTTCCTACACCTTAAAGAGCAGATTATATGAAAAATCTATAGCATGGGACATGATGTTAATTAGAAATTTAACAGCCTCACCAAGGTTGGCTGGGAATATATGTTTTTACCTACTGGAGCCTTAGCTCTCATTTAAAAAAAATCATAACAAAATAAAGGTGAATATTAATAATGTCATTTCATTCAAAGGTATATTCTAAGGATAGTAGTTTAAATGAGAAATAAATTATCTAAATTGGGATTGTGACATAGACCAGAATAAAGACCTAATACATGTCCTGCTTTTCTGCCCTAGGCATAATAAACCTAAACTATTGTCTAACACACCATTTACTGTACGTATAGTAAAATGTATTTGCCACCTGAGGAGTGCTGTAACTGTTTCATGAACCTATATTCAGAATCTATCGCTTGTCGTGAAGTGCCTTTTTGGAAAATGTTGAAATCATACAGAAAAAAAGGTGGGTGCTTAAAAGGAAGACACCAACTTACTGACATTGATGTTGTATTTAAAATATGATTCTTTGTTATTGTTTTTTTTTTGGGGGGGGGAGGTTGTGCAATGTCAACCAAATACAGTATGTAAGCATATATTTTTGGCTTGGGTACTTGCATTGTATCAAGTATACTGTACTTATTGTATATGATCTAGTTAGTGTAATCTTTATAATGGGTGTATATGGCGGATCAATAAAGAAATCTGAAACTGAGCCATATGTGGTAAAATCTGAAAACAAAGTAGCTCCCATTGAAAATCATGAAGAGAAAGAACAAGACAAAGACTATTTATTTCAAAAGATTACACACGGGGGAATTGTTTAAGTCCTGTATTCTGTTTTATTACTGATACATGCCATGCACAGTTACACACCTAAAAGCAAGGGATACTGTATATAAAATGTTATTAAAAGTGTATGAATGAGCAAAGGTGGTGCTTGCTAGATCTGGATTTGTTTAATGATAGTGACGTGTAGCAGTCTCCTTCTGCAAGCTTACCACTGACCACTTGTGCATTTTCAGGTGACCACACTTTATTTCAAAGTGAACAATAAGACAATTCAGTTGAGTTAAAGATATATAGAATAATACATGGGGTGGTGTGCGTGTAATGAGAAGTTTACACAACCCGAGGGGTTAGATGCTCATAAACCCCAAGAGTGAAGCTTGAGGGGTTTATGTTAGCATCTAACATCGAGAGTGTGTGTAAACTTTGAGTTTAAACACACCACCCCATATTTTATTTTATATAGTTGCTAGGTTTCCTTTTTCACCTCAGCAATTATATAAAATAAAGAGTTTCAGTGTATTCTTGGTTTGGTTTCGTTTTAGTCTGGTGCGAGATTTGCCATAATTTGAAATGTTTTCCCCTTTTGGCAGGTTTTGTGCATTTTCACTGTATATGGGAAAAAAGAAAAAACTTACCACTGACGTCTTCTGGTAGTTCTGTTAGGGCGACATGGAGCGGTGAGTGGTCTTGACTAATCGCTGCTGCAGCGAGCATGTACACAACAAAGGGAAATTATGGCATGTTTACCATTGTAAACTCCCTTATAATGGCAAATTACCAAAAGGTTTCCTATGGGAAAAAGGGGAGTCGGTTATTATTAAATGTTGAAGTATGCCCAACCAAGGGGTTCACTTTGTTGTATAGTGGTAGGGCACAATTTACATCTCAACTGAAATCTAACAAAGTATAACCCCATTTGAAATTCATGAAAAGAAACAAAAGTAAGAAATACATTTGAAAAGACTGTAAATCGGGAGGGTGCACAAGAATTCTGTTTGATTACTGATCTATTCCATGACCAGTAGCACCCCTAGACATTAAGAGAAAGAACTGACAATTAGCATAGGAGGTTCAGTTCAGTTTCTTTTATTGAGCGGTCAAAGACCATTTCATAAAACTACTGTGTAACAATTAAATACAATACAAACATATGACCATATATAAGAACAATTCAGTAGTCAAATACAATCAGAAATAGCAATAAAACAGCACATTAATATACAAGGGCAGAGATTCAAAGTAGTTACAGTCAGTGTGTGTGTGTGTGTGTATATATATATATATATATATATATATATATATATATATATACATTGCACAAACATTTCAGGTAAGAGGCTGCAGCTACTAATACCAAGTATCACAGGTTCATTCCTAGCCAGGATTAGTAATCAGTTCTAATTCCAGACTGATTGTAGTTCCATCCGCTATTTGTGTTTTAAATGAATCAAGGAAACTGCATCAAGAAATCCAGCAAACTTATTGAGTGTTATCACATCATTAGTTGTAAACATCAGTTTCAAAAGTAAATTCCTATCTGAAGTCTGAATACTGTTTCATAGAGGAATAAGCCAATAGCTTCTTGGTATATTATGCCAAGGGCACATAAAAATTACATGATAGAGATTTTCAATGCAGAGGAGGTAGTACGCTGGATTTGATTACTGATACTGTGTATTTCGTGCACCAGTAGCAACCCAAGAAACAAGAGAAAGGACAGCCAATGTGGGTGGCTGGGGGAGGGGTGCATAGGATTCAGTTTGACTTCTTTGCCATTTATATAATGAGCCTAGTCTGTCCAGGTCTTTCTGTAAATTAGTATCATCATGATCACCTTAGTGTTGAGTAGGCTAGCTGTTTTTTATATCAGCTGTAAATCCGGTAATCTAAAACACCACTACATCATCTACATCATTTAAATACATTAAAATACAGTGGTCTCCACACTAATCCCTGGAGCACATCCACTAGTCAGTTCCCTGCAAACTGAGAAATTACCATTTACTATAGTCTGTTGTACATATAGCTTATCTGATCAGCTAAATTCCTATCCATTCTTATATGCCCCTTATGCCTTGATTCCTTATCTTATGTACCAATGCCTTATGTGGTACTGTATCAAATGCTTTACTACATTCACGTCTATAATACCAACATACAAACATACAAAATTCACCAGCAGAAAAATGCCTTATGGTCTACCAAGTCTGCTTGGTTGTGCAGCTAGCAGGCCTTATTTTACAGCTGCCCTCCCCGACCCTTTTTTAAATCTGTCCCATCCCCTTTTGAAGCTCCCACTGTTCTACTGGATGCCACCTCTGCCAGCAGTGCATTCCACCCAGTAACCACCCTCGCCGTAAAAAAGTGTCTTCTCATCTTCCTCCTGAACCTTCCCCCCTCAAGCCTCAAATCATGGCCTCAGGTGTCCCTTCCCCTCCCTAAGTTTGAAAAGCCCCTCCATTCAAGTCCTGTTCATCCCTGCCATGTACCTGAAGGTATTAATCACATCTTCCTTCTCCCTCCTCTCCTCCAGTGAGTACATTTCAATTCCTTTAGCCTACTTTCGTATGGTAAGTCCCCCAGCCCTTCGATCATCTTTGTCACCCTGTGTTGCACCCCCTCCAGTAACCTAATGTCCCTCTTCAGGTACAGGCACCAGATCTGCACGTAGAACTCCAGGTGTGGCCTAACCAGTGATCTATACAATGGCAGAATCTCCTCCCCCCTCCTTGAGGATATACCCCTAGCAATACAACCCAGCATCCTGTTGGCCTTTGCAGCCACCTTTCTATATTGTACTGAGTTGTTCATTGACCCCGTAATGAGCACCCCCAGATCCTTCTCCTCCTCCATCACCACCAACTGCTCACTTCCCAGATGGCAGCTCCTCCTTGGGTTTGTAGCCCCAAAGTGCAGCATCTTGCATTTTTTTGCATTGAATCCCAGCTATCAGGTGTCCAACCAGGACTCTAGCTTAACCAGATCCTCCTGCAGCCCTTGCCAACCCCTAGGTCATCGGCCACAGCTCCCATCTTGGTGTCATCAGCAAACATACTAATTTTGCTCTTGATGCCCACTGAAATGTCTGCAATGAATATTCCAAACAGCACTGGTCCCAACAATGAGCCCTGCAGAACTCCACTGTCACCGCCCATGAGGTTGACAGATGCCCCACACCACTCAATTCACCACCCAGCCTACCAACTTTGCTCCTGCCCTTGTATCTTGTAGCTTACTTCCCAATCTCCCATGTGGCACTGAGTTGAATGCCTTACTGAAGTCTAGATACAGGACAGCCACTGCATGGCCTCTGTCCAGTTGTCTAGTTACCCTGTCATAGTACTCTACCAGGTTGGTCTGGCATGATCTGAAAGTGACAAAGCCATGCTGCTTACCATCCTTAGCCAATTGGCCTCCAGAAGGGACATCAATCTCTCCTTCAGGATTGTCTCCATCAGCTTTCCCATGATGGATGTGAGTCTCACCGGTCTATAGTTCAGCGGATCATCTTTGTGGCCACTCTTATGGAGATGTACAATGTGAGCCATCCTCCAATCCTGAGGTACACTCCCTGAATCTAGTGAGGTATTGAATAGGTCTGCAAAAGGTCTCAGTAGTATCTCTGCCAGTTCCTTCAGCACCCTGGAATGAATGCTATCCAGCCCTGGTGCTTTGTCCACCCTCAGTGCCCTCAATCCCTCCAGTACCCTATCCTCTGTGATCCCCCAGTCACACTTTCTCCCTCCCTCCCTGCCTGCAATCCCCCCTTGGGTATCTCTCCACCTTTTCCTTGGTAAATACCAACTAGAAGTAGTCATTTAGTGCTTCTGCTATTTCTCCCTTCGCTTCCACCCATCTTCCTTACCTCCTAATCCTTATTATATTGTCCTTGCAACCACTTTTCTCACTGATGTACCTGAAGAATTCCTTCTATCACTCCTTAATGCCCTGCATCAGCCTGGGCTCTTTTGATGCCTTTGCTGCCCTTACAGCCCTTTTCACCTTCTTCTCTTCCTTCAGGTACTCCTCCCTGTCCTCCCCCCATCCTATCTTCTTGTTCCTCCTAATGGCAGCTGTTTTCCTCCTTATCTTTTCCATGACTCCACTAGTCACCCAGCTAAGTTTCTTAGCCCTTGCCTTCTTACACCTAGTCTTGATGCAAGTTTTCATTGCCTCCACTGCCCCCTTAGTGATCTCCCATCTCTGGTTAGTGCCCATACTAGGCTCAATTTTGGCCACATACTCCTTAACTATTTCCCCCATCCTCCTGAAATTGGCCCTCCTGAAGTCCAACACACCTGTATCAGACACTACTCATTCCTTACCCATATCCAATGTGAACCATACCAAGTGGTGGTCGCTCCATGCCAGTGGCTCATCCACTCCTGGTTACCTCACAGACTCGATGGCCATTTGCCAGCACTAGGTCAAGGGTGTTCCCTAACTTGGTTGGTTCGCTGACCAACAGCACCAGGAAGTTGTCCTGGAAGGCGTCTAGCACTACCTGCTCTCTCCTATTAATTGTGGCTGGTGTAATCAAGTCCACTCCGGATAGGCTGAAGTCCCCCACTATCACCACACTTCCCTTTCTGCAGGCCCTCCAGATCTGTCCTGCTAGATCCTTGTCTAATTCTACAGTCTGGGAGGGTGGCCTGCAAACCACTCCCATCCTGATAGTCCTATTCATGGAGTCCTGGATCTGCACCCACAGTGCCTCGGTACTACCCTTCTCTCTCTCCTCCCTCACGCACTTCAGTCATTCCCTCACATACAGCACCCCCCCCTTTTCACCTTTACTCTATCCTTGCAGAAATTCCTGTACCCTGGTACTGCCAGGTCCCAGTCATGGTGCTGGGTGGCCCATGTTTCGGTCATTGCCATCATGTCCACCTCCCTTTCCATCGTGAGGGGCTGAAGCTCTGCAGTTTTGTTCCCCATGCTTCTAGCATTCAAGGTGACTACCTTCTACCCCCTTGCCTTCCCTCCTCCTTCTTCCACCACCTTTTGACATCCTCCCCAGTACCTGCCCCTAATTGCTTGTCCCTGTCCTGGGGGGTAAGCTCAGATGACTTCCCTTCCCATGGCCTCTGTTTGCCTCCTGTCCACTTGCCACCCCTACTCCCACTTTAAATACCCAGACTCTTCTGTGTAATCACTTATCCCCTTTTCAACACTCTCTTGCCATCCTCACTTAAGTGGAGTTGATCATTCGAATAGAGACTGCTGTCTGCCCAGGTCCCTCCCCAACCCCCACCAGCCCATACCCTCTGGCCTGACACCAAGTTCCTAGCCATTTATTAAATTCCTTTATCCTCACTTTTCTTACAGTGCTCACCCTGTGAACAGGAAGTATTTCTGAGAAGGTTACTGATCTTTCTGCTCCTTCGCATAGTGATCCTAGCTCCTCAAACCTCTTCTGTACCTCTTCTGCCATCCTATCAGCCAGGTCGTTCATCCTCAAATACAGAATTAAATGCAGTTTCTCCCTGCCTCTTTTAGCAAATTTCAGTACAGATTGCCCCACCTGCTCCACTGTCATTCCCGGCATGGCCTCCATCCATATGCGGCTATGCCTGTCCCCCCGTTACCCCACCTGACTCCCCTCAGTATTGAGTCTCCTAACTCCAGGATTCCACCCCAATTTCCCTCCATATGCTCCCCATCCTCCCTTCTCCTACGCTTCGATGCATCTTCCTTCTCCTGCACATTAGTTTCCCCTATCACCCCGATACACTTTCCCCATCCATACTCCCCCCATGACTCTTTCATCGTGGCTACCAACCATTACACCACCAGGTTCTCCCCCTTTCTCTTCTTCACTTCCCTCAAGGACTGCAAACTGATTTTCTGAAGACCTAACTCCTAGGCCTGCCTCTGCCTTTCCTGTCTATCCATGCTAGTCCTTCCATCCTTCTGCCTCCTTCACCCTCTCCCCTTCCCTGTTCCCCCCAACACCTTCCTCTTTGTTCCCCCCCCCCAACTGCTTCTCCTCCCTGCCATTCTGTTCTGACTTTCTACCATGGTCCCCCTGATACAATGCTCCTCAGTCTGGGCCTCCCTGGTACAGAGACCCCACCTCATGAAACATAGAAACATAGAAACATAGAATTTGACGGCAGATAAGGACCGCTTGGCCCACCTAGTCTGCCCATTTTCCTACCTAACAGATAAGCTGCAGATCCTAGTTAACCAACAGCTTACCCCCTCCCACCCTCCTCCTCCCCTGTCAACTTACATTGTTCTAACCTCATCCTCCCTACTGCTGCCACACGCAGTTGGGCAATGACATGCCACGGCCCGCCATGCCATCATCAGCTCCCCCTGTAGTCCCATGATCTCTTCTTTAAGCTTCCCTATTTGGATGCACACTAAACATCCCCCTGCTCTCCACATCAATTTAAGAAAGATTGATGCTCCACAGTTGTTACTGCTTACTACCCATCCCATTTCTCTATTCACCACCAGTGCCCCCCTCCCATACCCAATGAAGGATCCCTCTCACTACCCCAAGCCTTCCCCTCTCTTCCTCCACCAAAACTGGACATGTTCCCTCCTGTACCCAAATCCTTTCACCTATGCTCTTCATTTAAGGTGGCTGAGCAGCCTGTTACAAGCCCTTAACCCTCCTACTCCTACTATAGCCGTCAAAACCTGTAGAGGCTCCTTCTTATAGAAAACCTATAGAGTCTCCTGTTGCAGTTGTCTGTCCCTTCAACTGTACTTTAACTCCTTACCTTCTGTGCCCTTATGAGAGTTGTTAAAGCCTAATGAGCAGCCTCCTTTAAATGTCCTATTTCCCTCTTCCAGTCAGAGCCTCTACACCCCCTGCACAGTCCCTTTTAAAGGTCTTATCTCCCTCCATCACATTTAGAGATTACTAGACGTTACTACCCTAAGTTGTCCTCCACCTAAACAATGCCCACCCACGAATGCCCTATAGGTCTACCCAAAATAAACACAATTTCCTCCTAGTATATTACGATTAACAAAGTCTGTCACATAAATGTGCACTATGCCTATAAACATAGAGTAACAAAGCACACCAACAAAGGCCACATTACCTTATTCTTGAAGGAATGTCCCTCTTGCTGTCCAACAAATTTTTCTTTCTCTGCACTCCTTGATTCTCCGTTCTGTGTCCTCTCCTCATTGGCCAGGCCCCCACTGGGCATGGATCCGAGACCATTTAATTTGGTGGTGGTGTGGGTGGTGGGAAAAAGTAAGGCAGAAGGTGTGGCTGGGCTCCTGCCTTTTTAAGGCCCAGCCGACGATTTGAACTTGGCAGCCCAGTTCCTGATTGGCTCCTGTCAGGAGCCCCTTCCCTGATTGGTTCCTGCTGCCAGTGCAGTCTGAACTCCAGCTGCGGGTGTGGATTGCCTTCCTTGCCGCCGTTGCGGCCACCCCCACGCCTCCAGCTACCCCTCTGCTTACAGTCGCAGTCGCAGTCGCGGCCCGACTGCCTGATCACTAAGGTGAAACTTGCAGCTTCTGCCACCTTTCCTCACTGCCACCAGTGTGGCCCAACCTTCAGCTGCTGTTGTGGCCTGCCTTCCTTGCTGCAGGTGCAGCCTCTCTCTCTCACCTCTGGCTACCCCCTCCTATATTACGACTGCAGTTGCGGCCCTACTCCGCAGTCAGAAAAAGTAAAGTAAGGCAGAAGGTGCAGCTGGGCTCCTGCCTTTTTAAGGCCTAGACGCCGATTTGAACTTGGCACTCCGGTTTCTGATTGGCTCCTGTCAGGATCCCTTCCCTGATTGGCTCCTGCCGCCGGTGCACCCCAAACTTCAGCCATGGGTGTGGCCTGCCTTCCATGTCACTATTGTGGCCTCCCCCATGTCTCCAGCTACACCCCTCCGGCTTACAGCTATAGTCACGGCCTAACTGCCCGACCCCTCGGGTGAAACTTGCGGCACCTGCTGCCTCTCCTCACTGCCGCTAGTGCAGCCCAAACTTCAGCCGCTATTGCGGCTGCCTTCTTTGCCATAGATGCAACCTCTCCCTTGCCTCCAGCTACCCCCCCCCATACTACGGCCACAGCTGTAGCCTGACTGCCCAACCCCGCAGATGAAAAATGTAAAGTAAGGCACGTATGTTGTTGCCCCCTGCTCCCACAAAAAACAATCAGGCAACCAAAGTAAAATTCCCATCTATATACAGTACACAGCGCCCAGAACGTAGCACAAACACTAAGGCAAACAGGTAAAAATGAAAGCACTTTGTGTTACAGTTACTTCCCTTCCCCGAAGATAGCAGCTACCTCTTCACTCGCTGCTGATCCTTCCCTGGATGTCTGCTTCTGACTCCTGTAAGGCTGTCAAACTCCTTCCCTGTTCACTGCTTCCCTGCTGTTCACCTTGCCACCTGCCCCCCAAAAAAACCAACAAACATCTGTCGATGCTGAATGTTTGCTTTCATGGTATGTGTGGCATGGTTGCATAGTGAGCCTCACCCTTCATTCCTTGTCCCGGTATGTAGAACAAACCCCCCCTGCTCCCTTCCTCTGTGTGTTGTCCCACTCAGATCCTCCATTCCCTGTCTTTGTATGTAAAAGAAAACCCTCCTGCTCCCTTCCTCTGTGTGCTGTCCCACTCCCACCCTCCATTCCCTGTCCTGGTAAGTAGAAGAAAACCCTCCTGCTCCCTCCCTCTGTGTGCTGTCTCACCACCACCCTCCATTCCCTGTCTCAATATAGATGAAAACAAACCCTCCTGCTCCCTCTTTCTGTGTGCTGTTTCACGCCCACCCTCCATTCTCTGCCCCAGGCTAAACAAAACAAAATAATGAGAACACGTAGCAGGATGGCTGCACTGCTGTTCTCCTCCATGCTTGAGCTCTGAATAAAAGAGAATTAGTCGAACAGCTCAACCATTTTTCTTTTATTTGGAGCTCAAGCATGGGCAGAGAACAGAGGGTGGGGGTGGGACAGCACAGAGATGGAGGGAGCAGGAGTTTTTTCCTTTTCATTTATACCAGGACAGGGAATGGAGGGTGGAGGTGGGACAGCACACAGAAGGAGGAATGGGAGGGTTCTTTTTTATTTATACTAGGACAGGGAACAGAGGGTGGGGGTGGGACAGCACAGATTGGAAGGATGGGTGAGCGACCTGGAGGGGATGGGGAGAAAGAAGTGGTAGTGGAGGTGGGACCCCTCTTCTGCTTACATTTAAAAAATATTTATAAAGCTGGGAAGGGCAGCCAGGCAAATGACCTGGAGGAGATGGGGAGAAAGAATGGCAGAGAGACAAACAGACAGATAGGCTCCTGATGTTGACAGCTGAGCAGCTGCTTGCTGGCCAGCTTCATGCAAATGAAAGGACCAAAGCCCTCTATGATTGGAGTGGCTTGGTCCTCTCAAGTACAAGAAGTTATAGGCCCCCCGTGATGGGTGATGTTCTGGAGGATGGTTTGCTGGACAACATCATTGCCCAGTGTGGACCAAAAGGGGAAGGAGTGGTGTTGATGGGGGACCTTAATATGCCAGGTAAAAACTGGGGAACCATGTCCTCTAAGGTGGCCAAGGAGCAGAGGCTGCTGGACGGCTTCCAGGATGTGTTCTTAACACAGAATGTGATGGAGCCCACAAGGGAGGGGCATGTCCTGGACGTGGTTCTGGCAGATGGGGATCTGGTAAGGGACCTGGTTGTAGAGGATCCCCTGGCTGGGAGCGACCACAATACTGTCTGGTTTCAAATAAGCATGGGGGGGAGATCTAGGACACTGGCAGTGGACTTCAGGAGGGCAGACTTTGTGGGCATGGGAAATATTCTCAAGGATCACTTGAAGGGCATAACATCAATGACAAATGTGGAAAGGAGATGGGAGGTCATAAAACCGGGACTTCATGAGGCAGTCAGGACCTGCACTAAGGTGAAATATAAGGGAGCAAGGTCACATAAACCATGCTGGTGGTCCAGTGAGGTTCAGGTAGAGGACAGAGAAAAGAAGGTGGCCTGCAAAAAATATAAAACAACAAGAGGGGATAGGGATAAGGAAATGTACCATCTTGCATCTAGAAAAGTCACCCGGATGGTGAGGTGGGCAAAGTCCAGTAAAGAGCAGCGGCTGGCACAGGGATACATGGAGGAAAAGGGTTCTTCAGGTACATTGGGGAGCAGAGAAAAACTAAGGGCCATCTCAGCAGATTGAGATCAGAAGGAGGGTGGGTGGAAGAGGCGAGGGACCAGGCAGAGGTATTTAACGAGTACTTGCCTCTGTGTTCACTAGGGAGGGGGATGGGATATCTACAAAGCAAGGCACGATGGGCATAGAAGCGGCAGTGAGTGGGATCAGGGGAGCAACAGAAATGGAGCAAGAGGGAGGGAGAGGTACCCCAGGGTGTCACATCAGGATAAGGATAAAAGGCCAGTAAGGTGGAGGGACGGATCTATCTCCGTAAAAGGGTGTGGTTAGCCCTCAAGGCCCTAAAGAAAGACAAATCTCCTGGGCGGATGGCATTCACCGAGAGTACTATGGGAATTGGCGGACATACTGGCTGCACCCTGGCGGAGCTCTTCAACAGGTCACTTGGGGCGGGGGTACCTAAGGTTAGCGAGAGGCACATGTGTTGTCAATCCATAAGGAGGGGTTGAGGGAAGTACCAGGTAAATATAGACCCATCAGTTTGACCTCGGTGGTGGGAAAATTAATGGAGAGTATACTAAAGGAACGATTGGGGGTGTACTTGGAGGAGGTGGGAGGTCTGGATAGTCGGCAACATGGGTTTGTGCCAGGTAGATCATGTCAAACCAATCTTGTGGAGTTCTACGAATGGGTAACATCAGAAGTGGACAGGGGAAAGCCTGTGGATGTATTATTCTTGGACTTCAGCAAGGCGTTTGACTCTGTCCCACAATGGTCTGGTGGAGAAACTGATGGGGTTGGAGTAGGACCTTTGATGGTCAGATGGATTGAAAACTGGCTGGCTGGATGCACCAGAGTAGTGGTCTGTGGGGAGCTCTCGAACCCTAGAGAGGTTGGTAGTGGGGTACCGCAGGGCTCGGTCCTGGGTCCGATCCTGTTTAATGCATACATATCGGACATCAGGGAGGGTATAGGGTGTGAAATGAGTCTCTTCGCTGATGACTCCAAGATGGGAGCAGTAGTTGAGGGAGAAGAGGGAGGTTGGCTCTGCAGGGACGTGGACACCCTGGAAGCTGGGCTCACACATGGAGTAAATTTCAATATCACCAAGTGCAAGGTGTTACATCTTGGGGGAAATCCTAAACACAGGTACACCCTAGGAGGGGCTGGAGGCCTCAATAGGGAAAAAGACCTAGGGGTCATGGTGGATGCATGTATGAATAACTCTGAGCAATGCAGGAGAATGGCTAGCAAGGCAAACAGGATGTTGGGATGCATCGTAGGGGATCACCTCTAG
The DNA here is from genome assembly GCA_016271365.2 of Neoceratodus forsteri. Classification (NCBI taxonomy): domain Eukaryota; kingdom Metazoa; phylum Chordata; order Ceratodontiformes; family Ceratodontidae; genus Neoceratodus; species Neoceratodus forsteri. Next base: position 938,875,461 of record CM057449.1, on the reverse strand, counting down.
AGAACAGGAAGTGATTCTGCAGCTGTACAATGGACTGGTTAAACCACACCTTGAGTACTGTGTACAGTACTGGAGACCACACTTGAAAAGGACATACAGCTCCTGGAGAGGGTACAGAGGAGGGCAACTAAGATGATACGAGGGCTAGGGATTTGGCGTGAGGACAGACTTGAGCAGCTCTGCCTGTTTTCATTGGAGGAGAGGAGATGGGGACATGATTGAGGTCTTCAAGTACCTCAAGGGAATAAATAGGGTAAACATGGAGGGATCTTTATGGTTTGAAGTTGGAAGGTGGAAGGGTGAGGGGAAAGAGGAGGAGGTTTTCACTGAGAGGGTGGTGGACCCTTGGAATGCACTGCCTGGCGAGCTGGTTCAGAGATCCATAGTGGAGGGCTTCAAGAGAGGGTGGGACAGACACAGAAAGTGGATGTACCAGATGATGGCCTGTCCCAGGGGGGGTGGGGATGGATGAAGGGGTTTCTGGAACACAAGTGGGGGGAAGGCCTCGGCACCCAACTAGGGATCTGATGTTCGAGCAGACTCGATAGACCATAAGGCCTAATCTGCTGTCAAATAGTATGTTAGTATGTTAAGTTTCCACCCAGCATGCAACTAGTGGTGTCACAACCACAGTGTGTGGTCATTGCTCTGGGCTGCCAAGCCCCTTCCAGTTTGAAATGCAATTGGCTCAGCAGTGACACCCCCTCCAAAATCCCCATTTTTTTAACTTTTATTTATGTTTAACACAAAACTTACAATACAAACTGTGCACAGAAGGATACATTAATTAAGGATAACCATGTTTTCTTAAAAAAGAATGCTGAAGACACCACCCCTTGAGATATGGCATTGGGGGATATATAGTTCCAAAGTCATATATAGTCAATGGCCATCACAACACAGATGTTTAATAGGATAACTTTAAAGAAATATGTTACAGCGATTCCCTGTTTGCCATAATGGCTACAAGCCTATATTTATCCCCCATGAGAAATAAGAAATAAACATTGTAAGAATTACTATCCTGAGGGTGACCCATCTGACAAATGTTGGATAACTTGAGTAAACTGAGTATTAACATCCTACATACAGACTTTTTGTTTTTATAACAAACATGTAGAGACTGAGGACCTGTTAGCACCCAACCCATATGGCTCTTGCCTCCCAAACCTCTCCAAGACCAGCAAGAAAAATCAAGCTGACCCCCCCCGATATATTCATCTCCCTATAATATTACAGACACATGTAGGAAGCCTTCATACATTTGCCATGATTGTGCATATTTAATTCTGCAGAGCTCAGTCAATCACTGCATGGGAAACCTGCATTCCAGCAAGCTACAGGATGAGCATCATTACTCCACCACATAGCTCATAAAAGATATAGTAACTGGTAAACATACAATAAAATAAACTGCAGCAGATAAGAATAATAGCCAATTTAAGCATGATATAAAAATATAGGCGTTGCTATGCGTAGTGCACCTACTCGGTTACCAAAAGCAAATAAATAAACATTCATAAGAGACAGCCAAACAAAAAGCATTACATAGGGGTAAATCCATTGTACCATACTGGTTGGGAAAGGATTATAGGCAGAGACGGTGAACTGAACAGCAGGTCGATCAGTGTCACCATAACAGGAAGTGCAGAAGCAGCACACAGTCCAAGTCAGAGTGCAGAATCCATCAACATGTACTGTAGCAAAGAGAAAAAATAAATGTAAAATCATTAGGTAAGCCTGGGATTGATAATAACGAAACAGTCACCTTGTCAATAAAATTATTCAGCTCCCACTGTGTCCACACCCGAAGATTCTCCCTACTTCTCCTCAGCCCAGTCATTTTCAATGAGCTGCAAAGGTTTAGCTGCTTCGGAGGGGTCATTAAAAAGATGTGTGTGCCCATCCAAGCCCACTTTAAGCTTGGCTGAGATCAAAAGTTATTTATTTATTTATTTATTCAATTCTGATGACCAGGTAGGCCCACTGGGCCCCGGAGGTCCCTTTTTCAGGGGCGACCCCGGGAACTAACAATACATAGACTTAATAAGCAGTGGTACAACAGCAGAGTTGAAGGCATATGGTGGTCATGTTTATATAAACTTAGTAAACAGTAATTCATATGCAAGTTGTAGGCATGCGGTGGTCATACATATAAGTTAAGTAGAAACAGTCTTTCGTAAGGGTTACATATATCTGAGAACCATCAGAGGGGAGGAGCTAGCTAAGGAGTAAGTGTTGCCTGTTCCGGTGTAGGAAATTTACATGTGGTGAAATGCACAGGCTCGGGTCATGGTTGGAGTGTCAAGAACCATAGCATTGGCATTTACTTGTTGCCAGCATATGAGACTTGAGTCTAGTGCGGAAACACGGTAAGGATGGGATCTCAGATCTAGAAGTGGGTAGCCATTTGGGAACAAGTGACCACCAAACAGTGTGATTCACAATAAACTCAGCTACAGAGTAAAGCCATACAAAAGTGAGGGTTCTGGACTTCAGGAGGGCTGACTTTGGCAAGATGGGAGAGTGCCTTAGAAAAGCACTAGCAAACAGGCTAGAAGGAGGGGTGGAGCAACAATGGGGAAATATCAAAACTGCCATCACAGAGGCAACAAGCCTTTGTGTGAAGCAAATAAACAAATCAAAATGAAAGAAAAAGCCACTATGGTTCTCAAAAGAGGTGGCGGTGAAGGTTAGGGAGAAAAAGATAGCATTTAGGAAGTATAAGAAAACACAGAAGGAGCAGGACAGAGAACTGTACCAATTAAGGCAGAAGGAAGCAGGGAGGGTAGTCAGAATAGCAAAGGCACAAACTGAGGAAAAGATAGCTAACTCAGTTAAGAAGGGGGATAAAACCTTTTATAGGTATATCAGGGCGTAGAAAGACAAAGGGAGGGATAGTGAGGCTGAATAGAATGGATGGTGGGTGGGCAGAGAGTGACAGTGAAAAAGCAGGGATACTGAATGAATACTTCTGTTCAGTATTCACAAAAGAGGAAGTGGGGGAGGTGCCAAATCCAATTAACAGAAGCACTCTGGAGAGGGGGGTCGATCCCAGTCCTTTCACTGAAGAAAGGGTTCTGAAAGAACTCCTAAAACTGAAAGTGGACAAAGCAATGGGGCCAGATGGAATTCACCCCAGAATTCTAAAAGACTTAAGCAGAGAACTAGTGACAACACTGACTACCCTTTTTAACAAATCATGGGAGGATGGTGTGGTACCCGAGGACTGGAAGAAGGCTGATGTGATTCCCCTTCACAAAAGTGGGACCAAGACAGAGGCAGGAAACTACAGACCTGTCAGTTTGACCTCTGTGGTAGGGAAAGTGATGGAATCACTTCTGAAGGAAAGAATTGTTGAGTACCTAGATGCCAGTGGAGCACAGGACCCAAGGCAGCATGGGTTCACAGCAGGAAGGTCATGTCAGATGAATCTAATTGATTTCTTTGACTGGGTGATCAAAGTAGTAGACCAGGGTGGAGCTGTGGACATGGCCTACCTAGACTTTAGCAAGACATTTGACACAGTCCCACACAAAAGATTAGTAGTCAAATTAACCAGCCTGGGAGTGGGTCCCAGGGTGGTAGCCTGGGTAAAACAATTGGCTGAACAACAGGACACAGAAGATAATTGTAAATGGAGTCCACTCTGAATAAAGGGGTTACTAGTGGGTACCGAGGGTTCAGTACTGGGTCCTGTCCTTTTGATGTCTTTATAAGTGACATTGCAGAGGGACTGGAAGGAAAAGTATGCCTTTTTGCAGATGACACAAAGATCTGCAACAGGGTTGATACACAAGGAGGCGTGGAAAGGATGAGAAGGGACTTGGCAAGGTTGGAGGAATGGTCAGAAGTATGGCAGCTTGGATTCAATGCAAAGAAGTGCAAAGTAATGCACCTGGGAAACAAAAACCCAGGGGAAAATTATACAATGGGGGGGGGAGGTAGTAACAATTACAGAAATGGAAAGAGACCTGGGGGTAATCATAACAGATGACCTTAACGTTGGCAAGCAATGTAAGAAGGCGGTAGGGAGGGCTGGGGGATACTGGGATGTATAGGGAGAGGTATCACCAGCAGAAAACAGGAAGTTATTATCCCTCTGTACAGACAGTTGGTGAGACCCCATCTGGAGTACTGCATCCAGTTCTGGAGACCCCATCTCCACAAAGACATAGACAAGATGGAGGCAGTTCAGAGGAGGGCAACTAAAATGGTGCAGGGTCTGCAAGAGAAGCCATACGAGGAGAGACTAAAGAGCTTAATATGTATACCCTGATGAAAGGAGGGAGGCGGGACATGATAGAAACGTTTAAGTACCTCAGTGGAATCAACAAAGTCCAAGAAGGTAGCATCTTTCAGAAAAAGAGATGTGCAAGAACAAGGGACACACTCTGAAGATAGAGCGGGGATGGTTCAGGGGCAATGTGAGGAAGTATTTTTTCACAGAGAGGGTGGTGGATGCATGGAACAGCCTTCCTGAGGAGGTTGTGAGGTCTAAAACTGTGGGAGAATTCAAGAATGCATGGGACAGACATAAGACAATTTTTGTGGGGGGTAGGAAGAAATAGGCTGTTGGTTAAATAGGATCTGCAGCTTATCCTCTAGGTAGGAAAATGGGCAGACTAGGTGGGCCAAGCGGTCCTTATCTGCCGTCAAAGTCTATGTTTCTATGTTTCTATGGGGTTTCTCGCACCGCCAGTGGGAGGTTGTTCCAGAGGGAAGGGGCAGCATGTGAAAAAGACTTGCAATCTGCCTTGGTCCTGATCTTGGGGACCTCAAGTAGCATTTGGCCTGAGGATCTGAGGTTGCACAGGTTACTCTTTAGAGTTAGGAGTCCTTCGAGACTCGGGGGAGGCATGGGGCTAATTAGCTTTTTTGCCAGACAGAGTACCGGGTACCTGAGGCGAGATTCGAACGTTGGCCAGCTGAGTCTCATTAAGGACTCACAGTGGTTGATCCTAGAGTGGGATGACCAGGCGAAGCAGACCACCTTGCTGTGTAGTGTCTGCAGTTTACTGAACTACAGCTTTGCGACTCCCTGAAGGACCGGGGCAGCATATGTTAGTGTTGGGATTAGGACACTAGAGGCGATGGCGATCCTGGCTTCGGGAGTCAGCTGTTCCTTAAGCCGGTATAGTAGTCCAAGTTTGCCATGGATTACTTTAGTGACTTGGTCTACGTGTTGTTTGAAGGTGAGACCTTGGTCAAGGGTAAAGCCAAGGTACTTCATGGCGGAGACCACTTCGAGTTTGTTGCCCTCCAAGGACTTGAGTTGAAGTAGTTGTGATCTGTCTTGCCCGAGAGCTCTGGGTCCGAACAACATGGTTTTGGTTTTATTGGTATTTAGGACCATTTTGTTCTTGATGAGCCATTCCTCCATAATGTGCAAGTCTACTTGGAGGGATGTACAAAGGGCATTCAGGTTCTTGGAGGCTTTATAAATCACAGCATCATCTGCATATTGGATGACATTGCTACTCCCACAGTGGTTGTGCAAGTCATTTACAAACAGTGAGAACAATAGGGGCCCAAGTATAGAACCTTGGGGTACACCCTCCTTTAGGGACTGTGGGTTGGAGAGTATGTCCTGCCACCTGACCCTCTGTGTGTGCTCAGAGAGGTAACTTTCAAACCATTTAAGAGCATGGGTGTCAAGGCCTATGTGGAAGAGTTTATGGAGTAATAGTCTGTGATCTACCGAGTCGAAGGCCTTGGAAAGGTCTATGAAGACCGCACCAATGTTGGATCCAGAGTCAATTTCTCTGAGCACATCAGTAGAAAGTTTGATTATGGCAGTATCAGTCCCGTGTTTGGCTCTGAAGCCATGTTGCGACGGGGAAAGAAGCATATGTGCCTCTAGATACTCCCTAAGTTGGGTGTAGACCAGTTTCTCTTGGATTTTTGCCAGGATACACAGCAGGGAGATGGTCCTGTAGTTCCCTATTGGCTCCGCAGGTCTGCCCTTGTGAATAGGGACCACTTGAGCCTGTTTCCACAGATCGGTGACCGACCCTTCTTGAAAGGACCTGTTAATGAGCCAGGTAAGCGGCCTTGTGAGTGCTGGGGCACCATCTTTGAGCAATCTAGGTTGGATACCGTCCGGGCCTCCAGAGCCTCTTGTTTTCAAGGTTTTTAGAATGGCCAGGACCTCTTTCACCTTAGCCAGCTGCAAGTGGAAGAGCGACGGCCTAGGTTTAGGGGAACCTGAGAGAAGGACTCATTGTTGTGCCAAGGGCCCTGCCTTGTGGTTATCAGGGTTCGTGAAGTATGAATTGAAGGCTTCAGCAATTAGTGCATTATCCTATAGTACCAGCCCATTAGCCATATGATAGGGCCTGAAGCTGTCTTTTATTTCCCTTTATCAGTTCATTGATGTGGGACCAGAAAGTCTTTGGGTTGTCAAATGGCTTCTGATGTTGCTGAATAGAATATGCAAGATTAGGGAAGAGGGAAATTTCGGTTTCCCCATATTTTAGTAGTCGCTTGCGTTTAGCTATGGCCAGGATCCGATCTCATACTCCCACACCATTATATACAGTTGATTGATCGATAAAAATGATATTTTTATACAGGATCTTTTGTTGGGGAAAAAAGCCCCATTTACAGCAAATTCCTGCAGTTTGTAAAAGGTTACAAATTATTAACATGTACAAGACAATACAACACAATCATTCACATTGATTTACAAAATAATAAATTACAAGGTTACAAGTTAGTGACATACATCAGGCAACATCAACAATACTAAATGCACTAAACAATTATCTAAAACATTGGCACTGAACCTTCAAGTAATTGTATAGTTTGAATTTAAACTTGTGCAAATCAGTAATCACAGTTAATTCATGACGTAATTTATTCCTATTTCTAGCTGGACTATTTGAGTGTCATGTCCCCCATCCTATTCAAAATTCTATTCGTGGGTACCTTCACTGAAGATTTCCTTAATTTAGATATATATATTTGATCTATTTCCAACTGTACTAAATATGTCAGTGGATGTCATTTATTTTTCTGGCGAATTAGTCCATGACATACCAGGGACCACAAATATTCTCTCCGTGCCGCTGGTTGCAGCCAATCAAGTTCCTGAAAAGTTATGCAGCGGTGTACCCCATGACCTTTTCTTAATATAAATTCCCCATCCTATAATACAATTGGTCCATTTTGACCAAATATTTCTGATTTGAATACCTATATAGTGAAGATCCATATTCTAATATGGGTAACAATAATTGCTTCATCAATCTAGCTCTAGTATCTCTAGTCAAGCACCCAGATATCCTTCGGAGGGCTTCCAGCCTTTGATTAACTTTCTTGGTTTGTGACTGAATGTGCTCTGAAAAGGTCAACTGAGTGTCAACATGGACTCCTAAATATTTATAGGTGGTCACATTCTGGACCATTGTGTCATCAGAGTATCTTATCTGCAAATCAGAAATGTTCTTATTTTTTCTAGAATCTACAGAGAATGTCATACATTGTGTCTTTTTTGTACATTTTCATAGACTGGAGTCCCTCATCCATGTCTCCAAATGGGTGAAATATGTCTGGAGATGCTGTCTCAGGTCCTCAGGATTATTTGCAGATGTTACAAGAACCATGTCAGCTGCATAAAGCCTAATCTCAGTTCCTATCATCTGAGTTGCTAGGTTGTTTACATAGATGTTGAACAATACAGGGCCCAAAATTGAGCACCGAAGAACATCTGTTTCTAGGTCTACCAGACCCGAGACAGTGTCCCCACACAGAACACATTGTTTTCGTTCTGATAAATAAGACTCAAACCACATCAGAGCTTCCTACTGTACCCCTATATCAAACAGCCTCTGTAACAAGACCTCATGCTGTACCAAATCAAAGGCCTTGCTGAGGTCCATGAACACCGCCCCAGTGCTCCTACCCTGGTTTAAAGATGTTACCACCAGGTTGTTGAAGTCAATTAGGGTGGTGTTCGTGGACCTCCCCTCCCCTTCCTGAACCCATACTGATACTATGTTATAATTTCCTCTTGTTCAAGGTACTGGCCAAGCTGGTAATTAACCAGTTTCTCCAGCACCTTTGAAAGAATGGGGAGTAAAGTTATTGGTCTATAATTTGAGGGGACTGTGCTATCTCCACCTTCATGTATAGGAATAATTTCCCCCATTTTCCAAATTTCAGGCACCAATGAAGAATTTAAGCTCCAGTTGTAAAAATATGTGATCAATGGGGCAATTATGTCAGCACTAATCTTTAAGAACCTTGCATCAATGCCATCTATTCCATCACTTTTACATACGTTCAGGTTTTTCAGTTCTTTAACTGTTTCTTTTATTTCAATCTTCCTAAATTTAAATTGCACGATGTTAGAATGGGAGGCAGCTGAGTTCTGTAGTTTAAAACAAATTACTTTATGGTTCAATCTAGGTATCTTTAAGTCAGGTAATTCCTTAAAATAAGAAATAAATTAGCAACCTCTATTGGATCATCAACTAGCTTATCCCCATTTAATAAGTTAATTGGATTTTTAGTTTTTACCGGATTTCTTAATTCTGAGATGTTTTTCCAAAACTTATTTGGATTCTGCATCTTATTAAACGTATTTTGGTAGTACCTGTTTATAGCTAAAACTCTCTCCCTTTTACACCTATTTCTCCAATACTTAAACACATTCCAATCCCCCACTGTTTTTGTTCGTTTGGCTTTTTTCCATACCAGTTGCTTATGTGTAACTGTGTTTTTAAATGCTCCTTTAACCAAGGTACGTCTTTTATACTGTTACTCTTTTTAATCTTTGGGGTATGTTGTTGCACAATATCCAAAAAAGAATCCATGAATTCTCGAATAGATAGATTTAAGTCAGGGATTAGGTACACTCTATCCCATTTAAAATTATTAAGGTTATTCCTAAAATATTTTTCACTAAATCTCCTTAGATCTCTCACCCAGTGGTCCTGTTCCTTGCCTCCTAGGACTCACTGCAAAAATAATGTACAATGAATTGGGTTGTGGTCCCCCAAATTCAGTGGAAGGATCTTCTAGCCCTCCACTCTCAAATCCTGGGAGACAAAGAACAGGTCCAAAATTGAACCCTGTGTTCTGTTATTTAAACTTCTCGTGGGTTTATTAATTATTTGTTGTAAACCCAAAACTTCCAAGCTGATTTTTAACTTTTTACCTCCGCCTTGCTCCCAGTTAGCATTAAAATCTCCCATTAATAATACACGCTGGTCTCCTACTTTCTCCAACAGTATATCGGCTAGGACATCAAACATACTTGCTTTAGTTTTGGGAACATTGAAATACCAATTAATAATTTTATTTTTAACAATTCTATCAATAAGCAATCAACTCCTATCACATTTTTACTTAGTAACAATCGGTAAGATCCTAGGCTCTCTTTCACATATAACAATACCACCCCCCTTTTTTTTCCTGTCTTGCTTCTGTAAACTATACCCTATGAGTTCCAACTCATTATTGTGTATTCCTGAGTGAAGCCAGGTCTCAGAGATTGCCAAAATGTCCTGGCTCAGTTCAGCAGCCCACATCCAAAATTGATCAATTGTACCTGTAAGGATTCTAACAATCTCATGTGTGACAGTAATTCCCTCAATTTCCTTAGGCCCCAGATTGTTTTCAACATCTCCACATTGAGCTAGTAAAATAAAACAAAATAAACCTTTTGCCCTATAATTTACTTCCCCCAATACAAAGCTCTTAGTATTAAGGGGCCTAAGGAATAAATTCCTCATCTTTGTAAAGGAGTTGTGTCTTTTAACAAACACTGACTGCTAAGCATGGATTTCTCCCCTCATGTCCATACGGGCCAAACCTTTACAAACGCTGTTACAGTTCGCTTCTGATATCTGTGTATTTACTAACGACATACCCATCAAAACCCAACCCCCCAGTAGTATAGAGAGATGCATTTTTTAAGTATCTTACAACAGGACTTATAGAAAAATTAATTTATTATTTTCTCACCGAGTGGCACTCGCGACACTCATGACGCTCACGCCAGGGTGCTCACGTGGGTGGGCGGTGCGGGGATTTTGGTATAGATTACACCCTGCCCCAATGAAGTTCAGCCTGCTGAAACACAGTCTACTGCTGAACCCCATCCTACTAACAGGCAACAATCCCAGAGAAAAACACAGGAGTAACAGGGAGAAAAAGTCAGTAACAGCAGCAGGCTTCTTAACTTGAAGCAATGTTCCATGGATGTCTTGGCTAAATGGCAACTCTCACCTGCTGCACTGGCTTGTCCTGGACACTTCAGGAACAGCTGATTTCTGTTTCAGCCAGGGTGGCATGGGGCTTTTCAACTGCTGCTGTCACCTGCTGCTGAAATGCTGGCTCATCCCGGACACTTCAGAAACAGCTGAAATCTGTTTCAGCCGGCACGCCATGGGACTATTGACGTAGGTTACACCACACCCCAATGAAGTTCAGCCCGCTGATATATGGTCTGCCGCCAGACGCTCTGTAACTAACGGGCAACAGTCCCAAAGAAAAACACAGAATTAACGGTTAGAAAAAGTCAGTAACAGCAGTCCTTTTCTTAACATGAAGCAATGTTCCACGGATGTCTCAGCTAAACTGCAGCTCTCAGCTGCTGCCGAAATGCTGGTTCATCCCAGATGCTTCAGGAACAGCTGATTGCTGTTTCAGCCAGGGTGGTGGGGGGCGTTTGTTGTACCTCACTCCCCACGCTCATGAAGTTCAGCTCAATGAAATACAGTCTGTCACCAGACCCCCTTCAACTAACGGTCAACAGTCCCAGAGAAAAACATAGAAGTAACAGGGAGAAAAAGTAACAGCAGCCCTCTTCTTAACATGAAGCAATGTTCCATGGAAGTCCCGGCTAAACTGCAGCACTCACCTGATATTGAAATGCTGGTTGGTCACAGACGTTTCAGGAACAGCTGAAAGCTATTTCAGCCAGGGCACTGCAGGGCTTTTGATGTAGATTACACCACACCCCAATGAAGTTAAGCCTACTGAAATTTGGTCCGCTGCCGGACCCCCTCCAACTAACGGGCAACACTCCCCGAGAAAAACACAGGAGTAACAGGCAGAAAAAGTCTGTAAAAGCAGCCCTCTTCTTAACTTGAAGCAATGTTCCGTGGATGTCTCGGTTAAACTGCAGCTCTCACCTGCTGCACTGACTTGTCCTAGACACTTCAGGAACAGCTGATTTCTGTTTCAGCCAGGGTGGTACGGGGCTTTTCAACTGCTACTCCCACCTGCTGCCAAAATGCTGGTTCATCCCAGATGCTTCAGGAACAGCTGAAATCTGTTTCAGCCAGGGCGCCATAGGGCTTTTGACGTAGGTTACACCACACCCCAATGAAGTTCAGCCCGCTAATATACAGTCTGCCGCTGGACTCTCTGTAACTAACGGGCAACAGTCCCAGGAATAGCTGATTGCTGTTTAGCCAGGGCGGTTGGGGCTTTAATGTATCTTACGCCTGGCTCATGAAGTTCAGCTCGACAAAATACAGTCCGCCACCAGACCACCTCCAACTAACGGGCAACAAACCAAGAGAAAAGACAGGAGTAACAGGAGAAAAGTCAGTAACAACAGTACTATTCTTAACTTGTAGCAATGTTCCATAGATGTCTCTGCTAAACTGCAGCTCTCACCTACTGCCGAAATGCTTGTTCAGTCCCGGATGCTTCAGGATCAGCTGATTGCTGTTTCAGCTAGGTGGCATGGGGCTTTTGATGTAGATTATGCCCTGCCCAATGAGGTTCAGCCTGCTGAAATATGGTCCTCTGCCAGACCCCCTCCAAGTATTGAATAACAGTCCCGAAGGAAAACACAGGAGTATCAGGGAGAACAACTCAATTAACACCTGCCCTCTTCTTAACTTGAAGCAAAGTTCCATGGATGTCTTGACTAAACTGCAGCTCACATCTGCTGCCAGAATGTTGGTTCCCCCCGGACCCTTCAGGAACAGCTGATTGCTGTTTCAGCCAGGGTGCCATGGGGATTTTGAACTGCAGCTCTCAACTGCTGCTGATATGCTGGTTCATCCCGCACACTTCAGGAACAGGTGATTTCTGTTTCAGACACGGCGGTGCGGGGCTTTTGAGGTAGATTATGCACCGCTCAAATGAAGTTTAATCCACTGAAAAGCAGCCCTCTTCTTAACTTGAAGCAATGTTCCATGGATGTTTCAGCGAAAGGCAGCTCTCACTGCTGCTGAAATGCTGGTTCATCCAAGATGCTTCAGGAAGAGCTGATTGTTTTTTCAGACAGCTCGTCTTCGTCTTTAGCTGATTCTTCTACCTCAGAGTTGGAGTCATCCTGCAAGCATTCTGTGACAGCACCTATGATTTGACTGTCAGTTAGGTGCTCGCTCATCTGAATACAGTCATTGTGGGTCAGCCAGTCTTCAATTAGCTCCCCTGCCTTTTCATCCTCTGTCACAGAGAGATTCAGGGTGGCTGACAGGGCTATGGTTTTGTGTGTGTCAACCTTATCCACCTCCTCCTCCTCAGGTGTGTCTGGCTGCTTGATAAATGTCGCACTGAGGGTTGCAATCCAGCAGTGTGCAATTGTGCTTTGAGACATGCCATCCCAAGCCTCACTTGTCAGGTGCACATCACTAAGCGTAACCTTCTTTAAAAAATCAGTGACACTGTTCGCTGTGTCAGCACCAACAAGATCTCTGAGAAGCAGTTTTCTGTAAAGCTTCTTAAAAGTTGCTATGAGGCCACCATCAAGTGGTTGCAGTCGTGAGGTTGTGTTTTGGGCAAAAACATTGCCCATATCTTCCCAGCATGGGATCGAATCTCTGTCTTTGTTGGGTGAGCTGGACCTCCTACTCACACGCCCCCTTATCTCCTTTGATCTTAGCAATACCCCCTCTGGACTTTCTCCTTTCACTAATGTATCTATAGAAAGTCTTGTCACCTTCTTTTATGGTTTGTTCTAGTGTTTCCTCAGTTTGGGCCTTTGTCTTCCTTACTGTCTTCCCTGCTTCCCTTAGGGAAGTTTGGTGTGCCTCCCTATCTTCATACCACTGTGTTGCCTCTATATTTCCTGAGAAGGCCAGCCTTTTGGCTCTGACCTTTTTCTGCTACTGTTTTTGAGAACCAAAGTGATTTCCTTCTTCTTTGCACTTCCTTTCTCTCTAACACAATGGGATGTTGCTTCAAGTATTGCATCCTTTTATGCTTGCCCACTTTGCCTATACCCCTCACCTGTATTTCTTTTGCCAGGGCTAGCTTAATTCTGTTGGCCATCTTATCAAAGTCAGCTCCTCTGAAGTCCATAGTTTTGCCTCAGAATGGGATGATTTAGTTGTAGTGGCCAAATTGAACCATACCATGTGATGGTCACTGGCTCCCAGGTGACCTCTACATAGAGATATATGATCCTTTCCCTGTTAGCCAGCACTAGATCTAGGATATCCCTGTCTCTTGTGGGTTGTTGTACCAGTTGTTTGAGGCCCTCCCACTGTAGGGAATCCACCATGTGTCTAGTTCTGGCAGATGTTCCTTCTGGTATTGACCAATCAGTATCTGGCATGTTGAAGTCTCCCATTATCAGAACCTCCCCTTTAGTTGTCATATTTTGTATATCTTCTAACAGTAATGTGTCTATGTCCTCCCCCTGGTCTGGTGGCCTGTAGACAACCCCAGTTCTTATGGCTGTCCCATTTCCTGTTTCCGGGTGACCCACAGTTCTTCTAGCCACTTATGAGTGTTCTGAATTTCTGTAGCTTTGATATTTTCATTGACATACAGGGCCTCTCCACTCCCCCTGTTTGCAACTCTGTCTTTTCTGAAAAGTACACAGCCAGGTAGTGAAGTCTGCCAAGTGTGGTTACTGGTTATCCACATCTCGTTAATTGCTACTATGTCCAGTTTAGCCTCTGTCATTATTGTCTGCAGGTCTGGGATCTTGTTTCCCAGACTGCAAGCATTTGTGTACATGATTTTCCATTGGCCAGATTTCAGTGTGTTAGTTGTTGGGTGAGGTCTGGCATTTCCCCTGTGCATCATATGGGGAGCTGGACCTTTTTCCTTACCTGGTGATACAAATGAACTGCAAACATGCTAAACTCCTGTTTAACCACTAGTGGAACTGTTTTTGAAAATGTCTTCAGTGAGCACAGTGTGGTTGTTTTTTGGCAAAAGTATGGCAAAGTTGTGTAGTAAGCACTCATTTGTATATAAATAACTATTCACTCACTTCAGAGAACAATAATTCCTATTCCATCTGGCTGCTGTGAATTGACAGGACTTCTACTTAGCCTCTTCAGTACATATTACAACATAAATTGTTACATGAGTAGTAAATGTTACAAATCTTCATGTCTCCCCCCCTCACCCTGTTAAACACAGAACAAAAAATAAGCTCCCACTAGTTTACGTGTGAAATAAAACAAGCACTTAAGGACAAAGACTTGGATTAAGCCAAAAGTAGAGTACTAAACTGACACAGGATTGTATAATTTTTATTCAGAAGAAGAACCATTATACTAAATTAATTTGATCAGCTAAAAGAACGTTTTATCTGAACCTGCTGAAAGAAAACAGAAATAATTTATCTAAATGTTGGAAGGCTATAAACACTCTAGAATAAGGAACAACTCCTCAGTTTCACCCAAGCAGATTCAAATTGTCAATACATCAATTACATACAAGCAATTGATTGTGGAGAAATTAAACTCATACTCTGCCTATGCAGGCATGGCTTTCAAAATGTTCCCTGTAGCCAATATTTCTTCACCTATCATGCATCTGTATAACTTGTCACCAAACAGTTCTATCTTCTGTCTTATATTTATTTTGTCTGTCTGGCTCTAACAATGTCAAATAATACTAGTTGGAGTACTTACATGAACACTGGAATGACAAACTCAATCAAGTGAAAGTAGGATTGCTCCATATTAATAACAAAGTGGGAGTATATTCTCTAGAACCCACCATAAAAGCTGGAAAAAGGAAATGAAAGGAATGCAATAGCTTATAGTGTATAATGCACAGATATGGAGAATATAGAGCAAGGAGAACAAAGAGTTACAGTTTAAGTCCTGTTATAAGGAACCATTAAGGACCCCAATATTTTATTTATTTTTATTTAGTTTTATTAACCAGGTAGGTACATTAGCCATGAAATGACTATTTTCTGGCACGACCCGGGGAGTACAACAATCAAGGACAGGTACATAGCATGAATACAATGAAATTAAAATAGCATAGGACAAAACAGTTAGTAGTAATGAATACATGCAGCCAGGACAATAACAATCAGTGCAATTCACACAGACTTTTAGGCAGAGAAAATCTACACAGTCTAGGAAGAGATATCACAACATAGCAGCAAAAATATTGTTCAAATTAGTCACAACAATGAAGATTCAAATAGGCAGCGTAAACAATGCAAGGGCAAATTACTGACTGGGCAGGATACATTATCACGGCCTCTGAAACAAGACTCAGGTGTTGGGGAGAGAGTTCCAAAGCTTAGGAGCAGAGTGATTGAAGGCAACAGAGCCTTTTGATGTTTTACATCTAGGTACATTCAACGAGATTTATCTACCGATCACAGTCTATAGAGGAGGTCTGACGACCAGCAATGTTGCGAGCACTGAAGTGGTCTGGTTTCTGAGTATAGAGTCAATCAGGAGCCAAGAGAGTATTGACAGCAAGCTGAGGGTGATAACCAGCCCAGGTCCCTGTACAGTTGGCAGTGGTGCTTAAGCCGTGGTGAAGAGGATGCGACGACAGATATTATTATAAGTGACGCCCCACTTATGAAGGATGGTTTTGTGTGTGGCAGCAAAGGTTGGCATGCCATAGGTGAGGCAGGAGTAATATGCCTCTGGCAATAGCAAGTTTAGCACAGGAGTCAACATGAAACTGGACTTGTAAGCAACCCCAGTTTAGTATTCACTGCCTTGCAGGCAGATTGTATATGCAGCTGAAGTCCAGGATTGGTTCAGAAGAATTCCCAGATACTTAAAAGATGTAACACATTCTATTTGTGTGCCACTGCAGTCTTGCACCACTAGGGAGTTTGACATGTCCTAAGTTGAGGGCAGATCCAAGTAACATTGCTTGGGTTTTCTTAGCATTTCTTAGTTTTTCTTAGCATTAAGTACAAGCTTATATAGCAGAAATTTGGACATTGGTGAAATCTGAAGAAAGGGATGCATTTACGCTGGTGACCTTATCAGAGCTTGAATAGAGTACAAGATCATCTGCATAGCGAATAGATGAGCATGAAAGAAAAACCTCATGTATGTTATTGATAAAAAGTGAGAAAAGAAGTGGTCCCAGAATAGAGCCCTGGGGAACCCCAATATTGATGGTAGCACCATCAAATAAAGAGGAGTTAATTTCACAATTTGAGTTCTGTTTGATAGATAGCTTCCATACCAGGCGACAACTGGGAGTGAAAAGCTCAGATTGCAAAGAGTGGAGACAAGCAGGGGGTGATCAACAAGATCAGAGGCCTTTGTAAGGTCTATGAAAACTGCCCCTGTCAATGACCAGCGTCCATACTGGTAAGCATATCGGTAGTGAATTTGAGAAGCGCTGTAGAGGTACTGTGACCTTTATGGAAACCATGCTGTGTGTCAGAGAGAAGGCTGTACTTTGTGAGGTAGTCAATGGTTTGATTTGCAACAAGTTTTTCCAGAATTTTACTTAGGACTGATAGGATGGCTATAGGCCTGTAGTTAGTAATCTCCTTGGTATCACCTTTTTTAAGGACCGGCGTTACACGACTAATCTTCCAGAGATCAGGAACTTGGCTATTAGAAAGAGACAAGGTGAAAATCCTAGCCAGAGGGGAGGCTATGTATGGTGCTGTTAGTTTCAGGAGCCGAGGCTCAAGTGTAACTGATCCAGAGCTAGTGTTGTCAGACACAGTCTGTAATAGTTTTAAGACCTCAGTCCTTGAAATTGCCTTAAAGCAGAATGGGGGATTTCTAGACATTTGTTGGGAAGGATAGCTGAGGGTAGAGGACTGTGCTGATGTTGCAAGCAGAGAGGCTGTCTGAGGAGATGAGAAGACAGAGGTATACTGAGACAGGTCTCAGAACATTTGATTGAAGGAATTAGCCATGGTGCTGGAGTCATTGCAATGCACTCCATTTAATACCATGTCACTGGTGCTAGTTGACTAGGATGCACTGAGAAAGGTCTTGACATGGGCCCAGAATTTCCTAGGTCCCCAGCAGAGCCTAGCAGAAATTCTATACAATAAGCACTCTTAGCTGTTCTGACCTGTTTTACAGAAGTTACATAGGGTTCTGTAGGTAGCATAGTCAGATTGTAGCCCCGAGACTTTGTACTTTTTCCAGCATTTTTCCCTGGAGCATAAATTTTTCAGCAAGTATTTGTGAAGCCATCTTGTTTGTTTACCCCTCACCCTCCATGTCACCTTGGGGGCATGCTTGTTCTGGATGGCGAGGAATTCATTAAGGAAGATACTTAGTGCAGACTCAACATTATGGGAAAGGTACATACCAGACCAGTTTATCCTCAAGACATCATGACAAAGACTCAATATCCAGGTTGGTGAAATTTGTAAAGGTGACATAGTGCAATGGAGGGGATGGAGCAGCCTCAGTACTCCAGATACAGAAGACAGGGGAATGATCAGTAAACAAATCTGCCAAGATGCCTGCTTGGTGTACATGATCCAGACAGTTTACCAGTACCCAGTCAATAAGGGAAGAGGATTTTAGTGAAGGAGTAGCTCTGGTATTCTCCGTTAACAGCTGGTAGAGGTTATCATTTTATACCAGAGAGAGCAGCATGCTATGGGCAGTCCCTAGCCAATTTTGGTTAAGGTCACCCAATATAATGACCTCATTATGTTTGGAGTGCAAAGAGGTCTGATCAAGTAAGTCCTGCAGATCTACAGTGCCCCCATTTGGGGGATTGTGGGTACAGACAATGTGGAATTTTTTGGCTCCCAGGGTGAGAGTAGCATGAAGGGACTCACAGGTGGAGGATGTTGAGAACAGGGTGTCCGTGATGTTTAGATGATCTTTATAGAACATGGCAACCCCTCCACCACACTTTGAGGATAGCCTATCCTACAGATAAGGGAGTAGTTTGTCAGGAGCTTACAGAGTCAGGGATAGTTAGCTTTAGCCATGTTTCAGACAAACAGAGTACATCAGGCTTGTAGACACCCACCCAAGCCTCAAGATCACTGAAATTTTGGGAGAGACTTCTGATGTTCATATGGGCAATGAAAAACCCTCTGCTAGAAATTGTGGATATGTCAGCTGGGAGAAGAGGGCATGTGGACCTGGGTTCATTTCAACATCTCCTGCAAGAAGGATAGCTAAAATGATGAGGAACCATAATTTTCAATAAGCAAACAGTAAAGGAACTGCGTGACTTCAGCAGGCATTTTGTAAGTGCCGTCACCGCATAAAAGGTACAGCCCTTAGAGAATAGGAGATGCTTAAAAGCAAGCATAGGTTGAGATGCAGTAATTAGATTAGAGAAACTGAAATCAGCATGTAGGGCATTCAAAGAACTCGAAGGATAGGATCCTGTGAAAGTTACAACAACCCAGTTAAGGCAAAGTAGGAGTAGAAGTAATAGGAGCAATATTTTGGACAGAGTTCCAGAGATTACCAGTTAGGGAATTTATGTCTGCCAGCATGAGTGCCTATTTGGTTAAATCTGAGGCAGGATAGAAATTAACTAGGACATGTATAGAGGAAAGGGATATTAATCTGGACTGATTCTAAAACACCTTTTCATTGGCTGAAGATTGTCAAGTCAGAACTGGCAAAGCTTGATCATCAACATCTATGAGTAGATTATTTGAAAGGAATACAAATTAGCCTAAACTATGTTCTGGTAATTAAAAGGACAGGAAATTAGCTCCAATTGGTAGCTGTTTATAATGGTATTATTTTTGGAAATTATATTCTTGCCCCTATATTATCCATACCTGTCCTAAAATGATTTAAAGAAAATCAGATTAGCAAGAGATAAAGCAGGGGCTAAACCTAAAAAAAACTAATCTGCAACGTGACTGGAAGCACAACAGAAAAGCTTGAAATAAATATATTAGTGAAATGAAATTAGCAGAGCAAAAATATTACAGACAAAAATTTGATGGCAGCATCAAATACAACCCAGAAGATTTCTGGAAAACTATGCCAAGTCTGTTTACATTTAAAGACAATGGGACAACAAGTAATTTCTTTGTTGATGAACAAATTATACGCTTGGACAAAAACAGTATTAAAAAATGAATAATTGCTTTGTAAAGATGGGACCTGAGGCCCTGGGCAAGAAAATATCTAAGACATTACCAAGTGACAGAGGTAGTAAGCAATATCTTCCTTCAATATGCAAACCCAACCTTCACCTCAACCACAATATGATTCTCTAACATCCTAGTAGCATGTCTCATAAGAATTATTGAAAACTGATACTTCCACAGCAATAGAATTAGACAATATCACCTCAAGGCCATAAAAATACACCCAACAGAATTCACCCCATTCTGCTCCATATCTCTGCCTCTGCTATAGTGGTCCCCCTAACTCACATACTAATCCTCTCTCTCTGTCCACTGCCACTATCCCCAAAGCCTGAAAATCAGCCAAAATCATCCCTTTGCACAAGGGTGGAGACCCCACCCTACTGGGAAATTACAGGCCTAACTCGCTCCTCCCCTCCCTTGCCAAAATCCAGGAATCCCTAATACTGGCCAAACTGTCTGACTTTCTCTCCTCCAACAACTCATTCTCACCTGTACAGTCAGGATTCAGAAAAAAACATTCTGCCATCACCTCCCTCCTACGTGTAACTGATGCCATCCTCTCTGCCATGGACAATGGCCACACCACTGCTGCCATTTTTATAGACATGGCTAAAGCTTTCGACTCTGTCTCCCACCCGCAACTACTCCACAAACTTAAGTCCTTTAGCCTAGCCCACCCCACCATCGCCTGGTTTCACTCGTACCTCCATGACAGACAACAATCTGTTCAAATAGGTGACACTCTTTCTTCTCTCTCCCTATCCTATCTGGAGTCCCCCAAGGCTCAGTACTCAGCCCCATCCTCTTTGCCCTCTTCATAAACAACCTTCCATCCACCTGCCTCTCTCCAATGTGCATCTATATGCAGATGACACTATAATCTATGCCTCAGGCCCCTCCTTTGACAGTATCTTCCCCACCCTCCAAAGCAACTTCAACAGAGTCCAGCCTGGCTCCTGGAGAACCTGCTTACCTCAGTGATAAAAAACTGTCACCATGGTCTTTGATTCCAGGCAGAAGCTTGCCACCCTTCCAGCCCCCAGCAATTACCACCCTGGCTGGCTCACCCCTGAGCTTGTCCCTGCTTTCAAGTACCTAGAGT
Organism: Neoceratodus forsteri; assembly: GCA_016271365.2. Lineage (NCBI taxonomy): Eukaryota > Metazoa > Chordata > Ceratodontiformes > Ceratodontidae > Neoceratodus > Neoceratodus forsteri. The sequence continues at coordinate 938,855,107 of CM057449.1, read as the reverse complement.
GGCTGGACAGCCACCAGCTACTCCTTGCATGTGGCTGCCATCTGCACTAAACTCGACTCACACTCACCATCGCTTATCGGCACAGGGCTAGCTTACCCATCCCACCCATTGTGAGCTATAATGCGAAACTATCTTGCCCGTTATTGACTATGCCGACATAATCTATGGTACCACCCCAACAATCTTCTCTCTCTCTCCAGACTAGACACCTCCTCAACTCTTTTGCCACTTTGCCACTGCCTCCCCCACTACACACCACTGCCAACTCTACATTAATCTCTACAGCCCGCTACCCACACAAGAACCATCCGCAGCTCCTCCTTCATAGCAAAATACTGGCTTGACTCACTACCTCTCTACATCTCCTCCCACCTTTCCCCTACCACCTCCCTAAATTACCCCCTTTGTCACAGAGACCCACGCACCTTCCACCTGCCCCGCCCTCAGACTCTTTCCGACCAAGCTGCCTTCTCATACCAACTCCCCCTTTTCTAGAATAACCTTCCCCCCCAACCTTCATCTGGCCTCTTCCCACTCTACCTTGATGCAACTCCTCAGGCTCCTCCCCACCCCAGTCTTCCCAAAATGCTTTAATGGCTGTGGCACCCAGCTGAAACCCCTCACACTCTCTACCAACATACCCTAGTCTGGGACTATACCTCAGCCTCTTTTACTTACTACCCATGTTAACTCATATTCTATTGCAAAGTATTAAGTTCTCTGTATAACTATCTGTGTATACTGTGTATACTCCCCACCTTTTGTACTCGCTCTTTCACTGTACACTCTGTACCCGGGTCACACCTGGAAATGAGCCTCGGCTCAGTGTGCCTTTCCCGGTCATCAAATTTTAAATAAATGAATAAAAGAAAATACACAGTCCCCAGGATAGCATAACCTTTAGCACAAATTTTGACATATCTCTCATGATGATAGAATTTCTCAAAGAGTGGACATGCACTAGTCATACTGATTTTCGAATGTGGTTCAAAACTGAAACTAGAAAATTATCAACCTAGATCACTGCTCCTGTGGGTATCTATAATATTTGAAAGACTGGTTAGTAATCAACTGAAACATACCTGGAAACCCACAAGAAGTTAAATAGCTATCAATCAGGATTCTGACCCAGCCATAGCACTACACCTGCATTGATTAATGAGTCAGTGATGTCCAGCTCAACCTGGACAGAAGACTATCAGTTGGGGACATTTTGTTGACTTGTCCAAAGTATCTGACATTATTGACTATGATGACCTTCTATCCAGCTTGACTTCAATATGACTGAATGAGAATGGTTGCAAATGGTTGAGGTCCTATCTGAAAGGACAAAAAACAACGGTAGTATTAGGGGAACATAAATAAAACTTTGCATCAGTAACAACCAGAGTGCCACACTGTTCAATGCTTGACCACTTTTGTTCTGTATTTATATGAATAAAGTCTGTTTTGATGATCCATCAATTAAATACCATCTTTATGCAGATGACACTATCATCTATACAGAAGGTAGTACAGTCGAATATATACAGAAGACACTCCAGAGTGCTTTTGAACAGCTGCAGTATTCTCTTAAGGAGCAGAAGCTAGTGCTCAATGCTAAAATAACAGAGACAGTATTTCTTAGCAGCAGTAAAAAAAAAACTGCCAATGATATACTCCCAGAGAAAGGCAACGCTTTGAAGCAGCAGCCATCAAAAATGCCTGCTAAAGAGATGGCCCAGTACAGAGGGGAAATTTGCCAGGGGATGAGGCAGCTAAGAAGTCTGCTGAGGAAAGCACAACTTCAGTTTCAGTTCCCCATAGCAGTGAAAGCACACTCACGTATGTCTGCATCAGTGTCTTCAGTGGGCTCTGGTGGTGCGGCAGGTACCAGCAAAGGAGTTGTTTGAAATACTGGTATACCAGTGTCTCCATTTTAATGCCAGAACTGTTGCATCCATGCTGGTGGGGATGATGATGATAGTGAGAAGAAGGGAAGCACTGACACCAGCACAGGAACAGTGGTCCAGGAGGAGGGTGGTAAGTTTGAGGTGTGACTGTCCCTGTTCCTGCAGGAATTGGGGATGAAAGTGTTCAACCAGAGTCTCATAATCCTGGAGATAGGGATAGTCAGCTCCCTGAGATGGTTGTAGAGAAAGAAAAAGGTGCCGTGCAAGAAGACAGTGATGGGGGAGGAGGAGGAGGAGGACAAGGATATCATCGCCATCGGTGGTGATGATGATGACTGGGATGATCCCACATAGAAGCCTGAGTTTAAAAAGGTCAAGGATGGTGTAGGCCATTTACATGCACAGCCCATGGGTCAGGTTGTCACCATGCCTATTGGCAAACCTCTAAGCAGCCAAGTCACCTCCCCTCCCAAAAAGTAGTCTTATGGAAGTGATGAAAGCAGTCCAAAAAAAGCACAAACTTCCACACCTATTTCTGAACAATCCCAGTCCTAGAAGCATGTGAAGTCTAGAGGTCAAAGGTCTCTAGTTTGGGACTTTTATATGCTTGATCCTGCTGATGAGACCACAGTGATATGCCAACTGTGACAAGCACGTGTTAGTCGGTGGGGGGGGAAGCCACATAGGCACCAGTGGCCAACACACCCATCTGAAAAACAAGCACCTGCTGAGATGGCAGCAACACCAGAAGGATTCCACAGCTGTTGGTGGCATCTCCCTCGGCAAGTTAAATGTAGTACAGCATGAGCAGAAGGAGGTTGGGCTGAGTGGGTTGGTGGAGGAGGAGGTGAGCAATACTTCTCTCGAGTAGTGGGCATTGCAGTGCAGGCACCAGTCCCAGTCCCTTGAGTCAGAAAAGTACACTACCACACCCACAATCAACCAAAATAACTGGTTTGATGTAGTCTGCACTGCCCAAAGAGTCAAGTGTTACAGCTTAAAAAACAACATTGGTGCCACAAGGACAGTGTTCTGATCAAACAGCCCCAAAGATGCAGCCCACTCTGAAGACCATCCTTGAGCAGCACACAAAGTACCCCCCAATCATGCTGCTGCACGAGAGTTACATGCTGCCACTGCTGAAATGCTGCCCATTGATCTGTTGCCATTCTCATTCATGGAGAATGCTGGGTTCCTGAGGTTGATGGCCCATGCCTATGCAAATGGCAGGTTCCATCACAAACCTATTTCTCTAAGCGTGCCATGCCAGAACTGAACAGTAGAGTTGCTGATTCCATAAGACATGCAATGAATCATAGTGCATCAGAATATATCCATCTTAGCATGGATATATAGACCAGTGGACAAACAGCTGCAAGCTCATATCTATGCATAATGGAACACTGGGCACAGGTACCTGAGTGGTAGTTGATTTTGGGCCTGGCAAAACCCACCTGAAGCAAAATCATGGTTGGTAGCAACACCCTGGAATTTGGCAGCATACAACACTAAGTATGGAAATGTTATTGGTTCTCACACAGGTGAGACAATGCTTAACGTTCTGCTGGAAGAAATTGATGAGTAGCTAAACACACAATCACTTACAGTAGGATTCATTGCAAGTGATAATGGCTCCAATGTAGTGAAGTGCATTAGCGATGGTGTTTTTTTCAGGGTGCCCTGCCTGGCACACTGCCTTAATCTTGTGCAGCAGTTTCTCAACCATGCGGACACTAAGGAAACAGTGACAGTCACCTGTCACATCTGTGTATACTTTGCCCATTCTGCAAAGGCCTGTGACCATCTGCATGAGCTGCAGTGCATTAACCATCTTCCTCAGTACTGTATGAAGCTCGATGTTGTGACCAGGTGGAACTCCACACTGTACATGCTTGACCGGCTGTATGAACAGCATAAAGCTGTTTCCAAATACCTGCTGGTGCTCCCCATTGGTGACAGTGCTGGAGTGTCCATCACTCTAACGACAGAGCAGTGGTGTCAAATGGATGGCCTAATACACATTCTTGATCCATTCGAGCATGCTACACAGGCAGTGAGTGGGGACAATGCTTGCATAAGTCAATCCATATCCCTCTTTCATGTGCTGAAGCAGACACTGGTCAATGTGTGACACCAGATGGAGACAAGTGGGAATCATAGCAGTTGTGATCTAATGGATCACATGCTCCACATGCTGGACAAGAATACCCATATATCCGGCATTGTATAGTCGGCTGACTTTGCAGTCACTACCATGCTTGATCCATGCTACAAATGCTGCCTTCTATAATTGAAGGAGGTCACCAACGAGTGCAAAAGTTGACAAAGAACCTCATTAGAAGGGTACCTGCTTCACACATGAAAAAGGCATGCACTGTGGTGAAAACAGGTGTTGCTACCACCACCAGTGGCTCTCAGGCAACCCGATCATAGAAAATGGACAAGAAATAGGAGAAAATGGCAAGCAATCCCATTTGGGATGTTATCTTTCAGGTGGGAATGGAAGTGAAGAAAAGGATGAAAAGTCAGATGAGGCAGCTGGACTCAGGGCAGCAGAGCAGATGGTGGAGGCCTACTGTACATGGTGAATACAAAGCACTTTTGCCATTACTGACAAACCATTGCTGTACGGAGCAGCAAAGTGACTGACTAGCCAGCACTAACATCGGTTGTTGTGAAATACCTGAGCTGCCCACCATCCAGTGTTAGTGTGGAATGAGTGTTTAGTGTGGATGAGGCCATTGTGAGTGACCGTAGGACCAATTTGTCACCCAAGAATGTGTCCATACTAACATTCATCAAAATGAATGAAATGCACATTCTGCATAACACAGTGATATCAATGGTGTTGTCACATGAACTGTGTCTCAGTGATGAGGATGCTGACAATCCCTCTACTAAGGCCAGTAGTGAGGTGGATGGAGCAGCAATGCTGACAGAATTTCCAGCTGGTGACAACTCCAGTCTTGAAGACAGTGAGGGCTGCTTCTTGGAGGATAAGGAAATGGAACAAGGCTGACGTTACTCAAAGTCCCTTCCCCCCAACCCCAAACAATTTCAGCTCAGTATAGTATTATATAAATTATTTTTATCTATGTATCATTGGATTTGGTTTGCTATGGTAAAGTCACCTGCGCAGTGCTGCACTGTTAATCAGTATCATTTGAGTACCATTTGCTCTAAACTGTTGTTTGGTCCACACCTATCTAAAGCAGCAGGCAGCAAATTACCACAACCCATAAACATTTTGCATGATAACAGTTATAATGTATTTCTGCCAAACATAACAAGATATACATTTTACTTTTCATTTCGACTAGCCCCATCTTAAAGCAAGATATGTTGTCTGTGCGTCTTTAGACGTGCCCATGCTGGCACATGCCACACCCAGCCCACCCTGCCTGCCACCACCTCCTGACACACCCATGCATTCCATAAGAAAAATAAATATTTTTTTCCAGTTTCTATCCATGATATGTTGAAGAACTCTCCTAGTACAAGTACAGTACGTATGAATGTAACATGCTCATTCAACCATTAATACCACTTGAACAGATTTTTCAAAATGGTGAATGGCTGCCATCTTTAAAGATGTGAGTCATTAAAGTGTTTTATTGACATTTTAATCTGCCTTTTTTCCTAAACTTTTAATAGAACAGGTCTTACTGATTGTTTACTAACCAATTTTTCCATTTTGCAGACATCACATTGTTACAGCTATAGTTACTGATGCTCTGTGTGAGACTGCCCTGTAATTTTGCTGAAGCCAGCCACTATTTCCTCACCCCTTTCTACAGCATCATACAAGGGTGGTCAGTGTGAGTGTCACTGTCAGGCTGTCAAGATCTAACCAGGAAAAGAAAAGCGTAGTCTTCCACTGTGCATTTCATTACACCTACTGCAAAGTGCTGCTGAAGGAATCCCCGACTTTTATCGCGTCTGCCGTTTCCCGGTTTAGAAGGATTTCACTGAGCATCTGCTAAATCCATCCTCACTGTGCAGTATTTCCATTTTTGTCCCTTGATGTTAGCTGCCGGTTTTTATTTTTTTTTTCTGGGTACAGGGTTAGACACTTTTAATTGTTGGTTGCATTTCTCGATCAAAGCACTGTGATATGTTGGGGCTGCCTAATTCTGTAGTGTGGTGAGGCACTGTCCATTTCAACAGTTTGACACCTGCAGCCCACCCCCACACACACACATTGCTGATCCCTTTATTCTACCTGTTTGTGTGCAAAGGTGATAAGGATCTAATGTGAGCTCCCTCATATCCTAGGTGAAGAGTGGTGCCATACGTTCTGCTCATACACCAAATTCTTATGCATTTTGTTTTCAGTTGTTTCAGCAGTTCCCAGGTAATTCATGAATCTGTGTATTTCTGGTGTGAAGCAATAACATAGTTAGAGACACCTTTAGGTGTGCTGCAGTCCCCTGGGGCACTGAACATCTCACACCTGACCTTGTGTACAGTTCAAAACAACACTGATTGCCATTACTCTGACAATATGGTCAATGTATTTGTTGCTGGGGGATGTGGCAATACTCCAAGTGGGAAAGTGGCTGTACTGGAGTTTCCCAAACAAGAGAAACCTCCAGTGAGATTTCAGAAATGGGTTGATTTTGTTCTATTAGATCGTCAGTGGAAGTGGCAATCAGCTTTATCTCCTCACATATGCTTGCAGCATTTCTCTGATGATAAGTATCATAATTTAATGCAGTTTTGCATGGGGTATGCTAAGTTTCTTAAATTGAAAAGGACCGTAATCCCAAATACGTCCCCAAAGTACTGCTGACATATCTGCACCATCCTCAATCAAGTGTGTACTACCAGGCGTTGACAGTTATAAGAGTCCTAAACTTACTTATCAGACTGATCACTTTTACAGTCAGGTAAGTTTGGTGTTGACACTCTACTTATAGGTTATGGCTGGATTGGTGTGTTCTGTCTGACTTTTATGCTGTCACAAGACTTATCACAGCACTACTGAGCTGTAAAAGCTAGTATGCTTCCTGTGTCTGCAATCCTGCAGCAGTGGTGTCCCTTGGGTAATGAATGGCAATTCTAGTTGTGGAATGACACAAAATATGTGTCTGTAGGACACAATTTTGTATATGATGACTAGAACACTTCTCAGCTGCCGGACCGCCTGACACAGATCAACAATCCATTTCCATACAGCCTGATGGTGATAGGGAATAGTGCCTGACTGTGTACATGTTGGGGTGGGGGGGGGGCGCCTTGATAATAATCCATTTTAGCTGACTGGGTTGGTGCCCAAACAACTCTTTGTTCTATGCCAGCACACCTGGTGCTGTGCACGGTTAGATGGCTATGAGGAGAGTGGAGGGCAAAGTCAATAAGTAAAGCTTTCTTCTGCCGAGACTGTTACAGACACACCAGTACTCCATGCCATGCCATGGTGCTAATGTTGGCAATGGGTGACAGGCAGTGGGGTGGGAGGGAAACTTCAACAGGAATGCCTTTCTGCTGTCCCTGCTGCTACACACACATAGCAACAGTCCCTGCAATGACAGGGTCACAGTCGTGGTGATGAGTTCCTTTATCTTTTTGAGTTGGGCAAAACAAAATAGCAACCCCTTTTGAACGTTCATGCTGCTACACACAGGTGACAGTCCCTGTGAGGCCAGCATGAGAGTGTCAGGGAAGGGTGACTGCCTCCGGTAAGGTGGCTTGACCTTAATAATATTCACTTTCACCTGACCAGGCTGTAGAACATACAGCAACACTCCATGGCAGTCTAGAATGCAAGGATGTAGCCAGGGGGGTTTCCTGGGTGCTTTGAAACCCCCCTCCCACTTGCCAAACTGTCCAGTGCAAAAAAAAAATGTACATTTTTGAATTCTCCAGAAGCGCCAGTGATAATGATATGTCTTTCCTCCCTCCCCTCCCCTCCCCAAGACTTACTTATAGACAGTCACATAATCGGGATGCCACCACAGGACCTGCCACTGAGCTGTAAATCTCAAACGGCAGCTTGAAGTTGCCATTTAAACTTTAAAATGCAAGCAGGGCTGGTCTGTCGGGAGGCGGGGCAGGGAGACTTCGGCTGATGAATATGCATGAGTGCCCTGCCTCCTGCACTGCCAAGAATATACAACGGAGACTCGGTTCTGCATCACATGACTGCATTTGGAGTGTCACGTGATGCAGATGCCGCCAAGGAGAAGCATAGATCACTGCACTGACTTTCCTTCGTCAGGTCTGAGAGGCTGGAAAGTGTCTCTGGCTATGGTGCAATAGGGCGCGACATGGATTTTTGGAGAGCGGGTGGCTCAATTTAAACATCTCCATCTCCTGTGGCAGTTTGTGACTATTGGGACTCAGGGTCTCAGGTGGGCAGCAGCAATTAATTTAATCTGAAAGGCAGGGAAGAGGCTGACTGATCATCTGTGGCCTTGGTGAGGGTGGCAAACTGGCAGGCAAGCCAGAACACTCAGGTCATGTCGCAGTGATTTTCCCAAGGTAGCTGCAGGCAACTTAGACAAGCGGGGGCCAAATTAAGAGACAGATTTTGATGTTGGGGGAGGACTCTCTGGCTCAATCATAATAATATGGCTTAAGTGGCCTGGAGATTAAACAAGGCTAGTATTTCTGGTCACATCACTGCCATTAAACAAACAATAGCTGATCTTAAGTGTGTGACTCATTTTAGCACAGCTAAATGGACACACAACTCATGCTTCATGAAAGGTGGCTATCTGGTCACAAATGAGACTGCATATTAAAACAACAACACAGTCATGGCTGATCGAGCTGTGTGCGTAGTGTTGCCTTATAATGGAATGATTAATGATGAAAATGATAAATCTGAGGCTCAGAGGGAGGAAAAGTCTGTCTCCTGGTTCAGTATGAAGTTAGCCAGTGGCTGCACTGCAAATAAATGTAAATGAAAGAAAGGTTACCTATTCTGGTGGACGGAGAAAAGAAACCCCAAGTTCATCTGAAATACCTGAGACTGCAGGGATGGATGAGACTGACAATTCGAGTTTTGATGCATTTTGTAACACAACAGTTGTCACCTAAAATGCACAAAACTGCACCATTTAACCCCTAAATTTTCAAAATTTTCCAGGGGAGGCATGCCCCTGGACTCCCTTAGAAGTGTTAGGAAACCCCACTACAAATCCTGCCTCGCCCTGGAATGAAGGTGCAGTGTTATGGTCCTGGCCTATGCTGGTGGGCAACCTCACTAATAACCCCTGTCTCTGCTGCCTGGGAAGCTACATGCCCAACAACCCTCCCTGCTAGTCCAGTGCCATGCTACTAGGTAAGGCCGTATGCACTGGTACAGTTGGGAAAACCTCAATAAGTACCTGTTTTACCTGGCCTTGCATTTACACACACAATAGGAGTACCTACCAGCGAAACTTTCATAGCGGCACCTTTCCCTTGCCTTCAATTTGGCATGCACAGTGGCAGTCCACACTAGTCCAGGATGATACTGCCATTTAGGGGTGCCTCGCTGGGTGAAGGGTGAGCAACCCCAATAACAACCTCTCTCTGGGGCGGTATGCAGCACTCAGTATCCTTCCTATGCCAGGCCATGGATATAGTGCTCGGAAGGCTGTCTGGCTGTGGGTTGGGTGGTGCATCAGCAAAACCCCTTTCTGATGGAGTGACTGATGCACACAGCTGCAGTACACACTTGGCCAGCACTATCTGTGGGCCTGTCTGCTGCACACACAGTAACACTAACAGACAGGTCAGGGACATGGTGCTGGTGAAGGCTGCCTGGATGTGGGGGTGGGTGGCAACCTCATCAACATCTCCTTTCTGCTGGGCTGACCACTACACACACAGCAGCAGTCCATGCTTGGTATGGAGGACGTTGCCATGAGGGGAGCCTGACCCAGGGGAGCATGCACAACACCAATACCAACCCCGATCTTCTTGCCCAGCTACTGCACACACACTAACAGCCACTGATATGTCAGGTGTTTGGTGCTGGGGAAGGGTGCCTGGTTGGGGGAGGGGAGGCAAGATCATCAACATCTCCTTTCTGCTGGGCTGGCCACTACACATAGAGCAGCAGTCTATGCTTGTTCTGGAGGATGTTGCCACAGAGTGGTGGTTGACTCAGGGGAGGGTGCACAACACCAGTACCAACACTGATCTGCTTGCCCAGCTACTTCACACACACTATCAGCCACTGGCACGTCAGATGTCTGGTGCTGGGGAAGGGTGCCTGGTTGGGGGAGTGGAGGCCAGATCATCATCTCCTTTCTGCTGGCCTGACTGCTATACACAGCAGTGGTCCATGCTTGTTCAGGAGAATGTTGCCACGGAGGGGGGCTTGACTCAGGGGAGGGTGCACAACACCAGTATCAACACTGATCTGCTTGCCCAGCTACTGCACACACACTATCAGCCACTGACACATCAGGTGTCTGTTGCTGGGGAAGGGTGTGGTTTGGGGGGAAGGGGCAACATCTCCTTTCTGCTGGGCTGACCACTACACACACACAGGAGCAGTCCATGCTTGTTCAGGAGGATGTTGCCACAGAGTGGTGCTTGACTCAGAGGAGGGTGCACAGCACCAATACCAACACTGATCTGCTTGCCCAGCTGCTGCACACGCACTGTCAGCCACTGACATGTCAGGTGTCTGGGGCTGGGGAAGGGTGTGGTTTTGGGGGGACAACATCTCCAACATCACCTTTCTGCTGGTAGACCACTATGCACACAGCAGCAGTCCATGCTTGTTCAGGAGGATGTTGCCACGAGGGTGCCTGACTCAGGAGGGTGCACAACACCAATACCAACCCTGATCAGCTTGCCCAGCTACTACACACACACGATCAACCACTGACATGTCAGGTGTCTGGTGCTGGGAAGGTGCCGGGTTGCAGGGAGGTGGGGCAAGATCAGCAACATTTCTTTTCTGCTGGCCTGACTGCTACACAGACAGCAGCAGCCCATGCTTGGTCAGAAGGATCTTGCCATGGAGGATGCCTGACTCAGGGAGAGTACACAACACCAACACCAACTCCTGTCACTTAGCCAGTCTGCTGCACACTCAGTAACACTCCTCCCATTCCATGGCTCTGCCATTGGTCACCTCACAAACAACCACTACTTTTGACGGCCTGAGTGATACATACACAGCACCACTTTACCCTTGCCTAGTAAGATATTGCCATGGGGCGTGACTGGCCCAGGGAGCATGGGCAATGCCATTAGCATCACCTATCTAGTGTCCTGGCTGCAACACACTTACTAACAGTCCCGACCAGGCCATGCCTCTAGTGCTGTGGTAGTCTGCCTTGCTGTGTGTCTGCTGGGGGTGGTGATGCTTGTGATCTCATTTACATCCACTTTCTGCAGTTCTGAGTGACACGCACACAGCTGTAGTCAATGCTGCACCAGAAGAATGTTGTCATGCATGTGTGTCTGGCTGGGGGTAGGGTTGGCTGCCACATTAACAACCCTTCTCTGCAGTCTCTGAAATTGCACTCACAGCAACAATCCATGTCTGGCAACCATGATGGTGCTAGGGGAGTTTTGACCACTCTGTTTGTGTGGAGTGTTGGATTAACCACCACTTTCTACTGCACTTGCTACCACGGTCACACAACTGCAGTCTCTACCAGCCCATCATGGTGGGGCAGCCATAGCGTAAGATGGCTTTGGGAGGTGTTGAAACTGGTGAGAGTACCACCTTGTGATGGTTGGTTACCTACAAACAGAAAAACACTCACAGCCATACCAGTGGCCTGGTGCTGTGAATATGTTGTGGACTGTGTCAATACTTCATGCAGCACACAACTGGCATGGTGCTGTGAAAGTATGCATTGAGGCAGGGAAGGGGACAACATCAATAAACAGCTATTCCTGCTTGATGTGCCACTGCAACCACAGCTGCATTGCCTTCCTGGTCAGCAAGCATGATGGTGCTTTGTAAGGAAAACTGGTGGTGGTGATTGGTATGAACTCAATAACACTTAATCTGTCTCTTCTGTCTGGGCTGCCACACACACATACACACACACTGTCAATCCGTGACTGCCAATAATGATGTTAATAATGAAAGTTTGTATGTTACTGGGGTGGGGACAATGTCGGTAACCACTACTGTCACCTTCCCTTGCTTATACACACAAGTGCAGTCCATGCCATGCTAGCAAGGTGGTATGGAAGACTGCATGGTTGCCTGTGAGGAGCAAATGACTCGTGATGACAACCACTTAGTGCTGCACTATGAACTGCTCGCAAAACACCTTTCCCTGCCATGCCAGGGTCACGATGCTGTAGTATGGTCCATGCATGATGGCACAGGTGGATAACTGTACAGCTATCCCTTACTGCCACAGGGACTTTAGAGGAACATCACAACATTCCTTGCCAGGAATGGATGATAAATCTAGGGAACAGCGGCCAGCTAGTGATCTGTGTGGTTCTTGTTAGATGCATAGAGCAACCTTCCAGGCCATACTGCTTTGTCAACTGTTGTTTGGTTGGCAATTCATTTTCCCAGAGCACACATAATGGAATTCTGTGAAACACGGAATCCAGTAAAGAGAGCGGAAACTCAGTAAACTTTCCATTGTTACCACTTGACACAATGTCATATGATTGGTGGTGTGTGTGTTGTGATCCTGTTTGTTACAAGCAGTCTGTTCACTGTGTACAACTGTGTATTACTTTACCATGATGTTTGAACATGAAGTGATGGGCAACCAAACCTTCTCTTGGTAACATTGGCGTGACCCTGGTGCTTAGTTTCAAATGAAGAACTCTGTTTGTCCTAAAAATAATGACACTGTACAGGGTGACACTGTAAAGATGTCAACTGAAAGGTACACTTCTGACATGATGTGACATGATCTTTCCTTGCAGCTTGTAGTTTAGCAGTCCTCCAATTGCAGATCACTGGATATGTCCAATAATTCGACTATGGAGCACATGTGTGACACAACAGATACTGCCACCATGTTCAATGATCTCAGTAGCAACATTTCCCTGCAAAGCAGACTGCAGATGTGACTGTAAATACTAACAGTAGTGTACCAATGAATCAACAAAGCAAGTCCACAAGTTCTTGAAAACTTATAAGCTCAAATAAAGGTATATGAAAATCAAACTTATTTTGCATTCACACTAAGCACAGTTTATGCCTTTTTGCAACATCAGTTCTGCTTCCAGGGATGAAGTGATGTCCACGCTGTGAGCATACGACCACCGCTTCACATGTATGGTTTACCATGTTTGATACTTACACAATTTCATCTAGAGTGTTTGAGGGCTTACTGGAAATATGTGTATCCATGCACTATTTGTTTTGCAGAGTGATGTGCCACAGTACATTCATATCTCGTCAGCCTGGACACATCATGTGTGTGGGTGGGGAGGCGCATGTGCATTCAGTCGCCATTCATAAGAGATCCACTCCTAGGATTGTAGAAAACTGAACACAGCATTTTTGAGTGATGTGGTGAGTAGGGTAAGGAGTTTGTGGTGCTTTTGTAACTGTTCTGCACTTTCAGGCTTTTTTTAGATTCCCACCCTAGGTAGGGAAAAGTGGTAGTGACTACACATTACCAAACTGAGTACGAAGGATGAGTAGAGTGATGGACAAGAAGGAGACACAGGTGGATGGCGGGTGCTTTACAATTGACTATGTGCAGGGTTATCAGTACTAGATGTCACTTGTTGTTTTGATCTTCATATAAAACAAAAGTCAATACTCACAAGGATTACTGGCTGCATTTCTTCTAACTGCACCTTTGTAAGGATATTGACATTCCGACATGGTACGGAGAAGAGCGAGAATGGTTGTACAGATCTTGTACAACAAATATATGAGTAGGGATGCAATTAAATTAGATTTCCTGACTGAAATTGAAATTCCCACACAAAATGTTTCACAAAAATGCGCAAAATTTTGCAATTTCACCCATATTTTGCCAGCTCCTCAGTCCACCACTGATGGAGAAATTTCACCCACATTGGCGAAATTTTGCCTGCAGGTGAAATTTCACTGTGGCAGAACTGAAATTTCGCTCACAACCACGGGCAAAATTTCATATTTTGCCCAGCGAAATATTTTGCGAAATGCACTAATTACGTGAAATTTTTCGCTGGGCGAAATATTCCAATTTTGTACAACACTAGATATGAGAAGTGGTTTAAACGTCTCAATATGTACTCCCTAGAGGAAAGGCAGGCTCACAGGGAATGTGAATATATTTTCTTTTACGGGAAAAGTGGTACTGTGCATATGGAATAATGTGCCACAGGAGTAGGTGGAAGCAATGATAGTGTGGGGGTTTCAGCATGGGCACGCTAGACATCAGATAACATAAGGTACGGGGAAGACAGATAGGGTTGAATTCACAGATCACATAAGGACAACTACAGGGGTAATGGACAAACTACATAGGCCTTGAGGTCCTTATTTGTCAATATTAAGTAGGTTTCTTTGTTACAACAACCACTGAGGTGGAAATCCACAATGGCATGCGGAGCGATCCATACAGGGTGACCAAAGGGATGATTGCTGAGTTGTCATTGGGGAGCGCCACAGGTCGTTGATAAACAGGTTTAAAAAAACAAAACAAAGGTTGCACAACACTTCATCTTGGCTACATAGGTATTGTCCACTTCTGTTGCTAAAAGACCACCTGTCAAGTTCTCACACACGCAACCAAAGTAACATGCAGGTAAACAGACAGGAAAACATCGATTGTTGATGGTTATTTACTTTATTTTCAATTAATCAATCAATCAATCAAACTTTATTTAACCAGGCAAGTTTACATCATTAAGCAAGCTCATTTTCAAGATGGTCCTGGACACACAAGATGAATGAGATTACATTATACAACAGTTCATAATACAGAGTACAGAATTACAGAATTACAAAGTGATACAGGATACACCAACAATAAAAGCTGAACTAAAACACATATAACAAGTACAAAAACACATATTTAGAATGCGGCATATACAGGTGGTAGGCAGTAGACTATAAAGGGAGAAGAGGATGGAAGGGCATGGTGGGGGAGTAGAAGGAGGAGATGGAACAAAAATGGGGAGAAGGAGGAGGGCAGTCAACTTGGTGAGGTGCCCCAGGGAGTTACCATGGGGATGGAGGGAGAAAAAGGGGGTGCCATCAAATATTCCTGTCCAACAATGGTAAAAAAAAAAGGCCAAGAAGGTCAGGAATGATAGGGGACTTCCCAGTCCGACGGTAGTGCTTACCTGAAGCAGTCACACACTGTTTTCAGATGTCTGTTGAGCAATTGTCTGAAAATATAGGGGCTAGGTAGAAGGGATAGTTTAAGTAATTTTAGCAAGTTATTCCAGAGTGCTGGTAGGAAGGAGCTAACAGTAGATGAGCCAAAACGTGTCCTTGTCCATGGTAGTTTAAAGAGGATAAGGGAGGAGTTTCTTAGTGCATAGCCACCTTTTTAAGGTTCAAACATGTCACAGATATGGGGCAGAAGTTAATTAGACAAAGCCTGGTAAAAACATATAAGGGCGTTAATTTACCTCCTCATGAAGAGGGATGGCCAATCTAATGCATGATACAACAAACAGTGATGAGTCTGCAGTGGTGAGCCAAGAGCAACTCTCAAAGCACGATGATAAAGTGTATCAAGCCTTTGGAGTGCATACTGGGGCAATGACTGTACAGGAAGTCAGTGTAGTCAATCAGGGAAGTAAGGTTGTTTGAGCCAACCGCATTCTAGCTTCCAGGGTAAGTAGGCGCCTTATATGGTAAAATATACCAAGACATTGCCTAAGCTTTTTGTTAGCTTATTTAAATGAGCACCAAAGTTGAGTTTGTTATCCAGCCAGACTCCAGGTATTAAAATGTATCCACTAACTCTAACTGTTCACCAAGGAGAGTGGTAATCTGTGGGGTACCAGGAGTTCCACTATGGGGAGGTGGACAGATAATCATGGCTTTTGTTTTTGGCATTTAATAAGTGCTTGAGATTTAGTAAATTATGTTGGAGGATGTTAAAATCCAGCTGCAGCTCCTTGTGAGCAAGGCCTAGAGAGGGGTTGGTTGTGTAAAGGACTGTGTCATCTGCAAAGAGGTGAATATTTCCTGCAAGCAGTCCAAAATCAATACTGTTGATATAAAGAGCAAAGAGGATAGGCCCCAGGATGGAACCTTGCGGGACGTCTCGCGGAAGTATTTTTAGAGGGGAGAGTTCACTTTGAACTTTAACTTGCTGTTCACGATTTGTGAGGTAGGAATGAAACCACTTAACCGCTGTGGGGGCTAGACCAAGGCTAGCAAGAATGCCAAGTAAAATGGAATGATCAACCATGTCAAATGCTTTGCTAAGGTCAAGGAAGAGCACGTAGATGTGGTTCTTACAGTCCAGGGCTTTTAACCAGTCATTTGACACTTTGGCCAGGGCTGATATAGTGCTGTGATTAGGTCTGAAACCAGATTGGACTGGGATTAGGATGTTTTTGTGATCCAGATACTCCCTTAATTGTAAGTTTACAATTTTTTCAAGTAACTTGGATAAAACAGGATGCAGCGAGATAGGCCGATAATTATTCAAGTCTGTGGGATCTCCAGATTTGAACAGCGGGATAACATGTGCAATTTTCCAGCTAGGCGACAATTCACCTTGGAATAGTGAGCTATTAAGTAGGTGGGCAATTGGTGCTGTCAGATAATGGTAGCCTGATTTTAGGAAGAAGGATTCTAACGAGTCAGTGCCAGCACTCTTTTTAGTATCCAACAAGAGGAGAAGATCCTCCATTTGTTTATAGGATATAGGTTGGAACTCAAAACAGGGGCGGCCGGTGTGGGGGGCAGGAGTAGGACTAATCGCTATGCTGGCAAAGCTTGTAGTACTAAGTTTATTAACAAGCAATGCATCAAATGCAAGGCCTGCAGTAATGAAATGATTATTGAGCAGGTCAAGGATCATGGACCTCTCTGTGTAGGAAGTGTCATTAGCCACCAGTCTGGTTGGGATTGGTTGGTAGGAGAATGTCCTTCAACCTCTCTCAGGATCTGCCAGAATTCAGCAGAGCAGTTTTTGTTTACCTCCAGGCCTGATTGGAAGAACCGTGATTTTTCCACCCTGACCAATTTTGTACAGGCATTTCTGGCTACTTGAAAGAGAGCCAGTCAGAGTCTGACTGAGACTTCCTAGCCCTTTTCCATAGGGTGTCTCTACCTCGCAAGGCCCTTTTAATTTGGCCAAACCAATCAGGAGTATGTTTCTGGTTTTGATTTTTCTTAAGGGTGCATGTTTATTGATAATTTTAATAACAAAACCCTGGAAGATACTGAATGCTACAGACACAGAGGGTGCGAGGTAAAATCTTGCCAAATAATATTCCCAAGGTCTGCCAGGAAGGCAGGAAGACAGAAATATTTTTAAGCTGAGTTTGATCTTAAAGGTAGAGATGGAAGGAGGTGTGGGAGTGCCTGACACAAGTGACTGTGCACTGATCGCTCAGGTTATTATGGAAAACCCTGCACGTGAGATGTTATGTGGTTTACTGACTAATATAAGGTCCAGTAGAGAGCTTCGCTAGGGTTTTCTTGTTAGGGCGGTGACTTCAGGGGTAATCTGTTAGCCTGTGCTCATCACAGAAGTCCTTAAGTCTATTGGCATTGGCAGCATACCAATTAAGATTAAAGTCTCCTATAATGATGCTTTAGTATTAGCTTTTTCCAAGAGGGAGTTAAGATGAGACTGTATGCACAGGTCAGCTGTTACGCCTATAGCATGCGGCTACCAACAGGGCTATTCCAGGTGATAGGGTAATTTTGAGGGTAAGACAGTCAAATTCTTTGGGCATCGAGGTACGGTCAATAATGGCAGTTAGAATTTAATATATATGGTTACACCACCCCTCTTGTCAACCTGTCACACCTGAACAGGTTGTATCCAGGAATGAAAAACATTTTGTCAGGTACAGAGTTCTTTAGCCAGGTTTCAGAGAACATTGCTACATCAGGCACGGCATGTAGCACCTAAGCTTGGACCTGGTCAAACTTATTGTCCAGGCTGCATACGCTCATGTACAGAAAGCTCAGACCCTTTAACTGAGGGAGATTTGGAGCAGATAGCAAATGGGGAGTGCTTAAGTTCAACACTACCAGACATCTTACCAGAAATCTTAGGAAGGCTTTGTAGGGTTGCTTAGCCTGTCCACTGCCTTTTGATTGTTGCACTAAACAGTGCAGAATCATAGCCCACTGTATCCACAGTGAATGAAGAACATGTACTGCACTGTCATCAACATGTGTGACATTACATTTGTAGAAGGTGACAAAGACATGCCGAGTACTATAACACCCATCATTATTTGATGAAAATCAGCATAAACAGCTTCACATTACGAACACACAGTGCCACAACAATGAGCATTGCTTAGTGTACAACTGTGAAAAAAAGGGAACATATTTTCATGAAAAGGTCAAAGCAATGAACATAGTTTACTACTATATAATGGGTTTACTGGCCAGGTGGCTGTCCAACAATGCACTTTTCTCATGAAGTCACAGTGGTAGCAAGCATACCATGTGTGTATGATGACTTTTGTTTTCAGTACATTGAGTTTCCTAGTCTTTATGCCTTGAAATGATACGTTCTGCCATCTGTGTTACCAAAAACATGCCTGCTGGAGTGACACATCAAGGTACAAGTACCACATCCATACAGTACTTTCTCGGTCGGACTGTTGGCATGCAACCTGATGGCCTCATGCTAAGACTCCGACTTGTCCTTGTCCTGACTACAAGCTTTTTGGAGGCAGTGAGAGTGCTGTTTTGTTTCAGTCTCCATCACAGTGAAAGGATTTTGGGGGCTGATTAACTGTTTATGGAAATTAAAGAAGAGACATTATTCTCGTTTTAATCCTTTGCCTAACTTTATTTTAATTATAATTATAACCTGAAGGCAGTGAGAGTGCCTTGGTGGTTGAAATAATTACTTGACAATAATAATCTGGTGAGATGGGAGTTTCTAAGATTTAAAAACTGTTTTAGAGAAATCTATTTGTTTAATTAATTTTACTTATATTTTAATTTTTATTTTATATATTTTTTGTTTTTGTTTTTGGGGTTTTAGTGTGTATATTTTGTGTGAAGATGTGTTGGGGATTTACTCGGACGGTCAGGCATTATTCCCCCTCCCAGCTTAGGGACCTCTACCCTTTTAATTGCCCCTCATTGTCCCTGGAGGTATATAGATGTTGTAGGGCTCTAGGGATTGTGAGGAGGAGGAAGGTGGGGGCCCGACCTGGAGGGGGAATGGATAGGAGTCGACGGATTGGGACAGTGAGGACAAGAAGATGCCCTGGGGCGAAATGGGTTCAGGATAGAGGTCTAATGTGCCTGATTCCCATACCCAAGGGCTCTGCTCCTAGCAGGCAGGTAGCTCGGTCTTCACTGGCAACTCATCCAACTCGGACGGTGTTATGTAATGCCAGGTCCATTAAAAACAAGACTGCCATAATAGCTGATCTTGTTGGATCATCGGACCTGGCATGCGTCACCGAGACCTGGCTGGATGAAAATGCTGGCCCTGTTTTGGCCTCAGCTATACCAGTTGGGTACTCGGTGATACACCGTCCGAGATTGGATCGAGAGGTGGGGGGTTGCAATCTGTTTTAGGATGGAACTGAGTCTGATGGAGATAGCAGGAGTTACCAAATCTTTGAATGTATCCTGGGTGAGGGTGTGGGTACAGGATTCTTCTCATTTACCGTCCACCAGGTAATGGGAATGTTTTCCTGTGGGAAGTCACAGACTTCATCGTCGACATGACATTGGGATCCTCCAGATGGCTGATCCTGGGGGATTTAAATGCCTGGGTCGACGATGAACTCTCGCAGTTTGGTTCTAACTTCCTCCAGCTAATGAATTCACTGGCTTCACACAGGTTATTTCCTCCTACCCATATAGATGGTCATTCATTGGATTTGGTGTTCCTCCTGGGATGGAGATATCCAACTTGGTGGTGGAGCCAGTTGGATGGTCTGACCATCACACCATCGGGTTCAGTTTCCTTACCCCGTAGGTTGATCTCTGTGGTAATGGTCCGTACCACCTTTGAGGGTGTTACCCCAGAAGACCTGATGGCGGTGCTGGATCTATCGGGTTTGCTAAGTGAATGCATGGATCCTGGGACCTGGTTCTTGCCTATAATAAGGCGGTAGTTGGGGTCCTAGATTCCATTGCTTCTGAACGTGTTTGACCCCTCACCCTTTGCCCAAAGTCTCCTTGGTTTGATGAGACTTTGAGGGAACTGAAGAGAGTGGGAAGAAGGCTTGAGAGATATTGGCGGAAATCAGGTCTGGACTGTGACAGGCTTAATTTGATGGACCACTATCGTGTCTATCAATCAGCAATTACTCGTAAGAAGGCAGAATTCCTGTCCAGGGAAATTGCTGCTGCACAGAATTGACCAGCCTAGCTCTTTCGGACCATGGACAGACTGTGCAATCCACTCTGTCTTCAGCCCAGGAGAGCATTTTCACAGGAACGCTGTGAGGAGTTTGCTCGATTCTTTGCAGATAAGGTTGCCACAATCAGGTCCGATCTCCTTTTAACTCTCTCAAATGGGAGTTGTAGTGGTTGGCAGGAGAAGTCGGACACCCAGTTTGTGTGGTCTGACTTTGACCGACCCACAATCAGTGACATAGTGATGATCGTCCAATTACTGCGACCGACCAACTGTAGTTTGGATCGGGCCCCACCGCCTCTTAGTAGGATGTGTGGATAAATCGGCCCGATCCTTGCTGAGATAATCTGGTTGTCATTGGAGAAGGGATCTTTCCTGACCCCTTGAAGGAAGCCGTGATTAGGCCCTTCTAAAAAACCTTCCTTATACCCGAATGTCTCACACCACAGGCCTGTCTCTAACCTGCCTTTTGTAAGCAAGGTTATTGAGAAGGTGGTTGCGCTTGCAGTTGGACTATCATTTGACCAGCCACAATGTCTATGATTCTCTCCAGTCAGGATTTAGGAAAAGACATAGTACCGAGACAGCCCTTGTTAGAGTACTAAATGACCTCCTAATAGCGAGAGATCAAAAGACTCACTCCATCTTGGTCCTTCTGAATCTCTCTGCGCATTTGATACCATTGATCATGGGGCTCTTTGGAGCACCTGCAGGTTATCTGTGGGCTATCTGGTTTAGTCCTCAGTTGGTTTTGATCATTCCTCAGGGTGGGACTCAGAGAGTGGAGTCTGGGATTTGTTCCTCGACATCACTCTCCCTATCCTCTGGGGTGCCACAGGGCTCTATTTTAGCACCCATGCTATTTGGCGGTCTATATGCTGCCATTGGGAGTGATCATTAGGTGGTACGGCTTGAGTTTTCACTGCTATGCAGATGATAGTCAGATGTACATGTCCTTTGTACCTGACCAAGGTGATGCTACCTCAGTCTTTAATAACTGTCTTACCGAAATTCAGGACTGGATGACTGTGAGTTGGTTGCGGTTAAACCCTGAAAAAACCGAGGTGTTGGTGGTGGACCCAGGCCATCGAGGGGTAAGTTAATTGACTGGGTCACCCTCAGGTCTTTGGCTTGGGGGGACCCAGCTGATGACCTCAGACCGGGTGCGGAACTTGGGCATTATATTTGATGATTGTCTGACCCTCAAACACCAGGTGTCAGCTGTTGTCAAGACCTCATTTTACCATCTGAGGAATATAGCCCGAGTGAAGCATCTGGTTCCCGTTGATGACCTTCCAACATTGGTCCACACCTTCGGTTACCTCGCCTGGACTACTGCAACTCCTGTACCTAGGACTACCGGGGTGGATATTCGCCGTTTGCAGCTGGTGCAGAATCGTGGTGGCCAAGCTTTTGACTGGTACGTCAAGGGCCAGTCATATAACGCCTGTCCTCTGTGGACTGCACTGGCTGCCGATTCAATGGTGAATCACCTTCAAGGTCAGTTTGCTGACCTATAAGGCCCTACACGATCAGGGACCTAGTTACCTGCAAGATGTTCTTCATCCTTACTGTCTTTCCCGCCGGCTCTGATCCACCGATGAGGGATTGCTAGAGATTCCCAGGGTTCATTTAAAGACATCAGAGACAAGATCATTTAGTTTTATTGCTCCAACCCTGTGGAATTCTCACCTCATCGGTGAGAAAATGTTTGACTGTCCAAAGCTTTAAATCAGCTTTGAAGACATATTTGTTTAACCTGGCATATCCGGATTTTTAAATATATTTATGGATTGTTCTTAGGATTTTAAGTTTTATGTATTGAGTTGTTGTAAAAGCACCTTGGTTTTGGAAAGACTCTTTTAGAAATAAAGCATTCATTCATTCATTCATTCATTCATATTCCACTTATTGTAAATTGGCCAGCAATGCAGCAATCTATACTGGATGTGGTAGCTTCATGAACCAATCACGCTTCATCTTTCAATGTCCTGTTCTCCATGGTCCATTTATTCATTCATGTGACTTTATCCTCCGGTGACAAGTGCTTTTTATCAGTACTTTCGCTTGTGTCGACAACATTTCGTCAGTGTGAATGACAGCTGCTACAGTCACTTGACCAGTACAGCACACATGTAGACACTATTCACAATGGTGACTTAGGAATAACCTTCATGTTGTCATTTACAGTGCTTTTGAACCATCTCGTACAGGTCTCCTGTGTGCCCCTCATCACACAGGGACTTGATGCTGTGGTGCAACACTGTTCTTCCTGCCGTTGACTCTGGCAGCAACATCACCACCACATTGAAATAAGACATGTAGCTTACAACTTCTAATGACCTTGTTAGACAAGCCATGTCAAAATTGTTGGCACAATATGGGGGACATTTCAAAAAGATATGCCCCCAGTGCATCTGAGATGTGCAGGCGTATCTCGGTTTTGCCCCCAAGCGTGATTCTCAAAGGGCAGAGATGCACCAGCACATCTCAGGTGCACCGGCCCATCTCCGATGCACAAAACACCACCTAGAATGGCATTTAGCGCATCAGGAGGGGGGCTGCAGGGTGTGTGCCCATGCATATAGGGAGCAGCTACGCTCTCAACCCACTGTGGAGCTGCAGGTTTGGAGCAAATCTGAAGATGCGACTACCAAACATAGGTTTACAAAAATTAAATCAAATTGGCTGTCCACCCAGAGGCAGGCTGCAGCACTGCATACAGCACCATGGCCACCTGCATACCCTGGCAGACCACTGGTCACCCACATCCCTGCCTGTGTCCTTGCAATATCCACATCTGATCAAAGTAATCACTGGAAGTCTATTGCCCCACCCTCCTTGCCAGTGTTGCTGTCAATAAAAAAAAGTCAATGCAAATATTCCATGTTACTGTGGTGATACCATCCTCCCTGCCCCTATACCCAGTAATATAAAAATGCAATCCAAATAGTCCCTGGTAGTGTGGTGGAACCCCTCTCTGTGCCCTGACATGATTGCATTACAATATGAAACTGCAAAGACACCATGGTGTTCCAGTGTACCCCACACCCCCAACCCCTTCCGACCCCGCGGCGCCCCTCTCAGAAGGTACATAACATCTGTGGACACCTCAGCCCACCTGCAACCAAGTTGCCTGCACTATGAGTGAGCTGTAAATGAATGACAGCATACTGTACCATTGTAAACCCATTGGCAGACCCTGTTGAACAATGGGCTATCAGAGTGTACTGTAACTTGTCCTTTCAAACTTTGTGACTGACACAGATCATTAATAAAGTCATGAAAGACACCTTACAGTACACATTGCAAGACTTCTGGTCGACAGGGTCTAACAGTGGGCTTGCAGACTACAATGCCGTAGATCACTGACAGCTCAGTAGTCGAGCAGCTGTCTTGGTTTGCGAGTGGGTTTAATTGTCCGCTGATGTTATGTACCTGCTGGGAGGGGGGGGGTAGTGGTGTTGGGGGTGCATGAGTGGGTGGTGCCGGTCACCGGACCACCATGGCAACTTTGGAGTTTCAGTTGGTAATGTGATTGGGTCTGGGCAGGAAGGGTGTTCGACTACAGTAACGGACTATTTTGATTCACATTTTTGTATTACCGTAGCTACGAGCAGGGATAGGGGGGTGGTGATAGTACACTACCATGGAATATTTGGATTGCATGGTTTCATTATTTCTGATGTTAGGATGTCATTATAACATATGCCCTAATGGTTACCTCTGAATCTTCACTACAGTGACTGCAGTTATTGAATACTATGTCTCTGAGCTATTAACGATTGCTTCACTTCATGTTCTTCAGCAGGTACTCAGAAGCAATCTTTGAAAATCTGCTACGCTGCTGTTCAGTGTGACATCCTCACTTGTCCTTCTGAACTATCCTTTTCTTTTGAAGCCAAGTGTTCATCCACACCCATTCAGTTTCCCTGTCCATCCCCGGTGTCATCATTGGACGATGACCATGGCTTCTGTGTCAGAACATGTTTCTGGACATGACTCCATTGCAGAAGCAGGGAGTTGAATGAAAGCGTTGGCAAGTATTTTGATCAACAGATGTGCAGTACTAATTTAACATTTTCTGTTATAAAATCGTTCACTGCAAGAGACCTGTAATCAGCTCAGTTTTCTTCCAATGTAGGTGTCCCAGCACAAACATACTCTGTTCACAGTGAGCCTAAATACAGAGTTTACCGCTCAAGCCTGGAGGAACTGTTCCTTTACTGCCTGTCTTGGTTCCCCAAATTCAATGAAGTTTTCAACTGATGACATCTGCAGAAGGTGTGGAACTCTAGTTGTGATTGATTCAGAGTGTACCATCTGTAAATTGAAATGGTCATGGCATAACCAGCATCAGGCTGGAAACTGCATACAGAAGTGTGATGCTTGCCACAGCCATTTTACCTCAGGATGCCCAGTGTCACAGGCACTCGAATGTTTCAGTTTATGAATCTGTGTTCCATGACAAGTGCCAAAATAAATGATTTTGCCAACAGAGGAAAACATCTGGATGGACCTTTCAGGAACTGAGACAGCTACCAGGAGAATTAATCAGGTGAGTTGATGGCAGGGCTGACAGCCATGGCCACTGTGCTAAATTTGGATCATTACAGTCCTTGAGTTCAGGATAGACAACGTTATCAGTGTCACCCTAGTTCAGGTTACTTTTCACTCTTGAAAACACATAACCAGACATTAATACCACCGTGTTATATGACCACCAAACGCAACTGTTTTTCTACCTTTCTAGAGCAATGAAGTTAAAAACTCGGGTAGGATGGAGTTTGAAGGTCTCAAATGAGTTCTAACTGAACTAGTGGATGAGAAGGGTCTTCATGTGGAGGCACTGATTACTGATCGCCACAAACAGATATATGTGTGGCTTGCTAACAGTCCTCTCATGGCTGGTGGCACACATTATTATGATGTGCCAAAGCTTCATTCATAAAGATATCCTTCACATTTTCATGTATATTTTCTAGCACATCAACAATTGTGTAGTAGGCAGAATTCCAGTCACACTGAGTCCTTTGCAGGGGCCTTGATATACATCACTTTTCATGGATATCATCAAATGTGTTGCCTATTTTGCTAACAGTGCTCATGAACACACTGTAGCATGTTTAATGTTTGTTTGTGTGTTGCAGGGGTATGAAAGAAATTTGAGGTGCTGTACAAGCAGTCAGGGATGGCGACAATTGCAAAGTGGAAAAAAAGTATTAATAACCACATTTATTGGACGGTGGCATCATCCCCACCAAATGACGCAGAGCTCATCCATGCAAAGTGGGAGGCGATGATCCGCCACACTCAAAACTTCCACATGTATCTGAATCTTCTTTTCCCTAAGTGCAACCACGGTCATCTCACGGGACATGAGCTGAAGAAGAAGTGGCTCACACCAGGTAAGCATCTTACTAAAGGTTGTAAAATTTCTAGGGTACTGACACTGCGTACTGCTACTGTAACAACATTCTCCGTTCAGATTTTCTTACAGTAGTATCCATGGCAACTGGAATGTTGCCATTAGCATTACGGGCAACATGTGGTACCAATGTGTTGCCCTTGAGGTACATAATACATAGCTGATCCAGATTCATTCAGCATTCATTGACTGCTGACAAATGGCATCAGTCATCCAATTGGCACTGTCTTGACAAACATTATATCTGAACGCCCATCCTGAGTCCCCTAAAAAAACCCACCAAACAACCACCCACACCACCAACAATCTCACAGTCTTCACCCAATGTTTTCTTCACCACAAAAGATGCACTTTGCAGTTAGTTACAGTGCCTCTCAGATGATGTGGTACTGTTCTTGTTCATAAGAACGTACAAAATTTGCCAGCAGATAAAGGCCTAGAGGTCTATCAAATCTGCATGAATGTGCAGCTAGCATCCCTTATTCTGCAGCTGCCCCTCCTCCCACCCTTCCCTCCCTTGACCCTCCCCTGCCCTGTCCCAGCCCCTTTTGAAGTAGTCCACTGTTCTACTGGATACCACTTCTGCCGGTAACGCATTCCACCCAGCTACCACCCTGTCCATAAAAAAGTGTCTCCTCATCTCCCTCCTGAACCTTCCTCTCTCCAGTCTCATATCATGGCCTCTGGTGTCCCTTCCCTCCCATACTTTGAACAGCCCCTCCGTACCTGTCTTGTTTATTCCTTTCATGTACTTGAAGGTTTCGATCATACCCCCCCCGTCCCTCCTCTCCACCAGTGAGTACATGTTCAACCCCCTCAGCCCCTTCTCGTACAGTAAATCCCCCAGGCCCTTGATCATCTTTGTCACCCTGTGCTGTATCCCATCTAGTAACTTAGTTTCCCTTTTCAGATAATGGTGCCAGTACTGCACGCAGTACTCCAGGTGCAGTCTAACTAATGAGCTATACAGTGGCAGAATCACCTCCCCCCCCTTCAAGGAAATACCCCTTGCAATGCAACGCAGCATTTTGTTGGCCTTTGCAGCTGCCTTCCTACATT
The DNA here is from genome assembly GCA_016271365.2 of Neoceratodus forsteri. NCBI lineage: Eukaryota > Metazoa > Chordata > Ceratodontiformes > Ceratodontidae > Neoceratodus > Neoceratodus forsteri. The sequence goes on along the minus strand of CM057449.1, from coordinate 938,828,315 downwards.
GTGCCGAGCTGTTCCATACATCCACCACCCTCTCCGTGAAAAAATACTTCCTCACATTGCCCCTGAGCCGTCCCTTCTCTATCTTCAAATTGTGTCCCCTAGTTCTTGCACATCTCTTTTTCTGAAAGATGCTACCCTCTTAGACTTTGTTGATTCCACTGAGGTACTTAAAAGTTTCTATCATGTGCCCCCTCTCCCTCCTTTCCTCAAAGGTATACATATTAAGCTCCTTAGTCTCCCTCATATGGCTTCTCTTGCAGACCCTGTACCATTTTAGTTGCCCTCCTCTGAACTGCCTCCATCATGTCTATGTCCTTGTGGAGATGGGGTCTCCAGAACTGGATGCAGTACTCCAGATGGGGTCTCAACAACTGTCTGTACAGGGGGATAACAACTTCCTGTTTTCTGCTGGTGATGCCTCTCCCTATATATTCCAGTATCCCCCCAAACCTCCCTCCCTACCGCCTTCTCACATTGCTTGCCAACCTTAAGATCATCTGATATGATTACCCCCAGGTCCCTTTCCATTTATGTTGTTGTTACTACCTCCCCCTCCCCATTGTGTAATCTTCCCCTGGGTTTTTGTTTCCCAGGTGCATTATTTTGCACTTCTTTGCATTGAATCCAAGCTGCCATACTTCTGATCATTCCTCCAACCTTGCCAAGTCCCTTCTCATCCTTTTCACACCTCCTTGTGTATCAATCCTGTTGCAGATCTTTGTGTCATCTGCAAAGAGGTATACTTTTCCTTCCAGTCCCTCTGCAATGTCACTTATGAAGACATTAAAAGGACTGGACCCAGTACTGAATCTCAGTGTACCCACTAGTAACCCTCTTTCTTCAGAGTGGACTCCATTTACAATTACCATCTGTGTCCTGTTATTCAGCTAATGTTTTATTAGGCTACCACCCTGGGACCCACTCCCAGGCTGGTTAATTTGACTATTAATCTTTTGTGTGGGACTGTGACAAATGTCTTGCTAAAGTCTAGGTAGGCCATGTCACAGCTCCTCCCTGGTCTACTACTTTGGTCACCCAGTCAAAGAAATCAATTAGATTTGTCTGACATGACCGTCCAGCTGTAAACCTATGCTGCCTTGGGTCCTCTGCCCCACTGACCTCTAGGTACTCAACAGTTCTTTCCTTCAGAAGTGATTCCATCACTTTTCCTACCACAGAGGTTAAACTGACAGGTCTGTAGTTTCCTGCCTCTGTCTTGGTCCCACTTTTGTGAAGGGGAATCACATCTGCCTTCCTCCAGTCCTCAGGTACCACACCATCCTCCCATGATTTGTTAAAAAGGGTAGTCAGTGGTGTCACTAGTTCTCTGCTTAATTCTTTTAGAATGCTGCGGTGAATTCCATCTGGCCCCATTGCTTTGTCCACTTTCAGTTTTAGGAGTTTTTTCAGAACCCTTTCTTCTGTGAAAGGACTGGGATCGACCCCATCCAGAGTGCTTCTGTTAACTGGATTAGGCACCTCCCCACCTCCTCTTTTGTGAATGCTGAACAGAAGTATTCATTCAGTATCCCTGCTTTTCATTGTCCTCTCTGCCCACCACCGTCCATTCCATTCAGCCTCATTATCCCTCCCTTTGTCTTTCTATGCTCCCTGATATCCTATGAAAGGTTTTATCCCCTTCTTAACCGAGTTAGCTATTTTTCCTCAGTTTAGGCCTTTGCTGTTCTGACTACCCTCCTGCTTCCTTCTGCCTTAACTGGTACAGTTCTCTGTCCTGCTCCTTCTGTGTTTCCTTATACTTCCTAAATGCTATCTTTTCTAACCTTCACCGCCACCTCTTTTGAGAACCATGGTGGCTTTTTCTTTGTTTTGATTTGTTTATTTGCTTCACACAGGCGTGTTGCCTCTGTGATGGCAGTTTTGATATTTCCCATTGTTGCTCCACCCTCCTCTAGCCTGTTTGCTAGTGCTTTTCTAAGGCACCTCTCATCTTGCCAAATCAGCCTCCTGAAGTCCAGAACCCTCACTTTGTATGGCTGGACTCAGTAGCTGAGTTTATCATGAACAACACTGTTTGGTGGTCACTTGTTCACAAATGGCTACCCACTTCTAGATCTAAGATCCTCTCACTGTCCCCATTTGAGAGGACGAGGTCTAAGATTGCTCCTTCAAGAATAGGTTCCAAAACTAGCTGTCTGAGGCATGCCACCTGAAGGGCATCAAAAATGGCCCTGCTTTTGGATGTGGCTGCTGCAAAGGTGCTCCAGTTAACATCTGGCATATTAAGGTCCCCCATCAACAGTATCTCCCCTTTCTCTGCCATCCTAAGTATGCTTCTATCATATCCTTTTCCATTCCCTCCTCCTGACATGGGGGTCTGTATACAACCTCTGTGCAGATTGTGGTGCCATTTCCAGTCTCTAAGGTGACCCACAGTGCCTCCTCTCCTCCCTGTTTACTCTTTTGTTCAGTTGCTTTTATGCATTCCCTTACATAGCGAGCTACTCCCCCCTCTTCTCCTCTCCTGTCTATCCTGTAGGTTGTGTACCCTGATATGTTAACATCCCAGTCATGGTTCTCTGTGTACCATGTTTTGGGTGCTGCTATGATATCCAGGCATCCCTCTTCCATCAAGGCCACCAGTTCAGGAGCTTGTTGCCCAGACTATGGGCATTGGTACTCATTACCTTCCATATCTTGATGGCCTTACCCCTTTTGCTCTATCCCTGTCCTTATTGCATTTGTCACTTTCTCCATTTACCCCCGCGCTTCTCCTATCGACATCTCTATGTTGGTGTCTACCTCACTTAGTACCCTGATTTTTTTTGGTGGGGCTAGATTTCTGTCTCCTCTCCAGTGCCTCCCTTGGCTAGTTTAAATGCTTGTCAATGCATTTAAACCTATCACCAGGATCCTGGTTCCCTCCTGGACAGATGCAGACCATCATTTCAGTATAGGCCTGCATCTCTCCAGGTGGACCCCCAGTCCCCAATGAAACCAAATCCCTGAACTCTGCACCAGTTTTTCAACCACTGATTGAATCCCATGGTCTCACCCATGCCATAGACAGGCAGCACCTCCGAGAAGGCTACCATGCGTGCTATTTGTCTAAGGCCCCTTCCCATCTCCACAAATGTTTCTTGCACTGCTCTGATCCCTTTCTTAGTCAGGTCATTTGTCCCTAGGTGGACAATGACATTCAGCTCCGTCCCCTGTGCAGCTGCTCCTACGATCCTAAGGATTCTCTCCCCGTCCCTCCAAACCATGGCACCAGGCAGACACATTTCCTCCCTCTCCCCTTCCTTCCTCAGTTCTACCTTCCTAACAATGGAGTCCCCCACCATGAGTTGCTTCCTTCCCCTGTTGGGTCCCATGCCACCCTCCTGTGGGTCTCCTTTGTGGAGGTTCCCAGCGTCCTCCTTGGTCTCCATTGTGGGTGCCTCCTTAGAGGAACCACACTTTTCCAGAATGGCATAGAAATTGTGGAGAGGTACAACTGGAGGGATGCACCTCTGTTCCACCACTCTCACCCACCTTGAGCCCACTGCGGTCCAACTGCTCCTCTTTCTTGGCAACCTCTGAGGCAATGGCAGTGACCATGGTGGTCCCTGGGTGGGGTGTAAACCCTCATCCCCCTAGGTTGTCCACCTCTGCTCCCATCTTGGTGTCATCAGCAAACAGACTGGTCTTGCTCTTGATTACCAATGATATGTCTGCAATGAATATCCAAACAACAATGGTCCCAACACTGGGCCCTGTGGAACATCACTCTTCACTACCCTGGGGATGAGAGCTTCCCACCTACCACCACCCTCTGTTGCCTTCCCTGAAGCCAGTTCCCTGCCCATATCACCAGTCTTGCAGCCCTTGTGCCTTATAACTTACTTCCCAGCCTCCCATGTGGCAATCGAGTCAATGCCTTCCTGTAGTCCAGATACAGGACATCCACTGCATGACCACTGTCCAATTGCCTAGTTACCCAGTCATAGTATTCCACCAAGTTGATTTGACAGGATCTGCCACATACACAGCCATGTCGCCTGCTGTCCTGTAGTCCTTGGCCTCCAAGAGGGCCACTAGCCTCTCCTTCAGGATAGTCCCCATCAGCTTACTCAAGATGTATGTGAGGCTCACTGGTCCGTGGTTCCCCAGTTCATCCTTGGGGCCGCTCTTGTAGAAGGGCACCACATAAGACATCCTCCAATCCTGGGGTACACACCCTGAGTGCAGTAAGGCATTAAATAGGTCTGCCAAAAGTCCTGTCAGGACCTCTGCCAGCTCCTTCAGTACCCTGGGGTGGATGCTTTCTGGGCCTGGTGCCTTTCCACCCTCAGTGTCCTCAAACTGTCCAGAACCCTGCCCTCCATGATTTCCCTGTCTGTCACCCCCTCCTCCCCCCGTTTTTGCCCTCCACCCCTCCTTGAGTATCACTCCCTCTTCTCCTTAGTAGATACTGAGCAGTAGTAATCATTTAGCACTTCTGCCTTATCACCCCCTGCTTCCACCCAACTCCCCTCCTTCCTAATCCTTACTATATGGTCCTTACAGTTCCTTTTCCCCCTGATGTACCTGAAGAAGTCCTTCTCCCCCTTCTTAATGCCCTGTACCAACCTGAGCTCCATAGATGCTTTGGATGCCCTTGTCACCTCCTTCGATCATTCGAGTACTCCTCCCTGTCCTCCACCCTCCCTGTTTTCTTCTACCTCCTAAAGGCAGCTCTTTTCCTCCTTACCTTTTTCTATGACCTCCTTGCTTACCCAGCTAGGTTTCTTTGCCCTAGCCTTCTTGCCCTGGGCCTTGTGCAGGTTCTGGTTGTCTCCATTATCCCCAACTTTATGAGCTCCCACCTCTGGTTAGTGCCCATACTGGGTTGAATTCTGGCCAGGTACCCTTTTACCACTTCCCTCATTCTCCCGAAATTGGCCCTCCTGAAGTCCAGCATCCTTGTGCCAGATTCCTTTCCTTCCTTACACATATCCAATGTGAGCCACACTGAGTGGTGGTCACTCCCCGACAGTGGTTCTTCCACCCTAAGTTCCCTCACAGACTCCACATTTGCCAACACAAGGTCAAGGGTATTCCCTAACCTGATTGGTTCACTGACCATTTGCATCAGGAAGCTGTCCTGCCATCATCAACATGTAGATGTCTGAAGACCTGTAACATACAAGATGACACTTGCATCCTTGCAAAGCGTAAGCGCCAACCATTGAAGCAGAAATGGTAAGTTACGGTGTCATTGATCAACTATGATATACTGTAATGATGCACTGTAAATTTTGGGGCTTGTTGTAGGTACAGTGCAGCACTCCTAAATGCATACCCTTGGGACCAGCAAAAAGTATGCATTTAAAAGGGCTATGCGTTTATCAGATCTTGTATTCTTTTAATGGTAAGCACAACTTGCAGTATGTGCCAGGTTGCTGGGTAGGGAAAAGAAATGCCAGTAGCATTTAAGTGCTTGTTTGGTTGGAATAAAGTGATTTGTGTCATGCTGTGGCATTCTTTGGTCTGATTCCTGTGTGAGGGAGGGTGCTTCTGGGATTCATATAAAGTGCTTCTGTGACATTCTTTTGGGTTTTTTGTTTTGATTTCAATGTGAGGGAGGGTGCTTCTGTGTCTTGAGTTTGTTGGTTAAAGGTTGGAGTGGGTGATTATCACCTCATTTAAACAGAGCAGCCCATTTACAGACAATTACTTGCTAATTAGTAAGGCAGCGATAGTCATTGTCAGAAAAACTGGGCCAGACAGTCCACACTTGAATAACAAAACTGAGGGAAAAATATGTATTTAAAAGGAATACTTACATGTTTTTAACAGGTCTATTTAACATAGGAAGTATAGGAAAAAAAAATCAGGTCTTGGAAATTCTATGCGTTTATGCGGGCTATGCGTTTATCAGGTATGCTTTCAAGTGTGATGCACTATATTACCATTTGATACGTAAAAATAATACAACTGTTACAGGGACACTTCAGATAACATATGTACATGATTTCACTGAACTTGACAGTTATGTTTCTTCCATGTGTCCCATTATTAGGTGATCCAACAACAGAGAAGCTGGTGGATATTCTTGAAAACAGATCTCTGGTGAAGGACATAGGAAGGTTGTCACCCCACCATCAAACCTCTGTTGTTGAAGCATTCCATAGTACAACACTGCTTTTTGCACCCACGCATATACAGCATATTCCTTTCATGGAATGCAGTGCAGTGCAGGTATGCTGTTTTATTAACATTGACACGGTGTACCCGACTTTGTAGATATGTGTAGCATACATCAACGCATGGTAATAACACGGTAAATTTCAACTGTCATAGGTAAGTAGCACAGAACTACTCATTTAAAGCTTCCAAAGATGTTATATGCAGAGTGGTATGTCACAACTGTTTAACAGATTATGGGAACACCTTATATCTTACTATGTATGTTATGCTTCTCCTGACATCTGTGTATCTGCCCTACTTGCTTCAAATTGTACTCTGTATGTTCTTTGATTTCCTGTACTCTCCCGGGTCGTACCTGAAAATAGGCATGTGTTTGTCTAGTGTACTTACCTGGTTAACAGAAGCTAAATAAATAAATAATCACTTTCTAACTGATCCACTTCTCAAGGATTGCTACGTTCATCAAACCTTTTTCAGTGCCTCGGGTTATCTCGATGGAGTCAACCGCAACTCCTATCCATACCGTTCCCTAATAAGGATGAGTGCTTGACACAAGCCATGGGATGAGGGAACTTTTCAATGGACATGTCTTTCTGTTGATCTGTGATGGGGTCCTTTAGCCCCATTGAGGTGTTGAGTTCCAGCAATACTTTGGAGTTTCTGAATGGTTGACATATTACATGCATACAAGCAAAAGTCTTTGTGCAGCTTATGTTATTAAGGTGTCCATAACAAAGACAGTAATTCTTTGATTTCTCCTCATAAGGTTATATCTTGCTGCCTTGCATTTCAATGAAAACTTTGGCAAAAATGTTCTCAAGGACAACGCTGGGAAGGAAAAGTTGTCAGTGTATTTCAGCAAGGCAAAGAAAGGGGCGCCACCTGTGTGTCGGATGAAGGCCTCATAAACATACGGTAAGATATACATGGAAACGCATTGTCCTCTGTCTTGATGATTGTTTTATTCATGCACTGCTATGTAGAATAAGTTGTCATGGTACTGTCAGGTAAGAAGAAATGCAAGGACGTTGTCTCAGGTATGATACAATTTACAGTGCAAGGCATGATATTCCCATCAGTGCGTCAAAGTATTACCTCCGCCAGGAGATGTTACCTGTGGGCTCTGGAAGGCAGGAGCCTGGAACATTATAATAATTACCACAGCCACAAGTGGGGATGCATACCTCTCATCAGTGTGTGGATTCAAATGACCTTGCATACTTAGCATCACACATGTGCACTCACCCTTGAAAATTAGTAATGCTAAGTCAGTCCCAGCACGGGTCTGAAGGACTGAATTTACTAATTTTGGGGACACAACTTTATCCTTCAAGCCCCCACAAAACTGGATTGTGAGCAAGCTAATGTCCCATCCCCTGACATCCACTAGGTGACACCAACCATTAACATCAGGGGTTACCCACCCTTGTACAGGCCGGCGGAGGTACAAGAAACCCCAAAGAGCACTGGATCCAGCATGGTTGTCAGTGTGTCTGTTCGGCAGTTGGACCTGCAGGCTCACCCCATTATGCAGCCATGAGCTAACTTTCTTCTCCTGTTCAACCCATAAGTGTCACACACTGCAATGACATCAGCGATGGTACCATGCACGCTCCTGTGTGTGTCCCGTGAGATGTCTACACCTCTTCTGATGCCAAGTCCTAAGCGCATTGTCCATTATTTTTTTCCAATTATTTAACCAGGTGAGACACACTAAGCTGAAAGCTTATTTACAGGTGCAACCTGGGAGCACAAGAAAGTTAAGTGACTTGCTCAGTGTCACACAGTATGCAAGTGGGGCTGGGATTCAAACCCAGGTCTCCAGATTTGCAGCTCAGAGCCTTAAACCACTGCACCATACTGCCTCCTATGTGCCAACTCCTAGCCTCCGCCATGGTCCAGGCATGCCCCGATCTAATCGCACTTCTCACAGGCGAAGGACAGTTGTCCATGAGATGCTACATCCCTATCCTCCCCTGCCATAGCCTTGGAGGGCTGCACTCACCACAGAACATGTGTATATAATGTGGCACAAGGTGTTATGTCCTGAACCTGAACCCTCATCACCACCAGGCTGGGTGAACGACTCTATTGTGATTACAAGTGTTACTGACTGCAACCTGCTTTTGATACTGATACAGTAATTTGTTTAAACGTGTCAGTAAGGGAGGATAATTGTCCCTCAATTTTGTATGGTGTGTACCTCATTTGTAAGGTTTGTGTTTTAGAGATACGTCAGCCATTCAAGACCACATGAAAAAGCATAGAGGTAACTTTTATGTTGATCTCTCCACAGATGTCACATTACCAAGGCATGCATGTGTCACCAATGTGGTGACACACAATCTTATCTGGAATGTTGTATTGCTGGAATGATGCAGCAGTTGTGTCCATTTGGATGGCTGCACCCTCTAATTGGTAGCTGTACATGTGGTGATGCCACTTGTAAACTTGTTGTTCTTTGTTTTTGGGTTGGGGGAATGGAACTTCCATGGACTGCTCACCTAACCATGGATGCAAGAAGTATGGTGCATGTTTGTACATGGGCTGGAGTAACATGCTGTTTGTTCCTATGCTTCATTGCCATAAATGATGGAGGGGCATGGCGTAGTTGGCAAACATGATATGATGTCTCTGGGTGCCTCAGACAGTACCACACTGGAAAGTTGATCACTTGGTCTTGTATGACATAGCATGCCCTGGTCATATCATCCTATCACACAGCTTGTAGTACTGAAGAAAAATTGGTATTCCTAGAAGTGTAGAAATTTGGTGTTGCACATGTCACTCCATGTGCAAGCCTGGTGTGATTGTGTAACAAAAGGATTTTTTCCTTGGGCTTCATGCAAAGGAGGTTGAAACACATGCCTAAGCGGCTGCTGATACAGCTGAATCATGGGACCACTCAGACCATTAACAGCAGGAAAAGTACCCCCCAAAAAATGTGTGGTAGGTAACACAGCACCATGTTGTGCTTTCCATGTTCTGAACTAATCAGTTGTATTCCAGGATGATTTGTGTGGTCTGTCTGCCAATTACAATACAATGGTTTATAGAGTTATTGTAGGTGTGATAAAATACTGTGAGCTGTATGCATGCTCCAATGACATCTTTCTCTGCATTCTTACAGAGTACATCAAGTCGATAATGAGACAAGTCCACAGTTGTGTTTCAAAGCTGGATGAAAATGAAGACTTCATCTGCAGTCCAAGGAAATGGGAGTTCCAAAAGTCTTCCTCGCTTGCTTAAATGCTCACTGCCAGGCTGGTGTCCATGCTTTAGCAGTTTAAATGTGATTGCCAGAGAGTGCCTGTATAGCCTCTGTGTGCTGTCTCTTTAAGAGCTGCCTGGACTGCAGTCACAAGTAATGTGAGATGGAGCTCTGTTGAAAGATGTAACTATTTGCTGAAAATCATTTAGAGTGATAATAATAATGTAGTTTGTCTAACCTGCCTTCTTTGCAGCAAGGACTGTTTTATTTATCTCCACTATATTGGTCCTGGACTGCCGAATTGGACCAATCAGTACTGGTGGGACCTAAATGGAGCCAGACTACAGCAGCTATCTGAGTCAAAATCTGTAGGAATTGCAGTTTTGGGCTTTTGGTGCCTTTTGCACCTGAAGGGGAGCCTTTGTTGTGACAGACAGACAGATCAGCCAACTGAACCTTTTGAATTCTGGGAAAGTCCCAGGCTTGCTGGCAGTTAAGTCAGATCTAAGTTGGGAGCTGAAGAAGCAACAGCTTGAGACAGTCAAGCAGCTGTCTGAGTAGTTTCGTATGGGAGAACTGTGGAAAGGCCTGAGTTGTGGCCTACATGTCTGCCTGCTTCCCCTGAGAGGGAGAGAAGGGAATTATTTCAGACTAAATCCAAGTTTGTAAAAAAACGAAGTAAGCCACTGATTTTTTTACTAGGCTCATATCTGAAGAAGACTGAAGATTTTGCTAAATGCGATTGGCCTGTCAGGATTTCTAGCTGCTTTTGAATCCCTGGTTTGTGCAGAGACTTTGCGATCTTGACCGGAGAGCGGTTTGTCTGGTACAGTAGAATTTCCTTACATGTAAATGTGCTGTGAGTTGTTAGTGGGTCTGATTTGGTTCCCCACTGTGTGAACTGTGTTCTGCTTGCTGGAAGCTGTATCCAGCCAAAAACGGACTATATCTGAATTTGTCTCCATTTGGCCTGGGCCTTGCCACACTGGCCCAGCCAGACTACCCACTGCACAGAGAAAGCCATCAATGAGAGACCTGCCTGGGGATCAGTCCCCTGCTCCACGCTTGAACAGGAATGATGTCTTGGTGAATCGTGTGGGCCCTGCTTCTCCTGGCACTCCAGATCAACCACCTGCAGTCTCAATTTTTGTCCAGCCTGTGTCCAGTCTTGGGTATCATGAGTAATCATCAGGGTAGCTCCCTGCAACAACAGCCTAACCTAAAAGTGTGTCATCTGATTGTCTTGTTGTTTTCTTTTCACGAACTGAGCCCTCCTGCTCCGGATTACAATTAGTGTGTGTGGTGCATATTGTTTTCTTCCATCACAGGGCCCCAACCAGCTGCAACATTCCTGGCTAGCCCATAATTCTCCATCTGGGTACCCAGAGTGTGTGACTGTTTATGGACCCTGAAGTGCATGCATAACTGTTTGACTGATACAGTCTTTAAGTAAATTAACCTGATTATGCCCCTCCCTTGTTCAAGTCCCTTAAATAAATCAGATCTAACTCTTTTTTGCATTTACCTTGACTGTGGTTCCAGTTTGTGCAAGAGTACTGTGCTGCTGTTATTTGCTGTGTATAGCCTTGTTTTACAGGGGGTCCCCAGGGCCAAGCCAGAGGAAAGCCCTGGTGGTAAGTGCAAAGAGTGTGGGTACTTGTGTGGTGTATCAGGAGTATTGTGAAAGTGATTATTGTGTATTGTTCTGGCCACTAGTAAGGAAAGAAGGGGGTTGCAGTGTCCCAGAGGGCTGTGCCCAGGTTAGCTTGACCACTACCAACCCTGACTTCTGGGTGGAGGCACCCATTTCAGAACTCAGGCCCTTAACCTGCTACTAGTCAAGCAGGCAGGGGTAGTTGCACTTGGGATAGCACCTCCAGGGGTTACATTTGCTTCAGAAATGTCAGACTTTAAATTGTGTAAATGGTTCTTATGTACAGCCTTGCACAGTTCTTTGATGGAGTCCGGTAAAGGTCACTTCAATACACTTCAGGATGGAATGATACACTCAGCCTTGAAAAAAGTCTTTGCAGCTGCTACCGTTAACTCCCCCTCCTAGCCCTGAATGCTGTTCTGCTGTACACTATTAAAGGTCTAACAGGTCCTGTACACTCTAATCAATCAATCAATCAATCACTTTATTTAACCAGGCATAAACACAATTGAGCAAGCTAATTTTCAAGGTGGTCCTGGGCATAAGTACAATACAGTACACTTCATAAGATTACAATTACGGTGGACAACAGTGCAAAAAAAAAAAAAGGAAAAACATTGTGAAGGTGCCGGTCAATATGGGCCTATTCATACCGGTCAACATAATTAACATGCAAAGGTACATAATGATAAGCTTTACTGAAATGAGAAGAGACAACAATCCCATATAGTCTCCGCTGAGTAAGAGCTCATACCTAAATGATAAAAAATAAGGAGGTATTAAGGTATAGGGTAGAAATGGGGGTTAAAGAGTAGGCAGCCAAAAGGGAGGCCAGAATAGGTAAAAGGTAGAGAATAAGCAGGGTCATCTTGGATTAAGGGAACTAGGCTTGTAGGTCCTAGGTTTCTGTTGTTAGGAATGTGGGGTGGATGAGATACTTATGCGTAGGATTTGAGAGTAGGTCTTTGACACATGGAACACATTCCTCCTGTATAAGAACTTGTGGAAATTATTTATAATGTTGTCACTCTAATGTTACTGTCCAGCTGTCTCCTTTCTTCATGACTAATTGCTGTTGTAGTACTCTGTATGTGAATCCAATGTCTGTTGCTCTACTATTGTAATTTCTGAGTCAAAAGTATACTGTAAACTGCTGAGCTATGTGGAATGTATGTGAACTGTATAAATGATGTATGTATTTAACTCCGGGGCACACATGAAAAAGGGACCTCTGGTTTCAGTGGGTTCACCCAGTTACCAAAATGCAATAAATAAATTAAATGTGTGTAGACTCCAGCATCATTTTGGTATCTGTCATGTATGGCCTTTAATCAGCAGGACGACAGAGGAACATGGACGTCTTTCCCCAGGAATCCCCATCACCACCTCACTAACTGCTCATATGCAGTGTATTGGCATTTTCTGTGTGAGAGAGAAAGTAGTCTTTCTACTCACAGTTAAGTGGAAAAATAAGACCATAGCACATCAATGAACAATCATTGTTACTTGAATAGGTCAGTGTCTGTATAATGACATGTGCCATAACGGCGGACGGAGGTTGCATGACACCATGCTGTCCATCCGAACAACGCTAGATGTGTGGCGGCAGCATCACCGGCCTGACATGTGCAACATTGTGATCACTTTGACCACAATTACTATGTCACACATCACAATGGTGATGACAGCCCTTTATCAAAGGTTGAACAGAAGTATTTCAGACCACAGTTACTAATGATAGCAGATAAGTACAGCACGTGTGCAACCAATTACTGCATTAAATGAGGGTGGCCTTGCGTCAGAGTCACAGTAAGGCTTGTGCAGAGTACACGTCTTTGGGTAACACAGGTTGCAGACACACTGCAGCCATTCTTAAGCCATTTGTAATAACCGATTTTTAACCCTGTAAATACATAGTGTGGAAAACAGTATTAACAAGCATTTGTCAATGCTTAATGTTGTCTTGCTGGCATTGGCATTGGTAGTACTGGAGCCAGAGAGATGCATAATAGGAATGGCAGTGAAGTCGTGAACTGATGCCAACCCCACCCCACCCCACCCTGCAGAGATTTGTGGGCACTGGGGTGTGTCTTTGTCATCGGCCATAATGCTCACACCATTTCACCTCACCCTACCCTGGAAGACACTGACAGGTGTCACAGTGTGCCTTGGGGTCTATGACCTTATACTCACCCCATTCCATAAGGAAATATACTGAGATGGGTGCAGTATAGTAGAATGGAGTGAACGTTGAGCAAGACCCCAAAGCACACCCCAGTGCCTGTCACTGGCTGTAGGGTGGGGTGGAATGGCACGAGCATTATGGCTGACGCATCCCAAGTTACCCCCGATGCCTGTCAGTCTCTAAGAGTACGGCATTATGGTTGGAAACCCTAATGCCCTGGCTGTTTGTTGGTATTTTCACTCAAATTTTCAAAATGGGCTTTTGTGACATCTCCTCATGAGCAGTGGCACTATAATTTCATTACTCTGTCCCAAATGGTGGTTTTGCACAGTGACTGCACCATTTGGCACCACAGGTGTGTGTGAAAAAACATTTGTGGCAGGATGTGAAAAATGACAGCTGTACTGTTCATGATGTGGTGTGAAAAAAGGGCAATGTTGGAAATCTGGAGTGAAAATATTAAAAATTGGTGAAGTTACGAACGTGCATAGAAATTGCACAATACACGCCTGTAACGCAATCATTTTTGGGAATTTTTTCACCAGATTTTCAACATGGTCATTTTTGAACCTCTCCTCATGAACAGTGGCACTGTGATTTTGTTAATCTGTTCCAAAAGTTAATTTCCCACATTGATCATGCCATTCTGCGCCACAGGTGTGAAAACACATTTTAGGAAGGATGTGAAAAATGACAGCTATGCTGTTCATAAGGAGGTGTGTAAAAATGGCAATGTTGAAACTCTGGAGAGAAAATACAAAAAATTGGGGAAGTTAATGAAGGCATGTGAAACTGTGCAATGCATCGTTTCATATCAGCAGTCATTTTTGGAATGTTTTCACTAAATATGCAACATGGGCTTTTTGGGACCTCCCTTCATAAACAGTGGCACTGCTGTTTTGTTCATCAGTCCCGAAAGGTGATTCCACCCAGCGACCGCAAAATCACCTTTTGGGACTGAGAAACTAAATGACAGTGATATGTTCATGAGGTAGGGTCCCACGAACCCCATGTTGAAAATCTGGGGACAAAATTCCAAAAAAATGGCTGAGATAACAATCTAAGTTGAAACCCCCCATTGCCTCCCATTATACAGCTTACTGTCATTTCTTCAGCTCGCAGTTCAGCTTTGAAGTGTGAAGATGCGTCCTGGTTCAGAGAAGATCATGGCTCCTGACTTCCAGAGGGTATGGGGGTGCAGGGAGGGTGGGATGGGGAGGGGATGAGGAGACAACGGGAACCATTTTCTTGTTTGCAGGAGAAAAAAGACCACGAGGAAAGGTTTTCTTCATTTAAAGGTTACCCCAAAAAATAGGCAGACTGGGGTGGGCTCCCAGTGTGCCATAATTGTGGGGTGGGGGTGCCGACACAGTGATTGGGCACCCAATGTCAGCTTTCTGGGATTGTGTAGCAGATGGCAGGAGCCATATTTATTGAAATGCTTCACCAGGAAAGGCACGTAATGGAGGTGATGTCAACTGCCACTGCAATGACAAGCCTACCTCTGTTTGCAGTGGCAGATTCATTATAACTTTTGCCTCTCTCTGAAACTGCTGTCATAGGGCATACTCACTGATTGGCAGCTGAGGGACACACCCACTAAAGCATCCCTGCATTAGCCAACACTGACACACCTCTGAAATGTGCTACTACCACAAAATGTTGCTTGTGCGTGCATGCAAGCCAACATAAAATGGTTGAAGGTAAACTTAACATTGTGTACTGGACTGTCCATGTTAATCCTGTTATTTTATGGTCCCCCACTAGTGCATAGCCCTGCAATGCACAGCACATTTACAGGTAGTGTGTTCACAATGTGGATTTAAGACTAATGAAAAAGACTGTTTATGCCCTGGCTGGTGGTGCCAAAGGATGATGTGATGGATGTTAAACCTCACAGCTATGACATCACCGTGTGTTCAAGCTGGCAGGGGTTATACAGCATCGAGTGTCTGGATGACTGCTGTCCCATGGAGGAGGAATTGTCATCCTGCTCATTGACGCCCTCTGGTAGTTGCAGGAGGGCAGTACAAGTCGGACACCATGAAGCAATGCCCCAACATCAGTAGGGGAGGTGGGATGGGAAAAAAGGATGAAAACAGTCAAACAAGCTCCATGAAGCTTCCACGTCCACAGGTGTCTCCAAAGGAGTCTGGATTTGGTCTGTGGGTGGGAGGATAGCCAACACCCTTCTCCCTGGGCCCGAGCACTGGGGCAAATCCTCAGCGGATTTAAGGAGGGGGTTGCTGTGACGGTGACACAGGGTACCATCCACAAGAAGGGATCACAAATGCCATCCTGGATTACCAAAGGAAAAATAGCTAGATAAGAAGAGAAAATTTTTTTTTAAGGCTGCAATGTTGGTTCATTAACACAATAAGATTTAGACCATTTGCACAAATGTTTTAAAACACACATGGTAACTGTGTACAAGGCCTTACTGACAGTCACATCTTAGTATGGATCAAACAGTTTCAATGTAGATATGCCATTTCTCTTCCAAGACCCTGTAGCATTACTTTGTGTAAGGTAATATTTCAAGTTATTTTTAAACCAGCTGTTGTTCAGGCATTAGATCCAGCCATGTGGTGGCAAAATGCTTACTCATGTGTAGTAAGTGAGAAGCTCAATATGTATACCCTAGAGCAAAGGAGGGAGAGATGTGATATGATCAAAACATTCAAACACCTTAAGGGCATTAATAAGGTGAAAGAGTCTAACATGTTTCAATATAAGAAAAGTAGCAGGACAAGAGGACACAGCATGAGATTAGAGGGAGGCCAATAAAGGGGTAATGTGAGGAAGTTCTTTTTCACAGAAAGGGTGGTGGATGCATGGAATGGCCTACCTCAGGAAGTGGTGGATATGAAAACAGTGCAGGGCTCCAAACAGGCATGGGATAGGCATAAGGGAGCAATACAGATTAGTATGAATAGATAGGCCATTGACAGAGCAAAGACTGATAGCACATTTATAAAGTAGAAAAAGAAATGGGCAGACTGGATGGGCCTTGCGGTCCTTGTCTGCCGTCAACTTCTATGTTTCTATGTAAATAGCAATATAGAGGAATATATAGTTACAAGGGGGTTTATAAACCAGATAGGGGGAGACAAGTGATTGGCTAGCATGCGGAGCAGAATGAGCTGTTCCCACAGGAAAAAAGTTAGTGAAAGGGAAGGTGGTCACAGAAGGGAGGGTGGCAGTACAAGGGGCCAAGGGAGGTGGGGATGTAGGAGAACAGGTGGAGGGTGGTTTCCCTAAATGGGAGGAGCAGGGGTAATACAATAGCTGAGATTCAGGCACTGTTAACTGAATGGAGTGTGGACATCGCAGATATAATCGAGACTGGAATCACCCAACACCAGGACTGGGATGTGGCAATAAGGGGACATATAATATGCAGGAAGGACTGAGGAGTCAGGAGGGGGGTGTTTGTGGATATGTATGTGAGGGATGGGATCAGATGCACAAGACACGAGGGGGAGGAAGGGAGGTCTGAGGCACTGTGGATTCAGCTCCTGGATGCCAAGAGTAGACACATGAAGCTAAGGGTGGTGTACAGATCTCCTACCCAATCCGATGAGCTGGACAAGGTGTTATTGGAGAAGAGTAGGAGGATATGTAGAAAAGGGGCTGTGGTGATTGTGGGAAATTTCAATCTGCTGCGGGTGGATTGGAGCACCCCTGCCACCACCAATGCCAGAGAACAGGTACCCCTGGATGCATTCCAGGATGGTCTACTGACACAGCTGTTGAACTGGCCATCTTTGGTAGGTAACACACAAGACCTTGTACTGTCCAGTGGTGAGGCAGTGAGAGCAATAAGGGTGGAGGAACCAGTAGTTGGAAACAACCACAAATCGGTCAGGTTTGCACTCATTTTCAGTATAGAGATTGGGGGCTCAGTAACACAGGTGTTTGGTGTCTGGTGGACGGACTTCTGTAAGATGCAAGAACTACTGCAGGGCATTTAGCAGAGGTAAGACAGATATGGATGCACATGAAATGTGGATCTTATTACAGCTGAGATAGGAGAGGCTGCTGAGGCTTGCACCAGGTCTGAAAGCAAGGAGAACAGAGCCAAGAAGTCAAGATGACTGAACATCAGAGTGATGGAGGGGGTAAAGGCAGAGGGGCACTGGTCATTAATGACACAAATGAAAACATATTGCTATTACTACTGTACCTGAATAACAAGTAATATGAAAAGTATGTTTTACATTTTTTTTAATGGGCAGCATTCTGTTGCAGTTCCTCTTCCTATAACCTGTGATCTGGAGTTCTAATAACAGCATGTCACAGTTTGTGCACAGAACTCTTTGCATGGTTCTAATAGGTTAACAGCTTATAATTAGCATTCTGTACACAAACTGTAACAATAAAAATTCCAAATTACTGCTTCAATGAAAAGAACTGTGCAGCATGTTGTCCACATAAAAATAGTGTTTCTCATCTGTGTTTATTCAAGTACAGTTAAATATGGATCATTTGAAGGTCTGAATTTAATTTCTATAAATAGGAACATTACTACCTGCTTCCAATTAGCAGAAATTTCCTACACCTTAAAGAGCAGATTATATGAAAAATCTATAGCATGGGACATGATGTTAATTAGAAATTTAACAGCCTCACCAAGGTTGGCTGGGAATATATGTTTTTACCTACTGGAGCCTTAGCTCTCATTTAAAAAAAATCATAACAAAATAAAGGTGAATATTAATAATGTCATTTCATTCAAAGGTATATTCTAAGGATAGTAGTTTAAATGAGAAATAAATTATCTAAATTGGGATTGTGACATAGACCAGAATAAAGACCTAATACATGTCCTGCTTTTCTGCCCTAGGCATAATAAACCTAAACTATTGTCTAACACACCATTTACTGTACGTATAGTAAAATGTATTTGCCACCTGAGGAGTGCTGTAACTGTTTCATGAACCTATATTCAGAATCTATCGCTTGTCGTGAAGTGCCTTTTTGGAAAATGTTGAAATCATACAGAAAAAAAGGTGGGTGCTTAAAGGAAGACACCAACTTACTGACATTGATGTTGTATTTAAAATATGATTCTTTGTTATTGTTTTTTTTGGGGAGGTTGTGCAATGTCAACCAAATACAGTATGTAAGCTATATTTTTGGCTTGGGTACTTGCATTGTATCAAGTATACTGTACTTATTGTATATGATCTAGTTAGTGTAATCTTTATAATGGGTGTATATGGCGGATCAATAAAGAAATCTGAAACTGAGCCATATGTGGTAAAATCTGAAAACAAAGTAGCTCCCATTGAAAATCATGAAGAGAAAGAACAAGACAAAGACTATTTATTTCAAAAGATTACACACGGGGGAATTGTTTAAGTCCTGTATTCTGTTTTTATTACTGATACATGCCATGCACTGGTTACACACCTAGAAAGCAAGGGGATACTGTATATAAAAATGTTATTAAAAGTGTATGAATGAGCAAAGGTGGTGCTTGCTAGATCTGGATTTGTTTAATGATAGTGACGTGTAGCAGTCTCCTTCTGCAAGCTTACCACTGACCACTTGTGCATTTTCAGGTGACCACACTTTATTTCAAAGTGAACAATAAGACAATTCAGTTGAGTTAAAGATATATAGAATAATACATGGGGTGGTGTGCGTGTAATGAGAAGTTTACACAACCCGAGGGGTTAGATGCTCATAAACCCCAAGAGTGAAGCTTGAGGGGTTTATGTTAGCATCTAACATCGAGAGTGTGTGTAAACTTTGAGTTTAAACACACCACCCCATATTTTATTTTATATAGTTGCTGGGTTTCCCTTTTTCACCTCAGCAATTATATAAAATAAAGAGTTTCCAGTGTATTCTTGGTTTGGTTTCGTTTTAGTCTGGTGCCGAGATTTGCCATAATTTGAAATGTTTTTTCCCCCTTTTGGCAGGTTTTTGTGCATTTTCACTGTATATGGGGAAAAAAAGAAAAAAAACTTACCACTGACGTCTTCTGGTAGTTCTGTTCGGGCGACATGGAAGCGGTGAGTGGTCTTGACTGGTCGCGCTGCTGCGTGAGCATGTACACAGCAAGGGAAATTGTGCGCATGTTTGCCATTGTAAACACTCCCTTATAATGGCAAATTACCAAAAGGTTTCCCTATGGGAAAAAGGGGGAGTCGGTTATTATTAAATGTTGAAGTATGTGCCCAACCAAGGGGTTCACTTTGTTGTATAGTGGTAGGGCACAATTTACATCTCAACTGAAATCTAACAACAGTATAACCCCATTTGAAATTCATGAAAAGAAACAAAAAGTAAGAAAATACATTTGAAAAGACTGTAAATCGGGGAGGGTGCACACAGAATTCTGTTTGATTACAGATCTATTCCATGCACCAGTAGCACCCCTAGACATTAAGAGAAAGAACTGACAATTAGCATAGGAGGTTCAGTTCAGTTTCTTTTATTGAGCGGTCAAAGACCATTTCATAAAACTACTGTGTAACAATTAAATACAATACAAACATATGACCATATATAAGAACAATTCAGTAGTCAAATACAATCAGAAATAGCAATAAAACAGCACACATTAATATACAAGGGCAGAGATTCAAAGTAGTTACAGTCAGTGTGTGTGTGTGTATGTATATATATATATATATATATATATATATATATATATATATACATTGCACAAACATTTCAGGTAAGAGGCTGCAGCTACTAATACCAAGTATCACAGGTTCATTCCTAGCCAGGATTAGTAATCAGTTCTAATTCCAGACTGATTGTAGTTCCATCCGCTATTTGTGTTTTAAATGAATCAAGGAAACTGCATCAAGAAATCCAGCAAACTTATTGAGTGTTATCACATCATTAGTTGTAAACATCAGTTTCAAAAGTAAATTCCATCTGAAGTCTGAATACTGTTTCATAGAGGAATAAGCCAATAGCTTCTTGGTATATTATGCCAAGGGCACATAAAATTACATGATAGAGATTTTCAATGCGAGAGGTAGTACGCTGGATTTGATTACTGATACTGTGTACTTCGTGCACCAGTAGCAACCCAAGAAACAAGAGAAAGGACAGCCAATGTGGGTGGCTGGGGGAGGGGTGCATAGGATTCAGTTTGACTTCTTTGCCATTTATATAATGAGCCTAGTCTGTCCAGGTCTTTCTGTAAATTAGTATCATCATGATCACCTTAGTGTTGAGTAGGCTAGCTGTTTTTATATCAGCTGTAAATCCGGTAATCTAAAACACCACTACATCATCTACATCATTTAAATACATTAAAATACAGTGGTCTCCACACTAATCCCTGGAGCACATCCACTAGTCAGTTCCCTGCAAACTGAGAAATTACCATTTACTATAGTCTGTTGTACATATAGCTTATCTGATCAGCTAAATTCCTATCCATTCTTATATGCCCCTTATGCCTTGATTCCTTATCTTATGTACCAATGCCTTATGTGGTACTGTATCAAATGCTTTACTACATTCACGTCTATAATACCAACATACAAACATACAAAATTCACCAGCAGAAAAATGCCTTATGGTCTACCAAGTCTGCTTGTTGTGCAGCTATGCAGGCCTTATTTTACAGCTGCCCCTCCCTAATTCCTTTTTAAATCTGTCCCATCCCTTTGAAGCTCCCACTGTTCTACTGGATGCCACCTCTGCCAGCAGTGCATTCCACCCAGTCACCACCCTCGCCGTAAAAAGTGTCTTCATCTTCCTCCTGAACCTTCCCTCAAGCCTCAAATCATGGCCTCAGGTGTCCCTTCCTCCCTAAGTTTGAAAAGCCCTCCATTCAAGTCCTGTTCATCCCTGCCATGTACCTGAAGGTATTAATCACATCTTCCTTCTCCCTCCTCTCCTCCAGTGAGTACATTTCAGTTCCTTTAGCCTACTTTCGTATGGTAAGTCCCCCAGCCCTTCGATCATCTTTGTCACCCTGTGTTGCACCCCCTCCAGTAACCTAATGTCCCTCTTCAGGTACAGGCACCAGATCTGCACGTAGAACTCCAGGTGTGGCCTAACCAGTGATCTATACAATGGCAGAATCTCCTCCCCCCTCCTTGAGGATATACCCCTAGCAATACAACCCAGCATCCTGTTGGCCTTTGCAGCCACCCTTCTATATTGTACTGAGTTGTTCATTGACCCCGTAATGAGCACCCCCAGATCCTTCTCCTCCTCCATCACCACCAACTGCTCACTTCCCAGATGGCAGCTCCTCCTTGGGTTTGTAGCCCCAAAGTGCAGCATCTTGCATTTTTTTGCATTGAATCCCAGCTATCAGGTGTCCAACCAGGACTCTAGCTTAACCAGATCCTCCTGCAGCCCTTGCCAACCCCCTAGGTCATCGGCCACAGCTCCCATCTTGGTGTCATCAGCAAACATACTAATTTTGCTCTTGATGCCCACTGAAATGTCTGCAATGAATATTCCAAACAGCACTGGTCCCAACAATGAGCCCTGCAGAACTCCACTCGTCACCGCCCATGAGGTTGACAGATGCCCCCCACACCACTCAATTCACCACCCAGCCTACCAACTTTGCTCCTGCCCTTGTATCTTGTAGCTTACTTCCCAATCTCCCATGTGGCACTGAGTTGAATGCCTTACTGAAGTCTAGATACAGGACAGCCACTGCATGGCCTCTGTCCAGTTGTCTAGTTACCCTGTCATAGTACTCTACCAGGTTGGTCTGGCATGATCTGAAAGTGACAAAGCCATGCTGCTTACCATCCTTAGCCAATTGGCCTCCAGAAGGGACATCAATCTTCCTTCAGGATTGTCTCCATCAGCTTTCCCATGATGGATGTGAGTCTCACCGGCTATAGTTCAGCGGATCATCTTTGTGGCCACTCTTATGGAGATGTACAATGAGCCATCCTCCAATCCTGAGGTACACTCCTGAATCTAGTGAGGTATTGAATAGGTCTGCAAAATGTCTCAGTAGTATCTCTGCCAGTTCCTTCAGCACCCTGGAATGAATGCTATCCAGCCCTGGTGCTTTGTCCACCCTCAGTGCCCTCAATCCCTCCAGTACCCTATCCTCTGTGATCCCCAGTCACACTTTCTCCTCCCTCCTGCCTGCAATCCCCTTGGGTATCTCTCCACCTTTTCCTTGGTAAATACCAACTAGAAGTAGTCATTTAGTGCTTCTGCTATTTCTCCCTTCGCTTCCACCCATCTTCCTTACCTCCTAATCCTTATTATATTGTCCTTGCAACCACTTTTCTCACTGATGTACCTGAAGAATTCCTTCTATCACTCCTTAATGCCCTGCATCAGCCTGGGCTCTTTGATGCCTTTGCTGCCTTACAGCCCTTTTCACCTTCTTCCTCCTCAGGTACTCCTCCTGTCCTCCCCCATCCTATCTTCTTGTTCCTCCTAATGGCAGCTGTTTTCCTCCTTATCTTTCCATGACTCCACTAGTCACCCAGCTAAGTTTCTTAGCCCTGCCTTCTTACACCTAGTCTTGATGCAAGTTTTCATTGCCTCCACTGCCCCCTTAGTGATCTCCCATCTCTGGTTAGTGCCATACTAGGCTCAATTTTGGCCACATACCCTTAACTATTTCCCCATCCTCCTGAAATTGGCCCTCCTGAAGTCCAACACACCTGTATCAGACACTACTCATTCCTTACCCATATCCAATGTGAACCATACCAAGTGGTGGTCGCTCCATGCCAGTGGCTCATCCACTCCTGGTTACCTCACAGACTCGATGGCCATTTGCCAGCACTAGGTCAAGGGTGTTCCCTAACTTGGTTGGTTCGCTGACCAACAGCACCAGGAAGTTGTCCTGGAAGGCGTCTAGCACTACCTGCTCTCTCCTATTAATTGTGGCTGGTGTAATCAAGTCCACTCCGGATAGGCTGAAGTCCCCCACTATCACCACACTTCCCTTTCTGCAGGCCCTCCAGATCTGTCCTGCTAGATCCTTGTCTAATTCTACAGTCTGGGAGGGTGGCCTGCAAACCACTCCCATCCTGATAGTCCTATTCATGGAGTCCTGGATCTGCACCCACAGTGCCTCGGTACTACCCTTCTCTCTCTCCTCCCTCACGCACTTCAGTCATTCCCTCACATACAGCACCCCCCCCTTTTCACCTTTACTCTATCCTTGCAGAAATTCCTGTACCCTGGTACTGCCAGGTCCCAGTCATGGTGCTGGGTGGCCCATGTTTCGGTCATTGCCATCATGTCCACCTCCCTTTCCATCGTGAGGGGCTGAAGCTCTGCAGTTTTGTTCCCATGCTTCTAGCATTCAAGGTGACTACCTTCACCCCTTGCCTTCCCTCCTCCTTCTTCCACCACCTTTGACATCCTCCCCAGTACCTGCCCCTAATTGCTTGTCCCTGTCCTGGGGGTAAGCTCAGATGACTTCCTTCCCATGGCCTCTGTTTGCCTCCTGTCCACTTGCCACCCCTACTCCCACTTTAAATACCCAGACTCTTCTGTGTAATCACTTATCCCCTTTTCAACACTCTCTTGCCATCCTCACTTAAGTGGAGTTGATCATTCGAATAGAGACTGCTGTCTGCCCAGGTCCTCCCCCCCCCCACCAGCCCATACCCTCTGGCCTGACACCAAGTTCCTAGCCATTTATTAAATTCCTTTATCCTCACTTTCTTACAGTGCTCACCCCAGAACAGGAAGTATTTTGAGAAGGTTACTGATCTTTCTGCCCTTCGCATAGTGATCCTAGCTCCTCAAACCTCTTCTGTACCTCTTCTGCCATCCCATCAGCCAGGTCGTTCATCCTCAAATACAGAATTAAATGCAGTTTCTCCTGCCTCTTTAGCAAATTTCAGTACAGATTGCCCCACCTGCTCCACTGTCATTCCCGGCATGGCCTCCATCCATATGCGGCCATGCCTGTCCCCATTACCCCACCTGACTCCCTCAGTATTGAGTCTCCTAACTCCAGGATTCCACCCCAATTTCCCTCCATATGCTCCCCATCCTCCCTTCTCCTACGCTTCGATGCATCTTCCTTCTCCTGCACATTAGTTTCCCCTATCACCCCGATACACTTTCCCCATCCATACTCCCCCCATGACTCTTTCATCGTGGCTACCAACCATTACACCACCAGGTTCTCCCCCTTTCTCTTCTTCACTTCCCTCAAGGACTGCAAACTGATTTTCTGAAGACCTAACTCCTAGGCCTGCCTCTGCCTTTCCTGTCTATCCATGCTAGTCCTTCCATCCTTCTGCCTCCTTCACCCTCTCCCTTCCCTGTTCCCCCAACACCTTCCTCTTGTTCCCCCAACTGCTTCTCCTCCCTGCCATTCTGTTCTGACTTTCACCATGGTCCCCTGATACAATGCTCTCAGTCTGGGCCTCCCGGTACAGAGACCCCACCTCATAGAAACATAGAAACATAGAAACATAGAATTTGACGGCAGATAAGGACCGCTTGTCCCACCTAGTCTGCCCATTTTCCTACCTAACAGATAAGCTGCAGATCCTAGTTAACCAACAGCTTACCCCCTCCCACTCCTCCTCCTCCCCCTGTCAACTTACATTGTTCTAACTCCTCATCCTCCCTACTGCTGCCACACGCAGTTGGGCAATGACATGCCACGGCCCGCCATGCCATCATCAGCTCCCCCTGTAGTCCCATGATCTCTTCTTTAAGCTTCCCTATTTGGATGCACACTAAACATCCCCCTGCTCTCCACATCAATTTAAGAAAGATTGATGCTCCACAGTTGTTACTGCTTACTACCCATCCCATTTCTCTATTCACCACCAGTGCCCCCCTCCCATACCCAATGAAGGATCCTCTCACTACCCCAAGCCTTCCCCTCTTCCTCCACCAAAACTGGACATGTTCCCTCCTGTACCCAAATCCTTTCACCTATGCTCTTCATTTAAGGTGGCTGAGCAGCCTGTTACAAGCCCTTAACCTCCTACTCCTACTATAGCCACAAACCTGTAGAGGCTCCTTCTTACAGAAAACCTATAGAGTCTCCTGTTGCAGTTGTCTGTCCCTTCAACTGTACTTTAACTCCTTACCTTCTGTGCCCTTATGAGAGTTGTTAAAGCCTAATGAGCAGCCTCCTTTAAATGTCCTATTTCCCTCTTCCAGTCAGAGCCTCTACACCCCCTGCACAGTCCCTTTTAAAGGTCTTATCTCCCTCCATCACATTTAGAGATTACTAGACGTTACTACCCTAAGTTGTCCTCCACCTAAACAATGCCCACCCACGAATGCCCTATAGGTCTACCCAAAATAAACACAATTTCCTCCTAGTATATTTACGATTAACAAAGTCTGTCCACATAAATGTGCACTATGCCTATAAACATAGAGTAACAAAGCACACCAACAAAAGGCCACAGTACCTTATTCTTGAAGGAATGTCCCTCTTGCTGTCCAACAAATTTTTCTTTCTCTGCACTCCTTGATTCTCCGTTCTGTGTCCTCTCCTCATTGGCCAGGCCCCCCACTGGGCATGGATCCCGAGACCATTTAATTTGGTGGTGGTGTGGGGTGGGTGGGGAAAAAAAGTAAGGCAGAAGGTGTGGCTGGGCTCCTGCCTTTTTAAGGCCCAGCCGCCGATTTGAACTTGGCAGCCCAGTTCCTGATTGGCTCCTGTCAGGAGCCCCTTCCCTGATTGGTTCCTGCTGCCAGTGCAGTCTGAACTCCAGCTGCGGGTGTGGATTGCCTTCCTTGCCGCCGTTCATGCCACCCCCACGCCTCCAGCTACCCCCTCTGCTTACAGTCGCAGTCGCAGTCGCGCCCGACTGCCTGATCACTAAGGTGAAACTTGCAGCTTCTGCCACCTTTCCTCACTGCCACCAGTGTGGCCCAACCTTCAGCTGCTGTTGTGGCCTGCCTTCCTTGCTGCAGGTGCAGCTCTCTCTCACCTCTGGCTACCCTCCTATATTACGACTGCAGTTGCGGCCCCACTCCGCAGTCAGAAAAGTAAAGTAAGGCAGAAGGTGCAGCTGGCTCTGCCTTTTAAGGCCTAGCCGCCGATTTGAACTTGGCACCGTTTCTGATTGGCTCCTGTCAGGATCCCTTCCCTGATTGGCCTCCTGCCGCCGGTGCACCCCAAACTTCAGCCATGGGTGTGGTCTGCCTTCCATGTCACTATTGTGGCCTCCCCATGTCTCCAGCTACACCCTCCGACACAGCTATAGTCACGGCCTAACTGCCCGACCCTGAACTGAAACTTCTGACACCTGCTGCCTCTCCTCACTGCCGCTGGGTGGCCAGCAAACTTCAGCCGCTATGCGGCCGCCTTCTTTGCCATAGATGCAACCTCTCCCTTGCCTCCAGCTACCCCCCCATACTACGGCCACAGCTGTAGCCTGACTGCCCAACCCCGCAGATGAAAAATGTAAAGTAAGGCACGTATGTTGTTGCCCCCTGCTCCCACAAAAAACAATCAGGCAACCAAAGTAAAATTCCCCATCTATATACAGTACACAGCGCCCCAGAACGTAGCACAAACACTAAGGCAAACAGGTAAAAATGAAAGCACTTTGTGTTACAGTTACTTCCCTTCCCCGAAGATAGCAGCTACCTCTTCACTCGCTGCTGATCCTTCCCTGGATGTCTGCTTCTGACTCCTGTAAGGCTGTCAAACTCCTTCCCTGTTCACTGCTTCCCTGCTGTTCACCTTGCCACCTGCCCCCCAAAAAAACCAACAAACATCTGTCGATGCTGAATGTTTGCTTTCATGGTATGTGTGGCATGGTTGCATAGTGAGCCTCACCCTTCATTCCTTGTCCCGGTATGTAGAACAAACCCCCCCTGCTCCCTTCCTCTGTGTGTTGTCCCACTCAGATCCTCCATTCCCTGTCTTTGTATGTAAAAGGAAACCCTCCTGCTCCCTTCCTCTGTGTGCTGTCCCACTCCCACCCTCCATTCCCTGTCCTGGTAAGTAGAAGAAAACCCTCCTGCTCCCTCCCTCTGTGTGCTGTCTCACCACCACCCTCCATTCCCTGTCTCAATATAGATGAAAACAAACCCTCCTGCTCCCTCTTTCTGTGTGCTGTCCTCCCACCCTCCATTCTCTGCCCCAGGCTAAACAAAACAAAATAATGAGAACACGAGCAGGATGATTGACTGTTAGCTCTTTCTCCATGCTTGAGCTCTGAATAAAAGAGAATTAGCCTAACAGCTCAACCATTTTTATTTTATTTGGAGCCTCAAGCATGGGCAGAGAACAGAGGGTGGGGGTGGACAGCACAGAGATGGAGGGAGCAGGAGTTTTTCTTTTCATTTATACCAGGACAGGGAATGGAGGGTGGAGGTGGACAGCACACAGAAGGAGGAATGGAGGGTTCTTTTATTTATACTAGGACAGGAACAGAGGGTGGGGTGGACAGCACAGATTGGAAGGATGGGTGAGCGACCTGGAGGATGGGGAGAAAGAAGTGGTAGTGGAGGTGGGACCCTCTTCTGCTTACATTTAAAAATATTTATAAAGCTGGAAGGGCAGCCAGGCAAATGACCTGGAGGAGATGGGGAGAAAGAATGGCAGAGAGACAAACAGACAGATAGGCTCCTGATGTTGACAGCTGAGCAGCTGCTTGCTGGCCAGTTTATGAAATGAAAGGACCAAAGCCCCTATGATTGGAGTGGCTTGGTCCTCTCAAGTACAAGAAGTTATAGGCCCCGTGATGGGTGATGTTCTGAGGATGGTTTGCTGGACAACATCATTGCCCAGTGTGGACCAAAGGGGAAGGAGGGTGTTGATGGGGACCTTAATATGCCAGGTAAAACTGGGGAACCATGTCTCTAAGGTGGCCAAGGAGCAGAGGCTGCTGGACGGCTTCCAGGATGTGTTCTTAACACAGAATGTGATGGAGCCCACAAGGGAGGGGCATGTCCTGGACGTGGTTCTGGCAGATGGGGATCTGGTAAGGGACCTGGTTGTAGAGGATCCCCCCTGGCTGGGAGCGACCACAATACTGTCTGGTTTCAAATAAGCATGGGGGGGAGATCTAGGACACTGGCAGTGGACTTCAGGAGGGCAGACTTTGTGGGCATGGGAAATATTCTCAAGGATCACTTGAAGGGCATAACATCAATGACAAATGTGGAAAGGAGATGGGAGGTCATAAAACGGGGACTTCATGAGGCAGTCAGGACCTGCACTAAGGTGAAATATAAGGGAGCAAGGTCACATAAACCATGCTGGTGGTCCAGTGAGGTTCAGGTAGAGGACAGAGAAAAGAAGGTGGCCTGCAAAAAATATAAAACAACAAGAGGGGATAGGGATAAGGAAATGTACCATCTTGCATCTAGAAAAGTCACCCGGATGGTGAGGTGGGCAAAGTCCAGTAAAGAGCAGCGGCTGGCACAGGGGATACATGGAGGGGAAAAGGGGTTCTTCAGGTACATTGGGGAGCAGAGAAAAACTAAGGGCCATCTCAGCAGATTGAGATCAGAAGGAGGGTGGGGTGGAAGAGGCGAGGGACCAGGCAGAGGTATTTAACGAGTACTTGCCTCTGTGTTCACTAGGGAGGGGGATGGGATATCTACAAAGCAAGGCACGATGGGCATAGAAGCGGCAGTGAGTGGGATCAGGGGAGCAACAGAAATGGAGCAAGAGGGAGGGAGAGGTACCCCAGGGGTGTCACATCAGGATAAGGATAAAAAGGCCAGTAAGGTGGAGGGGACGGATGATGCTATCTCCGCCAAAAGGGTGTGGTTAGCCCTCAAGGCCCTAAAGAAAGACAAATCTCCTGGGCCGGATGGCATTCATCCGAGAGTACTATGGGAATTGGCGGACATACTGGCTGCACCCCTAGCGGAGCTCTTCAACAGGTCACTTGAGACGGGGGGTACCTAGGGATTGGCGAGAGGCACATGTGGTGCCAATCCATAAAGGGGTTGAGGGAAGTACCAGGTAAATATAGACCCATCAGTTTGACCTCGTGGTGGGAAAATTAATGAGAGTATACTAAAGGAACGATTGGGGTGTACTTGGAGGAGGTGGGAGGTCTGGATAGTCGGCAACATGGGTTTGTGCCAGGTAGATCATGTCAAACCAATCTTGTGGAGTTCTCGAATGGGTAACATCAGAAGTGGACAGGGAAAGCCTGTGGATGTATTATTCTTGGACTTCAGCAAGGCGCTGACTCTGTCCCCACAATGGTCTGGTGGAGAAACTGATGGGGTTGGGAGTAGGACCTTTGATGGTCAGATGGATTGAAAACTGGCTAGCTGGATGCACCCAGAGTAGTGGTCTGTGGGGAGCTCTGAACCCTAGAGAGGTTGGTAGTGGGGTACCCGCGGGGCTCGGTCCTGGGTCCGATCCTGTTTAATGCAACATATCGGACATCAGGGAGGTATAGGTGTGAAATGAGTCTCTTCGCTGATGACTCCAAGATGGGAGCAGTAGTTGAGGGAGAAGAGGGAGGTTGGCTCTGCAAGGGGACGTGGACACCCTGGAAAGCTGGGCTCACACATGGAAATTAAATTTCAATATCACCAAGTGCAAGGTGTTACATCTTGGGCGGGGAAATCCTAAACACAGGTACACCCTAGGAGGGGAGGCGCTGGAGGCCTCAATAGGGGAAAAAGACCTAGGGGTCATGGTGGATGCATGTATGAATAACTCTGAGCAATGCAGGAGAATGGCTAGCAAGGCAAACAGGATGTTGGGATGCATCGTAAGGGGGATCACCTCTAGGAGCAAGGAAGTGATTCTGCAGCTGTACAATGGACTGGTTAAACCACACCTTGAGTACTGTGTACAGTACTGGAGACCACACTTGAAAAGGGACATACAGCTCCTGGAGAGGGTACAGAGGAGGGCAACTAAGATGATACGAGGGCTAGGGGATTTGACGTATGAGGACAGACTTGAGCAGCTCTGCCTGTTTTCATTGGAGGAGAGGAGAGATGGGGGGACATGATTGAGGTCTTCAAGTACCTCAAGGGAATAAATAGGGTAAACATGGAGGGGATCTTTATGGTTTGAAGTTGGAAGGTGGAAGGGTGAGGGGGGAAAGAGGAGGAGGTTTTTCACTGAGAGGGTGGTGGACCCTTGGAATGCACTGCCTGGCGAGCTGGTTCAGAGATCTATAGTGGAGGGCTTCAAGAGAGGGTGGGACAGACACAGAAAGTGGATGTACCAGATGATGGCCTGTCCCAGGGGGGGTGGGGATGGATGAAGGGGTTTCTGGAACACAAGTGGGGGGAAGGCCTCGGCACCCAACTAGGGATCTGATGTTCGAGCAGACTCGATAGACCAGTAAGGCCTAATCTGCTGTCAAATAGTATGTTAGTATGTTAAGTTTCCACCCAGCATGCAACTAGTGGTGTCACAACCACAGTGTGTGGTCATTGCTTGGGCTGCCAAGCCCTTCCAGTTTGAAATGCAATTGGCTCAGCAGTGACACCCCTCCAAAATCCCCATTTTTTAACTTTTATTTATGTTTAACACAAAACTTACAATACAAACTGTACAGAAGGATACATTAATTAAGGATAACCATGTTTTCTTAAAAAAGAATGCTGAAGACACCACCCCTTGAGATATGGCATTGGGGGATATATAGTTCCAAAGTCATATATAGTCAATGGCCATCACAACACAGATGTTTAATAGGATAACTTTAAAGAAATATGTTACAGCGATTCCCTGTTTGCCATAATGGCTACAAGCCTATATTTATCCCCCATGAGAAATAAGAAATAAACATTGTAAGAATTACTATCCTGAGGGTGACCCATCTGACAAATGTTGGATAACTTGAGTAAACTGAGTATTAACATCCTACATACAGACTTTTTGTTTTTATAACAAACATGTAGAGACTGAGGACCTGTTAGCACCCAACCCATATGGCTCTTGCCTCCCAAACCTCTCCAAGACCAGCAAGAAAAATCAAGTTGACCTCCGATATATTCATCTCCCTATAATATTACAGACACATGTAGGAAGCCTTCATACATTTGCCATGATTGTGCATATTTAATTCTGCAGAGCTCAGTCAATCACTGCATGGGAAACCTGCATTCCAGCAAGCTACAGGATGAGCATCATTACTCCACCACATAGCTCATAAAAGATATAGTAACTGGTAAACATACAATAAAATAAACTGCAGCAGATAAGAATAATAGCCAATTTAAGCATGATATAAAAATATAGGCGCTATATAGAGTGCACCTACTCGTTACCAAAAGCAAATAAATAAACATTCATAAGAGACAGCCAAACAAAAAGCATTACATAGGGTAAATCCATTGTACCATACTGGTTGGGAAAGGATTATAGGTAGAGACGGTGAACTGAACAGCAGGTCGATCAGTGTCACCATAACAGGAAGTGCAGAGCAGCACACAGTCCAAGTCAGAGTGCAGAATCCATCAACATGTACTGTAGCAAAGAGAAAATAAATGTAAAATCATTAGGTAAGCCTTGGATTGATAATAACGAAACAGTCACCTTGTCAATAAAATTATTCAGCTCCCACTGTGTCCACACCCGAAGATTCTCCCTCCTTCTCCTCAGCCCAGTCATTTTCAATGAGCTGCAAAGGTTTAGCTGCTTCGGAGGGGTCATTAAAAAGATGTGTGTGCCCATCCAAGCCCACTTTAAGCTTGGCTGAGATCAAAAGTTATTTATTTATTTATTTATTCAATTCTGATGACCAGGTAGGCCCACTGGGCCCCGGAGGTCCCTTTTTCAAGGGCGACCCCGGAACTAACAATACATAGACTTAATAAGCAGTGGTACAACAGCAGAGTTGAAGGCATATGGTGGTCATGTTTATATAAACTTAGTAAACAGTAATTCATATGCAAGTTGTAGGCAGTGGTCATACATATAAGTTAAGTAGAAACAGTCTTTCGTAAGGGTTACATATATCTGAGAACCATCAGAGGGGAGGAGCTAGCTAAGGAGTAAGTGTTGCCTGTTCCGGTGTAGGAAATTTACATGTGGTGAAATGCACAGGCTCGGGTCATGGTTGGAGTGTCAAGAACCATAGCATTGGCATTTACTTGTTGCCAGCATATGAGACTTGAGTCTAGTGCGGAAACACGGTAAGGATGGGATCTCAGATCTAGAAGTGGGTAGCCATTTGGGAACAAGTGACCACCAAACAGTGTGGTTCACAATAAACTCAGCTACAGAGTAAAGCCATACAAAAGTGAGGGTTCTGGACTTCAGGAGGGCTGACTTTGGCAAGATGGGAGAGTGCCTTAGAAAAGCACTAGCAAACAGGCTAGAAGGAGGGGTGGAGCAAGAATGGGGAAATATCAAAACTGCCATCACAGAGGCAACAAGCCTTTGTGTGAAGCAAATAAACAAATCAAAATGAAAGAAAAAGCCACTATGGTTCTCAAAAGAGGTGGCGGTGAAGGTTAGGGAGAAAAAGATAGCATTTAGGAAGTATAAGAAAACACAGAAGGAGCAGGACAGAGAACTGTACCAATTAAGGCAGAAGGAAGCAGGGAGAGTAGTCAGAATAGCAAAGGCACAAACTGAGGAAAAGATAGCTAACTCAGTTAAGAAGGGGGATAAAACCTTTTATAGGTATATCAGGGAGCGTAGAAAGACAAAGGGAGGGATAGTAAGGCTGAATAGA
Source organism: Neoceratodus forsteri (assembly GCA_016271365.2). Taxonomy (NCBI): domain Eukaryota; kingdom Metazoa; phylum Chordata; order Ceratodontiformes; family Ceratodontidae; genus Neoceratodus; species Neoceratodus forsteri. The sequence goes on along the minus strand of CM057449.1, from coordinate 938,795,556 downwards.
ATGGATGGTGGTGGCAGAGAGTGACAGTGAAAAGCAGGATACTGAATGAATACTTCTGTTCAGTATTCACAAAAGAGGAAGTGGGGGAGGTGCCAAATCCAATTAACAGAAGCACTCTGGAGAGGGGGGTCGATCCCAGTCCTTTCACTGAAGAAAGGGTTCTGAAAGAACTCCTAAAACTGAAAGTGGACAAAGCAATGGGGCCAGATGGAATTCACCCCAGAATTCTAAAAGACTTAAGCAGAGAACTAGTGACAACACTGACTACCCTTTTTAACAAATCATGGGAGGATGGTGTGGTACCCGAGGACTGGAAGAAGGCTGATGTGATTCCCCCTTCACAAAAGTGGGACCAAGACAGAGGCAGGAAACTACAGACCTGTCAGTTTGACCTCTGTGGTAGGGAAAAGTGATGGAATCACTTCTGAAGGAAAGAATTGTTGAGTACCTAGATGCCAGTGGAGCACAGGACCCAAGGCAGCATGGGTTCACAGCGGGAAGGTCATGTCAGATGAATCTAATTGATTTCTTTGACTGGGTGATCAAAGTAGTAGACCAGGGTGGAGCTGTGGACATGGCCTACCTAGACTTTAGCAAGACATTTGACACAGTCCCACACAAAAGATTAGTAGTCAAATTAACCAGCCTGGGAGTGGGTCCCAGGGTGGTAGCCTGGGTAAAACATTGGCTGAACAACAGGACACAGAAGATAATTGTAAATGGAGTCCACTCTGAATAAAGGGGGGTTACTAGTGGGGTACCGCAGGGTTCAGTACTGGGTCCTGTCCTTTTGATGTCTTTATAAGTGACATTGCAGAGGGACTGAAGGAAGTATGCCTTTTGCAGATGACACAAAGATCTGCAACAGGGTTGATACACAAGGAGGCGTGGAAAGGATGAGAAGGGACTTGGCAAGGTTGGAGGAATGGTCAGAAGTATGGCAGCTTGATTCAATGCAAAGAAGTGCAAGTAATGCACCTGGGAAACAAAAACCCAGGGAAAATTATACAATGGGGGAGGTAGTAACAATTACAGAAATGGAAAGAGACCTGGGGTAATCATAACAGATGACCTTAACGTTGGCAAGCAATGTAAGAAGGCGGTAGGGGCTGGGGATACTGGGATGGTAGGGAGAGGTATCACCAGCAGAAAACAGGAAGTTATTATCCCTCTGTACAGACAGTTGGTGAGACCCCATCTGGAGTACTGCATCCAGTTCTGGAGACCCCATCTCCACAAAGACATAGACAAGATGGAGGCAGTTCAGAGGAGGGCAACTAAAATGGTGCAGGGTCTGCAAGAGAAGCCATACGAGGAGAGACTAAAGGAGCTTAATATGTATACCCTTGATGAAAGGAGGGAGAGCGGGGACATGATAGAAACGTTTAAGTACCTCAGTGGAATCAACAAAGTCCAAGAAGGTAGCATCTTTCAGAAAAAGAGATGTGCAAGAACAAGGGGACACACTCTGAAGATAGAGCGGGGATGGTTCAGGGGCAATGTGAGGAAGTATTTTTTCACAGAGAGGGTGGTGGATGCATGGAACAGCCTTCCTGAGGAGGTTGTGAGGTCTAAAACTGTGGGAGAATTCAAGAATGCATGGGACAGACATAAGACAATTTTTGTGGGGGGTAGGAAGAAATAGGCTGTTGGTTAAATAGGATCTGCAGCTTATCCTCTAGGTAGGAAAATGGGCAGACTAGGTGGGCCAAGCGGTCCTTATCTGCCGTCAAAGTCTATGTTTCTATGTTTCTATGGGGTTTCTCGCACCGCCAGTGGGAGGTTGTTCCAGAGGGAAGGGGCAGCATGTGAAAAAGACTTGCAATCTGCCTTGGTCCTGATCTTGGGGACCTCAAGTAGCATTTGGCCTGAGGATCTGAGGTTGCACAGGTTACTCTTTAGAGTTAGGAGTCCTTCGAGACTCGGGGGAGGCATGGGGCTAATTAGCTTTTTTGCCAGACAGAGTACCGGGTACCTGAGGCGAGATTCGAACGTTGGCCAGCTGAGTCTCATTAAGGACTCACAGTGGTTGATCCTAGAGTGGGATGACGAGGCGAAGCAGACCACCTTGCTGTGTAGTGTCTGCAGTTTACTGAACTACAGCTTTGCGACTCCCTGAAGGACCGGGGCAGCATATGTTAGTGTTGGGATTAGGACACTAGAGGCGATGGCGATCCTGGCTTCCGGAGTCAGCTGTTCCTTAAGCCGGTATAGTAGTCCAAGTTTGCCATGGATTACTTTAGTGACTTGGTATACGTGTTGTTTGAAGGTGAGACCTTGGTCAAGGATAAAGCCAAGGTACTTCGTGGCGGAGACCACTTCGAGTTTGTTGCCCTCCAAGGACTTGAGTTGAAGTAGTTGTGATCTGTCTTGCCCAAGAGCTCTGGGTCCGAACAACATGGCTTTGGTTTTATTGGTATTTAGGACCATTTTGTTCTTGATGAGCCATTCCTCCATAATGTGCAAGTCTACTTGGAGGGATGTACCAAGGGCATTCAGGTTCTTGGAGGCTTTATAAATCACAGCATCATCTGCATATTGGATGACATTGCTACTCCCACAGTGGTTGTGCAAGTCATTTACAAACAGTGAGAACAATAGGGGCCCAAGTATAGAACCTTGGGGTACACCCTCCTTTAGGGACTGTGGGTTGGAGAGTATGTCCTGCCACCTGACCCTCTGTGTGTGCTCAGAGAGGTAACTTTCAAACCATTTAAGAGCATGGGTGTCAAGGCCTATGTGGAAGAGTTTATGGAGTAATAGTCTGTGATCTACCGAGTCAAGGCCTTGAAGGTCTATGAAGACCGCACCAATGTTGGATCCAGAGTCAATTTCTCTGAGCACATCAGTAGAAAGTTTGATTATGGCAGTATCAGTCCCGTGTTTGGCTCTGAAGCCATGTTGCGACGGGGAAAGAAGCATATGTGCCTCTAGATACTCCCTAAGTTGGGTGTAGACCAGTTTCTCTTGGATTTTTGCCAGGATACACAGCAGGGAGATGGTCCTGTAGTTCCCTATTGGCTCCGCAGGTCTGCCCTTGTGAATAGGGACCACTTGAGCCTGTTTCCACAGATCGGTGACCGACCCTTCTTGAAAGGACCTGTTAATGAGCCAGGTAAGCGGCCTTGTGAGTGCTGGGGCACCATCTTTGAGCAATCTAGGTTGGATACCGTCCGGGCCTCCAGAGCCTCTTGTTTTCAAGGTTTTTAGAATGGCCAGGACCTCTTTCACCTTAGCCAGCTGCAAGTGGAAGAGACGGCGGCCTAGGTTTAGGGGAACCTGAGAGAAGGACTCATTGTTGGGCGCCAAGGGCCCTGCCTTGTGGTTATCAGGGTTCGTGAAGTATGAATTGAAGGCTTCAGCAATTAGTGCATTATCCTATAGTACCAGCCCATTAGCCATGATAGGGCCTGAAGCTGTCTTTTTATTTCCCTTTATCAGTTCATTGATGTGGGACCAGAAAGTCTTTGGGTTGTCAAATGGCTTCTGATGTTGCTGAATAGAATATGCAAGATTAGGGAAGAGGGAGATTTCGGTTTCCCCATATTTTAGTAGTCGCTTGCGTTTAGCTATGGCCAGGATCCGATCTCATACTCCCACACCATTATATACAGTTGATTGATCGATAAAAATGATATTTTTATACAGGATCTTTTGTTGGGAAAAAGCCCCATTTACAGCAAATTCCTGCAGTTTGTAAAAGGTTACAAATTATTAACATGTACAAGACAATACAACACAATCATTCACATTGATTTACAAAATAATAAATTACAAGGTTACAAGTTAGTGACATACATCAGGCAACATCAACAATACTAAATGCACTAAACAATTATCTAAAACATTGGCACTGAACCTTCAAGTAATTGTATAGTTTGAATTTAAACTTGTGCAAATCAGTAATCACAGTTAATTCATGACGTAATTTATTCCTATTTCTAGCTGGACTATTTGAGTGTCATGTCCCCCATCCTATTCAAAATTCTATTCGTGGGTACCTTCACTGAAGATTTCCTTAATTTAGATATATATATTTGATCTATTTCCAACTGTACTAAATATGTCAGTGGATGTCATTTATTTTTCTGGCGAATTAGTCCATGACATACCAGGGACCACAAATATTCTCTCCGTGCCGCTGGTTGCAGCCAATCAAGTTCCTGAAAAGTTATGCAGCGGTGTACCCCATGACCTTTCTTAATATAAATTCTCATCCTATAATACAATTGGTCCATTTTGACCAAATATTTCTGATTTGAATACCTATATAGTGAAGATCCATATTCTAATATGGGTAACAATAATTGCTTCATCAATCTAGCTCTAGTATCTCTAGTCAAGCACCCAGATATCCTTCGGAGGGCTTCCAGCCTTTGATTAACTTTCTTGGTTTGTGACTGAATGTGCTCTGAAAAGGTCAACTGAGTGTCAACATGGACTCCTAAATATTTATAGGTGGTCACATTCTGGACCATTGTGTCATCAGAGTATCTTATCTGCAAATCAGAAATGTTCTTATTTTTTCTAGAATCTACAGAGAATGTCATACATTGTGTCTTTTTTGTACATTTTCATAGACTGGAGTCCCTCATCCATGTCTCCAAATGGGTGAAATATGTCTGGAGATGCTGTCTCAGGTCCTCAGGATTATTTGCAGATGTTACAAGAACCATGTCAGCTGCATAAAGCCTAATCTCAGTTCCTATCATCTGAGTTGCTAGGTTGTTTACATAGATGTTGAACAATACAGGGCCCAAAATTGAGCACCGCAGAACATCTGTTTCTAGGTCTACCAGACCCGAGACAGTGTCCCCACACAGAACACATTGTTTCGCTCTGATAAATAAGACTCAAACCACATCAGAGCTTCCTACTGTACCCCTATATCAAACAGCCTCTGTAACAAGACCTCATGCTGTACCAAATCAAGTGCCTTGCTGAGGTCCATGAACACCGCCCCAGTGCTCCTACCCTGGTTTAAAGATGTTACCACCAGGTTGTTGAAGTCAATTAGGTGGTGTTCGTGGACCTCCCCTTCCCTCCCTGAACCCATACTGATACTATGTTATAATTCTGTTCAAGGTACTGGCCAAGCTGGTAATTAACCAGTTTCTCCAGCACCTTTGAAAGAATGGGGAGTAGTTATTGGTCTATAATTTGAGGGACTGTGCTATCTCCACCTTCATGTATAGGAATAATTTCCCCATTTTCCAAATTTCAGGCACCAATGAAGAATTTAAGCTCAGTTGTAAAAATATGTGATCAATGGGGCAATTATGTCAGCACTAATCTTTAAGAACCTTGCATCAATGCCATCTATTCCATCACTTTTACATACGTTCAGGTTTTTCAGTTCTTTAACTGTTTCTTTTATTTCAATCTTCCTAAATTTAAATTGCACGATGTTAGAATGGGAGGCAGCTGAGTTCTGTAGTTTAAAACAAATTACTTTATGGTTCAATCTAGGTATCTTTAAGTCAGGTAATTCCTTAAAATAAGAAATAAATTAGCAACCTCTATTGGATCATCAACTAGCTTTATCCCCATTTAATAAGTTAATTGGATTTTAGTTTTACCGGATTTCTTAATTCTGAGATGTTTTTCCAAAACTTATTTGGATTCTGCATCTTATTAAACGTATTTTGGTAGTACCTGTTTATAGCTAAAACTCTCTCCTTTTACACCTATTTCTCCAATACTTAAACACATTCCAATCCCCACTGTTTTGTTCGTTTGGCTTTTTCCATACCAGTTGCTTATGTGTAACTGTGTTTTTAAATGCTCCTTTAACCAAGGTATGCCTTTTATACTGTTACTCTTTTTAATCTTTGGGGTATGTTGTTGCACAATATCCAAAAAGAATCCATGAATTCTCGAATAGATAGATTTAAGTCAGGGATTAGGTACACTCTATCCCATTTAAAATTATTAAGGTTATTCCTAAAATATTTTCACTAAATCTCCTTAGATCTCACCCAGTGGTCCTGTTCCTGCCTCCTAGGACTCACTGCAAAAATAATGTACAATGAATTGGGTTGTGGTCCCCCAAATTCAGTGGAAGGATCTTCTAGCCCTCCACTCTCAAATCCTGGGAGACAAAGAACAGGTCCAAAATTGAACCCTGTGTTCTGTTATTTAAACTTCTCGTGGGTTTATTAATTATTTGTTGTAAACCCAAAACTTCCAAGCTGATTTTTAACTTTTTACCTCCGCCTTGCTCCCAGTTAGCATTAAAATCTCCCATTAATAATACACGCTGGTCTCCTACTTTCTCCAACAGTATATCGGCTAGGACATCAAACATACTTGCTTTAGTTTTGGGGGAACATTGAAAATACCAATTAATAATTTTATTTTTAACAATTCTATCAATAAGCAATCAACTCCTATCACATTTTTACTTAGTAACAATCGGTAAGATCCTAGGCTCTCTTTCACATATAACAATACCACCCCCCTTTTTTTTCCTGTCTTGCTTCTGTAAACTATACCCTATGAGTTCCAACTCATTATTGTGTATTCCTGAGTGAAGCCAGGTCTCAGAGATTGCCAAAATGTCCTGGCTCAGTTCAGCAGCCCACATCCAAAATTGATCAATTGTACCTGTAAGGATTCTAACAATCTCATGTGTGACAGTAATTCCCTCAATTTCCTTAGGCCCCAGATTGTTTTCAACATCTCCACATTGAGCTAGTAAAATAAAACAAAATAAACCTTTTGCCCTATAATTTACTTCCCCCAATACAAAGCTCTTAGTATTAAGGGGCCTAAGGAATAAATTCCTCATCTTTGTAAAGGAGTTGTGTCTTTTAACAAACACTGACTGCTAAGCATGGATTTCTCCCCTCATGTCCATACGGGCCAAACCTTTACAAACGCTGTTACAGTTCGCTTCTGATATCTGTGTATTTACTAACGACATACCCATCAAAACCCAACCCCCCAGTAGTATAGAGAGATGCATTTTTTAAGTATCTTACAACAGGACTTATAGAAAAATTAATTTATTATTTTCTCACCGAGTGGCACTCGCGACACTCATGACGCTCACGCCAGGGTGCTCACGTGGGTGGGCGGTGCGGGGATTTTGGTATAGATTACACCTGCCCTAATGAAGTTCAGCCTGCTGAAACACAGTCTACTGCTGAACCCCATCCTACTAACAGGCAACAATCCCAGAGAAAAACACAGGAGTAACAGGGAGAAAAAGTCAGTAACAGCAGCAGGCTTCTTAACTTGAAGCAATGTTCCATGGATGTCTTGGCTAAATGGCAACTCTCACCTGCTGCACTGGCTTGTCCTGGACACTTCAGGAACAGCTGATTTCTGTTTCAGCCAGGGTGGCATGGGGCTTTTCAACTGCTGCTGTCACCTGCTGCTGAAATGCTGGCTCATCCCGGACACTTCAGAAACAGCTGAAATCTGTTTCAGCCGGCACGCCATGGGACTATTGACGTAGGTTACACCACACCCCAATGAAGTTCAGCCCGCTGATATATGGTCTGCCGCCAGACGCTCTGTAACTAACGGGCAACAGTCCCAAAGAAAAACACAGAATTAACGGTTAGAAAAAGTCAGTAACAGCAGTCCTTTTCTTAACATGAAGCAATGTTCCACGGATGTCTCAGCTAAACTGCAGCTCTCAGCTGCTGCCGAAATGCTGGTTCATCCCAGATGCTTCAGGAACAGCTGATTGCTGTTTCAGCCAGGGTGGTGGGGGGCGTTTGTTGTACCTCACTCCCCACGCTCATGAAGTTCAGCTCAATGAAATACAGTCTGTCACCAGACCCCCTCCAACTAACGGTCAACAGTCCCAGAGAAAAACATAGAAGTAACAGGGAGAAAAAGTAACAGCAGCCCTCTTCTTAACATGAAGCAATGTTCCATGGAAGTCCCGCTAAACTGCAGCACTCACCTGATATTGAAATGCTTGCTGGTCACAGACGCTTTCAGGAACAGCTGAAAGCTATTTCAGCCAGGGCACTGCAGGGCTTTTGATGTAGATTACACCACACCCCAATGAAGTTAAGCTATTGAAATTTGTCCGCCGGACCCTCCAACTAACGGGCAACACTCCTGAGAAAACACAGGAGTAACAGGCAGAAAAAGTCTGTAAAGCAGCCTCTTCTTAACTTGAAGCAATGTTCCGTGGATGTCTCGTTAAACTGCAGCTCTCACCTGCTGCACTGACTTGTCCTAGACACTTCAGGAACAGCTGATTTCTGTTTCAGCCAGGGTGGTACGGGGCTTTTCAACTGCTACTCCCACCTGCTGCCAAAATGCTGGTTCATCCCAGATGCTTCAGGAACAGCTGAAATCTGTTTCAGCCAGGGCGCCATAGGGCTTTTGACGTAGGTTACACCACACCCCAATGAAGTTCAGCCCGCTAATATACAGTCTGCCGCTGGACTCTCTGTAACTAACGGGCAACAGTCCCAGGAATAGCTGATTGCTGTTTAAGCCAGGGCGGTTGGGGGCTTTTAATGTATCTTACGCCCCGTGCTCATGAAGTTCAGCTCGACAAAATACAGTCCGCCACCAGACCACCTCCAACTAACGGGCAACAAACCAAGAGAAAAAGACAGGAGTAACAGGGAGAAAAAGTCAGTAACAGCAGTACTATTCTTAACTTGTAGCAATGTTCCATAGATGTCTCTGCTAAACTGCAGCTCTCACCTACTGCCGAAATGCTTGTTCGTCCCGGATGCTTCAGGATCAGCTGATTGCTGTTTCAGCTAGGGTGGCATGGGGCTTTTGATGTAGATTATGCCCTGCCCAATGAGGTTCAGCCTGCTGAAATATGGTCCTCTGCCAGACCCCCTCCAAGTATTGAATAACAGTCCCGAAGGAAAACACAGGAGTAACAGGGAGAACAACTCAATTAACACCTGCCCTCTTCTTAACTTGAAGCAAAGTTCCATGGATGTCTTGACTAAACTGCAGCTCACATCTGCTGCCAGAATGTTGGTTCCCCCCGGACCCTTCAGGAACAGCTGATTGCTGTTTCAGCCAGGGTGCCATGGGGATTTTGAACTGCAGCTCTCAACTGCTGCTGATATGCTGGTTCATCCCGCACACTTCAGGAACAGGTGATTTCTGTTTCAGACACGGCGGTGCGGGGCTTTTGAGGTAGATTATGCACCGCTCAAATGAAGTTTAATCCACTGAAATATGATCCACTGCCAGATCCCCTCCAACTAACAGGCAACAGTCCCAGAGAAAAAACACAGGAGTAAAAGGGAGAAAAAGTCAGTAACAGCAGCCCTCTTCTTAACTTGAAGCAATGTTCCATGGATGTTTCAGCGAAAGGCAGCTCTCATCTGCTGCTGAAATGCTGGTTCATCCCGGATGCTTCAGGAACAGCTGATTGCTATTTCAGCCAGGGTGGCACGGGGTTTTTGATGTAGATTACACCCCATCCCAATGAAGTTCAGCAAGCTAAAATATACAGTCTGCCGCTGGACCACCACCAACTAATGGACAACAGTCCCTGAGAGAAACACAGGAGTAACAGGCAGAAAAAGTCAGTAACAGCAGCCCTCTTCTTAACTTGAAGCAATGTTCCATTGATGTCTCAGCTAAACTGCAGCTCTCACCTTCTACTGAAATGCTGGTTCATCCAAGATGCTTCAGGAAGAGCTGATTGTTTTTTCAGACAGCTCGTCTTCGTCTTTAGCTGATTCTTCTACCTCAGAGTTGGAGTCATCCTGCAAGCATTCTGTGACAGCACCTATGATTTGACTGTCAGTTAGGTGCTCGCTCATCTGAATACAGTCATTGTGGGTCAGCCAGTCTTCAATTAGCTCCCCTGCCTTTTCATCCTCTGTCACAGAGAGATTCAGGGTGGCTGACAGGGCTATGGTTTTGTGTGTGTCAACCTTATCCACCTCCTCCTCCTCAGGTGTGTCTGGCTGCTTGATAAATGTCGCACTGAGGGTTGCAATCCAGCAGTGTGCAATTGTGCTTTGAGACATGCCATCCCAAGCCTCACTTGTCAGGTGCACATCACTAAGCGTAACCTTCTTTAAAAAATCAGTGACACTGTTCGCTGTGTCAGCACCAACAAGATCTCTGAGAAGCAGTTTTCGGTAAAGCTTCTTAAAAGTTGCTATGATGCCACCATCAAGTGGTTGCAGTCGTGAGGTTGTGTTTTGGGCCAAAACATTGCCCATATCTTCCCAGCATGGGATCGAATCTCTGTCTTTGTTGGGTGAGCTGGACATTGGTCCATTAGTAGCAAGGCCTTTGGTGGGAGCTTTTGCCATCTAAGATGTGCTGTCACTGAGGGAACAGCTGTCTGTTGGAACCAATGCCTAAAAATGTCCAAGGTCATTCAAGCGTTCCCGTTGTTCCCATAATGTACTGGTAGAGAATCCATGTTACAGTGATGGAAACAGCAAGGATGAGCAATCTTCCCAATTAGCAGTGGTTTCACTTTATGGGTCCCAGTTGCATTACATACCAATAGGCGTGTCACATGATCTTTATTGATCTTGAACCCCTTTGTGGCATGCATCTCTGTTTTGCTGGCAAGTGTTGCATCCGGGAGGCACCTCCAGAACAGACCTGTTTCATTGCAATTGAAGATCTGTTCTGGTAGGTAGTCGGCATCCTCAATGACTTTTTCAGTTTTGGCAAAAACTCAACTGCGGCTATGCCATCACAGCTACACTGCTCACCGATGATAAAAACTCATTGAATCCCACGCCTGTTCTGAAATCTCCACAATCATCCTGTGGAGGCTGTGAATTTGGAACCTGCACCATATATAGTCCATGAAAAATATTGAGCCTTCTCATGGATGATGGCACCAGACACAGAAGCACCACTAGCCTGCTGTTGCTGGAACTGAATTTGGGGTGCTTTATCAACTTCACCCTCATCTGCATGGTGCAGTTTTTTCCATTTGAGTGCTTCACACTCTGAGCACTTGAGCACAAAATTCCTTAGGGCTCCCTCTTGTTTGCACCATGTGCATATTCTACTCTTGGAATAGTCTGTCTCCTGGCTAATTTTAGCAAGCCTGTCTCCCCCTTTTAGGCAATTAAGGATTTGCAGCTTGTGTTCAACAGCATAACTTGAGCATTTCATGTTGGATTTTTTTTTCTTCAATCTAACACTGCACTAAAAGTGTGCCCATTTATGACAGATCTACCTGACTGAAAGCTCAGTCTGCAACACCCCGGTTGCCAGGATACTGCTGCCGAAGCTGTGCTGTTCTATGACAGACAGCCAGAGATGGATTGAAATTTCATGTTGCAGTTCTTTTGCAGGCACAGACTTCAATGACAGCCCAGTTTGTTTGTAAGTTTAAACTTACAGCCCAAAGTTGTTTATTTGTTAGTTAGTTACCTGCTGCAAGTATTTACCGTCAGGTGTATACCATATTTCATGAAGATGCCGAAAGCGGAAAGAGGGCAAATCTGGTGTGCGTAGTACAGTTAAAATGTACTTAATTAAGCTAACTAATGAATAATGAATAATAAAGCACAAATTCAGCATCATTAAGTAATGGATTAATGTTGATTGTGGACTTGGCAAAGTGTGGCAAACAAAAAATACATTTCTTTTAAATACTGTACTCAATAACTGTTTCAGAAAATTGACCAAGAAGCATGGGAGCCACAATGAACATTTCTTATAACTGATCTTCGGTATAATGAGGTTCGTTGTAATGAAGAGTCACTGTAACTAATGAAAGGCAGATGGCAGATATCTTTAACAATTATTTTGCTGGCAACTTTAAAACCTAGGGGCATTATTATAGCTCATCAGTCACTAGACAGAAGAACACAGAAAATATCAGAATTATATCCGTTGATGAGGGTTATCAAAAATTAAAACTACTAAAAGTTAACAAATCCCTGGGTCCCAATAGTGTGTGATCAAGGTGTGTGAAAGAGCTGGCCAAAGAATTAGCAGGGCCAATCAGCAAGCTATTTAACAAATCACTAATGGAAGGCAGCACAATTGCAGATTGGAGAGGGGCAAATATGATGCCAGTACACAAGAAAGGGGACAGGAGCAACATTACAAATTTTAGACCAATTAGCCTGACCTCTGTGATAGATAAAGTAATGGAGGGGTTCATCAGAGACATCATTGAGCAACACATACTAGAGAAGGGTCTCAGAGCCATATCACAGCACGGGTTCAGACATGGAAGTTCGTGTCTGACAAATTTGTTGCATTTCTTTGAGACAGTGAGCAGTGCACTAGACAGGGGACTACCAGTGGATGAGTTTTTTTCTAGATTATTCGAAGGCATTTGATTCTGTTCCTCATCAAGAAATAATTAAACAACTAATACAACAGGAATTCCACCCCTGCATTGTATCCTGGGTGCAGTCATGGCTGGATGATAGATACTAGAGAGTATCTTTAAGGGGTCATAGTTCAAACTGGATGGGTATCACAAGCGGTGTGCCACAGGGGTCTGTGTTGGGGCCAGTACTATTTAACATCCTAATATCATTCATGCAGACCTCAGAAAAGGCATGTATATGTAAATACTCAGATGACGCAAAGGTGGAAGCTATAATTAATAACACAGAAGCAGGAGCTGAATTCCAACAAGAACTGGAGCAACTATGCATATTGGCGAATAATCATGGCCTGGATTATAATGCAAAAAAGTGCAAAATAATGCAATAAGGATATAACAATATCAAACCCCAATACACCCTAAATAATAAAACACTAACAAAAACAAACAGTATTGGAAAAGGATTTGGGAGTATACATTGCCAACAACCTGACATTTGATGATCACGCCATTGAGATGGTTAAAAAAAGGGAAATAGAATAATGGGATGTATATTAAGAAATGTTATGAGTAGAAGAAAACAGGTAATTATTCCACTATTCACAGCACTGGTTAGGCCGCATCTGGAATATTGTGCTCCTGCCATATCAGTATATAATATAGGCAGTCTAAAACTATTGGAAAGGGTACACAGGAAAATGACCAAGAAAATACGTGGATAGAAAAAAAAAGACATATAAAGAAAGATTATACACACTATAAAGAAAGATTATACACACTAGGGCTATACTCTATAAAAGATAAAAAACTAAGAGGTGACCTGTGTTATGTGTACAAAGCATATAATGTTGAACAATTATGGACATCAGATTTATGTAAGAATGAAAGTAGTAAAGAAACAAGGTCCCATGGGATGCAAGTAAGGGGCAAAATATGTAGAACCAATTAAAGAGGCCAATGGTCCAGTCAAAGGGTAGTTGGAGTCTGGAATTCACTACCAGAGAGAGTGGTGTGTAGTGAAACAATGAATCAATTTAAAAAAGAGCTGGACAACTATATGGGTACTGACAAGGTAATGCAGTTCCACTGACATGTGACAAGTCACCAAATGGCTAATGCCTAAAGACTTGACATATTCCATGAAACTATGTTTTCTATGAAACTACAGCAGCAGATGAGGAAGCAACACAGAGTTTAAAGAGCAATAAAATGTAGTTATCAAACCTACTGATAAGGAGGGATTGACTGTGGTAAGGGGGAAGGGTACTATGAATCTGAAATGTTGAATCAGTCACCAGATACAGAATTTTATATGCCTGTCGTACGTGTATGTGTATGTACTGATGATTTCAAAGAAACAAATAAATGTTCTGTTGTATGAGGCACTTGTAAATGAGGTGATCACAAAGTATATGAATGACTTTTTAAAAACAGAACATCCAGTGCATGCAGTGCTCTATGGGCTTCCAAAAGTCCACAAGACTTTACAAATGCTACCAGCTCGCCCAGTAGTAGCCAGTATAGGTTTCCTAACAGAACTAGCACACTTTGTTGATGGCTATATAAAGATACTGGCACAAGATCCTATTTGAAGGATACCACACATTTGTTAAACATATTGGGAGATGTTTATGAACAGCTCAAATGTTTTTTTGCCACCTTGGACATTTGAGCTCTTTACAGTGACATCCCCCATGATGAAGGTCTGGAAGCTGTATAGGACTTAATGTATGAAAAGACTCTGTATCCTACCCCATTTATTGAATGTCTACTGCAGCTCACAAAAAAAGTACTGACATTTAGAAAATGGGCAAATACCATTCTGTCTTCTGATTGGCTGAGGCACTTATTTAGGTGGGCATCTATCAGACAATAGATGCCCACCAAATAAAAAGCCCCAGCCTAAGCCTGCCTGATAGCCAGCAAAGTATCTGTGTGCCCAGCACCCTGCTTTCTCATTGGCTGAAGTGCTGGGTAGACAATTTCAAACTGCCGCCATTTTTTTTTCTCTCGCTTAGCTAGAGATACTGCCCAACCAATGTTCCCACAAGAACCACACACCACCATCTGCTGTGCTCACTCGTATCAACATGAAAAAAAATGACACCCCCAATGAGAAAAGTGCAAAGAAACCTTCATCCTAATCTGCCATAGAAGAAAAAAAAACTTTCCTTTGAAATCACTAGAGCTAGCATGTCCTGTTCTCACCGCTACTCGCTCTACAAGACAGCACTAGCCTGTCGCGTGGTAGCCGTTGCTTTAGTGTGTCCACTCCTCTTCTGCTCCCCCCGAACTGCTTTTAACCACAGTTTAAAAAAACACACACAAATACCTCACACCAGGACATAACTGGAGTCTGTTGGGACACCCACCCTGTCAGCTTCCATGTTTTCCCTTCACTAAGGCTGCAAGCCGTGATATAGGAGTTGATTTCCACAACTCCTGAAAGACGCATGCAAATAAAACTTCTTTCCGTTCGACACAGAGCAGCCTAGCAGAGCGAGCAAGTGAGGGGACAGCCAGCCCAGAGGTGGCAGTGGCAGGATGGGGGGATTGAGAGAGAGCGAGCCAGCAAAAGCAGATGATCAGTTGGCATACTGGCGGGCGAGCGAGTAGGTGTGTGCGCAAAGGAAGACTTTAGTTCAGCAGCCAGCAATGGGGAATCAGGTAGATGATAGTGCAGAGAGACAGAGGGAATAAGAGACAGAACAGAAAAAAATAATTAAACTCTGCTGCATGCCACAGATCACTCCCCCCCAAGTCTGTCTCACAAACTGATGCAATTCTCACTAACTTCTCTGCGCAAATGAAAGCACCTCGTTTCCCACATGAAGTAGTCACCTCACCTGCAGCTTGAAGTAAATAACTGCCAGCCCACTACCCTCACTCTCCCAACATTGCAAAGCATTGAACAGCTCCTTTTCTTTACCCAATAGCAACAGTTCCTCATCCATCTGCACTTGCACTGTCTCTTGCCATGTCCCAATCGTGATGACAACAGCTCTCGGGAAAAAATACGAGCAGACTTCTATTTCCGGTCTCACTTGCAGCGTGAAGTAAAGAACTGCCTGCCCATTACCTCACTCTCCCAAAAGCACAAAGCATTTCACTCACATTTCTCTTACTTCTCCCAATCGCAACAGCTCATCGCCCGACTGTGCTTACATCGCAACAGCTCTCAGTGGGGAAAAAAAGGCAAATGTCAACTACAACTGTCAGGGGGTAAACGAAAAAAGGAAAAACAATGAAGTGGAGTGGGGGGCAAAGCAACTGCATGACGATTGGTAAATAGACTGCTATGATGGCTGTTATTTAATCTGTTAAACTGCTCATTATGAATTACCAATGAAATTATGGCACAAGATTTTTAGTATTTTTTTTCTTCTTGTAATTGTCATGCTCCAATAGGACAAAAGTCCATTGCTCAAAAAATTATCATTCTAATACAGGTGGAGGAACTATTTTATTACAAAACTTGTTTTAAAAGAATTTTTTATTAACAATTTCTTCTTCTTTTTTTTTTAACAGTGCCCATTTTCTAAGTGCAATATTACCCTCTAGGGTGGGCGGTATTGGGAAATACCAGACCTTCCAGGGGCTATAAGACCCTCCGCCTGTGGCGTCGGGCCTCATTATGCCCCTGGATGGTGTGGTATTTCCCAATACCGCCCACCCTGTCGGGTATTATTGCTTACATAACTGTTTCCTATTCAAAGAAAAAATTTAAATACAAAAGAAGGGGATGTCAATGGGGGCAGTTATGGCCCCCAATTATGCAATTATATACATGTCCCAATGGGAAAAAAAAGATCTAGATTCAAATCCCTTTTTGGGCAAAATAGATTGATACAAAAGGTTTATATATGACCTATTTTTCATTTGGAAAGGAATAGAGGAAGAACTGTATAATTTTGTGGGATATTTAGAATCCACCAATGAAAATCTGAAAATTTACAATGACCTCTGACCTCCAATTTGTGAATTTTTTGAATTTGGTGATTACTGACACTACAGGGGGCTGTGGTAATTTATTTAGAAAATATACAGACCAAACATTATGTGTTACATTACAGTAGCTGTCACCCAGGACACTTGACAAATAACATCCCAGAAGGACAATGTATGTGAATCAAATAGAACTGCACAAATGAAAGTGATTATCAGAGTCAAGCAGAAGTGTTAACAGAAAGATTTTCACAGAGAGGGTATAATAATGAGATGAGAGCAAAGGAAAAGGTAGATGGCATACAGAGGGAAACATTACTTACCATGAGTATGGCAAAGAAAAAAACAATTATAGAAGGACTAATACTCCAGATTTTATAACAACTTTTACTGTCTGAGCATACCTGGTAAAAGAAATTATTATAAAGAATTGTCATATTCTTACTACAGATATGAAACTGATGCAGGCTACTCAAGACAACCCTAGCATGGTGTTTAAGAGAGTCATAAACCTAAGGCACCAGTTGGTGACTAGCATGTATTTGGATAGGAAGAAGGGTTATGAGAAATATCAGCATTTGCCTGCAGGTAGCCACAAATGTGGCATTTGTTAATATTGTCAGTATGTGGCAGATGGAGCTGATTTAAACATCCCATTTCCCATATACAATACACTATATGGGATTTTGTTACATGTAATTCTACCAATGCAGTTTATCTGGCCCAGTGTAATACATGCCCCTCATTCTATATTGGAAAAATGAAGAAAAAAATAAGAGAAAGGATTGGGCAACATGTAAGAAGCATTCAAAAATTGGATGGGATGAGTGCACTAGCCCAGCATTGTCGGTTAAGGGGTAGAGAACATCATTTTATGTTTCAGGCAATAGAGTTTACAAATTGGTGAGGGGTGGTGATGTGGATAGCAGATTATTACAGAGGGAGGCATTCTGGCAATACCAGTTGAGATCTTTTTATCCACCTAGATTAATTAATCATTTCCAGCTGTTCCCATTTTTATGACTTTCTAACATTTATAAAGTATTATGAGTGGTTAATAAAATGTATTATTAGTATGTGTAGTCTACAGAACTGCATGTGTATCCTGATTACATACTTTAAGGATGTGTTTGATTGTCTATTTATGAATCTAAATCCTATTCATTTTATCTTTTTTCTTTCCTAGTCCCCCTCCCTTATCCCCTGTATCTTCCCCACCCTGTCTCCATTTTATATCCGTTAACCTCCCCCTCTATTTTTTCTAAAAAAAAAAAAAAAATGAATAGTGTATCGTAATTTATAATGCTTGATATTGATGTTTATGTTTATGTGTATTTGTTAATGTGCTTTATTCCCTGGATGTATTCATTGTGTGTGGTGGCAATTTGTTATTTGCTATATGTATACTAGTTATGTGTATTACTTGTACTGTCACTTTAATGGTGCTCTTTTTATCACTAGCCACCTTGCACCTGGGCAGCCTTGAGAAAGCATTTGTCAGGCATGAACATTTTCAGCTGCTCTGAGGGAGGGTGTGCTCAGCAAACTCACTGCTGGGATTTGCTGTTTTATTACAATAACAAGCATTTGTCAATGCCGAATGTTGCTTGCTTCTATGTGCTATTTAGGTATTTGGAAGTCATTGGAGTGTAAATATTGAAAATTTGCGAACTTACGAGCGTGCGTAGGAACTGCGCAACGCACGCTCGTAAAACAGTCAATTGTAGAATTTTTTTCACCAAATTTTCAACATAGCCATTTTAAGACCTCTGGTCATGAACAGTGTCACTGTGATTTTGTTAATGTGTCCCATACATTGAGTTTGCACACCGACTGCGCCATTGTGCGCTACATGGGTGGAAACACGTTTTGGGCAGGATGTGAAAAATGACAGCTGTACTGCTCATAAGGAGGTGTGGTAAAATGGCAATGTTGAAAATCTGGAGAGGAAATATTGAAAATTCGCAAACCTACCAGCGTGCGTGGGAACTGTGCAACGCACATACGTAAAACAGTCATTTTTAGGAATTCTTTCACCACATTTTCAACATTGCCATTTTAAGATCTCTGCTCATGAACAGCGACACTGTGATTTTCTTAATGTGTCCCATACACTGAGTTCGCACAACGACTGCGCCATTGTGCGCTACATGGGTGGAAACACGTTTTGGGTGAGATGTGAAAAATGACAGCTGTACTACTCATAAAGAGGTGTGGAAAAATGGCAATGTTGAAAATCTGGAGTGGAAATATTGAAAATTAGAAACCTACGAAGGCATGGAACTGCGCAATCCATCACTGTAAAACAGTTTATTTTAGAATTTTTCACCAAATTTTCAACATAGCCATTTTAAGACCTCTGCTCATGAACAGTGTCATTGTGATTTTCTTAATTTGTTCCGTACATTGATTTTGTGACACCGACTGCGCCATTCTATGCTTCATGGGCGGAACACATTTTGGGTGAGATGTGAAAATGACAGCTGTACTACTCATAAGAAGGTGTGGTGAAATGGCAATGTTGAAAATCTGGAGTGAAAATATTGAAATTTTGCGAACTTTACGAGCCTGCATAGAACTGCATAGCGCAGGCTCGTTAAACAGTCATTTTTTAATTTGTCAGCTTTCAACATGATGGCTCTTTTCTCGCGAATGATGTCACTGTCATGGCGTGTTCAGTTCTGAAGGGTGATTTCCGCAGCCACTGCACAGTCACGCGCCGGAATCACCTTTGGGCCCCATTAACGCCATGACAGTGACATCATTCATGAGAAGGGGTCCCAAAACCACATGTTGAAAATTTGGCAAAAATTCCAAAAATGGCTGAGATATGCAATAAAGTTGAAACCCCCTATCTAGCCCATTATAAAGCTTACCAGCATTTCCTCAGTTCAGGTCGGCTTTGAAGAGTGCAGACGTGTTCCGGTCCACACAAGATCGGCCACAGGAGTCCGGAGGTAAGTATGGGGTGAGGGGTGTGGGAACTGGGTCGCGGTGGGTAGAGTGCGGGTTGTGGGAGGGTCGGGAGCGCACCACTGGACACGTTTTTGTCTTACAGGTACAAAATAAAAAAAAGGCGATCGTGGACAGTTTGCCACGCTGGGTGGGCTCCAGCGCGGCACAAGGACTTTGAGTTCACTGACGGGATTGGGCACCCCCATCGGCAAAATGACTGATTGCCACACTGGGTGGGCTCCCAGCGTGGCACCAACTACTGGGAGGGGGATCTGATGCAGCTCAGCCCACGGGGATTGGAACCCTGTCGGCTATACACTCGGTGATTGGGAGCTCTTGCGTGAGCAGCTTCTTATCGCTGCTCACTCAAGCGTAGCTCCCATTTCAACTGCAGAGTCATTGCATTTTGGAGCGGCTGCAGACAGCCCAAAATGCATTGCTGCCAGGGGCCGCACCTGCCAGGACACTGCCTGAATTGGAGGAGGAGGTGACACACCTCCGAAATCTCCGATGATGGCACTATGTTTCTTGCACATGCGTGCAAGCAACATAAAAATGTATCAAAGACCCAGCACTGGTGTGTTTGTCTTATGGTAGTGCAGACTGTGGAGTCAAGCTTCTCCGAGACTGTAAGTATGTGATCATGCTTTGGCACCAGTCTGTAGCTGTTTTGAGCCACCTTTGAAGTTACTAATGAAACACAACCCCTGTTCATGCCCCTCTCTGGTAGTCTAATGATACCCCTGCACCCGGCTGCCCATATAGTGAAACAACCCTTATTCATATCCCTCCGAGTAGTTTAGTGGATCCCCTGGTTGCCCATGTAGTGAAACACAACCCCTGTTCATACCCCCCCAGTAGTCTAATGGACCACCCTCCCTTCTTCAGTCCCATAAGCAGGGAAATACCTAGGGGTGTTCTGTACTGTATCCACACAGGCACTTTCTGGCTTAAATAAAACTGAAGTGTTCCATCAGAAAATTGTGTGTGGTCTGCTTTTTTTTTTTCTTCTTGATTCGAAGTACTATAGTATGGCAGCGAAAGCACCTTTGGAGGTGGGAGTGCTTAGGATCTTTTGACTACATGGACCCATATTCAGACAGTTAGCATGCTTCATTAGGGCATGCTGCTTGAATATAGCCCAGAGCCAGCCATGCACTATTTTTGGTACGTTCTATCAGTCGACTCTGAATAAGGGAACCTAAATGTTAAAACAAAGGGTCAAACACATTACATCCTGAGTCAAATAGCATCAAATTGTGAGATCAACATTTATAAAACTGATGTAAAATTTTATTTGAAGAATATTCTCTAGAGATGCAGCTCTTAGGAAGGTCCCAGTGACAAAGTTAGAACCTAAATAAATTACAGTATACCTGATAGAATTTCTTCTTTCTGTGGTGTTCAGTGTTGTTACTAGGCTATTGCTGTGACTTAATAAGCAGTGCATATAACTTCAATGGGAGGGACAGAATATTTCTCTTCTTATCTTCCCACTGCTGCCTATAATGCCTTATGGTCAAGAAAACACATATACGGAACTCTACATATCCAGCCTGTAATGTTTCAAAGGGATGTGCAAAGAAGACCAAGCAGCTGCCTTGCACAGGTCAGACACCACATCTTCTGCTCTCTCTCTGTTCAGGAGGCTGGCACAGCCCTCATCACATGTGCCTCAATCAATAGTGGTAACTGAAGCCTTACTTCACATTAGTCTTTGCCATGCATGGTGAACACTTCTCTAGCCAAGGAGGACATTGGAAATGTGTTGGCCCCTTTCTTGTTGCCAAACAGAACAAGAAGGCAATCCAAATTCTAAAAAGACTGTGTCCTTTTTTTGAGGTACGCTTTGACAGCTCTGTGAACATCGGACTCATGCAATTGCTTTTCCCTCCACAGATTGACTTTATAGAAAAGATAGGATGATTAACTCTTTGGTCAATGAGGAGTGCTGATGGAACCATTAGAAGGGGGGCATGGAGCACAACATTCTCTAATCCTGATAGAAAAACATCACGGTTGGCACACTGCATGAGAGAGCCTTCAGTTCTCAAGTTTTGGAGGCCTGAAGAGAAGAAAGAAATTGCTGGTACCCAAGACAAAAGTTCAAGGGCTGGTCACAATGTGTGGTAAAGACTGCATATAAATCCCACTGTGGAACTTGGATCATTGTCTACATTGGCCTGGTAGAAGTCTATGTTTGGGCCAGTGAAGCTTTTCTTCATTGGATGCAGATACTCATGGTAATTATTCCATCAAAACAGGGCACAATGACTATTACAATCTTTGTAAACCCCGTGGGACTGATACTAGCCTGAAAGTCAGAATGTGGTATTGAACATTTTGACTTAGGATTCCAAATCCAAAAAATCTTTGGTGTGACCAATGAATCAATATGTGTAGGCATGCACTGGCTGCAACATTGTCATCACTGACCTCTGGGATTCCATTTGAACTCTAATGACCTCCCAAACATTCAGAGCCTCTGGGTCCATGATCTACCTTAATCCTTGAAACTTCTTGAGAACAAGGAAAACACAGACTATAATTCTGCTCCACTTTTCTGTATACAATCCAGAATTATTGCTTCTGTGATGAGCTGGAGACTGGAGATCTAGTCCCCTGATTGTTATTTCATAGAACTGTTAATGTTAATGACTGGAGAAAACACTCTTGAGGACACAGAATACTTCTGCTGCATACTCATGCAAACATTTCTGACACTCAGGTACCTAATGTAGTCTGGACACATCTGTTGTAAACCACTCATGCCATCTACCCAGCAGCTGTGGGCTGAACTGTCTGTGCCTTTTCATGCACACTTATTGCCTCTGGGATTGGTTTCATGGTAGCATGTCAATTCAGAGAGAAAATTGCAGCAATGGAAATTTGAGCGACGGCATTTCAGAGAATGTTATAACAGTGATGGTGAATTTTATCACCCTACAGTTAGGGCAATAATTGCTTTTCCCCCCTCCCTGAGGTGCTACAACCTTGAAATTAGTTATAAAAGTAAGGGGGGTGTGGGGAGCAAAACCCCCCACAATGGGGTGTGCTTTGTCGCCCTTACTGTAGGGTGCCAAAATTCACCATTGCCATTTTTACATTCGTTGAAATGCCGTCGCTGAAATTCCATCGCTCATTTGACATGGAGCAGGTTTAATCAAAAGCTCTATGAAGATATAAAACTTCATCTTGCTTTGTCTTGAGTACAAGAAGGCACCTCCATTTCGATAGTTTATAAACCTCAAAACAGGTGAATATTGTGGTGTGAATGGTTACAACCAACAGCTCAGTTACTGGAAACCTTGATGAAGGTTTGTGGTCTCATACAGCTTTGCAGAAAACTTTAGCAACTGCAGCCTGAAAGGCATATCTCTCAGGAAGGAAACACTCATCAGAAAAGACTTGAAAATCTGATCCCCATTCCAAATTTTAGCCAGATAGATAGCATGGTAGCCATGGTACTCACAGAACTTCAAGGCACAAGCTGATGCAGATCCACTTGGGGACCTTGCAAGTACAGTTCTCCTGTGAACTATGGAGACAAAAACATGTACAAGAATGTCCTTTGATGCCTTTTTCACTGTTGCAGTCAATCATTAACATAAGGCTTGTGCCAGCAACACTAAAGCTGAGGACACTTGTAACTATGTGCCCATGGCTAAGGAGGCATGTTTACAAGTTGCTTCAAAATGTTGATTATTAGCATCTGTTGGGGTAGATGCTCCTTCACTGGCATGGCATTCTGCTTGACCACTGAAGAGATAGCTGCATCTGAACCAGTGGAGCTTCCAATATTACAGAGTACTGAAAAGGATAGCACCCATTATTTTCATCCAGTTTCATCTAACTGGGCACTCCCTAGCCTTGAGAGATAACAATGAATGGAAATACTGTGCAGCAAATAAAGATATGTTGGGGGGAAGGTGTCAGTCCCTAAGAGGGATACACTATAAAGCCAGCAGTAAAACAGCCCAGTGCAAATGTGGAAGGACACAGACATGGGCTGTTACACCAATGATGGGATTTATAACACATGTCCTACACAAAGTCAGATTTATGGCTCAACACTGGGTAGACGGTCTTACACACAAAAAATATTCAAATTCCCCTCTTCCATCTGCAGAAAGAAGTGGGGAAGGCAGTCAGAATAGCAAAGGTCCAAACTGAGGAAAAAATAGCCAACTCAGTTAAGAAGGGGGATAAAACCTTTGATAGGTACTTTAGGGAGCATAGAAAGGTTAAGGGAAGGATAGTGAAGATTAATAAAGGAGAGGGGAGGTGGACAGAGGGAGATAGTGAAAAGGCAGAGATACTGAATGAATACTTTTGCTCAGTATTCACAAAAGAAGATGAGGAGGAGTTACCTAAACCAGACAATAGAAGCACTCTGGGTAGGGGGGTTGATACCAGTCCATTCACAGAAGAAAGAGTCCTGAAAGAACTCCTAAAACTCAAGGTGGACAAAGCAATGGGGCCTGATGGGATTCACACCAGAATCCTAAAAGAACTAAGGGAGGACCTAGTGACACCACTGACCATGCTTCTTAACAAATCATGGCAGGATGGGGTGGTACCTGAGGACTGGAGGAGGGCACATGTGAGTCCCCTTCACAAAGTGGGAGCAAGGTAGAAGCAGGAAACTACAGACCTATAAGTTTGACCTCAGTGGTAGGGAAATGATGGAATCACTTCTGAAAGAAAGAATTGTTGAGTACCTAGAGGCCAGCAGGGCACAGGACCCAAAGCAGCATGGATTTACAGCAGGAAGGTCATGTCAGATGAATCTAAATGATTTATTTGACTGGGTGACCAAAGCAATAGACCAGGGAGGGACTGTGTATATGGCCTACCTAGACTTTAGCAAGGCATTTGACACAGTCCCGCACAAAAGATTAATAATCAAGTTAGCCAGTCTGGGAGTGGGTCCTAGGGTGATAGCCTGGGTAGCAAACTGGCTGTACAAGAGGACACAGAAGGTAATAGTGAATGGAACACATTCCAAAGAAAGGCTGGGTCCAGTCCTCTTTAACATCTTCATAGGTGACATTGCAGAGGTTCTGGAGGGAAAGGTATGCCTCTTTGCAGATGACACAATGATCTGTAACAGAGCTGATACACAAGAGAGGGTAGAAAAGATGAGAAGGGACTTGGCAAGGTTGGAGGAATGGTCAGACATACGGCAACTTAGATTCAATGCAAAGAAGTGCAAAGTAATGCATCTGGGAAACAAAAACCCAGGAGAAGAGTACACAATAGCAGGGGAGGTACTAACAACAACAAAAATGCAACAGGACCTGGGGTAGTCATATCAGATGACCTAAAGGTGGGTAAGCAATGTGAGAAGTCAGTAAGGAGAGCCAGGGAGATACTGGGATGCATAGGAAGGGGCATCACAACTAGAAAAAGAGAAGTGGTTATCCCTCTATACAGACAGTTGGTGAGACCCCATCTGGAGTACTGTGTGCAGTTCTGGAGACCTCATCTACGCAAGGACATAGACAGGATGGAAGCAGTCCAGAGGAAGGCAACTAAAATGGTGCAGGGTCTGCAGCAGAAACCATATGAAGAGAGACTGAGCGAGCTTAATATGTATACCTCTGATGAAAGGAGGGACAGGAGGGACATGATAGAAACTTTCAAGTACCTCAAGGGAATCAACAAAGTCCAAGAAGGTAGCATCTCTCAGAAAAAGAGATGTGTAAGAACAAGGGGGCACCATTTAAAGATAGAGGGGGGACGGCTCAGGGGTAATGTAAGGAAATTTTTTCATGGAGAGTGGTGGATACATGGAACTGCCTTCCTGGGAGGTCGTTGGTTTTAAAACAGTGGGGGAATTCAAACATGCATGGGACAGACATAAGGCAATTATAGTGGGGGGTTGCAGGAAGTAGGCTGTTGGTTAACTAGGATCTGCAGCTTATCCAGTAGGTAGGGAAATGGGCAGACTGGGTGGGCCAAGTGGTTCTTATCTGCCATCAAAGTCTATGTTTCTATGTTTCTATGTATGCTGACATCCTCTCTGCCCTAGTCAATGTATGCACAAAATAAAGGAAAGTAAGTTAGAAAAATAAAACGTCAACCTTTAGACCATCTGTACCCAAAAGCACAGTCTGCTGTCACCACTCTACTGCCCAGTCAGATATGTGTTAATGCTTTGTCTTTAGCAGTGCTTTAGGTATGATATAAAAATGAAGCAGAAGCCCAACAGGGAAGCAGCATGGTGATAGGAGGCAGCACTAATTGGCTTGGGAAGATTCTGACTGCTGTTTGCAGTTTGACTTTTCCAGTTTTTTATAACACTTTTATTTCACTCTGCTCCTACGTTGACTGTGGTTGTGAAGGTGTCAGCAGATGGGAGGCGGGGTAGGACATTTATACCTCCCCCAAAAAAGCTGTTGCTTTTTTTCTCCCAACATTATCAAAAACAAATGTAAATTATACCACAATCAATATATTTAAATTAATGATAAATAGAAAGCTACATTGAACTCTACCTGCATTTCCAACTTGGAGTTCTGGTAGATTCACAAAACCCTTACCCCTTTGACCTTGAGGTTTATTATGGCACCTGAACCCCTCAATGAAACTGCAACCATGTTATGTGTGGTTTTCATTCTACTATGCTTTTTGTATACTTTATGAAAAAAAAAAAAACAGATGGTCATGTACATTAAATCTTAGTTGTGCTGCCTTTAAGCTGGTAAATTCTGTCTCCTCTTATAACTAGCTAATTACTTCGAATGAAAGCAGGCATAAGATGTAGTGGAGGTCAACAAGCTAAAGTGAAATAAAAGTGTTACTGCTCATCGCCATCTTCTTCCATGTAAAAATTATAATGCTTCAGGGTTTTAGTTTCAATTTTTTCCCCATTAAGCAAAGGCCTGCATCCTGCCTCCCCGACTCCCCCAGTCACCAGTCACCAGGATAACTCCAGTCGCCAAGATACCAGCTACACAGCTCCCTCCAGGAGCGAGGAGTACACATGGGTGCTTAGAGGTAATAAACTACCTCCATCTGCAGCACCTTTGTGTGGGGGGTTAGCCCGACAACACACTGCACACATCAACTGCCCCACCCACCTTGGCTCAGCATTTCCTTTATAGTTGCTGTCTAGTGACATCACATCCTGTTACCCATTTTACTAAGTCCCCACTTCTCCATTTGCAGGTTATACCTGCTAGCCACTAGAGGGACCCTCTGACCTTTCCACCTCAGTCTCCCCACCTGAATCCCCTCCTACTTCCTGTAACCTCTCTACCTGCCTAGGTTACTTCTCTCCTTACTCCCACCTCTACCTCTGCCCACACCCTACCCTTGTCCAGCCATCTGGCTAGCCCAACCACCTGACCCACACCCAGCCTGCCACTAACCCCAGTGACCACTAGGAGTCACTATTTCAACCCTGTTTTCTGGCCAAACCCAGCCACTTTAAGTCACCTAGAATCTGGATTCCCTGCTCTCAGCTAAGCCTTATCCTAACTGCCCACCTAGGGGCTTGAACCTTGTACCCTGTCCACCAGAGTCTGTGACAGTACCACTACTCCAAAGTGGTATCTACACTTTCGGAGGGGCAACCAAGCTACTTGAAATTCACCACCCTGCTTACCTAGGCACTATGTTTGGGCACCTCTTCCCCAAATTTGGTAAAATGTCCCCATCAACAACCTTTGTACTACTGTTCTCCTCCATCTTACTGTCCCTTCCCATTTTAACTCCCCCCCAAGTGGCTACCCAGCACCCTCCTCCTCACCGGCTATTCTGACTCACCCTACAAATGCCCCCTATTAGTCCACTGCATCCCTCCGAACTATCTTCTGGTCCCATTTCCCCACGCCCCCCTCCTCCTCGATCTATTCCTTTGGCTGCCTTCTGGCCTCTCTCTCCCTCTCCAGTTCCCTCTCCCTCTGCTCAGCCCACCCTATCACCACCGCCAACCTGCGCATGGCAAAATCCTGGTCTCTCCATGTTCTACTCTGCCATCTAACCATTGCCCTCCTCCTTCTGGCAGCAGGGGATATACACCCTAACCCTGGCCCAACCCTAACCTCAGGCCCCAACCACCCCATACCAAACCCCTCGGCCAAGGCCACCACCGACACTCGTTCTGGCTACCTTCCCCGTGGCTTACACCTTCTCCATCTAAATATTCGTAGCCTAGCCCCTAAGCTCGATCAGCTCCAGGTCCTAGCCGCCCACCATACCCCCGACATAATCATCCTATCCAAGACCTGGCTAAACCCCAGCCTTCCAGATAATACCATCACTATTCCAGGGTTCACCATCACATGGCAAGGCCGGCCCTCCAGAGGCGGAGGGGTGGCTTTCTACATCAGATCAGCCCTACACTTCACTGTCTCCCTCATTAAAGCTGAACCCAAAGCTTACGAGCTTCTTATGGTAAAACTGTCCCCTCCCTCCTCATTACCTATCTTTGTGGCTGGAATTTATTGCTGCCCAGGCACACCAACCACAATAGTCACTGACCTTCTGGGCCAGCTCTCATCTCTCGCACAGTCGGGTGAACTATATGTCATGGGTGACTTTAACCACAACTGGCTAGCACCCACTTTTAACAAAACCCAAACTGAAATAACTGCTCTCAACCTTATTCAAACCATTTTGGAACCCACACACTCTAACCATAAGTCTGGACATCACTCCCTCCTAGACTGGGCGCTTACATCCCACCCACACCGCATCGTCAGTTCAGGCCTCCTCCCCGATTCCATCAGTGACCACTATCTAATCTACTTGGTCCGCAAGATCCACAGAGTTAAATCCCCTCCCAAATTTATTTTCCAATGGTCATACAAATCCCCTAACCTCTTCCCCCTCCTGGATGATTTATCTCACTCTAATTGGGTCCCGAGCTCTAGCTGCTCTAACATGGATGCGGTCCTCACACACTTTTGGAACACCTTCCTCGCCACCTGGGACAAACATGCCTCCCTGCGCCTGGCTAGAGTCCGGGGGTCTCACCTACCCTGGATTTCCCCTGAGCTGATAGCTTGCCAACAAGCCCGTGACAAGGCCTGGCGAAACTACAAATCCATGCTCCTCCCAGGCAACTATATCACCTACCGCATGCTCCACAACAAGTGCACAAAGGCCATCCGTTTAGCTAAGGCACATTATTTCAACAACACCCTAAATGCAAACCTTGGGAGTCCTAAATTCTGGGAAGTCATTAACTCCCTCTTCACCCCCCAAACAACAAGCCCCCCCTCCTCTCCTCCTCACCAAAGGGACTCTCCTCTCCGACCCCCTGAAGGTAGCCTCTGAGTTTAATTCCTATTTTACTACCTGCACCCAGGCCCTCCTAGATTCCCTTTCTCCTGCAACCACACCCTCTCCCCCGACATCTATCCACCTTCCATCTGGTAGGAGCCCCTTTTCCTTCAGACACATCTACCCTACCGAAACGCTAGATGCCCTTCACTCCCTGAACCCCTCCAAAGGCAAATCCCCTGATGGTCTTGATAAAAAACTCCTCTTCCTATCTGCCCCCACCATTGCTACTCCCCTCGCGGCCCTACTAAATCTCTCTTTCACCACCGAGTCACTCCCCTCCGAATGGAAGCATGCCACTGTCACACCCCTCCCAAAAGGTGGTGATCCTACCTCCACAACTAACTACCAACCCATCTCCCTCCTCCCCACCCTCGTCAAACTCCAGGAATACCTAGTGCTATCTCAACTCTCCCACTTTCTCTCTGAAACTAATTTCTCCCCATTTCAGTCCGGTTTCTGAAAACACTACTCTACCACCTCCTCCCTACTAAGACTCATGGACTCCATCCTCACTGGGATGGATAAAGGACTAATCACTGCCACTATCTTCATTGACCTAGCAAAAGCCTTTGACACGGTATCCCATCCTCTCCTTCTATCCTGCCTATCAGGGGCTGGGTTAGCAGTGTCTGCCACAAACTGGTTCAGTGCCTACTTTCTAAATAGAACCCAATCCACTAAAATAGCTGACCACACCTCCCCCCCATCACCACCGGCATTCCCCAAGGCTCAGTTCTTGGCCCCATCCTTTTCTCCATCCTTCTAAATGATCTGCCTAACTCTTGCTCCACTACCGCAATCCACATGTACGCAGACGACACAGTCCTCTTTACCTTCGGCCGGACCCACGAAGAAGTCTCCTCCAAACTTCAAATCGATTTCAACAAAATCCAGCGCTGGTTCAATACCAACCAGCTCTCCTTAAACACCAAGAAAACTGTCTCCATGTCTTTCGGCACTAGACAGCGTCTATCCAAACTCACCTCCCCCCGATCTTCCACACCCTAAATAACACCATCCTCGATGAAGTGCCCTCCTTCAGGTATCTAGGGGTTTGGCTCGATCGCCACCTCTCCTTTTCCACACATGTGGATGCCATCATTTCAAAACTGTGCCCAAAACTTGGTGCCCTCTATCGAAACCGCACTAGTCTCCCACTACCAGTCAGACGTGAATTAGTCGAGAAAATGATTCTACCCTCCTTCGACTACTGTGATGTTGTTTACAGCTCCGCCGCCAAGACCACCCTAACCAGTCTTGATCCCCTCTTTAATACTTTCTGCCGCTTTGCCCTCGATGCCCCCCCCACTCACATTACTGCGAGCTCTACCACTCACTGGCCCTGCCTTCTCAGAGCAACTGACGCCTAATTCATAGTGCCAAATTTGCTTCCAACTTCTGGCTCGGCTCCCTCCTTCCTTACCTCGCATCCTCCCTATCTTCCCCTCCTACCCCCCACCCACTCCCTCAGGTCTTCTGATGCTAGGCTATTAGTCATCCCTCACCGTGGGACCACCGTAGGCCAATCAGCCTTCTCTTACCTCTTCTCTAAACTCTGGAACGGCCTGCCGGCTCAGATCCGCCACTCATCATCCAAACAATTCCTATCCTCGGCCCTCACTAACTTCCTTGTACCAAATTGCAACTGCCCTGACCCCCTAATAGCTTCTCTTCCACCATCCCCCCTTAGTGCCTGACCAGAGGCTCGGCCTTCGCCTAATTGTCTGGCTTATACACTGCCCTACGCACTTACACTCTCACTCCCACTCACTCTTATTCCCTCCTAATCTCTCCCTTCCCCTTCCCCTTCTTCCTAAGTAACCCACACTCTTCAGCCTCATGCACTGGTACTGCTCCCCTTCCCCCCACCGCACCTATACCACCCACCATCTTCTCCTCCAACTCCTGCTGTCAACTTGGTGCATCTCGCTCCAGCTCAAGTCCTGTTACTGGCACTCAAGTCTTGTTATTGGCACTTATGTAATCATGTATTAACTTCGATGTGTTCCCATGATATGTATACCCTGTCCTTGATGTTCAAGTCCTGTACTGTTTCTTCTATTGTAAAAAGGGCTAATGTAATCCCACCCAACTATGTACATTATCTGTATTGTGCTATTTCAATATTCAACTTTTGTATGTATACCTGCCTCCATTGTAACCCCTCCCACCAGGTCGCACCGTGAGACGAGCATCTTTTTGTTCAGTGTGCCTTTCCTGCTGAAACATTTTCAATAAATAAATAGAGAAAACCTCTACAAAACAGGGAGGTTGGGGCCAGAGAGTGTTTGGGTGGAGATTTTTGTATTCAACATCAGCAACTGGTCAGGTGGAGAAACATAGAAGCTGTCAGCAGAAAAGGACCTCATTGCCCACTCAGTCTGCCCGATGTCCCTGCCTATTGAGCTACCGCAGACCCTAACTGATCTCCAGCCCCCCCCCCCGTTACTGTAGTCCCATTGTGCCTATCCCATGCATGTTTGAAATCTATTACTGTTTCTGTATCCACCACCTCTGCTGGGAGGCTGTTTCAGCTGTTCACCACCCTTTCCGTACAGAAGTATTTCCTCACACCT
This sequence comes from Neoceratodus forsteri, assembly GCA_016271365.2. Lineage (NCBI taxonomy): Eukaryota > Metazoa > Chordata > Ceratodontiformes > Ceratodontidae > Neoceratodus > Neoceratodus forsteri. The sequence continues at coordinate 938,764,515 of CM057449.1, read as the reverse complement.
CCTCTAAGTCTCCCCTTCCAGCTCTATATCGTGGCCTCTTGTCCTTCAGCATCTTTTTCTGTGGAATATGCTATCCTCCTGTACTTTATTAATACCCTTGAGATATTTGAATGTTTCTATCATATCTCCCCTTTCCTCCAGATAATACAGATTTAATTCATTGAGTCTTTCCTTGTAGGGCTTCTGATGCAGGTTATGCACAATTCTGGTTGCCCTTCTCTGCACTGCCTCCACCCGATCTATGTCCATCCTGAGATGGGGCCTCCAGAACTGGACACCATTGATCGGCACAGGGATAACACTACCTCCCTCTTTCTGCTGGTGATGCCCCTCCATATACACTTCAACTTTCTATTTGCCCTTCCCACTGCCTTATCACACTGCTTTGCTACCACCAGGTCATCAGAGATGATAACCCTCACATCCCTTTCCTGTTTTGTGGTTTATAACACACACCCCTCCCACAATATGTTGCACTTGGTTTTCTGTGCCCCATGTGCATAATTTTGCACTTTTTGTCTTTAAGCCCAGTTGCAGTCCTTGACCAGTCTTCTAGGTTTTTCAGATCTCCCCTCATTTTTCTACCCCCCCCCCCCCAGTGTGCCTACTCTGTTGCAGATTTTTGTGTCATCAGTGAACAGGCATACTTTTCCCTCTAGCCCCTCTGTGATGTTGCTAATAGAGACACTGAAGAGGATTGGTCCCAGTACGGATCCCTGAGGCACCTCGCTTGTTACCTTACTTTCTTCCAAATGAACTCTATTTACAACCACTCTCTGAGTTCTGTTACTCAGCCAACTTTCTACCAATGTTATTATCCTTGGTCCCTCTACCAGGCTGTTCAGCTTGCTTAACAACCTTCTGTGTGGAACAGTGTTGAAAGCCTTATTGAATTCCAGGTAGGCCACATCCACCGCCCCTCCCTGACTGACCTCCCTAGTAACTCACTCAAAGAACTCTATCAGGTTCATTTGGCAAGACCTCCCCCATGAACCCATGCTGCCGTGGATTCTGCATACCACCTGTTTCCAGGTATCCCCCAATCCTTTCCTTTAGTAGTGTTTCCATGACCTTGCCCACTACCAAAGTTAGGCTTACTGGTCAGTAGTTTCTTGCCTCCTCCCTGTCCTTGTTCTCACTTTTGTGTATTGAAACTACATCTGCCCTCCTCCAGTCCCCTGGAATCTCCCTAGTCTCAAGTGATAGATTGAACAGGGATGCTAGAGGTGCAGCTAGTTCCTCCTGTAGCTCCTTTAAAATTCTGGAGTAGAATCCATCCGGACCCACTGCCTTGTCTACTTTTAGCTTTGCTAGTTCCTGAAGGATATCCTACTCCGTAAAAGGGCAAGTATCCACCCCCCGCACCATAATGCCTTTTTTTTCTATCTGCGGCCCGCACCCTATCCTTTCCTTTGTGAATACTGAACAAAAGAATCTGCTCAACATGTCTGCTTTCTTCTGAGCTTCTTCTTCCACACTTCCCCCTTCCCCTTTTAGTCTAGTCTGCCTTGTTTTTCTTCCTTTCACTTATGTAGCTAAAGAATGTTTTGTCCCCTTTTTTTTGCTGGCTTGGTGATGTTTTCTTCCATTTGTGCTTTTGCCCTAATAACTGCCTTTCCTGCCTCCCTTTGTTTCTCCTGATATATTTACCTATCCTCTTCCATCTGTGTCGACTCATACCTTTTTAATGCACTCTTCTTTTCCTTTACCTCTTCTGCTACTTCCCTGGAGAACCATAGTGGTCTCTTTTTTTCTCTTGCTCTTACTGTTCCACCTGACACATATGTTAGTTGCCATTTCAATTGCCTTCCTTATCCCTGCCCATTTTTTCTCTACTCCACTCATTTCCTCTATTCCTGGCTTCCTTGAAGCACTCTCCTATTTTCTTGAAATGATCCCTCCTGAAGTCCAGGCCCTCATTTTAGTGTGATTAGATTCTTGCCCTGTCCTTATGCTAAACCACGCTGTACGATGATCACTGGTCCCCAGGTAGCCTTCTACTGTGACATCTGTGACACTGTCCCTGTTTGTCAGTATTAAGTCCAGTATCACCCTCTCTCAAGTGGTTCTTTAACTAGCTTTCTAAGAAATGCCCCCTGCAGGGAGTCCAGGATTTCCATACCTCTGACTGTTGCTGCAGCAGGGAGGCTCCAATCCACATCTGGAAGAATGAAATCCCCCATTAGCAACACCTCTCCCTTGTTCACCATTCTTTGGATTTCTTCCATCATAACCTTATCTTCCTCCTCCCCCTGTGCTGGAGGTCTGTAGACTACCCCTATTCAAATAGTAGCCCCCCTCCCTATCACCAGGGTGACCCACACTACCTCTGCTTTTCCCTGTCCCTACTGTATTTCAGTGGCCTTTATGTTCCAACTCATGTGAAGAGACACCCCTCCTCCCTTTTTTCCTACCCAGTCCCTCCTGAATTCAGCATACCCTGGTATGACTACATCCCAGCCCTGGTTTTCATTGAACCAGGTCTCTGTGATTGCTACTATATCCACGTCTCCTGCTGCCATGGTGGCCTCTATGTCTGCCATCTTGTTGTCCAGACTGCAAGCATTTGCACTCACTACTTTCCATTCTTTACTTCCACCTTCTATTTTGCTCTTTTACCCTCCCCCTATACCTCCGCTATTTTCTTTCCTTATTCCCTTTCCCTCTCCTGTTTAGTTACCTGTTTGTGTTTGTTTTTTTGGGGACTTCTCACCTTCGGAATTTTAACTAGCCCTTGAACTACAGTTGCCTCTTTCATCCTGCTTTCCAATTGGTGCGACAGGCACGGTAGCAGCTGTTGATTGGTCCACCAGGGTGCCTGCCCTTATTCTCATTAGAGCGCCTCTTTTTAAGAATCTTGGGGCCTCCTTGGACTAAAGTAATCAAATTTGTTGATCTTAAACTGTAGAACTGTTGTTAAATCCTCCGATTCTTTGTCCCACCCCACCACCCCCTCCCAGGCCTCCTTTAAATACACTTGAGCCACTCCCCCTCCTCTGTCCTCTTCTTCCTATTGGTTTCACATATCACTGCATCTCCTGTACTTAGCAGACCCTACCTTGGCCATTCCGACTCAGTGCATCACCAGGAAGCTTACAGCTCTGTGACCACTTCTTCTCTACCTTTTCTCTACTCCAGTCTTACAAACTCTACCCCACCCACCCCTTACTTCAAGTGTGCTCGCTGCCTCTACCCCTATACACTTATCATCTACATCCCACTTAAAACATGCCCATAAACATTTTTGTGCCACTGCTGCTTCTATTCTTTCTCATCTCCTTTATTCACCCCTGCATCTGCACTTCCTCCCCTACCATCATTGCCACCCTACGTCGGGCCATATCCCAGGGAGTACATTAACTTACATCCCTTCTCCCCCTTGCTTGCCCATGTGTGACACCTTGATTAGAATGTGGGCTAGCCTCCCACCCGTCCATGAATTCACCTTTCTCCTGCAGTTTCTCAAGCCCTGCAGCAACACCCCTCTAAAAAGACACCCCAGTAAGAGACAATGACGGGCTGCTAAACTTTTTGCCCACTATCTGGCCAGGATTACATTCCTACTACTTGCTGGGAACATTCACCCAAACCCCGGCCCTCCGACAATGTCCTACCCCTGGATTAACAAACAAGGCTCCCTTAAGCTATCCACCACTAACATTTATAGCCTACTACCAAAGCTTGTGCACTCCAAGTCTGGGTGTCTCAGCACAAACCTGATGTTATAGCCCTAACCGAAATCTGGCTATCACCAAATGTCCCTGATACTGTTGTATCCCTCCCTGGATATCTCCTATTCAGATTTGACCAAATTGGCAAGCATGGGGGGGATGTGAAATTTACAAGAGAGACACACTTCAAGGTCAAGTCCAGTCCTTCCATAATCTCCCTCTGCCAACAGCATCCAACTCCTGGCAGTAAAAATAATACTTGACTATTAGGGTAAATCCCTCACAGTGGTCTCTGTGTACTTTCCTCCATGTGAACAAGTAACAGGCTTCAAAATGGTCACTGACTTCATTGAGAGCAATCACCTCCGTGGTGAGTCTATTGTTGTAGGCTATCTCAATATTAACTGGCTGGCCACTGATGCCAACCAGTATAAGGATGCCATTGCAGCCTTAGATCTAACACAAATCATCACTACCCCCACTAGTGTTAATTATAAGATGGACCGTAGCACACTGCTTGATCTTATCCTCACCACCCATCCTAACAGAATCATTCACACTGAAGCGCTACCGGATGCGCTAAGTGATCACTCTCCTATCTTCTGCCTTAGATCCAACAAAGCACCAAAATCAAAATAAACTTTCTCATACAAGTGATCTCTAAAAAAAGGCAAACTTCCCGGTTCCTTACAGCCCCATCAATGATTGACTGGGCACCCCTTTACACCTCACACAGCATTGACCATGCCTTAAATTACTTCATTGCCCAGTTTAATAAAGTTTGCAACAACTTTGCCCCCCTTAAAGAAAAGAAATCAAGATCTTCTATTAACCCCTCGATTACCTCTGAGCTAATCATTATGATGCAAAACCGGGATAATCTCTGGCACTGAGCCATGTCCTCAAGGCATCAACCTGACTGGCAGCACTATAAAACCGCATGAAACCAGTACACCCAGGCAATGTGCAGTGCCAAACAAGACTATTATAAGCAGAAGCTTACAATCTCTTGGGATAACAACACATCTTTCTGGGAGAACATCAAGAACCTTACAGGGAAACTTACCAAATCCACCCCAACTATGCTTGAGGTTAATGGCGCTACTATTCAAGACCCCAAAGGTATTGCAGACACTTTCAATATCGCTTTCACTAATCTCAACAATGTCCTTCCCCCTAGTTTCTTTGATGACTCCACCCTACCCTGCCTCTATGGCAGTTCCCATCCCCCTAGGAATTCCCCAACCTTCTACTTTAAGAGGATATCCAGTGCTGAAGCTAGGGGCTATCTTCAAAAAGTCCTAAGCAAACCCAGTTTCAGTAGTGACTCCCTGGATCTTAAACTTCTCTGCCTCTCCCTCAACTGCATCTTAACCCACCCCCCTACTAAACTCCTGAATCTCTCTCTCGCCCTTGAACAGTTCCCCCAGCTCTGGAAGTCAACCATCATCACTCCTGTAAACAAAAATGGCGATAGATGCCATCATGTAAATTACCGCCCCATCTCCATCCTCCCGCCAATCTCCAAGGCTCTTGAACATATTGTTATGGACCAGTTGTCAGAACATCTCCACAAATATAACCTACAATGTCCTCAGCAGCATGGCTTTAGAAAAGCCCACAGCACTGCCACTGCCCTGCTTGAATTTACTACATATATACATATGGCCCTAGATGCAGGCAGGCTACTAGGTGCGGTGTACATTGACCTGACACAAGGCATTTGACACTGTGAATCCTTGGATCCTGCTGAATGTCCTCTCTACTCTTGGTCTTGCAAATGATACAACCAAATGGTTTGAAAGCTACCTTTTGGATAGAAACCAAAGGGTCAAAATCACCGACTCTCTCTCACATAGCCTGCCTGTTCACTCCAGTGTGCCCCAAGGCTCCATCCTTGGCGCTCTACTTTTTAGCCTCTTTATCAATAATCTTCCTGCAGCCTGCAAAACTAATATGATTCTCTATGCAGATGATGCTGTCCTCTTTTCCTCCCAAGCTGACCCTGACTCTCTCTCTTTCAAAGCCTGCAAACCAGTTTCTGCCTTGCTGACTCCTGGTTTAAACACAAACAGTTGATGAACTACAAAAAAACAAAGTCTGTGCTATTTTGTGGCTCACACAGCAAATGCAGAACTGCTAACCTCACTATCCTCAATGAGAACCATCAGTCAATTGATCAAGTAGCATAAATTTAAATACTTGAGTATTACCCTTGACAGCACAATGTCCTTCAACTCACATGTCCACCATGTCTCAAAATCCATAAACTCTAGAATTGGGGTCCTCTACCGCCATTGTCACTGCCTTACAAATGAAGCCATGTGTGCTGCTATAACCAGCTCTATCTTGTCCATCATTGACTATGGACTAATTTTCTATGGTGCCACCACAGATACCACCCTTAAGCAAATCAGGATGGGCCTCAACAAGTGCTGTAGACTTATCACTGGCACAGGGAAGCATACACAGACCTGTACCCTCTACAAACACTCCAAGTGGCTCAATCTTTAAGGTAGATTGGCTCATCAGTCAAGCCTCATGGCAAAAAAAATCTGCCTTAGCCTTACACCGCCATCTATACATGACTTAATGTTACCTGCTGCCAATTCACACTTCACGAGTAACGCCCTCAAATCACTATATATATTCCTGTTCTGCTGAACCTCCCAAGCTCAATGTGCCTTCTACACCAGGGCCCCCTAGCTATTGAATAGCCTTCCTCCTGGAATTACTGCTGAGAACAAGCTCAGCCTATTCAAATGAAAACTTCATCAGCACCTCACTGATCTCAGCAGCTGTGATTGCTCCACCTAGGTCTGCATCACCACCACCACCTTTCCTCCTCTCCCCCCACCCCTTGACCCCTCCCCTTCTCTCACCCACCAGCCCATCTAGCACTTTCCAACCCATTGCACTTGTGACAATGTCAACTCCTTGAATGTTATCAGTCATCTCCTCCTCACTCGCTCGACTCCCCTCTCACTTAGGTTAGTAGTGCTCTACTGCTTCATGTACTCCTGTCTCTTTTCCCCTGCACTACATAGAAACACAGAATTTGATGGCAGATAAGGACCACTTGGCCCACCCAGTCAGCTCATTTCCCTACCTAATGGGTAAGCTGCAGATCCTAGTTAACCAACAGCCTACTTCTTCCTAACCCCACCCCCTAGAATTGCCTTATGACTGCCCCATGCATTCTTGAATTCCACCACTGTTTTTGACTCCACAACCTCCTCAGGAAGGCAGTTTCATGCATCCACAACCCTCTCCATGAAAAAATACTTCCTCACATTACCTCTGAGGCATCCCCCCATCTTTGAATTGTGCCCCCTTGTTCTTGCACACCTCTTTTTCTGAAAGATGCTAGTCTCTTCCACTTTGTTGATTCCCTTGAGGTACTTGAAAGTTTCTATCATGTCCCCCCCCCCTCCTTTCCTCGAGGCTATACATATTAAGGTCCTTAAGCCTCTCTTCATATGTCTTCTGGTGCAGACTCTGCACCATTTTAGTTGCCCTCCTCTGGACTGCCTCCATCCTATGTCTTTGTAAAGACTGGGTCTCCAGAACTGTATGCAATACTCCAGATGGGGTCTCACCAGCTGTCTGTACAGAGGGATAACAACTTCCTGTTATCTACTGGTGATGCCTCTCCCTGTGCATGCCAATATCCCCCCAGCCCTCCTTACAGCCCTCTCACATTGCTTGCCCACCTTTAGATTATCTGATATGACTACCCCCAGGTCCCTTTCCATTTTTATTGTTGTTAGTATCTCACCCCCCTTTGTGTACTGTTCCCTGGGTTTTTGTTTCCCAGGTGCATTACTTTGCACTTCTTAGCATTGAATCTAAGCTGCCATACATTTAACCATTCCTCCAACCTTGCCAAGTCCCTTCTCATCCTTGCCACCCCACCCTGTGTATCAACTCTGTTGCAAATCTTTGTGTCGTCTGCTAAGAGACACACTTTTCCTTCCAGTCCCCCTGCAATATCGCTTATAAAGACATTAAAGAGGACCGGTCCTAGTACTGAACCCTGCCGTACCCTACTAGTAACCCCCCTTTCTTCAGAGTGGACTCCGTTTACTATTATCCTCTGTGTCCTGTTCTCCAGCCAATTCTTTACCCAGGCTACCATCTTGGGACACACTTCCAGGCTGGCCAACTTGTATGTTAATCTTTTGTGTGGGACTGTGTCAAATGCCTTGCTAAAGTCTAGGTAGGCCACACCCATAGCCCCTTCCTGATCTACTACTTTGGTCACCCAGCCAAAGAAATCTATTAAATTCATCTGACATAATCTTCCTACTGTGAATCCATGCTGCCTTGGGTCCTGTGCCCCTCTGGCCTCTAGGTACTCAACAATTCTTTCCTTCAGACGTGATTCCATCATTTTCCCAATCACTGAGGTTAAACTAACAGGTCTATAGTTTTCTGCTTCTGCCCTGCTCCCACTTTTGTGAAGTGGAATAACATCTGCCCTCCTCCAGTCCTCAGGTACCACCCCATCCTCCCATGATTTGTTAAAGAGGGTAGTCAGTGGTGTCACTAGTTCTACCCTTCATTCTTTTAGAATTCTGGGATGAATACCATCAGGCCCCATTGCTTTGTCCACCTTCAGTTTTAAGAGTTCTTTCAGAACACTTTCTGTGAATGGGCTGGTATCAACCCCTGTATCCAGAGTGTTTCTACTGTTTGGTTTAGGTACCTCCCCCTCTTAATTTGTGAATACTGAGCAAATGTATTTGTTTAGTATCTCTGCCTTTTCACAGTCACCCTCTGCCCACCCCCCTCTCCTTTATTAAGCCTCACTATCCCTCCCTTGGTCTTCCTTCGCTCCCTGATGTACCTATAAAAGGTTTTATCCCCCTTCTTAACTGAGTTGGCTATCTTTTCCTCGGTTTGGGCCTTTGCTGTTCAGACTGCTTTCCCTGCTTCCTATAGCTTTAACTGATACAATTCTCTGTCCTGCTCCTTCTGTGATTCCTTGTACTTCCTGAATGCTTTCTTCTTCTCCCTAACCTTCCCTGCCACCTTCTTTGAGAACCATAGTGGTTTCTCATATCATTTTGTTTTGTTTATTTGCTTCACACAAAGGCTTATTACCTCTGTGATTGAAGTTTTGATTATTCCCCATTGTTCTTCCACCCCTCCTTCCTGCCCATTTGCTAGTGCATTCCTTAGGCACTCATCCATTTTGGCAAAGTCATCCCTCCTGAAGTCCAGTACCTTTGCCTTTGCATGGCTTGACTTTACTGCTGTGTTTATCATGAACCATATGGTTTGGTCACTAGTTCCCAGATGGCTACCCACTTCCAAATCTGTGATCCTCTCACCATCTCCATTTGAGAGTACCAGGTCTAAGATTGCTCCCTCTCGAGTGGGTACCAATACTAGTTGTCTAAGGCATGCCCCCTGAAGGGCATCTAGAATGACACCACTCTTAGAAGTGGCTGCTGCAAATGCACTCCAGTTAACATCTGGCATATTCAGATCCCCCATCAGCAATATCTTCCCTTTTTCTGCCATTCTAAGGATACTTTCTATCATTTCCTTGTCCATTTCCTCCCCCTGAGATAGGGGTCTGTATACAACCCCTGTGCAGATTGTGGTGCCATTGCCTGTCTCCAAACTGACCCACAGTGCTTCCTCTCCTCCCTATTTACCCTTTTGTTCTGTTACTTTGATTCCTTCCCTTATGTAGAGAGATACTCCTCCTCCTTCTCCTTTACCCTCCCTGTCCCTCCTGTAGATAGTGTATCCTGGTATGTCTAATTCCCAGCCATGGTTCTGTGTGTACCATGTTTCTGTGACTGCCATGATATCCAGATGTTCCTCCTCTATCAAGGCCATTAATTTAGGAAGCTTGTTACCCAGACTACGGGCATTGATACTCATTGTTTTCCATTTTTTTGATGACTTTACCTCTTGTAGTACCATCCCTGTCCTCACTGACTTCACTTTCTCCATTTACCCCTGTCCTGCTCCCTACTGACCTTTCTACCTCGGTCTTTACCATATTTAGTACCCTGTTTTGTAGGGGAAGCTGTGAATTCCCTGCTGCTGATCAGTGCCTCTCCCCTTGACTAGTTTAAAAGCTTGCCAATGAAGCATTTAAACCGATCACCCAAAAGACTTATCTTCTTCCTGGACAGATGCAGACAATCATGCCAGTATAGGCTGGTATCCCTCCAGGTGGAACCCTAGTCACCAATGAAGTCAAACCCCTGTGCTCTGCACCATTTTTTCAACCATTCATTGAATCGCATGGTGTGAAGTACCCTCACCATAGACAGGCAGCACCTCTGAGAAAGATACTGTGTGTGCTACTTGCTATAGGCCCCTCCCCAACTCCACAAACTCCTCCTGCACTGCTCTAATCTCATGTTGAGCCAAGTCATTCATCCCTAGGTGGACAATGATGTCCAGCTCAGTCTCCTGTGCAGCTGTTCTCATGATCCTGAGGATGTGCTTCCCGTCCCTCCAAGCTATGGCACCAGGCAGGCACCTTACTTCAGTTTTCCTGCTCCCCCATTTCTATCCCCCTAATAACTGAGTCTCCTACCAGGAGCTGCCCGTGGTGTCCTCTGCCTCCTTCCTGTGGGGCTCCCTTCTGACAGTTGTCCACAACCTCCTTAGTCTCCTCTGCAGGTGCATCCATAGGGGAACTATGCTCCACCAGAAAGGTGTATGGATTGTGAAGTGGTACAACTGCCTGGGTGTGCCTCTGTTCCACCACCCTCACCCTCCCTGAGCCCACTGTGGTCCAACTGATGCACTTTCTTGGCAATCTCTGAGGAAGTGGTGGTGGTCCTGGTACAGCCTGGGTGGGGGAGGTTCCCTTACTACTGACCAGTGTGGCCTGAAGACGGGCAACGTCCTCCCTCAGGGCAGAGAGTTGCCTGCAAATAGGGCAGCATCTCAGCCTCCAGAAAGACTCCCAGAAGACTGCTGCCCCACAGCCAGTACATTGCACCACTCCCCACATGTCTGTCTACCTTCCTGTGTAAATTTTTTTTTCCAGTTATTGTTTTGTTATATATAAATATATATATATATTAATTATATAATGTGCATGCTTATATTGTCAGTGCAGTGTGCTGGAAAGGATATGACCATGGTATGCACCTTGCCCTCTTGAAGAAATGATGTCAGAACCTCTGGTATAAAGGAAATGGTACCAAGGGTGGGTGGGGTGAGGGAAGAGGAACGGGGGTGTTGGTCCCAAACTGTGCCCTCTTGAAACAATCAGCTAAAAGCTCTGACCCACAAATACGATGAGTGTTGATCTTCCTGTCAGCAAGACAACCTACACAACAATTTAACAGAGAAAATACCCTGCTAAACAAACAGAGGAAAAAACAAACACGTGAGCCAAACACAGATAAACCTCCCCAGCCCCAATACAGCCTGGTGAGTTGTGCTCTGAAAGCAATCAGCCCCAAAACAAGTCAGCTGTGCACAAGAAAAGACACAGTAAACAGTATTTCAGTCCCTCTGGGTTTAAACTCCCAATCTCCAAAGCAGTATTGCCTCCCTCTGCTGTGAGCAAGACTGTCTTTCCTTCTGACTTTAAGTTCAGTATTTCAACTTTCCAGCTTTCAGTTAGAAGTAGCCTCCACCTGAAGAATATTAGCTTTTCTGATGAATCTGCTACAAACCAAAGAACAATAACAATTGAAAAAAAGTAAGGTACACCTCCCTCTGCTATGAGAAAGACTGTCTTTCTTGCTGATTCTAAGTTCAGTATTTCAGCTTTCAGTTAGAGGTAGCTTCCATCTGAAGAATATTAGCTTTTCTGGAAAGCATTATTGGCAGCAGTGGGATTTGAACCCACACCTCCAGAGAGACTGGAGCATAAATCCAGTGCCTTAGACCATGCAGCCATGCTACCTTTACTTTGTTTGTTACTGCACTACTTTATAAACTTACTACTGTACTGTACCATCCACTGTTTTGTTTTTTATTCTTCTGCTGACACGGAACCTTTGTAAATGAACCTCTGGTTCAAAGGTATTTGTAATCCTAGTACTCTATAAATAAAAAAATAAATAAAATAAACTATTGACCCTGAGCATGTGGGGGGAGGAGGCAAACTATGTCAACCTGTCTTCTTCTGCCTCCCCCCTCAACTGGTTTTAATGCCAACTGATGTAACATTTAAACTTTTCACTGAGGATCTCGGTTCCCCTCCTGCATGGATAGAGCCCATCATCCCTGCACAGGCTCCAATCCCCCTAGGTGGAGCGCCAGGCCCCAATGAACCCAAATCCCTCTTCCCTGCATCACTTCCTCAACCATGAGTTGAATTCCCTGATGTGGAGCCTCCTGTCATCCCCCTTGTCCTGGACAGATAACACCTCTGAGAAGGTTACAGATTGTACTGCCTGCCTAAGACCCCTTCCCAACTTTCTAAACTATTCCTGAACTGTTTCTGGCCTCTCCACAGCCGGGTCATTTGTCCCCAAGTGGACAATGACATCCAGCCTTCCCTCCCTCCCTGCCTCCCCAATGATCCTTAGAATCCTCTTTCCATCCCTACGAGCCATGGCAATGGGAAGGCACCTTTCCACCCTCTCCTCCCTCCCTCCCTCCTGTCCTCAACTAAATCCTCTTCATGACTGAGAATCCTCCTCACTTCTGAGTCCCCCATCAGGATTCATTTCCTCCTGCTCTGGGGTCTTCTGCTACCCATCCTGGGGTCTGGAGAGAGTAGTTTCTTGTCTATGGGGTGGGAAAAAAAGAATTAATTATATGATTAGAGATACAGTTGTGCTGAACATTGCCAGGCGAGGGGACATGAGGGAGAATTTTCAGTGCAGAGCACGGCAGGGCAGGTTACATTAGAAAAAAACAGGGGTGATTAGGGGTGATTTGTGGTACAGTGGCATATTGGGTGGCGGGATTACAAATGTTGTACAAAAGTGTTTTTATAGTGACAAATGTGTCACTTTGTGAGCAAACTACTACTTTGCTGCATGAAAACCATATGAAGTGGCACTTCTCCTGCATAGTTTTCCTGAGTGAAGTGGGGATTTCACTACTGGAGAACTACAAAAAGCGAAACTTTGTACTTTGCAAAGTTGGGAAACCTCACAAATTACTTTGTGAATCTTCCAGCTTTGTACATACCTCAGATGGATGTCTACGCCCTGTACCAACAGCAGTTAATAAAAAATATGTCAAATAAATCCTTCAAAACTTCCCCCTGCACCTTCTCCAGTCTGCTAAATTCACCATGCTCTGCTCTTGCTGCTGGGGGCAAAAATAAATATTAAAGATTAATTTCTGTACCCACCACACTACCAGCACTCATTAAAATTATATTTGTCAAATAAGGCCTTCACCTCCCCTCTACACTTGTGCATTCTCCCCAGCCTGCTAAATTCACTCAGCCCTGCTCCTACGAACATATGAAATTTGCCAGCAGATAAAGGCCTAGAGGTCTATCAAATCTGCTCGAATGTGCAGCTAGCACCCCTTATTCTGCAGCTGCCACTCCCTTCCAGCCTTTCCCTTCATTGACCCTCCCCCTTGTCCTGTCCATCCTCCGGCTGCACTAACTGCAGCTACTAGTACAGGCACACACTATGCACTCTATCCTCTCCTCTGCAGAATAATTTCACGAGCCTGCCTGCCTGAAACTATAGTTAAATGTAATAAAACAGCTACCTGGAATAATAAAGTTTTCTGATCAAAAGGCACCCTTTCTAAAACAAAAAGAAACCCTTTCAGTAGCCAGGTCCTTTCCTCGATGAGAGAGAGAGAGAAAGCAGGAAATAACTTTGACATGTGTGCAGCGTGAGGCATTCTTGATCGCCAGTATTGCCGATTAGCTGCTGCAGGTCATGTGGCTTGCCAGTTGCTTGGATATGCTCAGTAGGTACTCACTATAAAAAGTACTGGGTCCTGATATCAAAGTGCTAAAGAGAAACTGAGTGTTTGGATTGATTTTACAGGATTTTGGCACATTCACTGAATGCAAATGCTGCATCGGCTTTTCCTTATCCTCGGTTATGACTGAAGTCACTGACCCCTGCCAGGGAGAACCATGGGAACAGGCAGCTATGGTTGGGGGCTGGATGGGGCTGAATGATCACCAGAGGGTAAACAGAGAAAGGTTGTGTATGCAGGATAGACCAACAAAGATGAAATATCTTGTGCGCTCTACAGAGGAAAACTGCTGATAGTTGCCAGTTTGAGCAACACAAATTCAAAATGGTAGCCCTGCAGAAAACATGATGACAGCTGTCATATCCATTTATTTATTTTATTTATTTATTGAAATCTTGGATTACAACCTTTGAGCTACAAGCTCATTTACAAAGGTTCTACATCAGAAAAAAAGGAAATCAAAATGCACAGTACAATACTAGAATGGGAAAACACAGAGAAAGCTGTAGGGAAACAATCACATTGAGTAGAACAATTGTTACAGCTACTATACTTAATCGTGGAGATACAAAAAATTTATAGAGATGGAAAAGTTTATTAAGCAGCATGGTAGACTTTGATTAGAGGAGAGGGGAAATAGATAGAGGAAGTGGGGGGATGTAAAAGGATGGCAGTAACCTCAGGCTCAGGGTCACTTTGTCATACAGGGTGGGTGGATGAGGCAGAAAGGTGAGGAATGGGTTAGTGGGGTGGGATGAAGACTCGGTGAAGTGGTATGGGGTGGGAGTGGGGGGAACAGGGGAAAATGGGACAGGGTCGGGTGAGTTGCGGGTTAGACAGAAAATAAGTGCAAGTGTTGGGGGTATACAGTTTCAGGTGTAGGAGATCAGGGGAAGCAGGAGCATTTCTGTTGGCTAGACAGGTGAGATTTGAGTGCTGATTTAAATGGGCCAATTTTGCTGATTGCAGTAAGCTCAGATGGGAGCAAGCTAAGCCAGAGCAGGGCTCTGTATTCAAAGGATCTCTGTCCTTGAGAGGAGCGCCGGAAGGGTACCTTGAGGGAGAGACTATTAGATGCCAGGGAGAGACTATTAGATGCCATGGTAGTCCTAGTAGGTTCAATCTGGTGCAGAAGGGAATGGCTTCCTGGTGGTAGGCCAAGAATAGCTTTTTTTGGCCAGGAGACAGACTTGGTAGCAGGTACTCTTGACCAGGTTTAGCCATCCCATTTGCAGGTAGAGATTACAGCTATGGGTTAGGCATGGAGCCCCTAGTGCTAGACTGAAGGCTTTATTCAGAGTAGTGGCAAGCCGTTTTATTTATTTAGTTTTTGTTGACCGGATAAGTGCACTAGACAAATCCTGCCTATTTTCAGGAATGACCCGGGGGAGGTGGATACAGATGAGTGCCAACTGACTTTGAACCAGATTAAGCTATTGTTTTTTTTTTTTAGTGAATGAGGGAAATTTGGCCAGGACACCGGGGAAATTCCCCTACTCTTTTCGATAAGTGCCATGGGATCTTTAACATCCACCTGAACTACCACCAATCCAGGCAGATGGGACCTCAGTTTAACGTCTCATCTGAAAGACAGCACCTCAGAAGTGCAGCACCCCCTCTCATGCTGCACTACAGTGTCAGTACTGGGATATTAACCCAAATGCCAGATGTCGGAACTGAACCCACAGCCCTCCAATCTCCCGGCCTCAGAGGCGAGTGTGCTACCTACTGAGCCACTGACACTGCAGGGTGCAGTCAGGTGTCGCACTGTAAATGGCAAGACCATAGTCATTACTCAAAAAGACTGAACTGGTCATGGCAAGCTGAAGGGCTTTTTCAGTGAGGTAGTTACGGTGTTTGTATAGTAGACAGAGCTTCCAGTTAGCTGATATGGTGACATTGTCTACATGGGTACAGAATGAGAGGGAGCTATCAAAAGTGAGTCCCAGGTATTTGAAGTTTTGGACCATTTATAAGGTGACATTTTGTTTGCTTAGAATGTTAATGGTGTATGTCTTGTGCCAGTTATGGGCGGGGGCAAATAGCATGGTCTTGTTTTTTTTGTGGTTGACAAGCAGCTTAGCTTGTCCAAACCAGTCCTCCAGATTGTTAAAGTCCTGTTGAAGACACTGTTCTAGGGTGGCAGGATCGGTGCAGCTGGAGTAGATTACCGCATCATTTGCATACAGGAGGATTTTGTGCTGACAGGCATGAGGGAGGTTGTTGAGGAAAAGGTCAAATAGTAAGGGGCCCATTATGGATCTCTGGGGAACACCAGACCAATAGTAGGGGGCCCAGTATGGATCTCTGGGAAACACCAGACCAATAGTAGGGGGCCCAGTATGGATCCCTAGGGAACACTGGATCAACATGGTAAGGTCTCTTTTGAAAGATAGTATAAAATGAAGAATATTACTTGAGGGAAGGTGAATGGTGGTGGTAGTAGTATCAGGGGCAAACACAAGTGGCCTAATATTTATTTGAAGTTTTAAAATTCATCATATCAGAGCAAAGAAACACAGAATATGTTGGCAGAAAAGGGCCACTTGCCCCACTCAGTCTTCCCAGATGTTCCTTTATTTGCCAATCTCTGCAGTAGAAAAATTATCTCCAGTGACCCTCCCTCCTCCCTGCCTATTTACTAACATTCCCTCTATGTCTATCCCATGCATGCTTGAAGCCCACAACTGTTTTTGCCTCCACCACTTCTGCCGGAAATCTATCTTTCTCAAATCCCTCTTAATCTCCCCCTCTCCCCAAGCTTTACTGAATGGCCCCTGGTCCTGGTACTCTTTCTCGGTTGAAAGAGACTCTCTTTCTGCACCCTGTTCACCCCTTTGAGGTAGTTCTAGATCTCTATTATGTCCCCCTTGGATCTCTTTTCCAGGGTGTACATGTTGCAATCCCTCAGCCTCTCCTCATGAGACTTTTGATGCAACCTGTGCACTATTTTAGTTTTCCTTCTTTGTACTGCCTCCACCCTATGTCTTTTCTGAGATGCGGCCTCCAGACCTACTAAGTGACCAACAAAGTGGCAACACTGCCACCACCTCCTCCTCCTCCTCCTCCTCTGGAGATGCCCCTCTTTATGCACCCCAGCATTCCTACCCACTACTCTGTCACACTGTCCTGCTACTTTAAGGTAATCGATTATGATAACCCCAATATCCCTTTCCTGCTTCTGATGGTCACACCTGCCATGCTATACTCTGCTCTGGGGTCCTATGTCCTTGGTGCATTATTTTGCACTTTTTGACATTGAACCCCAACTGCCATGTTCTTGACCTCACCTCAAGTTTTCCAAGATCCCTGTGCATTCTCTCCACTCCCTCCTGAGTGTTCACCCCATTACAGATTTTGGTATCACCAGCAGAAAAGCTTACGTTCATTTCCATTTTTTCTGCAGTGTTAATTATGAAGACATTGAACAGGACTGGTCCACGTATTAAGCTCTGCATTCTGAGCCCTGCACGCCCTGCTGGTCATGCTCCCATCATTAGTGTGAGTGCAGTTAACCACCATCCTCTGACACCCATCTGTTACCTAGTTTCTAACCCAGTTCACTACTTTGGATCCCACCTCTTGGCTGCTCAATTTCTTAATCAGTCTCCTCTGTGGCACAGTGTCCAAGGCCTTGCAAAAACATAGATAGGTCACATCCACTGCTCTCCCCTCATCTAATTCCCTGGTCACCCAGTCAAAGAAATCAATAAGATTTGTCTGGCATGCCCCCCCCCAAATCAATGCTGCCTGGGGGTGCTGCTGACCACTGTATTAAAGATTCTCTACCAGCCTTTCCATTAATTTCCCCACCACTGATGTGATTTAGGAAGTATAAGGAAACACAGAAGGAGCAGGACAGAGAACTGTACCAGTTAAGGCCGACAGATGCAGGGAGAGAAGTCAGAATAGCAAAGGCCCAAACTGAGGAAAAGATAACCAGCTCAGTTAAGAAGGGAGATAGAACCTTTTATAGGTACATCAGGGAGCATAGAAAGACAAAGGGAGGGATAGTGAGGCTGAATAGAATGAACGGTGGGTGGGCATAGAGGGACAGTGAAAAAGCAGGGATACTGAACAAATACTTCTGCTCAGTATTCACAAAAGAGGAGGAGGGGGAGGTGCCTAATCCAATTAACAGAAGCACTCTGTATGGGGGGGGGGGGTGATCCCAGTCCTTTCACAGAAGAAATGGTTCTGAAAGAACTCCTAAAACTGAAGGTGGACAAAGCAAAGGGGCCTGATGGAATTCACCCCAGAATTCTAAAAGAATTAAGGGGAGAACTAGAGACAACACCAACTACCCTTTTTAACAAATCATGGGAGGATGGTGTGGTACCTGAGAAGGCGGATGTGAGTCCCCTTCACAAAAGTGGGACCAAGACAGAGGCAGGAAACTACAGACCTGTTAGTTTAACCTCTGTGGTAGGGAAAGTGATGGAATCACTTCTGAAGGAAAGAATTGTTGAGTACCTAGAGACCAGTGTGGCACAGGACCCAAGGCAGCATGGGTTCAGAGTGGGAAGGTCATGTCAGACAAATCTAATTGATTTCTTTGACTAGGTGCCCAAAGTAGTAGACCAGGGAGGGGCTGTGGACATTGCCTACCTAGACTTTAGCATGGCATTTGACACAGTCCCACACAAAAGATTAATAATCAAATTAACCAGCTTGGGAGTGGGTCCCAGGGTGGTAGCCAGGGTAAAACATTGGCTGGACAACAGAACACAAAAGGTAATTGTAAATGGAGTCCACTCTGAAGAAAGATGGGTTACTAGTGGGGTACCACAGGGTTCAGTCCTTTTTAATGTCTTTATAAGTGACATTACAGAGGGACAGGAAGGAAAGGGTCTGCAACAGAAGCCATACGAAGAGAGACTAAAGGAGGTTAATCTGTATACCCTTGAGGAAAAGAGGGAGAGAGGGACATGATAGAAACTTTTAAGTACCTCAGTGGAATCAACAAAGTCCAAGAGGGTAGCATATTTCAGAAAAGGAGATGTGCAAGAACATGGGGACACAATTTGAAGATAGAGGGGGGATGGCTCAGGTGCAATGTGAGGAAGTATTCTTTCACAGAGAGGGTGGAGGATGTATGGAACAGCCTTCCTGAGGAGGCTGTGGGGTCTAAAACTGTGGGAGAATTCAAGAATGCATGGGACAAACATAGGCAATTCTTGTGGTGGGTAGGAAGAAATAGGCTGTTGGTTAACTAGTATCTGCAGCTTATCCTGCAGGTAGGGAAATGGGCAGACTAGGTGAGCCAAGCGGTCCTTATCTGCCATCGAAGTCCATGTTTCTATGACTGACGGGCCTATATTTGCTAGCCTCTTTTCTACTGCAGCTCTTAGAGGGAGGGAGGGAGCAAAACAGAGGAAACAAAACTACATTTTTTGAGTGCACAAATAAAAAAGAACTTGTTTGATGTTGATTTGGATAGAAATATATAGCTATTAGAAGTTGTTCATGCGAGTTAGCCTAGTATAGCTGTTTATGGTGTGTGTGTTTGTTTGTTTGTTTGTTTGTTTGTGTAGGGGGCTTCAACAATTGTTATCTTGCTGTATTTAATTTATGTTGATTAGTGGACAAATTTAACAAATGCATTTATGAGAAAAAGATTTTGGGACTTCTGACAGGTTTCCTTAAGCAGCAACAACCAAAGAAAAGGTAATTCCTGACAAGCAGTGGTGTGTTGAATGTGGACCATTAACACCAGCCAGTCATTAATTGTCCCCAAAAATCACCAGCTCTGAGCTGGTTACTTGGATAATACGTCTGTTTGACTTACAGTCATTTTTACAAGGGGGAGGGGGTGTTAAATTCTAATTTCTCTGTAGTTCACACACTGACATTGCAGTTTGTTGGAATCAGGGAATTAACGACCAGTACCAAAACTCTCAAAGTAAGAGAGCACAAAAAAACTTGTAAAGCACTGATACTGAGCTTGTGAATTTTTACTTCTCTTTGTTTCTTAAAAGTCAGCAACACTGGTAAAAACAGGCAAGGAACACATAGTCCAATGTACAAATAACTGCAGCTTCATTCAGCTGATCTTGTCTTGTTGAACAATCTGTTTTAGCTGGACTGAAGATGTTAGCATGTCTTCTAAATTCAGAATCCACAGCATAACTTTTACCAAACTGACATCAAGACAAAGTAACCCAGTATGAGACTGATGAAGGCAGTGGTGCAGATGGGGGAACACCCAGCACTGCTGTTGATCAGAGTATAGTGTTCCCTCAAGAATATTTAATTACATTTAATATGGTAGAAACTCAGTAAACTCTTTTTTCAAGTAAATGGAGGTTTTTAAATCATTAAACAATGAACCATTTAAATAAGAAATTGCACAAGAACAAACTTCAGAAAGCTAATTCAAAATGCATGTTTGGCCTTGTTATTTCCATATAACTGCTGTGTCACCCAAGTTTGTGATTTATTTTTTTTTTTTTTTACTGCTAGCCCAAATGCTTTTAATCTCAACATATAAAACCCAACAGAGAGTCACAAAAGGTGACATCACAAATCAAAGGACAGTCACACTGTTATGCCCCCACACTTTGTGGCCATACACAAAATGAGTTCTTAGTTAAGGAGGATAAATCCCTCTAGCAACTAAGCCAGAATGCAAATATGGCATGGGACTGTTCCTTTTAACATACTGGTGTGAGACATCATTGTCTTACTGCATGACACAGCACTAGTCACAAGGAGTTAAACCATGCTGAGAGGCAATTGTTGCCAGTGGAACTCTCAAAAGCAATCCCACCCACCCTCTTTTTACCTTCTGTGTTTACGTGGTCAGATTTGCACTGGGGTAACCTGTGAGCTCGGGTTGCCCTAGTGCAAATATGACTGTGCAGAAAATGTACCCAATCAGGGAAAGCTGCTTGCTAAGATGCTCCCAAGCCCTGTTTATGCTGCGGCAGCAGTTTGAATTCTCCACTGCTCCTCGCAGGCTGCACTGTGTGCCGACTTCTGAATTAACTGTTTACACAGCCCCCCCCTTCCCCATGCTGCGCCGCAAGTCATGCCACAGAGGGACTGTTCCTATAGTGGGAGCATGTTTCCCTGAGACCGTGGATGATGGGAAAATGGGCAGCATAGCAGATCAAGTGCATAAGTGAGTTTACAGTACAGGGAAATGCGCTCAATCCACTAGATGTCCCCTCTCCTGTGTCAATACAGAAACAAAATTCGAATGGCTCCTGAAGTGCTCCCATGAGTGTCCACATGACAGCATTTGCAGTGCATCAACCTGTGCACACGGGTTGATGCACTGCAAATAAAGCAGTGTAAACAGGGTTCCAGATTCTCTAGTAAGCTGGGGATGCCAAGAGGAGTGAGCAGCTTCCAGCAGTTTAAGTGACAGTATGGACTGCCTGCACTGCAGCAACCAGCAGGTGTCTGGCTCCCCCACGATGCATGACCCCTCACCAGCACAGATTGCAGCTGTGCAGAGAGGTGCAGTGTAGACAAACTGCGGGTGGCAAGTGGTCCGGACCACACTGCCGTGGTTTTGTATTTGCAGTGCTACTGCCATGTAAACACGGCTTTAGTGCTCTCTTTAAAGCAAGCTTGGAGAAACACTTGGCACACTTGAGGTTTCACTGGAAGTTTAGAGCCCCCCCCCCACCCATACCCCACTTGGCATACACTCTCCAGAGGTTCTTTCCTACTCAGCCTCATTCTCTTGACAATGCATTATTGACTGTTGATGTTTGCCCTCAAGACCCTACTTCTAAATTTCTGTTATGGCCACAGTTTTTTACAACACTTCAATCACCTGCTTTTAGCAGTTCTACAGGCAGTAGGTGTCATAAAACTCGGCAGCCCAATTATCAAGGGCTGCTATGCTTTGTGAATGGACCTTCACACTCCCACTACCTTCCTCCATGTTGGGCAAATTCACTTTCTCCTACAGATTTCACTTCCTTTGGAATAAACTCCCCCCCCCCCCCAAGAAACTCACCCTCTTTCAATTCTATCAAACAGAAATTTCGCGCACTACCACTCTCTATGTGCATCTGCCATTCCGGCACCCAATCACCTCACTAAAGCTTTCGTACTCGCTATTCTCATGTTTATCCTACTATAGTACAGTGCGTCTCATCCACATTTGTAAATAACACTATGTATTATATTAATTGATTTGTATTATATATCCTGTCCAGCTATGCTTCTGTGATTCTGTACAAATGCCTTTCGACAGCTTTTACTACCTGTAATGAATGTTTCTCCACTGCTTGTCCAATCTCTAATGAATTATGCTTGTGACATGATTGTAATATGCTTGTAATTGTACGTTGCTAGTAACCCCTTCCCCCGGGTCGCACCTGAAAATAAGCCCCGACTCAGTGTGCCTTTCCCGGTTACCAAATGTTTAAATAAAATAAATGGTCCAGTCAATCATATGTACAGAGATCCCCATTTCTTTCCTGCACAGTCGCAATGTATTTAGCAACTAGATGGAAGGGCTGTGATCCCACTATATGGGGTCACACAGTGGTAAGTGTAGCTTATGACTGAATACCAGGCCCATAGTTTGTGTGTATTGTCATCTCAGCACATTCCAAAGCATGTGAAAAATGTCAGTCTAACAAAACCTAATTTTGGTAGTGAAGTACAGTTACATATCTGGCAGATCTATGAGGTAGGGAACTGATTTTAGAAGGTGAGAGTCTACAGATTTTTGCAAAGCTGTTGGCAAACAAATTCTGGAAGGAGGTTGGTGCACAATTGGTGAAGCCGAGGAACAAACTTTGGGAGTTGGGGGTGGGGTATTGGTTGGATGAATCTCAACAGGAGTGATTTTACATTGTTCCAGAGTTTTTGTTTTTTTTTTTCTTCTTAAAGGGCACTGTTCGCTCTTTCACCAAATTTTAGTGCCCTTGTAATACTGGTGCCTGTCAAAGCTGAAGTCAGTACTGTAATGGATCTGATTCAGTTTGTACAGCATATGTGCCTTATTAAAATGTATTTTTTATACTGAAAAGACTTTCAATAGTCCCAAACAAAATTTTCAGTCTGCTCTTTCCCGTCTCTCCCAGACATATGGAATGGCACTACAGACACTGAACTCATGCATAAATGAGTCTGACGATTTTGGAGGCATGTAAACAAAACATTGTTGAATAGTGCTAAGTGTGTTTATGTCCACAATATACATGTTTTTTTTTTTTTTTAACTGTGGGCTATTTCTTGCAGTAATTCTTGTTTGAAAAGTGAAAACAGGACACATGTATATTGTGGAGATAAGCACATTTACCAATATTCAACAATATGTTTTGTTTACATGCCTTTAAAATTGCCAGACTTGTTCATGCACAAGTTTGGCATCCTGCAGTGACATTCCATATGTCGAGGATGGGCAGGAAGGAGCAGACCACGAATTTCAGTTGGAATGAAAGTCTTTTTAGTAAAAAAAAAAAAAAAAAAATGCACCTAATAAGACACCCCTGAGGAAGACTCGCGAGGAGTCGAAGGACTGTTCAGGAAGGAGCGCCATTGCTGAAAGCCCTTCCATGCTTGCTTACCACACAGCATAAATAAATACTTTGAATTTACAACTCTATCCACTGAATGGTTTTTGTCTTGAGTGCCACTGTGTTCTTGGTTTTGTCTTTACACAAACAGGGCTGGGTGCCCTTTACAGTGGCACTGGTCTGTGAGCTGATCACAGCTGTACCTTTGGATTTCGACTAATAAGACACATATGCTGTACAAACTGTATGAGAGTCATTACTGACTATAGCTTTGTTAACAGGCACCAATATCAGAAGTGCACGAAAAATTGGTGAAAATGTGTCCCTTTAAAAAAATTGTACATGTGTAGGGCAGATGTCATGCGTTCATGAAGGCAAATTATTCTGAGGATGAGAGTGTAAATCTTACGAGGGTGGACATGTCAGTATGGGTTGGGAGCTGCAACACAGACACACTTGACCTTGAGTAAGCCACTTGCCCTCCATGGTTACTAGTCCCTCCAGCTGCAAAACTAGGTAGACATAAGATTGCAGTATTAACAGGATGCTGCATCTCAGTTTAATTTACCTCTGTTAATATACTGTACAACAAAAACAGGCTTTTTGTTTCATCAGTTTTACAATTGTATTTACCTCAGAATAATATTGATAGCATAAAGTAGCACCCCTATATTTAGGGTCAAGCAGGGGGTTCTATATTAAACCTCAAATTGCGATCTTTAATATCTTCACAACCTTTCAACAGATTTGCATGCCAGGTCTCGTGGGGCAGATCTCTTGACTTGCCAAGTTTTGTTCAGGTTAGATGTGTAGATTTCGAGATGGGGATAGTGCAAAAATGTGAAAACTTGCTTATCATTGCAGTTTTATGACACCTTGCACCAAGACGGTTTGTAATTTTATTCTGAAATTTTCATAATATAAAGGGTTTGGTGTACAGATGTGCCTTTCGCTGGTTTAGTTAAATATTAATTAATTCCAAGGTTATTAAATTTTAACATTTCTGTTTCTGAGCATGCTTAGTACAATCTTTTGGATAGAGGTTTGGAATGAAACAGGAATTTGGCCCATAAGAAAGAGGATTATTTTTTGTTTGGGGCCAATCCTTTTTCATTTGCCGCCATCTTGTTTTCCGTTTCCTGAGAAGAAGAAAAAAATCAAAAAACATAAAAAATGACATCCTGTAGAGAAAGCAAGACATGTATCTTGCTCATCAGGACTCCATTAGATGGATTCTGCAGTTAACTGTTGTACAAGTAACCCCGAAATGTGTTTGTTTTCCTTTTAAAAAATGTTTTCGTAACTCACTTCCCCTTTTTCTGTATAGGCTTTTTTGTTCAAACAGAAAGGATCCCTTCAAACAGAAAAAGATTTTGGACTTAATTTTTTTCTCTTTCTTGTTTGTCCATTTTCATTTGAAGGAAAAAGGCTGCCTTCATATTCCATTCTAATGGAAAAGGACTTTGTACCTCCCCTTATTTTTTTTTTGCCTGGCATCTGGTGGCCCCCACCACCTTCCGATCACCACCCCCTATTTTTTTCTTCCCTGGTGTCTAGTGGCATCCCCCTCTAATCACCATCCCTGTACTTATGTATTTATCCTTGGTGTCTAGTGGCAACCCCCACCCTACATTTGCCATCCCTGTAACTGGGGGATTTATTCTGGTGTCTAGTGGCCTCCCACCCTCAGTTTGCTGTCTCCGTAATTGTAATAT
Organism: Neoceratodus forsteri; assembly: GCA_016271365.2. Lineage (NCBI taxonomy): Eukaryota > Metazoa > Chordata > Ceratodontiformes > Ceratodontidae > Neoceratodus > Neoceratodus forsteri. The sequence continues at coordinate 938,739,750 of CM057449.1, read as the reverse complement.
TTATCCCTGGTATCTAGTAGCATGCCCCCAGCCACACCCTCCATTCACCATCCCCATAATTAAAGTATATATCCCTCATATCTAGTGGCACCCCCCAATCATCATCCCTGTAACTGTGGGATTTATCCCAAGTGTCTAGTGGCCCCCATCCTCTCCGATGGCTGCCTTGTCTGAAATTACAAAAAAAAAAAAGTCACTCAATTATCTTATCACCATCCCCATAATTATGTATTTTATCCCTGGCATCTAGTAGCACCCCCCCCCCCCCAAATCATTGTACCTGTAATTATGTATTTTATTCCTGGTGTCTGGTAGCACCCTCCATTCACTGTCCCTGTAATTGTAATATTTATCACTGGTGTCTCGTAGTATACCCCCCCCCATCCATCTGAGTTTTAGTTCCATGACTTGAGGAGGCCTCACTTATTTTATTGGTTGTAAATCTTTTCCACAAATTTAGGTGACCTCTTACATTCACATAGGAATAAAAAAATTCCCTGACCTTCAGCTAGCATCCAACTTTGTTAGTAGCTATTTTCTGAAGACTGTCAGGTGGAGTTGGTACATTTTGTTTTAGTGAGTATCACCAAAAATGCTAATATTGTTTTCCAAAACCCTTCCTTCATCATATGCGCACCTGTTACATACCACGGAATAACCAGAGGCAGCAACTGTAATGCCACCAAGTCACTGCTACCTGGGTATCAAGCTAATGGGAAACTGGACAGAAGCAACATCAATAATGCTCCCATCCTTAGAGATTCAGCTATGTAGAAATATTACATTTATAACCCCCGAGACCATAAAACAGCAGCTGGTAGCCCACTCTGACAAAGGATCACATTTCACATTTTTCTTTAGAAAGTGCTACCACACTGACAAAGCTTTTACCCTTGTGTGGTTCTGCTTCTATCCCCAGTCTACAACACCAAGTTGTAAAAGCTAAAATGTGGGCATTACATCTGTATAAAATGGAGACTTTTCATTCTGTGAGATTTCAAGTACAGAATGGAATTTTTTTTTTCATAAAAAGTTGTGGGGAATAAATTGCATGAAAAATAACGTTTCTTGAAGAATTCAGATTTTTCTACAGAAAACCACCATTTCTGCCTCATTTCTACCACTGTGAACCCAACAAAAGCTGTCCATTATGGAGCAGTGACATTGCTGAGACAGACTTGGGGAAACTCAATGAAAAACATTTAGCTGGCAGAAAGTGCAAATTAACCCAGTTCTGATGGCAGAAAAAAATAGTGCATATGCCTAAAAGTCAATTTATCAATGGCGGCAGTTAATAAGGGGAGGAAAAAGACATGAGGGGTATGGTTACCTTTCATGATAATGCAACTGTTGTAGGAAAGAAATTACGTGACATAAGTGGGCTATCAGCCAGGTAATATACCAATGAAGTTACAAGGCCAACTACTTAACCTGTATTTTGTTAGGTGCATAAGCAGGAGCAAACTCAGGCTAACCATTTCGTTAGCTTGATCAACTCATAGAAACTCCAGGCCAGTACTCACATGATCAGGATTCAGTTCTCAGTTCAATCACTTTACTTGTCTTACTACAGTTTTCTTTTCCAGCACCAAGCTGTAGCCAATATCTGAAAAACCACTCAGATGAGCTCAAAAAAAAAAAAAAGGATTTAAAATAGCACAGTGATGTCACTGTGTTTCACTGTATGGGCAAACATCTGGATTTTCAAAACCCTTGAAAATACTGCAGCTGCAGGAAAAAACTTGGCACAAGTGGGTTGCCACTTGTGGAGACACAGTTTTTCCTGCAGCTGTGGTATTCTCAAAAATGGAGCCGTTTTACAACTGGTTCCATGATTTATGGCAGTTTGTGGCTGTTTTTCCCCCACAGCTGTGGAAAAATGTTAGAGCCGGTGGGACCAGGCCTAACATCTCCTGCAGCTGCTATGAAGGAATATAGAAATCTCTGGAGCTGCAGAGATTTCTGTCTGCAACTGGAGTTGTGAAGTTGGACTTTGTCCCAAGTCATTTTGAAAATCTGGTCCAAAGTGTTTTAGGAAGTAGTGTTTAAAGATGTTATTTTAAAGTGATGTGGTTAGTACTTGCCATAGATGAGAAACTGATAATGATGAAAGCTTACACCAGGTACAGTTCAAACATCTTATTTCACTAGTAGTACTGACCTGAGGGGTCCACATTTTGTTGCAGATTAAACTGGGCTGCTCATTTAATCTGGGACCAATTCTGATGAAACATATACATGGACGTGTGTGTGTGTGTGCTGATAACTCTGGGGGAACTTTGCAAACAATTTTCAGGCACCATTTCAATTGTATTTCTTAATTCCCCCCCATTTCATTTAATGCAAGTGTTTGAAACAGCATATAATCCAAGATGGAGGATCAATTTCAGTGATGCCCAGGGGGGTGTAAAAAAAGTGCTTTTTTTTTTTCCCTGAAAACTTCTGAGATTACCTTTGAGCAAAAGTGTTCATTTATAAAGGTTATGCACATCAAGTACAATCACCGCTCTTCCCCCCCCCCCCAAAAAAAAAAATTACAGTAAGTAGTTCCAGAGGACATGTAGTCAAGCCAGGCTCAAAACACTTAGACAAAACAATTACATATTTTTGAAAAAATATCCATGCAGATCATTGCATAAAAAAGTCACGAAATATGTAGAGAGAGAAGCCCAATAAACAGTTTAATGATTACCATTGCACTGGACTGAAAGGGCAGATCACAAAGCTCTTTTAAACTGCTTAATCTCGGGCAGATTCAGCAGTGTATCAGGCAGTTTAATTTAACCAATTAGCTGCCCTGACAGCAAACGACTTCTTGCCCAGCTGTGAGGCTTAAGGGCATTCCTGGCCACATTTCTGGTGCATTGGTTGGAGATGGTGAGGAAGCAAGTTGTTAAATCAGGGGTTGTTAGGTCCAAGAGCACTTTTTTGGCAAGCAAGCAGGTCTGAAGCTTCATTCTGCTGGGTAAAGGTAATCCATTAGTAAGTGCATAGGGTACAACTAAGAGTGTGCTTATCTGCAACAAGTACAAATCTGGGTTAAGCTCTCCCCCATCTTTGTTACTATGCCCATTAACATAGGACCACAGGCCCTTAACCATTCTCTTCTATGGCTGCTTGTCTAAACGCAATTATCACAACCTGTTGTTGTGGAATTGATGAGGCCACAACCAGACTATTAAGTCAGGTGTCGGTTACCAGCCAAAGCAGATCAAAGGTAACAGTGATCCAGGTTTCAAGGTAATGTTCATATTTATTATGAACAGGGGACACTAATTTCAGCATATTAAATAGTTGATACAACACAGCTAACCGCTATGCAAAATATGGGGTGTTAACCATTTCCAGAAATGCTCTAGCAATAGACTGCTAACCATTTTCTGAGTGTACCATGGCACAGTAAACAAAATTCATATAATAAAGAAATACGTGATTTCGAGGTGTGTGATACAGAATATCTGAATGAGTGGCAAGTGAGCTTGGGGAATAACACAAGTGGCTGAGCCACGAGCGTGGTTCCCTGAGCGCACTTGCCACAAGTTCAGTTATATTCCGTGTCACACACCTAGCCATCATGTATTCGTTTTATACAACAGGACTGTGTTTTGTGCTGTTTTTTTTTTGTTTGATGATGTCATCACAGTGTGATAATGAGTTGTCACACAGCAGTGAAAATACATGTTTTTATCTAATGGGTTATCTGCTCACTCCTATTGTATAATTATATATTTTTTTTAATTTTGTTAACCATTCTGTATCAAAATGTGCTATGCATTTTAGTTGCACTCCTCTGGACATCCTCTACCTTATGTCCTTCTTATGATGCGATCTCCAGAACTGGACACAGTACTACAGTTGGGATCTCACCAAAACATATACAGTGGAAACACCACCTCTATCCTTTTGCTGGTGATACCCCTCCATATGCAGCACAGCAGCCCACTGACCCTACCTGCTGCCTGAGCAGCTTGAGGTCATATCTGATATGATTACTCCAAGGACTGTTTCAGGGATCTAATGTAAGTTATTGACTGGTAAGAACTGCACAAAGATCTCGAAGTTCTTTGCACATATGGCCCAAATCAAGCTTCTAACTCAGGTGTCAGGCAGAAAAATAGAAATCCTTTTTTCAGTCCTTTTGAATGTGCTACACGGTGGGATATAAAAGCATCTTGCAATGCTTCCAGCATGTTGCCAGTTCCTTAGCCTTCTGGAAAGAAACTCATTTATAACAGGAAAGTTATTTTCTGGTGTCGCTTACCAAAAAATACTTCTCACCCAAGCAGGAACCATACTTACCAAGCACTCCAATCAGAGAATCTCTTCAGAAGGTCAGTTCACAGACAATCCTTTTATCCACAGTGCCAAGGCAAACACACTGACAAGCCCCTTGCAAGGAAAGCAATTACTTCTTTCATCAAAAAGTGAAGGTGGATACCTGTAATTTTATCTAAAGAATTCAGAATCCTGTTCAACAAGTGCATATTCTTGAGTTTTTAATGTGCTAAAACTTGATGCTTTTAAATTATCTTTGATTTAGCAAAGAAATACCACCTGCAAATATATTAGTAGAAAATATCTAGAGTCTGAAAACTGTTGGTGTTTCCTTAAAAAAAAGAATTATTAGTCTTCTAACAACGCCCAAAAACAGAATCTAATGTGAATAATGCAGAGTCTCATTACAGTTGTTAGATTATGCACCACATAGATCTCAGAGAACACTTTCTCAATAAATACCCTTTACAACAGCTTTAATTAACAATTATCCAATCTTGCCAGTGGTAGTTGGGGTAGAGCACTGCACTAACATGCAAAAAGATAGTTTGTGCCACAAAGAACACTCACTCAGATTGAGACAGGATCCACTTGCACTGCTGCCAAAGTGCGTACTTCAAAAGTGACGGAGTGGTTTTGATAAAATAAGAGACCACATGGCCTCATCCCCATGCTCAAAGTCATGCACACTACAGTTACATAAAGGGGGGGGGAGAGAGAATATAAAGAAAAGCTGGGTGGAGTATGGCAGTATACCACTAACCAGTGGCAAATGCCTTAATTGCCCATCACCTGGTCCAGAAGTTCCCGATCCCATGTTAATCCTAGAGAGTGGGGTTGGGTACCACAGTGAGATGGGGAGGGGGATGATAGAAGTCAGACTTAGAAGCAAACTGTAGGTGTTCGCACACACTCCCACCCCACAGAGGCAGAATAAAATCTAACAACTTGAATATAATGACATATATTTATTGGATTCTCCATACGAGTAATTCTTCAGCCACACAACAATGTAGTGAGGTGATTATTATAAGATGGATGATTATTAGAGGCTACCATGGAATCATATCAAATGTAGTGATATAATCAATCTCTTTATAGGGGAACCTTGGTAACTGTGGATTTGATATGCATTCCCCAAAGATTCACTACATAATGGTCAGAAAAGACATTAGGTCCTAGCTGCCACAACCTCACGAACATCTTATCCTTCTGCAATAAAATACAAGAACCCCACCCCGGTCACTTAAAGCAGTTTTTCCAGTGTCCAGGAATCTTTCTAAAATTGAATATTCAGACAATTATGTGAACATTTAATTCTCTGTATTTACTTCCCCTCCTTTATTACTGCAAATACATACATGAAAACAGATCTTTGTGGCTAAGACTTCAGCTCATCCTACTGATGTTCATCCTGCTAAAGTCATAATGTAGGCTGTGAGATGTGAATTCCCATGGCAACAGATAGTGATGTCACTAACAAAATTATTATTTTAGCAGGGAGGGGGAGACAGCACAAGGATGAGATGTGGAGTCTGGAGGATAAAGAAATGTTTTCATGCATATGTCCTCAGTAATGTAGAGCAGGGGAGATAAATACAGCAATTTACTGGAATGTGTATTGAACTGTGTCTATTTAGTGATAATGTTGTGTAGGGGCAGAACGGCACTATGGCAGTGAGACCAGTAAATTCAGACTGAAGCCAAAGTCATTGTGTACTGGGCCCATTTACACTGCGATAAGAGTATCAACTTCCACTACCTCATACCATCATTATCATAGCAAGGTGCCTTACCTTTTGTAGCTTTTTCTAGTCTTCCTTCAATTATTTGTCAGTGTTGGAAACTTCAGGTGCAGTAGAGCAAGACCATTCAGTGAGGTAATGGGACGCATATTAATTTGCAAAGTTCCAGGGTCAAGTGCCTTTATCACTGAATTTGCTTATCTACAGGGCCTTTGTGGTCCAACAAAGTCAATGTAGATGCACAGTCTGATTGGCTCAGAGGGTGCAATCCAGCTATATTATATTTTGAAGCATTTTCCTGGATACTGGAAAAGTACTTCACATACACAAGATTAAACATGCATTAGCCATTAGGAATTAGCTAATAAACACTACTTCAGTGGTAGTTCAAACAGTTCAGGACAGAAATTTTACACACTTGTTTCCTTCACAAAATATTGGTCCATAAAGAGCACATTACACATTTTTAGATAGAGCCCATTAGGTAATTATGATTCAGAGCAACAACTGACCCATGGAACTCATACAATATACATTATAGGTAGAGATGCAAGTTTGTCATGGCAGTCATACACATCATTGATTCCATGAAGTCTGATCTTTATTCAGGACTTCCATGACTTTCACTAGTGCCATCAGAATGTAGCAATGATGACAGTGCCACAACATTTACTACTGTTTACTAATGATTTCATGAACAAACAATAAGTCATTAAAACCTCATCCATGACAAACTTACATCCCTACTTACATGTGTTTATTTGCATGTTAATGTATATTACAATAAGACCTAATAACATTTTCATTGATTTGTAGGCTTAACGTTTAAGGGAGAGAAAAAAAAAATCTACTTTTTACATGTTTCTTACCCTAATAAAATTTACATTTCAACTGTGGCTCACTACCAGTAATAACACATGTAATTTAAGCATAAACCAACCTTAAAGAGCACAAAGTTCATTTCAGATTTGGTGTGAAGTGTCTCACATAGGATTCTAGTTTTACATATGGTCTTCTACTAAACTGATTAATAAAAACACACATTCCAGACTGCAATATACTGTATATGAAGAAGTGATTCTTGGCCAAAAAAAAAAAAAAAAAAGTCAATGCATGACTTCTGCTGGGAATTGCCCGAATCCATTAGTGAACCTGACTAATAGGTCAAGAAAAGTAATAGCCAAATAAATATTTGATTAGCATTTCACAAAACTGGCTAATGGGAGAGGCAACAGTAGTGAGAGTCTTCAATATCAGGTCATCACTCAGTCACTAGATGGAATCTCCAATTTCATACCCAGTGACTTCTCTGGGGCACTATGGTGCAGTGAACTGCAGTTTATTCTTTAGACAAGGATACTTTCCTCATACCTGGTAGGCATTTTACATAGCATCCAAATCAGGAGTACTACTCCAGGGTCACTTTCACCCTACACTGACCCAAACCGCAGAGTTAACACCATGAAGGGTGACGAGAGGGATCAGGGTGAGAAAACAAAGCAAATAAAAGATGTTTACAGCACAGGAGGTGCCTAGAATTGCCATAATATATTTGTAACATATGCAGTTGGCAACATATTCTTTTAAATTTCATTACACTGCTGCTGTAAGCCAAAAGCACTGTCAAGGGAACTTAAGCATGGGGCTTTGCAAACCAATTAATTTTAAATCTATATGGCCATAGGCTAAGATTATTTCTGAATTTGACTTGCAGGGTGAGCATGATTCTAAATTCTCTTTTTGCCTACAATTACATACTTGTTTAGAAAACCATTTTATTTAATTACTGAATTCTGCAGTAGTACAGCCATTGCAAATAAAGTCATACAAATATAGCACCTCATCAATATTTCAAATGGTTCCATTTAGAGTTGAAGTGAAGATTTATGTGAAGACCATGATTCAGTTCACAGTAAGATCAGATTGATCTGCTGCTATATTGAACTCATACATGGGAAAAGGGGAATCACTATTCACTAGCAAACTGTATGGTAACATGCTGATTGAATCTCGGCTAACTGGCCTCTCAGAAACCTGGGGGAAGCAGTCTTGAAGAGCAATAAGGCATTAATGCTCATTATAAAACACTTGCCATTTAATCATCCCTAGCTGCTTAGAGGTTTTGAGCATTTGGATGTAGAAACATTACATGATTATGCTTTTACTATTTCTTATTAAAATCAATCCCTTCAAGGAATTCCATTGATTCTATTCTATTTCATGATAGAAATAAAGTCACTCATATGTGGATACTTTGATTTCCACATTACTTAAACCTTGGTGCCAAATCACAAGCCTGTTTGTAACAGTTTTGTTAATTCTACTGAAGTCAAATCAGCCATGGAGATTGATCATAAAACAGAAGTCTGAGCATAGGGCGGGCACTGTAACAGCAGTGACACATTGAATATTTTCTTAAATTTCCAAGAAGCCACAAGGACCATCTTCACATATATTTCTGCTGAGCTCAATACTGACAAATAATTCCCCCAGTCATACCTGGAAACTAGCTTTTGGTCAACACCTTTTTCAGACAATTTTAAATAAAGAACTGCAAACTGAAACAGGATGAGTTTACACATACAGAAAAAGATTCATTATCCATATTGGTTTTTGGCATTCTCACTTGCAAACTAGATGACTCATCTGTTTGCATCTTAAAGAGCTAGTAGCACCCAACAAATAAGTGAAAAAGTTAAAGTTTTAAACTTATTACTTTTTATTTCTGAAGTGGTTTTCTTTTTGTATGTGTTTTTTTAGATAGTTTTCTAACCAACAGTATTGAGTGTGATGTGAAAAGCAATGCTTTGACTAAAGGCAGACATATCTAATTATCTTCCTTCCAATACATCAAACAGCATGTGACCTCACTCCATAAAGAAATAGATATATATTATATATATACATACACACACACACACACACACACACACACACACACACATACACACACACACACACACAGTGAGCAGATAACTCATTAGGTAAAAACATTCTCACTGCAGTGAGATAACTTCAGATATCACACTGTGGTGACATCATTAAACAGAAAAAAAAACACAAACACACAAAACACAGTCCTATTGTATAAAAGGTATACATGATGGATAGGTATGTGATACAGAATATATCTGAACTTGTGGCAAGCGAGTTCTGGGAACCATCACTTGTGGCTCTGCTATGCTCCACAACTTGTGATATTCCCTGAGCTCACTTGCCACTCATTCAGATATATTTTGTATCACACACTTAGCCATCACATATCCCCTTAGTAATATTATATATCAATATCAAAGAACCTTAGTGCGTAAGCACTGAGGCAAGGTTTACCTCAAAGATCATTGATGGGAAGCCAAGTTTCAAAGAAATACAAAATCATACATACCCCATAATGCAAAGCATCATGGGATGTATATGCAAATCACCACAAAATGTTATACTGGTTTAACTTCAAGCAGGAATGCACGGTGCCGAAAAGCCTCTCAGTCTGCAAAGAGTGCCAACATTTTGTGATTTACATATACAGCCCATGATGCTTTGCATTATGGGGGTAGGTGTGATTTTGTATTACTATATATTAGAGAGAGAGAGAGAGAGGGCGACAGAGAGCAAGAATAAATAATGGTAAAGTGTGGTATGATGAAATACCATGGAGAGGCTGAACAATCCATAAAGCCATAAGCCCAAAGGGAGAGTGGCATTTATTAGCTTATTCAACCCTGAGATGGAATTACTTCCTCTTATAAAAATGAGCAGACATTTTTCTGCATCCTGATTAGCCAATGGCCTTGGCCTTAGGGGACAACAACCCTGAAGCAAACATTTTAATTCCAAGATACGGGGTGGGGGTGGGGAAGGTGTCTTGGCACTCTCTTACAGGAGCTAAGTAACAATTGCAAAACTGCGACACAGTTCCAGAGAACTTGACTAAATAAAAAGAACACTGCAGTCAACTGGTAGGACATGATAGAGACCTTTATTAGGAACAGACTACACGGAAGTAAAAACAGTGAGGTAGCACCCTCTCATGCAGTCGATGTTTCGTGTCACACTGACGCTTTCTCAAGATGTCTTGAGAAAGCACCAGTGTGACGTGAAACATTGACTGTGTGAGGGGGTGCTACCTCACAGTTTTTACTTCCGTGTAGTCTGTTCCTAATAAAGGTTTCTCTTGTGTCCCAATGGTGGGCTGCAATGTTCTTTTTAGTCAGCTGAGTTCTCCAGAACTGTGTCACACTTTTAATGTCAACCAGGACTCATATCCATGCCCGAAATACTCATCTCCCACACTGCTCATCTTTGGCACCAGTCAGGAAGCCCAGCAAGTTCCTCCCACCTACAGGGACAGCTGCTTGTTGACTACTCCCCCCCCCCAAACATTATACAGGGCACCAATATTATCAAGTCTCAGTCAGTCCCTACTTTCCCTTCCCCTCTAACATTTAAAGACCATCTGGCTCTAAGTCCAAGCCATCAGATGGGAGCACTGCTTTGAATCTCCAAATCAGGATGTTGATACCTGATGGTGCTGAAAGCTCCCAGTTCATGGAGCTTTCTACAATTTAATTTACAATTGTATTTCGGCACTTACACTGGAGATAAACCATCACTGCCAGCGGCTTTCTGTTCTTTCATTGCTCCAATCCACACCGCCAATGTTTTTCATCAAAATGAAAGTTGCTCACCCAAAGCAAAGGTTTGTAATTCATGGTGCTCCTAATTATACTACCCCCAAAAAAAAAATTTTTTTTTTTTAATTTATAAATAAATAAATACAGCTGCAACAGAGTTGCTGAGGATTGATGTCCAGGATGCCACACCTCCCATCACGACGGCAACCCATGTTCATGAACAAGTGTGAGCCACTGGGAGTCAACCAGGGGGATGGCTGGGAGAGTACCGAGTGGCTGACAGGATGCTCTCCTCTCGAACTGGAGAGGTAAACCCTACTGGCCCTTGACTGCCACCAGGTGAAGGCTCGATGGTAGTGTCAGGACTGGGGTTCCTTTGGGCCTCGGGGCACATGTGTGCCTCCATGTGCATGTGCGACTGTTACCATGACCTTGGGGATAAGGGAGAAAACAGAAAAAAAAAAAAAAACACCCTTGTATCTCTGTGGCCACATGTAATGGCCCCCAGATGCTCGTGAACCCTGTTCCTTGCAGATCCTCGGGGGGGGGGAAGAGAGGGTGACCAGTTTGGAGCCAATGGGGGGCCGGACAACAAGCGCAAGGAGACCACAGAGGAGCAAAAGCTATATAATAGGGAAAAAAAAACAAACACACACACACGAGCATCTATAGTGTGACGGGTAGAGAGGAGAAAGAAAAACACAAAAATCTATGGAGGGGATGAGAATGCAGAGCATCACATCTATCTAGCTACGGTCCCTTCTAGTAGTGGGTACTACTTTGTCAACAAAACATAAAATAAAAAATAATGAAAAATACACACACACTCTTTTTTTTAACTTATTATACTTAGCTTTTTTAGGGCGAACCATAACAATAAGAAGACTCTTGGGATGTGGCTAGTTGCCTGATAAGATCACTTCCCAGGTGCTGAAGGCATTCGGCGCAATCACCTCATGCCTCACCACACACCTGGAGAGTGCTCTTATCAGGCAGCAACCCACACCCAGTTGTGTCTTATTGCTTTCATGTTTTATTTAAAAGTTGATAACCAGGCAAGGCACACTGAGCCAAAGTTCATTTCCAGGTGCGACACGTGTACACATTTTGCCATCATTTGTTTTATGTAATACATAAGGTTGGATACTTTTTGCTGTGTCCTATACAGGCAGCTAGTACCCTACTTGGCTACCATCATATATGTGGAAATGGGGGGGGGAGCCCAACCATGTATTATATATTAATATTTATGTTTATAAAATGGCAAGAAAAATCGAAAAATGTCATTGGCCATGAGAAGCCACCTGACCATGCATGAAATCTCTGTAAACGCATGGTCAGCTGCCGCATCCAATTTTTCTCCCCTAAAAAAACTACTTAGAACCATTTTATAAGTGGAATAAGCCCCTCCAGGGTGTGCACTTCCCAGGACTGTAAGAACACTCTGCCTTCAGCCTTACTACACTGCTAGGGCATGCATTAAAATCCTACGATGCATACCCTGTCATGGATTATTACTTAGATATATATCTCAAGACTAGACCGGTCATCATGTTGAGTACTAAGGACTTCCTTACTGCCATTTCTTTACTTGTATATTGAATTTTGTTAACCAAGTAGGCACACTGAGACCAAGAGTGTCTTTTTCAGGGGCGACCCAGAACAATAATCAGATATTAATGACGACAATAAAAACATACACTCACATGATTAAACAAGATGCATCTAGGGGCAAACATACAGCCTGAGGCTTTTAGAACATAATGCAGCAGGAGCATTTAGTTGGATAATGATATGCAAGTGGCCTATATCTATGGGTACCTTATGTAAATGAGTGGAGGTGTCACCTGATGACCGTTGTAGTTATATTACACACACACACACACACACACACACACACACACACACACACACACACCTCTCTGTGCCTCACACATGCTTACATCACAAGCCCTGCTGCCTGACTGGACGCGTGACTCAAGTTACTAATCAAGCAGCGGAGTTCTCTTCTTGGTTACTAGTGATGTTATGCCCAGTGGGATCATTTTTTTCTTTTTATTTACCAGGAAAGGCACACTTAGCTGGAGCTCATTTCTAGGTGTGATCTGGAAGCACAAGAAGTGCCCACTGCGCTATACTGCTTCCGATGCTGTACATACAATACAGCGTTACAATGCTGATGTATAGGAAGGAATACAAATGACTATGTATGTCAGCCTGCAGGTAGAGTGCTGTTCTACACTTCACACTTAGTATTGTCAGGTAGAAAAACTTCTCAATTGGCAAAACAGAAAAAAAAATACATCAGATTTAAGTAGTGATAACTAATTACTTCTGAAATGTACTGTTAATTTCAGGCAGTAAACTAGTTCTTTAACAAAATTGCTGACTAAGGAGATGATATTCACCACCCTCATCAACACAGATCCAACACTTGACCAACATTATGCAGCCTTCTGCTGTAGCTAGCAGTCATTCCTCAAAAGGCTGGTGACAGTCTAGTTTTATATTTAAAAGTGATTCACAGTGCTTAGTTTGATCTGCTGTTGTAGAGTCTATAAAGGTGAGCAGGTCAGGTTTCAGTCACATGGTTAAGCAGACACCAACCTTTTATCTCCAGCGGTAAAAATACTTTATTAAGCCTTAACTAACCTGATTTAGCACTCTCCCAATGCTGTTCAATGGTATACTGCTAAGGGAAGTGGTGCTAATGTTTGACAATAAAGGACACTAACCTTTCTTTAAAGCTATGAAATACACACCAGGTTGACAAAGCTTCAAGCTCCCCAACACCTAGTGAAAGACTCCAAAGGCAACACATGGCTTACAGCTGGGCAGAGTCTGTTCACCTAGTTTTCATCTGGTCATGACAAGGCCATATGGGAAGTAAATGCATAGAAAAATGGGAATGGCAGAAACTCCTCATGAGTCAGGTGCTACCAGGCCATATGCCCACTAGCCTTGTTGCACCCCACTGTCCCCAGCAAAGACAACACTTGCAATCTGTACCCAATGGTAAGTCACCCACCCTTTTTAGTACACAAGAATCACCCACATGAGAGATCAGGTGACTAGCCCACTCTCCTGCTTGGGCAGCTGGACAATACAAATTGGTGGCATCTGCTTCATGGCATATCACAAGCAGGTGACAGTATTATTAGGGTCACTGATTATCCATTTCCAAAACTAGCCAATTCTATTTGACCAAATCATGCAGAACTATTTACCAAATACTTTGTGCAAAACTGGATTGGGGTGAACAACGTGGTGCAATTGTTTTGCATGCAGAATTGAAACTACTGGTGGTGGGGGGCACTCCAAAGCTGGGTTGTGCTATAAACTGGTGCAAAAGGCTATGTAATCTGCAAAATATTCTATTCCTCCACAGCCCATGGACACTCCATTTTCTCTTTTTTTATTTATTTAGTTGTTTAACCAGGTATAGCACACTAAGCTGAAAGCTTTTTTACAGGAGCGACCTGAGAGCACAAGGAGGTTAAGTGACTTGCTCAGGGTCACACAGTATGCAAGTGGAAGCTGTGGGATACAAACCCAGGTCTGGTCTGCTGGATGTCACCAAATTTGCAGCTCAGAGCCTTAGACCACTGCGCTATACTGCCTCATGTGTTCTGCTTATGCAGAAAATTGTGGCTTCTATACATGTAGGACATGCAACTATTCCCTGGAGTGGAGTAATGGGAGTGCAAATGGTGGAATGAAGTACGGCCATCAAAAACTGTTCACTAAAGCCATTAGCAATAGTCAAGGATTTGCACACACTAAGCAGGGCTTGACATGATTTAGCAGGGGAAATTCTTTAATAGGATACCCTAATGTGCAACACAAAACTACTGGCATAAATGTTGTCAAGTAGAGTTTATTGGTTGCCAATGGTAAAGTACGGTCAACATATCCAAATGCTTTCCAGGTACAGCTCCAAAAATAGGATCACAAGACAGTCAACATTCGTAAATGAAAAAGCCACCCTTAAGTGTTTCATGAATGCTGCAGTCCTGCTTTAATGATCTGTAAAGAAGGGAGATTGGACAGGAGAAGCAGCAGACGCACACACACACACACACACAACAAAACAGCATCCCATGTCAGAGGTTCGTTAACACAAATAAATATGGTTTCCCCACTGAGCTTCTGAAATCAGAAATATTACTCTAAACAGAATAATGTCATAAAAACTGGATACAAAGAACTGATTCATTAGTGTAAGGAGCAAGAACAAGAGAATCGTCAGCAAAGAACTGTTTCCTATTGGATTAGAGTCAATATTAAGAATTGGCTCCTGTTACCAGAATGTCAGGAACACTAGCATGAACACGAAAATAAAATGGTGAGCTACAGTATACCATATCCATCATATTTCAGTGAAACCTATCCAGGAGTAGCTTGTGTTGACTCAGTAATGTAAAGAACACAAGATCAAACTATACCTGGAAACCTTTTGACAGAACTTATTTCAGCCTAGCTTGTGCTCGCATTTTTAATAATGACCACAACAGACAAGAGTTACCACTATACAATTGTCAAGGACAAAACCATTTCTAAATACCTTTCACTAATGACAATAAAACCATTTTTAAAAATCTCAGCTTGTGTGGCTCTGAATCAAAAGCGCTCTATAAATACAGCTCCAGTCTGAAGGACTTCTGTGCCTCACTGACCCCAGAAGGCTAATGCAGACTGCCAGTAGTAAATTATAGCTGTCCATCTGCAGTATGGCAGCAAAGTTATCCCATCCATTCCCTTTACCTGGGTAAGACATGGCACTGGATAATACCAGAGCTGAGAAGGTCAGGGACTGTAGCGTACTGGTGAAGCTGGTCTATGCCTCCCCCCCTTTTGATACAGTAAAGATTTGCAGTTTTCAAATGTAACCCAGGAAATGTTAGACTTAAGC
Organism: Neoceratodus forsteri; assembly: GCA_016271365.2. NCBI lineage: Eukaryota > Metazoa > Chordata > Ceratodontiformes > Ceratodontidae > Neoceratodus > Neoceratodus forsteri. Next base: position 938,724,187 of record CM057449.1, on the reverse strand, counting down.
CACAGTTCTTCTCTGAAAAGGCTTGATGCACTCCTGAAGGAGAGTTTTTTTTTTTGTTTTTAAATCAGCTGGCCCTTCCCTCTGTTGAATATTCAACACCAAAGGCATCATCCCAGCAAAGGCAGGGCAACCCTAAAAATATACACCAGTCTTCCATATGAGAAGTTCACATTTAAATGTGGTTATATTAAACACTTTGCATATGGAACCCCTATATGTGAAAGGCCCCCTCCCAAAAAAAAAAAAAAAAAAAAAAAAATCACTGCATATCATGGGAAATGGGGCATTCCTCGATTTGTTTAATACAAATGTCTAATAAATTAAATAAATATAGTCATACTATTTGGATGAAGCAGATCAATGGATCCTAGAAAATTTGTGGGGGAAGGGGGAGGCTGCAAGCACTTCAGCCTCCCAGCCAGCCCCCTAATTATCTTCTAACTGTATGAATATCTCAAACATGCGGCCCTCTATCCTTGCACCCATTTTACTGCAATGTCACAAACTTTGCGATATGACCCAGTTTCCATCAGTTCCAGCTGATTTATTAAAACTGTCAAGATAAAGACTTCAGCATCAAAACAGACAATGATGACAGTGCACAGTTCTGCTTGTTCCCATCATTTGCTACAAAATATGCAGATGGTCTGTATTTTTCAGATTATATTGCACAAAAAAAGGAAACTTTCATTATGTGCTCTTTTTTTTTTTTCAAATCCAGGATCCAGTTTCACACGTTCCATTGGGGGCCATCTACATATCAGAGTATGATACACATAAATTCCTACTATAATACAGTACATATACAGTCTTTAAACTAAGATAACAGCTCTGAGGTCTATATCACCATTTTCAATAAATCTTTACCTACAAATATTCAACAAATCTGAACTATAGCTGTACAAAACTGTGTTTTAAAATCACAAGGCTTTTTTTAGATGCAAGATTTTTTTTTCCTTTTAATTGTAATCCTAAAACCATAAGTAATGTTATCAACATACTTGCATGCTAAAAATAAAAAAGGGAAGAAGTGCCTGGAAGTCTTACTGGGGAAAAAGAACCACAGCAAGAATGTTCCCTTTTCAGTGTACAAAAATACGCCTGAAAATATTTTAATTTTTTCTAAAAAAAGACTGAGGTCGGTTATGTATCAAAAAAGTTTCCATACCTTTTTTGTACTGAGGTTTAGGCTGCCTGGTATTCGATCACGGAGGTATAAGGGAACACATTACAAAAAAATATTGGCAATAGAAATCACATCATGAAAATCATACATTTGATCTCAAAAGTAAATTATTCTGAGTCCCTTCAGGTAAAAGTACATGTCCAGTTAAGTCTGAAATATATTTTGCGTTGTTTTTCAGCTCCCTGCAGCTTAAAAAAAAAAACGAGAGTCCGATGCATAGAAGAGATAACAAGAGTTCTCCCTCCAAGAAGTTAAAACCTGGTCCCATTTTTTTTTAATTAACAGTCTATTGAAATCAGATCGTTACGGAAACGCAAACAATCCACAAAATCCCTTTTGAGGAACCATTGTGCTGCCAGCAAACCGAAAAGATAATCTGCAGACTGCCCATTCAGACCCCCCTCCCCAAAAAAGAGCGACATGCTTTAAAAAAAAGAGCGCCTTCTTTCTAGTCTTTTTTTCCTTTTTTTCCTTTTTTTTTTTTTTAATTTCCAAGTCTCATGTTGTACCCCTTTTTCTGTCCATTGAAGTAACCCCAAAAGGCAGACTGGGCAGGAAACAAACCAGGACGCATTTATTTGTCCCTTTTATTTTTGTCAGGACCAAGACTGACTCTTGCTCTTACAGTGTCTCACTGCACAGGTCAGTAAGTGAACACTAAGTCGGAAAAGTTGGCCTCCAGCCAGTCGCCGGCGATCATCTCGCTGAGCTCCGGGGTGCAGTAGTCGGGGAACTCGAAGTGCGAGCCCAGGCTGCCCTCGCTCACAGAGTCCAGGTCCTTGTCCACCAGAGATAGTGACAAGTTGCCCGAGGTCCCGCCACCACTACCCAGCTCGCTGCACGTCTGCGGGTTCTGCGAGAAATTCAGACTAAAGTCGAACAGCAAGTCGTCCGCATCTTCCCCGGAGGAGGAACAGGATGAAGAAGAGGTAGAAACGGACCGGGATGAAGCCGGAGAGTACGCCGCGCTCTGCTTGGTGATGTTTTTGAAATTGTAGTATAGTCTATTGGCGGCGGCGCCCCTCGCCTCGTCGTACATGCTCGCCCCCTCGGTGGACTCGGCCGACGAGCTCAAGGTAGGACTTGCCGGCACTTTGGCCACACAGTATCGCCTCAGCTTCTGCAACTGCTGCTGAAGCCGCTGCCGTTCCTCCTCGTCGTCGTCTTCGTCCTCCTGCTTGATGCGCTGCTGAAGCTCGTCGTAGTCGTCGTCGTCTTCGTCCTCGTCCTCGTCCGTGTATTCCTGCTTTATGACGGCTCGGCTCATCTTGAGACTCCCGAAGAGCAGGTCGTCGCTGTAGTCGTGCACAGACTTACTCCCGCCGCAACCAACTCTGTTTGTGCTTTTCAGTTTGCTGCATTTTTTACTGGAACTCTTCCCGCTTTTGCCGCCGGTGCTACAGCCTCCGCTGCTGGTTTTGTCCGGGCTCTGCTGAGCACCCTGTTTGGCGGACGGGTCAATTTTGGGCTTTTTTCTAGGTCTGTACTTGTAGTCGGGGTAATCAGCCATGTGTTTGAGCCGCAGCCGCTCAGCTTCCCTAATGAACGGGATCTTCTCGCTGTCCTTGAGCATTTTCCAGCGCTTGCCCAGCCTCTTGGAGATCTCTGCATTGTGCATGTCCGGGGACTGCTCCATAATCTTTCTCCTCTCGATCTTGGACCACACCATGAAGGCGTTCATGGGTCGCTTAATGTGTCCAGATGCCGTTTTGCACCAGTCTGGGTCGCTCTCATCCAGGGCGACGGGGCTGCCGGCTATGAATTCCCCCTCCTCGGTATCAGTGCTAATCTCTCTGGGCTGGCCGCTTTCTGTCTCCATCGCGTCAGCCTGCTGTACCATTTTATGTTCTCTTTGCAATGCTTCTGTTTTAATGTCTCTTGCAACAACTGCGCGCTTTGCCACTACTGTGACCCAGACGCTGCTTCAATTCCTTTACCACCAATACCCACTTCCAGCTCTTCCGTTGCTCTTGCTCCTAGCAAACTTGCAGCCTCCTTCTTAACTAGTTATGGGGAGTTTTCATATCGGTGACATCACCAGATATCAGCCAATCTGGGCACCCGGAGCCCTCCCACCGGCCAGAAGTTCACCTTACTAATTCGAATGGCCCCGCCCCTAAGGCTCCGCAGAAGCCCCAAACCGTAGCTGTGTTTCACTGGTCTGCAGACAGAGCAAGAAGGGGGTTGTTTTGAGGGCTGGCTTAGTCTGTAGTTGTGCATTTTTATCACGTCTGTTGAGTGCATTGCATGCAACAATATTTTCCTCAAAATAAAACAGTATACAAGATGCTGCTAAATATGTACCCAGTACCACTGGTATTTTATTTTTCGCATCCATCATAAAATGAGGTGAGACGGTGATCTCATAGCTAAGTAATGAATTGGAAGGGCTTAGCAGGCGGTACGCCGTTCGGCTGTTATGAATGAATGCAGGTTGCCTCGAAGTTGCCTGGAGGTGGCGCTTTAGCTCCGCTGCCGTAAACACAGTTACTAGGTTTTTTCCCACCCCATGCCGTGCAATCCCATCTTTAAAGCGACAGCACCCTATTTTGCAGTCTGCATTGTTAATTTGTGCGTGTCTGGCTAAAACTCCCCTCAAGTTATTGTATTATGGCTGAAGAGCAGTCTGGGACGTTGTTTCAGCTTTCACCGTGTAGTCTTTTCAACCGCATTTAAAGGGTAGAATTGGACCACTAATGGATGCGAACTGGCTTGAATGAGAGCGAGAGAGGTATACCGCCACAGAGAGCTCAGCTCGTCCTAAGAAATCTGTAGGTAATGCTACGGTTAGCTGCGTTCTTGGCTGTAAGTTGTGGAGCACATTTGCCCCCTGCTGTCGTGCCCCCCTCGTCAATAGGGAAGGTATACAATACAATTCATCAAATGCCTGACCCTATTTGGGTTTAATAGTTGCACGGTCGGGTGGATTCAATAGTTTGGACACGTTTGTTACACTGTTTGAAGACGCAGACGGCAAGCCATCGTCGGCCAGCTGCTGGCTTGGAAGTACTTGAAGGGGGTATGCCTGCGACAAACTGCAGTGTAAAAGATTATTAGGGCTGTTTAGGTCTGCCAAACAGGAAGGTTCGTGTAACACACACACACGACTTGCGGGACCGTTACAAGTTTCAAACACAGACCCCCTGCCTGTCACGGCTCTAGAGGAAACATCTGTGCGCATTTTTAATAGGAAATGCGGCATCATCCTTTGCCCCGTTTATTTGGGTTCAAAGAAAGTTAGTGGGCAAGACAGCGGTCCACAACAGCAAACATTATGGTTTGCAAAGCATAAAATGTGGGCTCATCATTGACGCCTGGCTGAGAGGCCGACGGCCTATGTTGTTTCTGCGCCGCCTGTACCATCGCATTTTAAGCGGCGCTGCTTGTATATCGTCTAGGGACGGCGCTGAGGAATTGAGCATTTTAAGGGATTAAAATGGTCCGTCTTTCAACGTGTTATACCAATGGTGGCAGCTCTAGCCCTTAAAGTACTGCGGAAGCATATGAATCTATAAGTTAAAACATAGCAACGCTTAGTCGTGATTTGATAGTTAAGTTATTGGCAGTTCGGTCGGTGGTGCAGTTATTGTATTTTGACGGCTGGCAACGGATGGACATATTATTTTGTAAATTATTTTTGTTGCAGTAGTTTATGCATACAGTAGTTCTGTGCAGATGAGTGCATTAAAAAAAGTAATGGGGCAGCATTATTTTTATTTGCCCATTATAGTTATTGCTGCAGGATCAAGACACAGTTACTTCAGTCATAAATCATCTGGTGTTTAATTCAGAGATACATGAATACATGGTATAACACTGGTGAAAGGTCTGTCATAATATCAGCTTATTGTATTTGGTATTGGGCTTGCAGAATAGGTTCCCATTCACTTCTCTAGAGCACATAACATTGCATAGGACTGGTGCCAAGAAGTGTGGGCAGCAGGTGTATCAGACATCACTTGGGTGTTTTAAGGTGCTTGTGAGTCATCCAGATCCAGTTTTTCCTGGCACTATACCATGAAATGATGAGAACATTGCAGCATGAGTAGCTATTAAAGATCAAGTGTTCCATCAGCACTGTATTACAGTAAAGTGTGCAGGTCGTAGATACCCCTTCGGGAAACAGTCCATGGTTCTGATTGGCTTACAGGAGCAAAGCTTGATTTATTTATTTATTATTTATTTATTTATTGAATTTTGATGACCGGGTAGGCCCACTGGGCCCCAGATGTCCATTTTTCAGGGGCGACCCGAGAGTTACAGGACTAGTAGGATACACAATTAGTACAGATGTAGTTTATAGCATGTAACAGGTGAATATATATATATATATATATATATATATATATATATATATATAAAACAATGACATGTTAGCCCTCACAGCTGCCCACTGTTCACTTGGTACATCTGCATTTTAGCTATGCCTTTGGGTTGTAGGTACCTTGTTCAGTTCTCTAAAAAAGAGCAATATATGTACTGTATCAGTGATAGTTGGGAAGTTCTGTTAATTCCCTTTCACTCTTTCTAATACCTCTCTCCTTATTCTGCTTTACCTGCCACTGGATGAGACCCTTCATCCAGAACACTGAAACTCCCTGCTGGCTGGCTGGCTGGATGGATGGATACATATAGTGCATTGTTATTTTATTGCTAAATACATATGTACTCACATTTGTATTTTTTATGATTGTGGGGGTTTGAATCACTGATGAATTTATCTTAACTGTTCTGCCCTGCTTCTGTGATGTCTCTCAGCACCCTCTTGGAAACTATAGGCCCAGTATTCAAACTGCATGCTTTCTGCTTGAGTATTGCACATGATGAGGCACAAAAGGAAGTCTCTTGGAAACCTTGTGGTAACACTAGGCTGCACAAAAACATTTGTCACTGATATATACTGTACCTCCAGTGAGCACTGTGGAAAGCAAAATCCTAACCCTTGCTTGAGCACAAAACATAGGTGTAGCCACAAACATTAAGCACCTCTTCACACAGAGCACACTGGACAGCTTGCAAGGCACAAACATATTGGTGCCGGAGCTCTAAACTGCAATATTTTTACATAAAATGCAAATTACTTTACTCAACATGCACAGTGCTACCACCGCCTTACCATAGCATTATCATCTTATACATGCTCATTAAAAAGGCACCTTGCTCAACGTGTTTGAGGGAGGCTTGGACTATGGTGTATAAGCACTCATCCTGTCCATGTGTGGTGCAATTCAAATTACACCCCATTCCTGTTAAGCCTAGAGCCATGATTTTTTGTAAACATCTTGCAACAGTAGTACAGTATATTAATATAATCGTTTAGGCAATGATACCATAGCCATCCAAATAGATGAGCGGTAGGTATATGCTGGTCACCATTACAGGACTGGGTTGAGGTGTTGGTGTGCTCTGGGGGACAGGGGTGTCACCAGAAACAAGGGATGTGCCTAACAGGGATTAGGAGGGGTGTCATTGAACTCGAGAAATAACATGCCAAGGGACAAGGAGAGGGGATGGTCCACTCTGTGTGTGCATTTTTAAAACATGCTTTTTGGAAGCACTAACTAGCACTGCAAAGATAGCACGTTATCACTTTCAAAAAGCTTGAAATAGGACAATGCACTCTGTACACATGACTCCCCTCCTCACTAGCATGTGCTTTTGGAGTGCATTAGCACTCACACACCACCTTTGGAATGTACTATCTGTGCCTTTCTGTATGGCACATGCCACACTAACTTCTTCTTGAGCATGCATAGAAGGGTTGGTGAGGTCCAGACTCTATTAGCACAGCGCCAGCTGTTTGAATATCAGACCCTAAGTGCTTTACCTAAACAGTACTATCCTGTAGTGTGCAGATACCAGAATCTTACATATATGTTTTATTTTTCAGATTGTATTTGGGAATAATACAATGTAGCTTATCTGAGCATCCAAATTTAGCATACCATAAACCCTAGTGCAGTTCGGAAGAGTTGGTGGCAGACGGGGATCATAAGGTTTTTTTTTTTTTGTATGATTGATTTTTCTATTGAAGATTGTATTTTGAACTCCAACAAGCTGGCTTAGATGCACACCAGAGGTAAAATATATATATATATATATTTTTTTTTACTTTATTGTTAGATAAATGTTAGTGGATCCATTACCTTTTTTAGGCCAACAAACTAATTGTAAGCCACATCTGAGTTTCAGAAGGGAGCATTTTAAATTTTTTCTTGGGAAGGTGCAACCCCTTTGGAAAACCTGCTACCCCTTTCAAAAAAATCTCAATCTTCCCCAAAGCTTAGGTATTGGAACTATTGCAGAATGGATCTGTGCTGTGGTTGCTTGATACACATGCATATGAAGCAGAATCAGTCTTGGGAGCCTGTCAGGAAGTGATTACTGGCATAGATATCCTTTCAGTTAAGACAGTTTTTTTTTTTTCTAGTTATTTCGTAGTTTGTCCAGGGAGCTCAACGGCAGTGTAGCCATCCTTTCCGTAGTGTCCTGCTTCTGCTCAGTCTTATAACTGGAAGGATTTCAGCACTGGGAAGTGAATTGACTTCCTCATTATCACTCAGTGAGCACGTGGCAGATCCAAAATTCAATCTAGGCATCTTCTGGGTTACAGTTTTTTGCTCTAACCATGAGCCCACTTTGCTTTTCCAAGTTGTAGGACTGAAAGCATGGGGGTGGGGTCACTTACCTGGGTACTTGACTGAGGGCATAATTGTCTACATTTACATACTCTTGTCGTGCCTTAATTTATAAGTTTCTTATGTGTTTATTGACTTGTTTTAATTTGTTATATAATGTAATAAGTTGTATTATGACTTACTACTCCCTTGGATAATGTTACCCACTGTACTCTTATATGTTGTTATGCTGTCATGATGTACTTGCATTTATCTTTGTACCATTCTGTATCCCTATGTTGTATTCTCCCTGGTCATTCCTGAAAATAGGCATAATACTTGTCTAGTTCACTTAGCCGGTCAACAAAAGCTAAATAAATAAATAAATGTGTGTCATACCTCTCAACTGGCATTGAATATGAGGGCTGTCCCTCATTTACCCCTCATAATCACTCTATCCCTCATGGAAAAGTTGTTGCCCACACAGGAAATGTGCTGCAAATTCATATTTTAAAGCAGAAATTCATAATTTTCCAAGACGCCAAATCAAAAATAAACTTGTGTACAAGTAAACACAATGGTTTCCTCAGTGTTCTGAACTTGTATCTCCATATTTGAAAATGTGTCCCTTATTAAGAGGGCAATATCCCTCATTGCCTCTCATTTTAAGTGTTTGTATTCTTCATTTCACTAACAAAATGTTGAAAGGGTATGGGGTGTGTGTGTGTGGGGGTAACCCCTCTGTTCTCCTTTGTTTACTCTTTTATTAGGCCCTCTGCCCCTCATCTACTCTTTTATCACTATATATAATTCAAGATATCTTAGGATTGAAAATAAATAGCACACAAATAAACAGTGCCAGATTAATCATAGCTTTGACACCATCTGGGCGTAAAATAGAATATGAAAGGTTATTTTAGGGCATAGACTTTATATTCTTCAAAATACATGAAACAAACGTCCCCAAGAAGTGTTATACCAAAATGGGTTTGTCTCAAATGATGAAGTACAGTGCTCTAAACATGACAAGAGAATGAATTAATTTATTTTTATTCATTTAATTATACCTTGATAACTGGGTAGGTGCACTGGCACCAGACACCCTTTTCAGGCGTGACCTGGGTACTACAAGTACATTTCATGAAGCAGCACATTGATAATAACATAATACATGAGGCAGTGAAGTGCGACAGAGTGACTTTTTTTTATTTTTTTTAGTTGTTTAACCAGGAGTAGCACACTAAGGTGAAAGCTTTTTTACAGGAGCATCCTGGGAGCACAGGGAAGTTAAGTGACTTGCTTAGGGTCACACAGTATGTAAGTGGAAGCTGTGGGATTCAAACCCAAGTCTGGTCTGCTGGATGTCACCAGATTTGCAGCTCAGAGCCTTAAACCACTGCGCTATACTGCCTCACCTTTATGGGTCACATTGATATGTACACTGGCTCATACAACAAAATTGTACAAAAGTGTGGTGTGACAATTAAATATTAGAGCAGGAGGCTAAGCTGCAAGACACAGGAACATGAGAAGGATATAGTAGAGGTCTTGTGGACCAGTGAATCTGGGAACAGTGGTTCAAATCCCAGGTTAATTATATATCTCCAGTTTGTTTACCCAAGATATCATCTTGTTTTCCATGGGAACCTGTTATCCCATTTTACAGCTGGATGTATTGGAGCACCAAAGGGTTAATGGCTTTGCTGACAGTCACATAGCGAGTAAGTGGCACATTTGAGATTTGAACTTGGATCGCCTTATTTCTCAAGCTTGTGCATGATTCATTATGTTACCTTGTATTTTAGTCATTTCAGTTTTAAAATTGCATAAAAGCAGCCACATGCCAGTCCAGTAAGATGATTGCTTTCTGTCAGACTGTAGTAGATTTTTATGAGGGCAATTAAAAGATGTTCAGATAACATTGAACTGTACAGTGAGTAAAATACAAGACACTGGGCTTCAGTGTTAACACCACTTTACATTGGTTTCTAACACAGATCTGCAATTTACCATTCAATAACATGGGCAATTGTGTTAGTAAACAATATAAAACCGTGTTAATGCTGTAGTTAATGTTCATGTATCAAGTCCTATGTAATTTGGGGAGGATAGAATGTAAACATCTTCTCTATTCCCATCAGCTGAGCATGTGCTGTTTTATTCTGATAGTATTTCACGTTTACTATCTACACTTTTGATGACGAAATCCATCTAAGAGGCACTTATTTTACTAAAACACTGATATCTGCCCAGACTGTTAGCTTACTTTTATTACTTAAAATGCAGTTAGGCTATCCATGCAAGTCCTTATTTGCAGCTATGGCAAAAAAAAATAATTCTAGCTGTGATTAGATGTGTTTGTGCATTCATGGGCACATAAGTAAATTCCACTTGTGCACCAAGGCTCAAGAGAAAAAAAGGTGTTTCCATGTAATTTAGCTCTGCTATTATGATTCTCATTTCTTGGATAGATAACAGTGGAAATGGTTTCTGAATATGCTACTGCTTGCAGTGTTGGGTATTTTACATATTATAAAGAGGACCTGTAAAGATTGATTCTTGTTCCCTATCAGCTTTGCATAAATTTACACTGTCTTAATGCAAGTTGTACATATAGTATATTCTGCTGGTATCAACCAGATAGACTTGCCATTGTTCTATTACAGAATTTGGTGATGTTCTCTGCATATTTAAATAGCAAATAATGAACACGTGTAGTTAATTCAATTACAAGAGAATCTGTTTTTATAGATTACTTGGTTGTGAATTGTTCAGATGCATTCCAGGTTTAGAAGTCAATAAAGCTTTTGATTGTTTCTTTTTTTCCTACCTAAGAACAATCTGCAAACACACAGACCTTTTTAAGCAGTTAAGCTGCAGTATCCTCTCCCTACACTGAACAACAGAGGTCATTTTCTTAATTGGAAACTAGCATATAAAAAAAGCTCTTGTATGAGTTAATTGGAATATGTAAATGATACATGCTCAAAGCAGGTGTGATTGGACACTGCAGTTCTTGAAAGGTATGTTGGTGTGAAAGAACATACAAACATGCAATGTGCTGTTTCTTATAATTACACATGAAGTGGAGCACAGAGTAAGTAATAATATGCAACAGGGTGTGCATTAGGCTATATTACACCTTCCCTAGGTGTGTAGCCAGGCAAAAGGCCACTGTCCCAAGTCCCTTACAGCACCCAGGTCAAGCAACAGTTACAGCTAATGCAAATCCTGGAGAGTTTTGTTGCATTTATAAAATACATTTTTAACAAAATTCAACATGTAATAAAAAAAAACTGTATGTAATGGTGCATGATGCAGTATTGCTGCCCGGTCCTGTGATAGGTCTCAGTCAAGCATAGCTTCTGGTGTTGCTGCCCATTTTATAAGATAAGTTTCCCCTTTCTCTTACGGTCATATTTTCATAGCATGTCAGTCAGTTTGCAAATATCTATTGTCAGCTCCACTGTCTCCCTAATAGTTAGTGACCATTGAAGTTACGTACACAGGATGAGGCAGATCTTTTAGGATATCTCTTTCATCAGGCTACACCTTTGGAACAATCAATACCCACATCAGCACTAAGACCACATGGAAACTTTGCATACCAGGGGCCACTTACAGCAGTAGCATGTGCCAGTGTCTGCATAAATGTGGGTGGCCCCTCCCCTTCTCAGTTCTTTTCCCACCTTCAGTCAAACTCATCAGTCCCACCTTCGGAAATGCCACTATAAAAAGTCACCGTTTTCTGTATTTTGCATATAAAATATTGTAGCCATTTTAATTGTGATTTTCGGTGATCTGTATCCCATCGAAAGAACCATCAATGCTTTTTTTGTTTTGCGACTGCAGAAAAAAAATCTACAAGGATGAAGCACACAAAAGGTCCTATGCATGATGCCAGTGCACTGTGTAAAATGGGTTTGTTGGCATCGCTACGACTGAATGACATGGAGCGGGGTCCCATGGACCCTGCATGGCATTCACAAATCAGGGTATGCACTCAATCCCCCATCTATGCATTGTGCAACGTGCCGGGGGCATGTTGGGGGTGTGCCAGCACTACGCACTATTCACTAAAGTGCATAGTGCTGGCTGTATGGGTGCGAAGATGGGTGTAGGTTATGACAGTGGGGACCCTGGCATAAGTGCCTTGCATGCCATGCCCTGCTCCCACAGAGCACCCGCCCTGTACCTGTGTCTATCCGGGTGACCCCACAACCACCACTCATGAACTGGAGCCCCCTCCATGTGGCAGTGCTGTGCAGCCCCCCCAACTTGTCGGATACACCCCACCCCTGGCCAGCATAGCAGGCCACTTCCCTTCCCACACCAGGCTGTCCCAACCCCCTGTGAGAGCTGCCCTCCACCCCCATGCACACAGCATGGGCCCAGCCTGAGATCGCACCGCCTGTGGCACCGACAACCCCCCCACAGGTACGAGGGTAGCGCAACTCGGGATGGCCAGTGGTACTGCCTCATCTCACCTTTTTGGCCAATGGTTGTCTGGACATCCACTGGGGTGCGCAAGTCCAATGCTTGCCTTGCCATGTAAGGGATCCACTGAGGGGCCTGAGACAGGCATCCGATTGGATGTCCGCCTGGGTCCACAGCTCCACCTCATCTGTCCCGTGCACCCCTGCATGCTGGGGAGGATACAGCCGTAGATAGATGGCTGGTGGTCATGCATGCCACTAGGTGCACACCTGTCCACAGGTGCAGAGCTATGTAGGCGGGGTATGCGCCTTTGGCGCGTACCTGCCCCCGCTTCGTGCATAGCCTCAAAAGTGTGTGTCTGCTGCCTAGGCCTCTCTAACAGTGTGAAAACTTGTGAGATCTGCTAAGAATTCAGCTCTGCTACCAGGTGACACAGAAAAGGGGCACTGGAAAATTTCCTCCTGAAAAAGACCTCAGCAGTAGTGGAATAGCAGCTACAGGACAATTCTGCATCACTCGCCCCATTGACCGAATCATGGTCCACAAAGTCAGGACAAATCTTTCTCAGGGAGCCACAAGCACTGGGACAAGGCAGGACTTGCCCAACAAGGTCCAGTCGCTGCTGAGGACTAAGGGTAAGTCCCAGGCTATGACTCTGCCCAACTCTGCGGTGGCATTTGTTGCCCCCTACCACCGACCAGACACCAAAGTCAGGGCTTGATGTAGATGTTACTGGGCTTATAATGGCTGATATGTCACTGATATCATTGGAGATCCACTCTCCACCGTCAACTGTTGTGGTCATGACCACTACTCAAATTGGTGTTGGTGCACAGGCAGTGCTCCTATCATTTTCTGGTATAATATGGTGCCTCCTGCCAGGCCTACCTTCACTCAGTGGGCCCGTCACTGGGGACTACTAACACAAGTACCCCGTGGATACCACACCCTGAAATAGTGCGGAATAGACCTCCTCAGTCACCGGCGTATTCCTCCATTCCCGTCAGTGAGAGATATGATGATGAATGTGAATATAATCTTGACCTCATAATGCAGAAGGAAGGAAGAGGAGGGAGATGAACACTATGCTGAAGACTCTACAGTCTTTTCCCACAGTGAAGACTTGGTGTTCATTACACCCAGGTCACCTCCAGAGGATCCCTCCTTTTTCGCCATTCTGCAGCAAGTGCAAGCTACCATGGACTTCAACTTAGAGTAGCAAGATGCCACTAAAAAGAATCTACTGGATTTTCTAGAAATGTCAAACTCTCCTCTTGTTATTCTTCCCCTGTATCCAGCATTGGAGGATGCATCTCTACGATGCTGGTTCGACAACAGTTTCGTTGACTGGCATCACAGCGATGGAATTTATGTTGACCGCAAGTTGCAGTCGACATAAATGCCGATGGACTCCCAGTCCATTTTTCTGTCAGCGGGCTTTGCCCCCCGCACCCCCCATTCTAGTTATAATCAGTTCTGAGTCAATGCCCCGGTCTCTGGCACACCAATACAGCGACCTGTTGATGAACTGTTGATTTCGTCGGCAGCATCGTAGGTCGCTGTATTGGTGTCACTGTTGGGGGGGGGGGATATACTGGAGAATGCTACCTATGCCGCTTGGTATAAGTGAAACACTGTACTAGCAGTTACCAGAAGAGCTGACAAAATGTACTCTACCCCTTCTGGTAAACCCTTTTATGAAATCAACCTGATACTGTTTCAGTGGTGATCGTGGTTGCCCATGATAGATCCAAGGCACTTAGACACCTGATGTCCCTCCCTTCTGCTATGGAATCCAGGAGATTGGATGTTCTAGGCAAGCATACCCATGTCTCTGCCTCTCAGGACCTACGTATTGCCAAATACCAGACCCACATGATAAAATATCAAAATACCCTATGGAGGAAGACTAAAGCTGCTGCACCGGCCTTACCTGAGGGCACTGTCAAATGAGTTACTCAGAACTCTCGCTTCTGGTTCTGATACAGGCAAACATCTGATCCACACTGCATATGATGTTTCAGATGCTTCTGCCAGGGCTGTGGCCTCTGGCATCTGTCTTCAGCACTACTCCTGGCTTAGGGTAGCAGGCTTTGCCACTGATGTCCAGCAAACAATTCTTAATGCCCCATTTAGGGGGACTAAAACTGTTTGGACATGATGTTGAAGAGGCTTTGCAAAATCTTCAGTCATCTGGAAAGACTCTGAGGTCAGTAAAATCCCTGTTCCATACCACACACAGAGCTAAGGGCAGGGGTCATTTTCATTCAACTGCTGTTAGAGGCGACCATCGGGCCTACATAGAGCAGGGTAGAAGCAGAGAGGTTGGGGCCTTGCCAGGGCCCCCCTTACCACCCCAGATGCCCATACAATATGAAACATACGGGCCTTCCACTTTCCACACACCATTGCTCCTTGTACACTGCGGTGGGCTGGACTTCCCTTCATCATAGGAGAAATAGAAATGCAACTCTATGGGCTTTCAGAACGGTTACCAACAAGCTCCCCCCTATACTTCTCTGATTGTATTTCCCTGAGTGTGATAGATGCCTATGCTCTAAGAAGCTATTCCCTAATTGCTTTGTAGTTACCTAAGGTCAAATCTCATTTCGGCAGAGCTGCCATAAGTTTCTCGTTGCCTTCCTTGTGGAACAATATGCAAAAAAACTTGAAGCTGAGCTGTCCTGTTAGCCTGAATATTTTCAAGTTGCTCTATGACCGCTCCGTGAAGGAATCCTGCAAATGTTTCCCACATCACTAGCTCACCTATTTTCCAGTTTCCCTCCTGCCCATCCTGCCTCCTGCCCTGCCTCTGCCCCTGCCTCTCTCTCTCTCCCTACCAAAATACCGGCTTCTCTGCCTCTCTTTAGCCTTGGCCAAGTTCCACCCCTTTCCCTGAAGTATGCCAGTTAACTATTCCAACCCCGTAATTTCTTCCTAAGCTGGTATCCCTTATCTTGACTTTCTCTCTCCTTTTAAGTGAACATTCCAGCTGTACCCAGTTATGAGCCTATCTGCTGTAAAGGCCCTTTCACTCAAATGTTGAAGTACATATGTATATTTGTCTTCTTTGTATAATATTGCAATATGTTTTACCGTGTTACTGTGCTATGATTTTTGTATGACCAGGTCCATCTTGCAGATGAGCCCTGCTCAATGATGCCCGCCTGGATAAATAAAGATTTTGATTGATACAAAAGCATGTGAAGGTAGTGGAGCAGGGTGCTCTGCCCCCCACCTCAGCCTGATTCCTCATACACACCCCAATCACCATTACTTCCAGGGGTGGTTGTAGGGGGTCACCTCTCCCTCCGTTTGGATCAGTGGCGGGAAGTGACTACAGATGAATGAGTACTGGAGACCATAAAAAAGGGTCATGCTCTGGAGTATCTGGACAACCCTCCAGACCATCCACAGGTACAACAACATATCCATCAGGAGACATGTCCTTGTTGCAGGAGGAAGTACAGACCCAGCTTCAAAAATGGGCCATAGAACATACAAACATATGAAAGAGCCAGCAGAAGAAGGTCAATTGGTCTACCGAGTCTACTCATTATTATTGAAGTGTCTCTGGCTTATGTCATTGACTGTTCCCCACCTCCTTGTCAACCCTTCCTTCATAGCTTCTCTGAACCCATACCTCCCAGACAGAGGCACAAAGGGTTTTATACCAGATACGTCCTAGTCCCCTGGTGAACAGGAGATCTGTGGCCTATTCTAGATCTCAGAGACCTCAATCTCTTCATAGAATGCAACACGGTTTTGGGTGGTCTCTTTAAAGGGCTTCATTCCCCTGCTACAAGCAGGGGATTGGATATGCTCCCAGGATATGAAGGATGCCTAGCTCCATATCAAAATCAGGAAATCTCACAGGAACTATGAGAGGTTCCTGTTCCGTGGGAGCATTACCAGTTCAGAGTGCTGCCCTTTGGCTTGTTTTCTGTGCCATGGGTCTTTACCAAGTGCTTGGCAGTAATGGCAGCAGCCTTTTGCAGGGAAGGTCTGTATGTCTTTCCTTAGCTGGATGACTGGCTATTTAAAGCCCACTCCAGAGACCAACTATTGTAGACCTTAGCTTGAATCATGCAGGTGTCTGATACTTTGGGGGTGACAGTCAGTATACCAAAGTCTGTACTGACACCCTGCCAGTGTCTGCAGTACATAGGAGCAGTGTTGGATACAGCCCAGGATTCTGTGTTTCTGCCATTAGACAGCACAGAATGACTGATTGCACAAGCACAGTTGGCACATGGCAACCGTTATGTCTCAGCAAGGATGTTTGTATGCCTTGTGGGCCTCATAGTGGCAGTCTTTGTCACAGTACCACTGGTGGATTCCACAGTGGACCCTGAGATCCCAGTGGGACCAATTAATAGTAAATCTAGAACAAATAGTTTTAATAACATCTCCCTTTTGAAAAGTGATGCAGTGATAGATGAAACACAGCAACATGCTCAAGGGTGTCATTCTTGATTCCTACCCCACATCAGATCCTGTTTATGGATGCCTAGCGATCCAGGTGATGAGCCCATCTGGGGCTTTTTCATGACAGAAGCCATGTGGAATCAGGTGGAGTGCACTTTGCATATAAATGTCCTGGAAATGAAAGTAGTCCTGTATGAGCACCATGCATTCCAGGACCATTTGTCCACAGGTTCTCTGTTAATACAGATGGACAAAATCAGTGTGATGCATGGCATTAAAAAACAAGAAGGGACTCATTCCTACCTACTGTGCAGGGAAGTAATGAGAGTTTGCTATTGGGCTCTGGAACGCAGTCTAGAACTATCAATAGTACATGTTCTAGGAGTCCAAAATGTCTTGCCAAACAAGCTAAGCAGGTCTCAGTCCAGAATGCACAACTGGGAACTGCTGACCTCCATAGTTAATGACCTATTCAAAAGATGGGGTCATCCAGAGTTGGACCTTTTTGCATCCCCACACAGCGCAAAACTGCTGTGTTTTTGCTCACTTGTGCCAGGGCCTGGAGTTTTCTGGCAAGATGTGATGTGCCTCTCCTGGAAAGAGAGGTTTCTGAATGTCTTTTCTCCCTTTCTGCTAATTCAGAGAGTACTACTCAAGCTGAAGATGGAGGAGGCAACTTTAATACTAATTGTTTCCCTATGCCCTCGGCAGATATGGTATCTCTTACTGAAACAGCTGGCAGAGGAACCCCCCGTACCTCTGCCCCTGTGTAAGGGTCTCCCTTCACAGGAACAGGGAACCTTAGTCCATCCAGATCTGAAGTCCTGACATCTGCATGCATGGCTCCTGAAGACATAGCCATAGCTTGCTTTGGAGTGTCATACAAAGTCATGGACATTCTGGTGACCACTAGAAAGTCATCCACCAGACACACCTATTCTGTGAAATTGAAGCAGTTTGCTTTGTGGGCTGCATCACATAACCTGGATCCATTTATCTGCCTGATCAATCAGGTTCTAGAATACCTGCTCTTCTTATTGGATTCAGGCCAGCAGTATTCCTCAATCAGAGTATACTTGGCTCCTAAATTAGTCTTCCATGTACCTGTAGATGGCTGCATAGCTGCTCAACTGGAGGTAGCCCATATGTTTTAGAGGCATTTTACACATAAAGCCTCCCATTCAAAATCCAGTCCAGAATTGGGATCTGAATTTTATTTTGGAAAAGTTGACTTTAGCTCCTTTTGAGCCAGCTGTGACTTGTGGCTTATGCTTTCTGTCTTGGAAAGCATTATTTTTAGTTGCAATCACTCTGCCGAAAGGATTTCAGAGTTGCAGACTGTAATGTATGAGCCTCCTTATTTGATTTTCCACAAACACAAGCTGTCTTTGTGTACTAATCCTAAATTTCCATCGAAGGTGGTGTCTGAGTTTTCAAACCCTCCACCTACCAATGTATTATCCAGGGGAAGCTTTGCTCCATACCTTAGATGTACAAAGAATACTCCAGACACTAAACACACCATACAAAGGACTGCAGAAAGTCCTCACAGCTTTTTGGTTCATTACCCCTGGGAAAGAGGGAACCTCACTTTCTAAACAGTGCTTGTCCAGATGGTTAGCACGCTGTATTATGTTCTGTTTCAGGAAGTACAGTATAGAACTTCCTGATGTGGTTCTTGGTCATTCTGCTAGAGACATGGCCACCTCTGTTGCTTGTTTTTGGAATGTTTCCACTACAGAAATTTGTGCATCTGCCCCATGGAGTACTGTCCACACCTTCACTAAGCATTACTCTCTGGACATTGTCTCTCGTAGACAAGCTGAGTTTGGTCTTGCTGTGCTGCTAGGCCTACTATCATAAGCCTATCAGCTCCAGCTGCCCAGACTGTTCACTTTTGGTATTGCTTGTGACTCATTCTAAAGGTGTGGCCTGATGAAAAAGATATCCACAAAGACGATAGAACTGTTATAAGAACTTGCCGTACCAGTAGATCTTCAAAAGAATCCCTTTTATGTGGCCATGCTGTCCCACACACCTTCCCCCTTCAGGGTTGCAACACATGATTTTTTGTCTTGCTGATTCCATTACTGTCTTTGTCAAGACTCTGTCTTGCTTGGTATGAGGGTTGCTAGGGTCTTTCCTGGTTCCCCACAGGAAGATCCTCTGAACATGATCTCTAGCAGGGAAATAAGGAGGAGAAAGGCCACCTGCATCTATGTACAGTGGCGTGAAAAAGTATTTGCCCCCTTCCTGATTTTCTCTATTATTGCATATTTGTCACACTGGATGTTTTCAGGTCTTTAGACAAAATATAATATTAGATAAAGGGAACCTGAGTGGACAAATAACACTTTTTTTTTTCACTTATTTCATTTATTTAATGAAAAAAGTTAATCAACACCAACTGGCACTGTGTGAAAAGTAATTGCCCCCTAGTTAAATCAACCCAATTAAAGGGATAATTAGAGTCAGCTGATTGAACACAGCCAGGCTTGATTACAGCCAGCCCTGCTCAATATAAACCTCACTTATTTTGGCCCTTACCATCAGAGTCACATTGCCAGCACAAAGATTCAACAAGCACATTATGCCATGATCAAAGGAAGTTCCTGAAAGATCAGAAAAACATTTTGTTGCCCTCTATCAGTCTGGAAAGGGTTACAAAGCTATTTCTAAGGCTCTGGGACTCCATCGAACCACAGTGAGAGCCATAATCTCCAAATGGAGAACACTTGGAACAGTAGTGAACCATCCCAGGAGTGGGCGGCCTGCCAAAATACTCCAAGGGCGCAGTGTAAAATCATCCAAGAAGTCTCAAAGGATCCTAAAACAACATCCAAGAACTGCAGGCTTCTCTTGCCTCAGCTAAGGTCAGTGTTCATGACTCCACAATCAGAAAGAGACTGGCAAAATGGGCTTCATGTGAGAGTAGCAGGCGAAACCACTGCTAACCAAGAAGAACATAAATGCTCGTCTCTCATTTGCCAAGAAGCACCTGGATGATCCACAAGCCTTTTGGGAAAATGTTCTATGGACAGATGAGTCCAAAGTGGAACTTTTTGGACAACATGGATCCCATAATGTCTCACATAAAGCAAACACAGCATTCCACAGTAAGAACACCATACCAACAGTCAAACATGGTGGTGGTAGTGTGATGGTGTGGGGATGCTTTGCTGCCTAAGGACCTGGATGACTTGCCATAATTAAAGGAACCATGAATTCTGCTCTGTACCAGAAAATTCTTAAGGAGAATGTCCAGTCATCCTTCCATCAGCTGAAGCTGAAGCGTAGTTGGGTCATGCAGCAAGACAATGATCCAAAACACAAAAGCAAGTCCACATCAGAATGGTGAAAGAAGTAAAATTAAAGTTTTGGAGTGGCCTAGTCAAAGTCAGACTTAAACCCAATAGAGATGCTGTGGCAGGACCTGAAGCGAGCAGTTCATATCGAAAACCACCAAATGTTACTGAATTAAAGCAGTTCTGCTGAGAAGAGTGGGTTAAAATTCCTCCACAGCGATGTGAAAGACTGATATTGAATTATAGGAAGTGTTTGGTTGCAGTCAATGCAGCTAAATGTGCCGTAACAGTTATTAAGTGTAAGGGCAATTACTTTTTCACACAGTGCCAATTGGTGTTGGTTAACTTTTTTCATTAAATAAGTGAAATAAAAAAAACAACTGTTATTTGTTCACTCAGGTTCCCTTTATCTAATATTACATTTTGTCTAAAGACTGAAAACATCCAGTGTGACAAATATGCAATAATAGAGAAAATCAGGAAGGGGGCAAATACTTTTTCACACCACTGTAGACACTGGTGCATGACGTCATGGTGAGTGGCCCCTGGCTTGTAAAATTTCTGTGTGGTCTAGCACTGACACAGGTATTGTTCCAAAGTTGTGGCCTGATGAAAGAGATTCTCTTGAAGACCTGCTGTTATGATAAGCTCTTACATAACTCTTCTTTTGTGGAGCTGCTCCAAGGCATCATACTTCCAGTGGAAAAGACTTGCTCCTTCCTGTGTGGATCTCTGCAATGCAGGTCAGAAAATGCAGCACTTCATTTCTATAGTATTTGTGATTTTAAAGCTTCTTTTAGGGCAGAGTGCCATATATCATCTTTGCAACTGATATCCTCTTTGCAGTGGCACATCTTAAAAATTATTTTCTTCTGGGATTGCTTAGTGTCTCCACTCATTAGCTCTTCAGGAGTGAACTATGAAAATATCTACACACATTAAATTCCTGTGTTTTCACATCATTTTGCAATTCAAGTTTTTTGTATGGATTATTTATTTTATTTAAATACAGTATGTTAACTGGGTAGGGACACTGGACCAAATGGTCTTTTTTCAGGACCGACCTGGGAGTACAATACGAAAAATACAAATAAACAGTACAATACAAGTCAAACAATACAGTACTATATAACAATAAAATAAAACATTTCAAGGATCCTGGTCCAGCAAAAAATGTTTAAAATTGGAATTAAAACTTTGCAAAGTATGTAATGAACAAAGTGCTCCTTGTAAGGCATTCCAATATGAGGCTGCTGCTATTGAACATGCTCATTATCCCAATTTGGTTTTACAAGCACTATTATTTAATACAATACCTTTAGCTGACCTTAAATTAAGGGAAACAGATCTAATAGAGACAAGGTCAGATGACGGGGGGAAAAAAACTGCACAGATAAACTGACTTAAAAATCATACACCAAAAACAATACTCAATCCTTGAGCTAGGTGATAACCATCCTGTTTGTGAATAAAGATTGAAATGGCGGGTTTGAGCATGGGTAGACAAAACAAAACAACAAATATTGTAAGTAAAAAAGATAATATTGTGCTCCTTACAACTTTTTTTATAATAAATATAAGCCCCCCATGGGGCTTACTACATTGGCCATCAGGCACCAGGATATCCATCGGTGCCAGGACCCATATTTGAAGGTGGGGACATAAAAGCCATGACGTGGCGGGTAGTGGGAATTCGAGATTTAGTTGGTGTTCTGTTTGGAGAAGAGTGTCAAGGATGAGCTCAGCCAGGGCTGCTGGCCCGGGGCCTAGGGTGTGACAATTGCCACCTGACCCCCCCCAGAAGGAAAACTAGTCCCTCTCAAGTTAACAGTGTGGGCTAAGGAGATCAGGGTGCTGTCTGTGCCCCAAGCAATCCATTGATCTCCTATGCTGAGCAGGAGGAGCTGAGGCCTGGCAGGAGGTTCGTCGCCATAATCCTCAACACCGGGACCAGCAAGCAAGGGGGCCCACAGGTTTGAAACATGCTGATGGTTGCTATGGTAGGCTACGGCATGAAAAGTGAGAGGCTAGACTGTGGGAGGCTCGAGGAGGCAGCTCACGGCTCTGAAGTCTATGCCCCATGTCCACCGGAGAATGCCATCAGAAAGTAAATGCTCAGACTTAGCCTCGTGATGCTGCAGAAAGTGATGTGGGACCATGAGTGCAGAGTTTCCCTTGTTGGGTCTGCATTGTGGGTGCCTGCTCCAAGCGTGCAGTGGTCAGGGTATGCAAGCTGTAACACGTACTGGAGGGGAGAGTGTTCCTTCAGTGAAAGGTGGCTGCTGGTGACTCTAAAGTGTCAACTTGGTTGCAGTTGGAGGAATGGAGAGAGCAGTTGTAAAAGTATAGGAGAATCCATTTCGAGTTGCTGCTATCACCCCTTACCAATTGGAGCTCGCCTGTTCCGAGGAGGAAAATCATGGACTGTGTGTTCTCGGCTCTGAAAGTAATGTACCGTGGCTCTGGCCACTGATTTCCAGAGAGAACTAATCAAATGCTCCTCAACGCTTTATTGAGCTGCTGGTGTTTTTATGGCATTGAGCCTTTATCCCAGTTTAATACAGAAACTGCTACAAAATAAATCCTAAATGGTTTTAATAATTTTTGGCCTGGACAGTTACTTGATTTATTTTTGCAGCAATGCGAATGAATGCCTGTTTGAGTTGATTTTGCTACTATCAAGTTTTGCCTCCCCCCAAAGACTGCTGACTGCACCCCACATTGACAAGAAAAGCACCCCAATGTAACCAGTCAATCACTGTAACACTGTGGAATCAGGTACCAAGCATTTTCCTCATTTATATTTTCTGGACTATGTTTTTGGCTGTACAGTGCCCCCCTTCCCTACTAACTTAAAATCTTAAATACCCATAGACAGGGAAGGGGGTGCTTGCATAAGGATTGGACACGTAATCAAAATGATAAAGGAGGGAACCAGTATTAATAGCTTTTTGAATTTCAATCAAGAAAAGAAAAACTTTTAAACTTGTAAAGAATACCCAGTTTCTGATTAATAGTACAAGCAATGAAGTTCACTTGAGCAAGAAAAGTAAGCCCAGGATCTAATAACACCCCAAGGATCTAAGACCGGTCAGTCATGGACAAAATCTTTGTCTAATGACTGTACAGCATAACAGTCATGTTGACCGCATTTGCAGTCGGCATATGGTTTCTCACTGACAAACATGTTTTCTTCGGGGGGCTTTGTCCCCGAACCCCCCCATGCAGAGTGTTGTACATCTGCACCCCCCCCACTAAATATAATCAACTCTGAGTTGGAGCTGATTAGGAAAGGAGGTACAAGACCCCAAGAATACAGTGCCGGGGTCCAGCCCTGACACTAATGTGATCTGGCACTGTAGTCACTGTAGTGTTAGTCGCTGTCAGAGGGGTATACCATATCCCAAGATATTTAAATTGGTGCACTTGTTCAATGGCAGCACCAGAATTATCATGTAACAGTAAGCAGGAATTTTCAATCAGCATGTGGGGAGTACTGAATAACATGGACTTTATTTTTTTAGAATTTAACACTAACGAATTTTCAAAAAAAAAAACAATTACAGATACTAAGAATATCCTAAGATTTGGTATTAACTCAGCTACTGATTTTGCATGTGAAAACATTGTCAGATCACTTGCATATAGAAGGGAATCACAACATTTACAAATGTGTGGTTTGTTGGTTAACAAAAAGAGAAAATAGCAGTGGGCCCAAAATGGACCCCTGAGGTACCCCACATCTCATAGTTAGAACATCTGACCTAGCTAGACCTATATTAATAAAGTAGGAATGATTGGTCAAATAGTCTTTAACCCAAGAGACAACATTCCCAGACAAACCTACCAACCTAAGTTTAAAGCAGAGCAAGTTATGTTCTCTCAAGTCAAATACCTTGGTCAGGTCCACAAAAACAGCTCCTGTCATAACACTATTATCAAATCCCCTGTGAACTGAATCTGTGAACCCAACCAAGGCAGTACCCATTCTGTAGTTCTTGCGGAATCCATGTTGTTGAGGACAAAGAACATTATATAGAGAATAAAGGATGGGGAAGTGTGTAATATAAGAATGTAATGCACACCCAAGGTGTGGGATGCCATATCACCCTCAGGGTTTATTAAAAGCATCCCACACCGAGGGTGTGCATTAATTCTCAGATGCGCATTTTCCCAACTTTTAATTTTTTATAATTGCACCAGCTGCAGTCATGTGAGGAAGACACACACACACACATTCTCTTGTCCCTCCAACTTTTTCAACAGGTATTTTTTTTTTTAATTTTTACTGTTTTTCCATACAGTTGTATAATTAAGTCACATCGGGGACACACTTTCCTCAGTCAGCCACGGAGTCATTCCTGCAGGCGGTGGGTTTGTTTTCAGGCTGGCAAACAGCAAGATCAACCAGATATGATTTTTTTTTTGTTATATTCAAGGGTAGGATCGGATTGGGGAAAAAAATAAAAATGATTATGTGACGGCCAAGACTGCTGTTGCAGCGGCGCCTTTGCGGCGATTCCTCAATAACGGATAAGGAACTGCCATATTTGTGGAACTGTTCAGCCCACCCTCTCCTATAGTTAAAAGCCAGTGAGGGAGCAGTCAGTGTTGACAGGCATGGCGCGTGAATGCCGTAATAACCAGCGGGTTATTACGGCAAATATCAACTTGATCAGCCTATTGAAAAATTTTCTGGCCAGTAATTTTAAGATTCTAAATAACTATTCAGTTGATTTGCCACAATCTTCTCTAACATTTTACTTGGTGGATTTAAAATAGAAATAGGCGGAGACCACGTGATGCAACTTTCTAAGTAGCAGCCTCCCGAGTTTGCTCCAGCCATCTGACCACCAAATTCGGCTAAAAAACCCTTAAAGTTTAATTCATTCAAGTGAAATTGAGCATTTTTGTATATTGGAATATCCTCTCCTCCATGGCACCATAAGATATTTGACTGGATGGACGAAGGCATGAAGAAATCAGCGCTCAAACATACGCTGCCATCTACCCCACAAAAGGCTCTAAAAAAATCAAGGGATACTGGAATGGCCAGCTCCACAAGTGCGATGCCCATCGATCCTGAAACGGAGCTGCTTACTTTGGCCTGATTCCTGGAAGAATTTAAACCCTTCAGATCAGAACTTAGGGTGATTTCAGATGAAATAAAATCTATGTCTCAGGTGATAGAAGATGTTGCCTCAGGTACTTCTGATAATGAAGCCCGATTGCTATCAACTGAATGAAAGCAGCAGAAAATGGAAATGGATTTAACCTCTACCCGACAATGGATAAAAAGTCTGGAAAATAAAGTGGAGGATTTAGAAGGTCGCAGTCGGCATAATAATGCTGTTTTAATTGGGTTACCAGAGAAAGAGAAAGGTCCCGATGCCATTGGCTTTGCCCAAAAGTTTATAGAGTCTGTTGCTGGACTATCTCCTTTTGGGGATAAATACATTATCAGGAACATCAACATTTTATTACTAAAGTGAAAAGGCTTCAAGAAATTAAATGGGCTGATGTGAAAATTCGAATGGCCCAGGATCTACCGCTTTCTGTGAGGCAAAGAAGAGCCTCATTTCACCAGTTGGTGATCAAATTAATTGCTACCGGAATAAAGTTTCGGATGGGTTATCCAGAGAAATTCCAGGTCCTTATAGCTGGTAGCTGGACCACCTTTGAAGATGCAGATTCTGCTGCAACTAACTTAAAAATGGCATTTCCTGAGCTATTTTGTGATCGTTGAGAAAATGTAGTAATTTCCTGGTGGATTAGGCTCTATATGTGGCTGGTTAGATATGGAGTCGTTTGAGCATCTTTCTAAATGGATGGGAATACCCTTTTGTATGCTCAGAACACATTTCTTTGATGGTCCTGTCAGTTTTCCTGCCTGTTGTTTGTATGCTAACTCTAGTTACCATCTTGAAAGAAAGATGGTGATATTCCCTGTTTAATTAGCTGTTCTTGGGAATGTTGAAAAGTTGGTGGCCAGTGCCCCTGTTCAGAAGGCACAGAACAAAGGAGCATGCCTTTTCACTTGTGGAGCGTAAACAAGTGAATGCGGAATGTAATTTTCACTACTTATTACTAGAGGGACCCACAGACCGCTCTATGGGCACCTCCTTTAATATCTACTGTTTCGCTTGCATATACTTTTTTCGGGACTAAATTCTACAACTGATGGTTTTACTGTTTGGGACATTCATTCGTTTGTAGGTGATGTAGTATGTAGTTTTCTTTCTTTTTTTTACTTCCTAAGCCACCCTATTCAGGGGTTATAAGATTTAAATTATGTTCTGATTGGGAATGGATGTGAAGTAACTGTCTATTCTCTCTTCTTTATTTCCCCCTTTTTTATTTTCCCTTCATTTATTTTGTTTTTATTACTTTGAGCGCTTGAATCATGTGATGCTCATAGTTATACAAAAGTTTGGTAAACTTAAATCCTCATTTAATCTGTACTTGTGGGGGGTTTCTGATACCAAATTACCGGTATAATAATTTAATTGTTGGGTTTGTTTTCCCATGTATGATATATAATAGATACAGAGTCACAAAGACCCTGGTTAAGATTCATTTTTCACTGATGTTATATTATAATCTGGGTGTCTAAGCTAATTTTGCAACTAGTTTTGGTTGGTCAGGATGGCTGGGTGGGAAGGTTACTGTTTGGATAGCTGTTTGCTAGGGCCAAAATAGCAAGGGGGGGGGTTGTGATTTTGGTAAATTTGGGGTTAGAATATATGTTTCTTTTTCAGGTTTTAATGGCATTAGAAGGACTAAATGGGTAGGGGGTTGGTCGTTGGGGGGGTACTTACAGTGCAGCTGTAGGATTGTTAATTGTTTTGTTAAAACAGTGGGTTATTAAGGGATTCTCATATATTTATTCTCACCGATCTGTTTGAATTGTCATGACTGGTACAGTTAATTTTGCCACCTGGAATGTAAAGGGAATTAGGCAACAATTGAAACAGTATAAAGTTCTTAAGCATTTGGCACTGTTAGCTGCAGACATTACTTTTATCCAAGAATCTCATTTGATAGACTCTGAGGCTCTTCGTATGCAGAGACAACAAGTAAACCATGTTTTCTCCTCTGGAGGTACAACCCAAAGTTGCGGGGTGTTAATATTGATATCCAGAAAAATTCCCTTTACATTTATTCAGCAACTTAATGATTCCCAGGGCAGATATGTTTTTATTCATTGTCGCTAATATTCTATTGAACTGATGTTAGGAAGTGTGTGTGGACCTAATGCTGATTCTCCAGGGTTTTTTATGCAGCTGGTGAATGTTTTAACTCCTTTCCTATCACTACCTATAATTTTGGGTGGTGTTATGAATATAGTTTTTGATCCTATGATAGATCATTCTTTGGGGCATCATAGAGGACTTTCACCTGCTCAAGGGCCTTCAGAGTATTTATTGATAGTTTGGGCCTATGTGATGTATGGCGAATCCTTAACCCTACCTACAGGAGCTATACCTTTATCTCCCCTGTTCATAAGACAGCCTCTCGAATAGATTACATATTTATTTCTAGAAATCTATTGGTTGGAGTTTTGGAGATGTCTATTCAACCAGGCCCTCCATCTGATCATTCATTGGTAACCTGTCACTTGTCTATAGCCTCTACCCTGGGTAGAATGACACGTTGGAAATTCAACAACCAGCTGTTAAAAGATAATACTATGGTCACCACTATTACTAAACAGATTGAGCAGTTTTTTGAAATTAATACTGGATCTATAACTAGGTCTGACTTGTTATGGTGTGCATTTAAAGCTTATATTAGAGGGGTTTTGATTAGCCTTTCCTCTCAAAGGAAAAAGAAAAAAACAAGAATCAGCCTCCCTACTTACACAAATACGTTTGTTGGAAGCACAATTAAATCCCTCCTCTTCAGAAGAAGTTAGATTAAAATTGTCTAAATTAAAAAACAGATACTTAGAAATTCTAAGAGAAAAGGCAGAATTTGCCATACTGAGAACCAAGGCCTCTTATACAGATCAGGGAGAAAAAGCAGGACGTCTCTTAGCACTCAGAATCAAACAGGAATCTGCCAAATATATTCCTTCTATCCGTTCATTGGAAGATGACACACTGAAAACATCTCCGGCCCACATAGTCTCAGAGTTTAAGACTTATTATTTCAATCTGTATAGTTCAATGTTAAATCCACCTTCTTCGCAAGAATTGGATTCTTATTTTATGTCTTCTAATTTACCAACCCTTACCAATATACAACAACAGTTACTTGTACTTCCTATCTCTTCTGAAGAGATAGCTAGGACAATTGAAAGTTTACCTCCTGATAAATCACCAGGCCCTGATGGGTATTCTGCTAATTTCTATAAACAATTCCAGAAACAGTTGACCCCCTTATTATTATCATTATTTCAATAAATTTTAGCGGGAGCCGAGGTAGATCCCACATTATTTGAGGCCTTGATTGTACTGTTACCCAAAGCTGGTCGTAACCAGGAATTAACCACTAGTTATCATCCTATTTCATTATTACACCAGGACATTAAAATTTTGACTAAATTAATAGCTGTGCATCTCAATATAGTACTACCCACTCTTATTGGACCAGAACAAGTTGGTTTCATGAAAGGTCGTTCATCTGTGGATCATCTTCAAATGCTTTCACATGTTCTTTCAATTTCGAGGGATGCTCATTTCCCAGCAGCCCTTATCTCTCTGGATGCAGAGAAAGCATTTGATAGGGTGAATTGGAATTTCCTGTTTTGTGCTCTCAAAGCCTATAATTTCCCTCTTATCTTTCAACAATGGATAAAGACTCTGTATCATGCTCCTTCTGCATGGATTACGGCTAACGGGGAGATGTCAACCCTTTTTTTTCACTACAATCTGGCACTAGGCAGGGTTGCCCTCTATCTCCCTTACTTTTTAATCTGTATTTGGAACCTCTGATTCGCCGTCTCACTGGCTGTGTACGATTAAAGGCATACCTGTTCATGATCAAGAAATTAAGGTCTTGGTTTATGCTGATGACCTTCTTTTACAAATATCCTATCCAGACAGTTCAGTCCCCCCTCTCCTTACTCTTATTGATGAATACAGTCACTTATCCAATTATAAATTAAATGTAGATAAGACTATCCTATTCCCCCTCAATCATAAAGTCCTGAAAAGCTCCGTTATGGTGTTCGGTCTTTCCTGAGCACAATAATCTTTAAAATATCTGGGAATTACTATTTCTAGAAATCCTGCTCTTTTACAGAAGCTTAATTTGGACTCTTTAGTCAGAATTATTAACATGGACCTTGATAGATGGTCTAAACTTCCTATTTCTTTATGGGGAAGAATTAATCTGATTAAGATGACTGTCTTTCTGAGGCTTTTCTACCCCCTTTACCTACTTAATATTTGGTTACCTCTTTCCTGGTTCCGCAAAGTACATGAAATCATTACCAAATTTATATGGGTGAATAAACAGCCCAGACTGGCGTATTTTAAATTGGCTGCTCCAAAAGAAAGAGGAGGCATGCGCCTTCCTCATCTCACTTTTTATTATTGGGCTGGACACATTGCCAAATATTTGCGTTGGCTTTCACCCAGGGAGGAAGTATTTTCCTCTTCTTTCTCTCCTTTGTGGTTCAAATCGAACTATGTCTCATTGCCGCCCATGGCCTAACTCCTGCAGCACTTTTTTATATTAAGGCTAGCTCATTGCCAGCCAAGTTAAAGCCACACCTATTGCAATCTCCATTAAAGTCCATTCACAGCTATGTCATTTCCTTAAATACAATCATACACAGGATTTAATGCAACCTATTGGGGGCAACCCCAACTTGAAAATAAATAATAATTTACTCTCTACTAATTGGCTTGCATCTGTTAATGACATGTCTCCTGCATCTTTAATTTCAAATGACCATACTTTGCTCTCCTCCCCTGAGATCCTAAATAATCTGAAACTACCTACAACATGCATCTTTAAAATTTATCAATTAAGACACCTTATTGTAAAGATATTTGGGACATCGCCTCCCCAAAGAAACCGAATAGCGTTTAGGAGTGAACTGGATATTTTAATTGGCTCCCAACAAATGGTCTCTAAGTGTTATAAAATTTTATATAACTGGGCATATCCAAAGTGCTTTGCCCCTACAGATTACTGGATTTCTTTTTTTCCCACTCAAGAATTACAATGGGAAACTTTGTGGCTGAACTGCCACAAATATGTTTCCCAAGACAGACTACGTCTTACTCAATTTCATATACTGCACAATTTATACTATGCTCCACAAAAACTATTTAAATTTGGTCTCTTAGCTACCTCTACTTGTACCCGATGCCAGAAAAAGGAAGATTCTATCTATCATATTTTCTGGATCTGTTCCAAAGTTGTGCTCTTGTGGGGCAATATTCAACAACATACAAACCCTTTACCAGGTCTAAGTGATTTATTTACCCCTGAAATTTGTGTATTAGGTGATTACACCAAAATTACTGTTCCCATCAGATGATATCATATGGCCATTCTCTCTATGACTGTTAAGAAACTAATTCTCCGACATTGGAAAGATGGTGATGACATTGCTTATTCTGAATGGCTAAACAAATTATTGGCTAATTTGAGGACAGAGAAAACTATTGCCAGTCTTATTACTAAACCTGAGAGATACAAGAAAAAATGATAACCGTTACATACATTATTCTCACTCTAATATATCCACTGTGTACATTCCTGGCTTATTTCTGTTAGATTCATTGGACTTATTTATTTTTTCACTTGTTTGAACTGCGTTGTAAGGGGATGGGTGGGTGGGGATTTTGTTGTTTTTGTTTCTTTGTTTTTATGTTTTTGGAGTTTTTGGGGAGGGAGGGTATGAGAATGGCTCCTGTACAATGTATCCCTACTCTTGTTACATTTACAATGTTCTGTTGGATCCTTTCTCTCTTTTATTGTATGTATGTATGCTTTTGTTTTTGTTTGTTAAAAACTTAATAAACTTTAATTGGAAAAAAAATAGAAATAGGCATAAAGTGCTCGACATAATCAGCACTGGATTACTTGCTAACAGGGACAACCCTTACACATTTCCAATCAGTGGGAAACTGAAAAAAATATCAGTCATAAATTAAATAAGAACATAAGGGAGCAACAATATATGGTGCAAATATTCTAAGAAAATGGCCATCTAACCCCCCCCCGCCACAGTCACTGTATTTATTGGGAATTGATAAAATGAGCTTTAATACTTTCTTTTTTGTGACCCTCCTAAAGTAAAAAGTTGGATACCCACCAGTAAAATAGTCCTGACACATATCAATGGGGAGACAGGAGATGAATTTACTTTATAACTGGACAAATTTGAACATTTTACATTAAGAGAGTTGGCAATCTCTAAAGGGTTCATTAACTCAAAACTGTTAGCCTTCAGTTTGTTCAAAATACTCCTAGATTTCAGGGACAATAAAGAATTTATATTATGCAAGAAATGCCTAGGGTCAGGCCAATTGACCACAAAATGTGAGCTGTAGAAATCTTTTTTTGCATTTCTGACTAATTTAGAGACTGTGGCCCAGATATTCAAAGCTCAGCGCCGGGCGCTAAGCCGTTGCACTGGACTAGCATCGACTGAGCCTCCAACTGCAGTATTGAAAGGGACAGTTAGTGCCAGTGCTAGGTGTTAGCACTGATGCTAAACCAAAATGTATGCAGGGGAGGGGCCCTGAATGCCAGTGCACCAACATATTCAAAAGCATAGCGTGACGCTAGTTACCACCGAGAAAAAGCTGCCGGTAATGCAGCACTAATGGCTGCAGTGCCCCCCATCATGAATCCTGACCCCTGTTCCCCTTAGTAGAAGTGAAATTCTGTGGAAGTCTAGTGGATCCCCCCCAACACGTATCCTGACCCTCGTCCCCCTTAATATATCCTACTTTCCCTGGTAGTCTAGTGGTTCCCCCCAACCCCAGCACATTTCCTGACCCCTGTTTCTGCCATGAATCAAGCCGGCGACTGGCTCAGCCCTCCTTACACCACCACAGCCAGCTGCTGACTGAGGAGTGAATGAGCTGTACTGTAATGAATGTAGTACAGCTCATTCATTCCTCAGTTGGCGGCCGGCCGTGGTGGTGTGAGGAGAGCTGAGCCAGTTGCCGACTTGATTTGTGGCAGATGGGTGGGATGAGCGTGGGCGGCACTGCCAGGTGGGGGTACCACTAGACTACCAGGGAAATATGATATATTTTGGGGAACTGGGGTGAGGAAATGTGCTGGGGGTTGGGGGAACCACTAGACTACCAGGTAAATGAATATTACAAGACATGAAACGGGGGTCTGGATATGTGCTGGGGGTTGGGGGGACCACTAGCCTACCAGGGTGTGCAACAGTCACACATGGCAACAGGAACCATGATAGCAGGGTGGACTGCCTGGCCCAGCCAGTCTGCCCAGGTACCTAATGAATGGATATGCTGCACACCCTATGTAACCTATAGCCTATGTCCTCCCACCCCCACCAATCATGCCTTATGCTTGTCCCATGCATTCGTGGGTCCCCCCAACTGTGTTCCACCAACACCTGCCATGGGGAGCCTATGTTGTTGGGGGGGCATCTACAAGGGTAGATATGGCCACTGGACATGTGTGTGACTATCTCTCTCTATATATATATATATATATACATGTGTGTATCATTTGTATATCTAGCTATGTGTCACACGGTTATCACTCTCTCCCTGTCTCTCTCTCTCTCTCTCTCTCTATATATATATATATATATATATATGTACCTTGTGTTGTACAGTTTGCAGTGCTGCATGGGCAGGATGTGTGCTCTGTTTATGTCTGCCAGCACACAGTTCCTGCTGCTTTCGGCCTGTACTTCCCTGCCGACCACCAGGGGATGCTGTGGGCATACCTTGGCCTGCTGCATCCAGCCTGTACTACCATTCTGACCAATAGGTGGCGCTGTGTGCTCCATGCAGTAGCACCGGGCTAACTGCATGGTAATGTTTGCTAAGCAGTGGTTAATGTGATGCAAATGTACCTGTTTGCCCACAGATTACCTAAGTAGGCTCATTTGCATGGGAGCTTTGAATATAGCTCCTATTTGCCCCAGGCTAACCAGCTTGCACCGGGCTAATGTGTTAGCACTATGCAATCAGGTTCTCATGGGCAACCCTCACTTCAGCATAGCACAGTTCTGCAGCATGTGGCTTACATTGTTGTTTGCAGTAGATGTGAGACATCTCTGTGCAATCACACACAATGTTCTCCACCTGCAACACTGGCTTTCTCCAGGGTCTAATGGGCTGCAGTGGCAGTGTGCACTTCCCTGTTGCTATATTCAGTGCTGTCTTATTCACGGGCTATTTTTGCCCTGCACTCCTGGCCCTGTTTGCCCGGCTTCCTTTGCTTGCTATATTCAGCTGGTTTTGCTCTGGGCTATTCCTTTTGAATATAGCTTGCTTTTTGCTCTGGGCTAAGTTTGCCTGCTAGGCAGTGCTAATTTAGCCCTGGAACACAATTTTGAATATCTGGCCCTTAGGATCTTAAACAACAATACTTGTTCAATAATGAAATTATACATTTCTGTTATCTAGAATTGCTATGCTTTTGAAGCATTTGCTGTAATTCTCTATATTGTACACATGTGTTGTACATGGTTGTATTTTACAATGTTGTATTTGTTGTATAGTCAGTACTCTCTTGGGTCCTGCCTGGAAATAGACATTGTATATCTAGTTAATTTATCTGGCTAACAAAAGTTAAATAAAGACATACATATGTAAGAAAATTACTACATTTTACCACAGAATGGAGGGGTTGTTTTTTATAAATAACATGCATTTTTTTATGTGGGTCATGCATGGTTAAAGAAAAGGGTTACAGTTTCATAAATGTGTACAAAACCATTTATTGCAATGCCTTGCATTCTTTTTTTTTCTATTTCTCCTCAGAAAATTGAGTGCAGGTCTTTGCTGAGAATGCTTACACTATGTGTAGACCACCTGGAACATTGCAGAAATAAGTTAAAACTTCAAGGTCTGTTTAGCAGTTCTGCCAAAGTGAAGGTCAATACTTGCTGAAGTCACTGAGGTCTGTGCATCACCAGAGTTCACACCTTTGGTTCAATAAATGGCATGGATGCATACCTCTATAAAACTGACATAATCTGTAAATCCCACAATCCACTGTGAGTAGCTGTGGACACCTAGTATCAAGTACTTTGTTACAGCTAAGTTATGTGTGCTCACCACCTACCCCATGTCCTGCTTTTGACATATGTGGGATCCATACTTCTCAACGTCTATGCAAGTTGTATAACACACTATATTTTATGCCCAGATTTACCCTTCTTCTACAAAGATGATTTGGTCACTCATTAATTCTTTGTTACATTACATAGACAAAAATCACAGATTGTACAATAGAAAGGCTGTCGGTAGACCCTCCTCAGTAAATAATTTTAATCTCATGACTTGGTTTGTTGAGATTTCTTTATCTGTACAATGGCCATATTCTTATTTTTTTTTTATCTGGTTATGTGTAGAGTGGAGTCCACCATTATATCGGGCATTACAGAGTTACATGACTTCTTTCCTCCATACCCTTACTTTAGCCAATGTGGAGTTAAAGAGCCCCTGACACAATAAGAGAACTTTGAAAATGTAAGATTTAGCTCAGCCAGTTAATATTTCATTTTTTTCTCCTATTCTTTCTACTTTTTTCTTTATATTGATCATCCATTGCATGAAAAAACAAGATCATTGTCACCTAGACTTTATTTGCTTTGGCTGCTTCTCTACATCTGACATAATAATTTTAAGTTTATGACATAATTATCTCAACAGCAACAGATTGTGATGTCATAAACAGAACTGTGATTTTAGGTAATGTATAGACAAGCAGCAAGGGACGGTAAGGCAAATGTCCTGTTTTCATGAAAATGTTATTAGTAAAGAAATAAGGATGCATGTTGCAGGTGAAAATATGAAACGTAAGTTGAATTGTCCCCAAATAATACATTTATTTTTCTAAGTTGTCCTCAAAGCTTCAGATGCTCTTTAAGTGATACACATAATAGTTGATAAACAAGCCCAGAAAAACAAAACAAATATCAGATGCCTTTTGGGAATGGTTGCATGCCATCTAGCAGTTGGCCTCTATAACCCCACATAGGCACTACATGAAGACAGTACTATGCAAGATTGAGTCCTTTATTTTTGCTATGTTAGGTATGTAAAGGAATTCTTAAAATAGATCTATTAATCAGAAGGAAAAGAGGAGACTGTGTAACCTTTCTTGATTGCTTCACCCAGTGCTTCTGGGCTGGGTCAGCCTTAAAGGGGAAGTAAAGTTTGCAGGACCTCTCAAAGTCTGTAAGTCCATGAATAGCTCTTTGAGACAAGGTACTGAGCTTTCCTGTAGGTCTCAGCAGCATACAGATATTCATATGTAAATCAGCTATAAATTAAAACTAGTCAGCTGCCATGTATTCTTAAGTTGAAGCCGAAAATGATGAAATTGGAGGACTAGCTGTGCTTAAAGAGCAGGTATTCATACCCATCGAATAGGTAATAGGCTTTTTAATTAACTGTATGTTGATAAGTTACTGTAATATTTTCTACTTTACAAAATTTAGAGTGCTCAATAGTTTCTCTATAAACTACAGTACTGTATAATACTAGAGTGAGCAATAGTTTCTCTATAAACTACAATACTGTATAATACTATTATCATTCAGTGTCATTAATCAACTCAGTCATGATCACTTTCAAATCATGTGACCTTCTGATTTCTTTTCCATTCTCCATGCTTCCCCATCAACAGGGACACCATGCAAAGAACATTTCTGGGGGTTGGGGCACACATTTAAAATGTAATCAAGAAAGGACACTAAATTATACTTTTACTGCCCTTCCTCCATTGAAAAGCAATACTTGAATGGGAATATGGGGGACTCATGCTCTCTCCCCAACTCTAACGGCATGATGGCCCTGTTCACCTGCACATTTTAAATGTATTTAAATGCAAATTAAATACAATCATAGCAGATAAACTACACCTGCATGTCGCTGTACAGAAATAAGGGTGTAAAGCAATCTCAGGAGTTTGGTGACAAAGATAAACCACTCAGCCTATGGTATCATGGTTAATAAATGTTAGCAGAACCCCTCAATAGCTTACACCCTTGTTATTTACAGGGGGCAGTTAACCCCTTATATAGTGATTGCTTTGCATATGCAGTAAAACCAGCAAATGTTCACCTTTACTTTATAACTGTTTGTGAATAGAATTCAAACAACTTCTGATATTGTGATCTGGTATTTTGCAGTCTGAAGACTCATGTTCACAGCCAGAGCCAGGATGGTAGAAGCACAGCTTAGAAAGGAGGGTCATAGAACTAGTAAAACAGAAAGTTGGGTTACAGAAAAGGGGGGGATCAGCTACACTAATACTCAATGTCTGCCTCATACATGTTACCAGACCAGATGTCTGTGGCTGGCTCTCCATGAGCATTTGTGCTCCCTAACCTGACTGGGTTTAGTCCCACCAAATGGGGGGGGTCTCTCCCAGGGTGCATCTTTTTCTCAATTTGCATATGCCAACCTCCTTTCTTACTGGTATGTACATGCTGAAGTATCCTGGGGGTTGAGTGGCAGCACATGCTCACCTGCACTGGCAAGTGAACCACCACTAGGAACCGCTCCAAAGGAGTACAGCTCAGCTGTCTCCAGGAGGGAGGTGGTAATGCAAGTGCTTGCTCACCCTCCCTTCTGGCCTACTCTAATGCCACCACAAGTGTTAGACCAGTCTTGCCAGCATGCCAAACAGGTCCTCCACTGTTCAGTACTAAGGAGTCAGCCTTGAAACATGGGATTTTTTATAATCTGCGAGCTGTGAGGTTTGATTCAACCAGTGATATTTTTCTCCTGACCAGATTTTGCTTTAAAACAAAAACAGATAATGATTACTTGTTTATTATCAACCTACTTTTTTACAAGTGAAGCCTGTGAGATCAAGGAAGAGCATGGGTTGCTAGAGGGAAGAGTGAAATGTTCACAATGCAATAAAGGACATAATATGAATGAAAATTAAGTTATAAATTACATACCTTCAAATTAAATAATATGATGTATTGTATTACCAACATTCAGAAAAAAGTAAAAAGAAATTGTAAACAGTTTTTAAAAATCCTCATGCCACTTTATCTTTTCATACAAAAACATTTAAAAATAGTAATAACAGAGGGCTCAATAATGAATGGACAGTGCACCTGCTAACAGGGTTGGCACATGAGCTAACCTGGGTTTCCACAAGTGCTCACATCTGACCCATATTACAATCTACATAATACAATGTGTTTGTTGTTTTTGAGCTGTTAGCAACAAAAAAAGCTATCGATAATACACACAAAAAATTATTTCAAGATTGTATTGATACATTTAGAATAGTATTGACACAGAAAAATAGTATCAATAGGACTGATTCTCTACAACATACCTCCAAGCTTTTATTTTAAACAGATTGTTTCTGTCATTGCAGTTCCAAAATTAGATCTTTTAAAATATCATTCCTTTAAAGGGGACAGGAAATTTGTACTAATTGGCAGCAGTTAGTAATCTTCCTAGTAAGAGAAATGAAAGACTTAACTCCAAATGAGCCATACTTAACTGTACCTGAATAATTACTGATGTGAAAAACTGTGTGCTAATTGTTTTCTTTTTATGAAAAACATTCTGCACAATTCTTTGTATGTTTTGTTTTAACTGCTCATGTTCTACTCCCCCTCCCACCAGGTCACATCTGTAAATAAGATTGTTGAAGTATTTTTATGTCTACCCAATAAAACACTTTTTAAATAAATTAATCAGTAAATAAAGAAAACTTTAGCTGAGAGAAGTAGGCAGGCAAAGGAAACTGGACGAGTGATCAGCAGTCTAATTTAGTTCATAGATCACAGCTACGAGTGTTGCAAATTGAAAAAAATGTGATGAATTTGGCTGCTACTTGCAACCCTCTTTGGTTGCCGCCTATACAACATTATATTGCACTTAAAGAAATACAGTTGTTCAGAAGAAACTCCTAACACAACTAACTAGATTTGTACCACAACTACTGTTGTGCTTTGTATACCAATTTGTACTTACTTTAACTGACAGCTGTTTCTGGAACTATGTATATAAATCTGTCTTGTCCATGTGAACCTGCCTGTGCACCATGTATTGTATTGCATCATAAGTTTAACCAACTTGGAACCTTTGTAAAAGAGCTCCACAGCTCAAAGGTGTTAATCTGAATCTTAAATAAATAAATTAAAAAATAAATAAATAAACTTCTTGTCTTGCGAAATGGTCAAAAATGGGAATATTTGTCTTAATCCATCTATCTTGGTTATCAGATAAATACATTATTTTTTTAGAAAAACACACACATAATTTTTCACTGATGTACTATACCTCTAGGCCTTGTGATTTTTTTTTTTTACTTATCCGTGTCGAAACTAACACATCAGGCTTTTTAATACTGTTATATAATGTGATGTGACATGATATGATTTCAGATGGATGTGTCCACTTTTCTGAACACCAACAAATACCATGTGTATTGTAAAAACATGCAGGCTAATCTGGCTGCCCTAGTCTCATGTGTGGAGGCAAATATGGTTCCATGAGACACTCACCTCACCATCTTTAATTATTTATGTATTGGATTGAAAATTGGTAACTGGGAAAAGCACACTGATCTGAGGTTTATTTCCAGGTGTGACCAGAGGAAAGGGTTACAGGAGCAAACAATGTGACAGAACTGTACTTTACACGGCGTAGATAATGTGCTAACAATTAGCAGCAAGAATACATGACTGGTACAAATATAGAACAGGATAAAGTGCAAAATATGTTGTACGAACACAAGTTGAAACTTGGGAATGGCATTAAACAGTACAAAGTCAGTCAACACAAGTGCAGGTGGGTGGATTAAGGAGCTCCAGCTGATGCACGAGGGACCCTAAAGGAGGTAGCATGTAGAATGGAATGAGGAAGCTGGCTCCAAAATAATGGTAAGTGATAGGAGAAGGCAGATAGTCCAGCAGGGGAATTGGAGTAAGGAGTGAAGAAGATTTACTGGTCCCTTGATGGAGCTGGACGGATTGAAGAGAGGAGTGAGGTGAGATAGGATGGCAGGGATCCAAACCAGTATTTGGAAATGAAGAAAGTGTTGTGTACCTGGAGATTTGAAGGTAGGGAAAGGTGGAAAGGGAAGGGTACTGTAGTTGATGCAGTAGTGCATACATGAGGTAGAGTTAGTCATAAAGCAAAGGAAGGCATTGCAGAGAGTGTTGAGTCTGGCTAAGGAAGTGGAGGAGCTTTACCACAGACCATGTCAGCATAGTCAAAGTCCAGGAACGACATTTTAGTGGTCAGCTCATAGTGGACTAGCATGGATAAACACTATTTGTTATGGTACAAGGCCTCAAACTTAGGGCAGAGTTTCTCTTGGATAGCAGTGATGTGGACAGAGAAGTCAAGCTCACTGTCAAGCCACATGCCAAGATACTTGAAGGATGCAACCACTTCAAGAGAGTAGTCATCCAATGTTGGGAAGACTGGTGGTCTTGGGAGCCTGGACAGTTTTTGGCTGGAACTAAAGGTCATAGACATTTTTGTTTTAACGTTGACCTTGAGGTGGCTGGAATGGATCCACCAATGCAGGACTCTGAAGTCCTGTTGGAGTAGGTTTTCCACTGATACTGTAGAAGGACCGGAGTTGAAGATCACTGTGTCATCTGCATATATGTGTATATGCAAGTTGACACAGGCAGAGGAGAGATCATTCAAGAAAATGAAGAACAGCATGGGCCTAAGGTAGAACCCAGTGGGACTCCA
This sequence comes from Neoceratodus forsteri, assembly GCA_016271365.2. Taxonomy (NCBI): domain Eukaryota; kingdom Metazoa; phylum Chordata; order Ceratodontiformes; family Ceratodontidae; genus Neoceratodus; species Neoceratodus forsteri. The sequence goes on along the minus strand of CM057449.1, from coordinate 938,684,343 downwards.
GTCTGAATGAGGAGGGGAGGTGACAACATGCCTCCAACCTGAACCGACTGCTGGTGGTGTGTTAGGTAGGACCAGAACCAGTCAGTAGTGGACACTAAGAGGCCAGCTGAGCTTAGCTTATCCAGGAGGACTGAATGGGACACAGAGTCAAAGGCTTTGGCCAGATCCACAAAAATGGCAGCTGTAATATGCCTCTGATCCATCTCAGAAAGTATGGAGTCAGTGACATGCAGCAGGGAGGAGATGGTGGAGTGATGCTTCCAGAAGCCAGACTGAAAGGGTGAGAGGAAACTGGCAGAGATAAAGTAGTAAAGAGTAGACTAGCTTCTCTTACAGTTTAGCAAGGGAGGGGAGGAGGGAAATAAGGCACTAAATTTTCAGGAAAGGAGGGGTCCCCCCTTTTGAAACAAAAGAACATAGGCAGTCTTCCAGCTCTGAGGAACAGAGCTGAGGAAGAAAGGGAAGTTAAGCCGCTAAGTCAGTGGGAGAGCAGTTGCAAGGGGGATGGCAGATTTTCCTGATGCAGAACATCATGCTGTGGTCGTTGAATGCATTGGGTAGGATAAATGCTGCTACAAGCCATCCAGATGGTAAAGAAGGAAGGCTGACTCACTCCATGCACTGTAAAATCACCAGCTGGTTTCATAACAGCCAGGAGAGCAGTGTACCTCTGATCCCTACCAATGCAAGGTGGACCAATAACTACTTTGCTCCAAAGATGCTGCTTATCTCCTGCATAAACCAACCAGCACCATGTTCCTAAGTGACAGGAATTAGAACCCCTGCCCCCCACCCGCATTGACCATCAGTCCAGAAACCCTTTCCCCAAGGACTACCGGAATATACAGGGTGGTTCTATTATTTCTGTATACACCACAACTGACCGATTGCCTTTTCAAACATAAAATGCATGCAATTAGAAGCTCTCTCAAACTGGTAGCTTGCAAGGGGTGCTTAAAAAAATCCAGGAAGGGTGTATTTACTGTTTTATAGAATTTAGTTTCCTTACCTTGGAGGGAGCAGTTTTCAAGAGACCTCAGCTAGCGGTGTAACTAGCTATCTGAAAATTATTCAACTGTCTAATATCTTGTCCCACAAGAAAATCTTGTACCAATTCCTGTAGGCATTCTGTGCATCAGTTACGTGAGCAGTGTGATCGTAACTGTTACTTATATCAGTTTGGATTGTTATATTTTGTGTACCAATGATCATGTTGCAAAATAATGTTATACAATAAAAAAGTGATAACCAAACGAAATGATTGTTTCTCATGATATTTATTTAAACATGCTAAAGGCTCACACATACACATATGCCCGTTTTGAAAGGCAATTATAGGAACTAAAATATAAATTACATATTAAATACACATAATTTGTGATGATTAGAAGTTCATATCCACCCAAAGAACAGTGACACCAGTAACAGACGGAATTTCAGTTTTTCAAAAATGCTAGAAAAAAGCACTGGCCATTCGGCCCGCCTTCTTTTCACACAGCACAAGTAGAAATACATAGTAATCACCATTTTAAGGAATTCTTTAAATATAGCTTGAGACTGAATTTTAAAGACCCACATAAGTAAATGTATATATGATAAATTCCCATTTTAAGGAATGCTCCAAGCATATTACTACACTGATGCTGAAATAAACACTCGGAGTAGCCCCCCCCCCCAAACCAATCAAATATAATTTAAATATACTGTACTGTCTTTCCTGTATTGGGACTAAATTGAAATTTTTCTTGCTACAAGGCTTAGTCATTGTGATTTAAACAAATAACTGGATGAACAGTGGCCATCCTAGGACAGGGCAGTTTTCCAAAATACTGGCTCTTTCAAAATAAAAACAATCTCTAGAAATCAGCTCCTTCTCCATCCCTTGAGAAGTTTTAGATCTGTTTTGTGTACTTATGTGCCTCCTATCAGCATTGAGGTCCTTTTCAGCCCTGTTGTGCTTTTCAGCCACTTCTTTTTTAGGCCTGCAGTGGGCGGAGCACTGCAGACTTCCTGCATTCGGAAAAGGGAGATTTTTCTGACCAAGTAACAGTCTGTGCCTTACAGTCACCTCTGCATCCATAAACCACTATATGCTGTCTATTAGCAGTTACACAGCACAACTTTTCTGCAGTTGGAGGTCACGGCAGAACACGGCACAGTCTGATGTGTTCAAGATGGCCGACAACCTGTATTGCACGTGCGCGACTACTTGTACATGTGCAATAGAGTTTGGTAGCCATCTTGGTCACAGCAGATCGTGCCGTCTTCTGCCAAGACCTCCACCAGCAAGACTGCAGATGTGACTGTTTCTTTTTTAAATACTTTTTTCTCCTGCCCACCAGATCCTCTCTCTCAGCACCCACCACCCCACTCCCCCCTCCCAGAAATGTTACAGTCACACCCAATCCTCCAGTGCAGGAATCCTTGTTCTTTTTTTTCTTTCTTTTCTCCCACCCACCCGATCCTCCCCTTAGCACCCACCATCCTTCCCCAGAAACATAACAGTGACATGGGGGGTCCCAATCCCCAGTGCAGGAATCCTCCGTCATTTTTTCACCCTGTAAAAAGAAAACCATCTATCACTGTCTTTTGTGGCCATTACAGTCCCCCACCAGACCCTCCCACTCATCACCCACCACCTTGCACCCTGCCACCAAGCCCTTACTTATCCATTGGGGGTCCAACACTGTAATCCTCTCTGGACTGAAGATACATCTTCACCCTTCAAAGCCGGACCATGAACTGAAGAAACAGGTATGAGGTTCAATGTATTTCAATGGTGTTTTGAACTTAGTGGCATAACCTGACCATTTTTGCATATTTTTGGTCCAGATTTTCAACATGCCTTTTTTGGGACCTCGCTTTATGAACAGCTGCACTGACATTAGGCAAATCTGTCCTGAAAGGTGATTTTGTGGTCCCTGTGCAAAATCACCTTTCAGGCAGGAGTAGAAAATTTTCGCTGCCCTTCTTCATGAGGCAGGGTCATAACAAGGCTATGTTGAACATTTGCTGTAAAAATATTAAAAAACAACAAAGATATGAGCCTACATTGAATTCTGCAAATGCAGGCTCGTAACTTTGGTAATTTTCAATATTTTAATCCCAAATTTATAACATAGCCATATCTTTACAGCACCTCATGAGTATGACAGCTGTCATTTTTCAAATCCTAGCCAAAATGAGTTTTTTTTTTACATCCCAAAAGGTGATTTTTGTGGTCCCTGCATGAAATCACCTTTCAGACAGAAGCTGAACATTTTCTCTGCCCTTGTTCATCAGGCAGGGTCATAAGAAGGCTATGTTATAAATTTGGTGTAAAAATATATATAAAAAAAAAAAACAAAGTTATGAGGCTGTGTTGAATTTTGCAAACAGAGGCACGTAAGTTTGGCAATATCCAATATTTTTAGCCCAAATTTTCAACATGGCCATTTCTTTACAGCACCTCATGAATGTGACAGATGTCATTTTTCAACTCCTGCCCAAAATGTGTTTTTGCATACTGAAAGGTGATTTCAAATTCTCTGCGCAGAATCACTTTTAGGCCAGGAGATGAAATTTTTCTCTGCCCGTCTTCATGAGGCAGGATCATAATGAGGCTATGCGAAAATTTGGTGTAAAAATATTAAAAAACAACAAATTTATGAGCCCAAGTTACATTGTGCGAACACAGGCTCATAACTTTGGTAATTTTCAATATTTTTACCCTAAATTCCTCAGCGGCAGCCCTGTCAGCTCTGACCAGTGCTAGTTTTATTATTACTGCAGTGGAATGTGATGACCCTCCCAGCTCCTACCAGTAACTGGTCTTTGACCTTACCTGCTTCTGTTTGTTCTTTAGTTACCTTACTGCACATCAGATCAGCACTACTCAAGACTGCCTAACCCATCATGACTCCCAGCTGTGTATTTCACAAAACAAAACAAGGTGAGCTGCTGGTTAAGACCTTGTAGTAGTCAAGACCCAGCTTGACTACTGCAATGCCCTCTACTTGGGGCTATTGGGGGCTGAGCTATGCCACCTGTAGCTAGTGCAGAATGCGGTGGCCAGGTTGTTGACTGGCCTTTTGAGGTCTTGTCATATTACACCTGTGCTCTGGTCTCTGCACTGGCTGCCCATTAGGTGGTGGACCACCTCCAAGTTTGGCCTCCTGACCTATAAGGCCCTGTAAGGAATGGGGCCTGGATTACTATGAGATCTTCTACAGCCTTACTGCCCACTCTGTCCCCTCTGGTCAGCTGATGAGGGCCTCCGGGTGATTCCCAGGGTATGTTTGAAATATTCTGGTGCCCGGGCATTTTCATTTGCAGTGCCAACCCTGTGGAATTCACTTCCTCGATCTCTCGAAGAGGCCCCATCAGTAAATGTCTTCAAGAAGGAGCTAAAGACATTTCTTTTTAGGCAAGCTTTTCCTTTAGCTGATTAACCTGAGTTGATGTTAATTTGTAAATACTGTTTATGTTTTAATCTGTTTTATGTAGTTATCACTTGTACGGCACCTTGAATTACAATTAAAAGAGAGTGCTATATAAATAAATAAACTAAACTAAGTACTATATATAGAAGCACTGCAGAACAAGTGTTTGTTCTACTTTTGTGTTTTGTAAATGCCCCTTTTCTCTCTCTGGGTTCCCAGCTGCTCTAGCTGCAAGCTTGTATGAATCATCCCCCTCTTGTGACTTGTAGTGATTTGTGATCAGTTCTAGAAATAAACAAAACACTTCTGTACGGCAGCCTGCTTTTCAATGGAACCATGGTGAGGACTGAACATACCACCTACACATACCAGTCAATCAAATCTGCTGCTGTCAGAGTGAACATGGTTTAGTTCACAGCCATGTCCTTGTCCTACCTGTGACCCACTTGGCACTTCCTATGTATTTTATCTCACTTGGTCAGTCTGATTGTTGCCCCTGCTGCTACATGCAGTCGGACTCAAGTCATGTCCAGTTCTTTAGCTATGTTCCTCAAGAGTCATTGCCATGGAAACCAACAAGCACCCACTGCCTTAATTAACTCATCGAAACAAAGGACTAGATAACAGCTCCCTGAATGCAGTTGGCACATCAGTTAGTGTGTCATCACCCACCATCCCTCAATGATAGATTTCACTGAAGTTCAAAAACAAAGTGGCTGAGTGCATCCAGCCTCTTGCTCCCTGTGGAATGTGCAGCCTACCTGAGAAATCTGACACTCACTCACACACACACACACACACACACAGAGAGAGAAGAAAAGTAGAAAAAATGAAAGGCCCATTTGCGCAACTTGAGCTGCGCCTTTGCAGGTGGTGCAGATGAGTTGCACTGGTGCACATCAGGTTGTGTAAATGACTTGGAGAGCCTTGGAGGGTCTTTCTGTTATGGCAAAACATGACCCCTGATTTGGTGGAATCATGCATCGGTGCAGGCAGTTTTTTGTAAATGTTTAAATACGCTGCTTTGCCTGCACTGGTGTACCCCCGTGTCACTCCATGGTAACTTCAACTCAGAGAGTGGGTGATTTGTTTATTCATTATATTACTCTAGCTGTTTAGATGCCTTGTAGCTACGTCCCACAGTTTTCTCACTTCCAAATTGTTTTTCAGTTCCACTTCAAGTCTGTAGCAGCAGAAACTGTACAGTTTAACTCGAGTCCCTCTCTACACTGCTGCTGTGTTCAAACTAAAGTCACCCCCTCCCCACACACCATTTAGGAATTTATTTAGTTGTTTATTTTCTGAATGCTTCATGTCTCACATCTTGCCTAGTCGCCTGGCTGAAAGCCATCTGCAAACTAGAACTGATGATACTGATTCTGAACCTGCAAACATCGGTAACAAAGAAGGGAATTATTTATGCCTTTTTTTATTGCTGTTGGCAAGAACTCCGATCTTAATTTCCAGAAAGTGAGATCCATCTAGAGAAGAGACATAGCAGATTGGGAAACCTTTGGTGTCCAAGATTGGAATAATACCGGAGATCAGTGAAGCCCATTAGTTATCATGGGAGCTCTTATATTGCAGCCCTGTTGGGAACTGAACCAATCCCTAAACCCCCTCCCCACCAACTCAGCAGGAAACACAGTCACAACACAGGAAGTTCAGTCCAACATCTGAACTAAACCTTGCAGTGATCCACATGCTGCTGTGTGTAAACACCATGTAGCAGCGTTTCAGGAGGAGTAGTAGGGAGCAGTGCAAGTGGGAGGGTAGTGAGCTAGGTCAGTGTAAATGCACCTTCAGTGTCCTGAAATGTTGAGTCAGAGAGGGAGGTGTGTGTGTTAATAGCCAGACAACTGCTGGACATTCAGTTGGGGGGGGGGAGTACAGAAGCGGGTTGAGTATGACACTGCTCAGCTCCTTGCTGGGTGGTTTGTAGATGAAAGTATCAAGTCACTCTCTCATAGGAGCACTTTGGTCCTTTCAACTATAAGAAATTTACACCCAGCAAGCAGTGACTAGCGTCATGCTTAGTGAGCCTGGTCAGTGGTCTGTCACTGCTGAGCCGACTGCATCTTGAGCTGCATTGGACACATCAGTGACACACCTCTAAAGTGATGTTCTTTGTGCAACAAAATGTCTGTTGTGCATGCATGCATGTGGAAACATTGACAGTGCAGTCTGTTAGTGAAAAAAGAGTATATTTATTTTGAAAAATAAATAATTCTTTAGTTTCTCATTGAAATACTAGGGGCTTTTCAAAAGTTGAGATTTACTCATTTCACAAAACCAGAATTTTATGAAATTGTTTTTGCTTGTAGTTTGAAATATACAGGTGAAAACTCACTAGTTTCATTGCATATACTCTGCAATAACTATAAAAGTCAAAAGCTTTTTAGTAACACATTAAAACAAAAAGGTTCTATGTCATAACGGTGATCGCAGAATAGCGATCACCATTAGGGTGAGTGTACATCAACTTGTGGCGAATGGGAAAAAGGCACCCAAGATCGATGGATTTCCTTTTCATGTTTCACCCCCAGCCCCCCCACTAAAGGATTCTCGGCTCCAGGGTGGGTGCATTTTTTTTGGGGGGGTGCAATACTTAACAAAAAAAAGCCACGTGCCGACAAAAAAATGCATCACACTGTGCCGGACCCAAATCCTGCACCCTGCACCTCCCAACTGACCACCCTCCCCACCACTCTAGTGGACCAGTTCAACAGCTGCCCACCACACCCCCTCCCACCTACCTTCCCTCCCCTGCCTCTACCCCCCACACATGTATAGGTGCGTACTTCCCATTGCCCTACCTCACCCACCCAGGTATTCTGTCGCCCCCCCGCCAGGTAGCCCCAAACACAGGCGCTGTAATTGAGTCACCATTTTTGTAAGCACTCAATTGTTTTTCACCTTGTTCACAGGTTACCAAACAAAAATAATGAAATAGTCAATTCCCTGATGAATAGTTGTGAACACCTGCTAGTCCTGCCAGGCCATCACTTCCTAGCCCAACTTCCAAATTGCATGACAGCTGCTGTTGTTTTAATAAACAGCTGATTTAAAGATGACTATCAATGTACTCTTAAGATCTACAGGTAAGTACTAAACACAGTATCTCACTTGAAAGAGCTTTTCATGGGCTTTCAAACTTTAAGTGGTGTTGCAGTTTTTACTTCCCCTACTTGCCCCAGGGCTTAATGCCAATTTCCTCCACATACTGTAATTAGTCCCTAACTTGCCAAGATTGCTCATTGCAAACAATTGCCTGGTCTGTTTGTAGAAGGGAACCACTGAGCAAGTCACTTTGATTTGTGGTATTTCCAAACTTATGCTTCATGTAGGAAACCATTGGGGGGGGTCACACAGTTCTGCATATTTTGTGGCCTTCGAGACACAGGGTATCTTCATCATCTTCTACTGAGGATTTACACCATTACACTAGGGATACACAACATCTGTGCCAGAACAATGCAAATCAGTATTGTTGATCCTTGGAAGAGTTCTGTACAAGGGTGGAAAGGAGCAGATGTGAGAAGAAGCAGAAAGAAAAAATGCTGTGGAAAAACCATTGTCAATGCAGAGCTGGAGAAAAAACTGGCATTGTGAAAGTGGTAAGATGAAAGAAACAGAAACACAGCAATATAGAAAGTGCAACAGTATAGAAAATGTCAGCAGAAAGAGGCACAGCAGCCTGAGTCTGCCCTTGCTTGCCTATCTGTTGGACTGAGCCTGTGTCACTCCCCCTGATCTCCCCATGCCTTACCCAAAACATCCAACCTCACTATACACAAATGCATGTCCCATTCCAAGTTCAAGTTTGAACACCCTACCTTTTCAGAACATATGACTTTGTTTGGAAGTTTATTCCATTCTGCTACTACCCTTTCTACAAAATAAAAATACTCTGTCATCTTTCTTAACCCTCCCTCCCATTAGTCTCATGTAATTACCTCTGCCGGAAGTATTACTACTTAAGGTAAACAAGTTACAAGTTTATACACCATTGATACTGTGGAGGATCCTGAGTGCCTGACTTATACCCCCTTGTTTAGTTCTATCCCAAAAGGTATCCATACTTAGAGCCTCCAGACATTCCTCGTACAACCTTTCCTGCTGCCTTGGGATCAAGACACAGAAAATGGAGAAATATAAGCTAGAATAAAACAGGATAAAAGAAAAGATATACAAGGCAATGTTTCCCTAGAAAAAAAATACTGGAAAGGGGGGTGGGGGTGGGGAGTATTGTTTGAGCAATTTAGGCATGATGTGTGTATAATAACTGGCAAGCATTTTTTCCCCATAGGAACACCTGGTTATAATTTATTGTTATAACCTGCAGGTTATAACAGTGAATATGTGCCTGGTTCCCTTCAGTCAACGCATGCACCAGCTGCTGCTCTCCCCTTCTTCAGCACCATTCCTTAGCACCAGTCACTTAACCCCACTGTCAATCGGTGGTAAGTTAATTAAAAAAAAAATTAACTGGAGTCTTTACACTACTATGATTAAGCCAAAAAAAAAAAGGAAACATTTTGTTTTACCAGCCACTTCTGACTGAAGACTGCGTGGAAACCCAACCAAACTGCAGTTGCATAGGGATGTGTTTTTATTTTATATAACTGCTGTGGCAAAAAAAGTTCCTCAATAATTATATAAAATAAAACATGGGGTGGTGTGTTTAACTAGAATTTTACATACACCCTCAGTATTCGGCACTTAAAAAAACAAAACGTTGTGTTTAACTTTTGGGGGTTTATGGAGCACCCAACATCTCAGGTGCGTGTAAATTCTTCTTAAACACACCACCCCATGTATTATTCTATGACATAGAATAATACATGGGGTGGTGTGTTTAAGAATTATTTATTTGTTTCAATTGGCAGTATAGCCTAGAGGTTGAAGTAACAAGCTGTGAATGAGCTTACTACATCCAGTAGACTGGGTTTGATTCCCACAACCACTATTTCCATACTGTGTGACTCTGTGAATGAGCTTACTACATCCAGTAGACTGGGTTTGATTCCCACAACCACTATTTCCATACTGTGTGACTCTGAACAAGTAACCTAACATCCCCAGTGCTCTCAGGTCACCCCTGAAAACAAGCACTTATGCTTTTTGAGCCTTATCTGGTTACCAAAGAATTACAAAACAAAAAAAAGTACCATTTGCATTTTGGGTCTTGGATTTTTCATCACACTTAGTTTCTCTGAAATCTTTATGCTTTTTCATTGAATATTTCTTTTTCTGTGTCTCCATTTTCTTTTACAATGTTTCCTGTATGTGATCCCCAAATGTAGCAGCTATAAAAATATTGAGACGCTGAGTTCTATTTAAAATGTGGGGGTAGGCATCGGGTTGTTTCAAAATAAGCACAGCGACTTAGATAGGAACCCCTCTTCCATACATAAAGGCTTTGGGAAATACACCATTAAGGTGGCAGAATAAGGAGAGGCATTAAGACTTAAGTTATGTGCTAGAGGAACAGGAGATGCAGAAAGTTTGAAAACTAGAAAGTGGACATATCTTGAGTGGTAAAAAGCCAAATAAGAGAGTTTGAAAAAAGCAGTTGTGAAAATAGTGGGGACTGACATAAATTATGTTTGGAGAGTTAAATTAAGAGTCTGTGAATCCAATTCACAAAGTCCTATGCACTCCTACAAAGGTGCATAAGGTATGCAGAGATTCCACACCATAGATGTTATAGACACCATGCATTCATCAACACAACCCCTCCACCCATGGATGGCAACCCCTACCCCATTTGCAGATCTACAAAGGCAGTTTGGCAAGTACCTCCAGGCATGCCAGGACACTACAGTAATCCATAGTGCAAGTTTCATGCAGTGGGGGGCTGTGTCAGTGCTACCGCTGATATAAATCCTCTGTGCCCCTCCAGACATGAAGTTCCTGGCATATGTGCTGGAACCTATGGGCGAAGGGTGGTGGCAGCCCCTCCACACACACCCTTTTGACTAAGAGCATTCAATTTGCCCCTTTAATGCATGCAAGGTTGTAAAGGACACAGTCATGTTCTCTCATGTTATTACTACAGCCCCCCCTTCCCACACATACACACTTTTTCCATGTTCTGGCACCCCTGGTTCTGGGTTGTTTTTGGATCCAAATGGGACCCCCAACTGTTAATATCAGCCCTCTGACACAGCTGGGAGGTACAGCACCACAAATTTGTTTTTGTTTTTAAATGTTAAAATATTTGTTTAGGGGATAAGGCATTCTGTGGAGGGTGGAGGACTGCCATATCCCACATTCCTTCACTCAAGTGGAGCAGAGGACCCATTAGGTTGCTGACTCAGGCTGACATCTGTACACCCCAGACCATGCTGTGTGCCTGTACAAAGCTCCACAAATGCAAACAGGCTGCTAGGCACTGCGGATGTTACAGGAACAATGTGCAGAAGGACTGTTGCTATGTATAATGTCCTCCCTAAATTGTGTGTTTACTGTGTAAATGAGACACATTTTAGTTGTATGATGCCCTTTTGAAATAGCAGCTTGGCATTCCCAACAATAACATACAGCATAGTAATATACCATACAGTAACATACAAGAATAATTACTGTAAAGAAAAACCATAAACCTAATACATAACATACAGAGCAGTAACCACATAACTAGTCTTATTGATTCATAAATTATCTACAGTTTTCCTCAAATGGAATGGTCTTTAGTTTGATAAATGCCTACAGATGCATCAAATAAAGTGTAAAAACACAATGTTCAATGAGAAACATATCCCCAGTCCCTCACCAGAGATGTTCCTTCCTACATCGGAAATGGTGGGTCCCACGTGAATTTTTCCTATTTCCACCACTCTGAATAACACAGTGAGGTCCAGAAATTAAAAGATGAAAAGGGGAGGTTGTGAAGCAGAAAAGGTTTGAAGAAAACTAAAGATTTTTTATAGCTTTGAAGAGTATCGTAACTGCTAAGGTAAGAGACTGAAAGAGACTTGGGGGAGAAGAAAAAGACAAAATCAGAGAAATAAATTTAAAAAGCTGTAGCCAACATCATTTTTACATTTATTAAATATCCAATTTTACATCTGAAGTAATTAAGGATTAACACCATTTTCTATAGGACACTGCAGTTTTGGGTGAACTTGTCCACCCAGACAAACTCCAAGACATTTTTACATATCTCCACCAGATTAGAGAGAGAGAGAGAGAGGTATGAGACACCTGAGCCACAGTGGTGCCAGAACATGCAGTGCTCGTCAAAAGCAGGAAATCAGGAGAAGTGGATCATTAATGAGCCGGGGGGGGGGGAGTAAAATTAGATGCAAAACATTGACTTAATGCTCTGCTCATGAGCAGGCTGCAGCTTGTTGTAAGCTGAATTACACCCAAAAAACCTAAAGTCCTATTGAAAGAGACTATCAACTACTTAGAGGAGAAATTATATTAATAATAACCAAGGACCCCTGTTCATTGTGGCACTGTAGATATAACTTCTGCGGCAGGGACTCTGAACTTCTGCAGAACTGGTAGGTTAAGTTCTGCATCAAGGACAGCTAGCATTGCAGTTTTAGGGGATCCAGTAACAATGGCTTCTGAAGAGGACTCCTAACTCCGACCACATACACATAAATTACATAATTTCCTTTAAACATCCAGTGTTATGCTTTTGTGCAGCTGCTCTGGCTCTCCATATTTATCTAAAGATATTTAGAGCTTAGTGTCACTATGCAATGTTAAAGGCTACTAGTAGTCACTTCTTCCCAACCTGCTGGCCGCAAGCACACAGCTGAATAATTGTTCCACAAGGGGGAGCTGGAAGTAGCCAAGCCATGAAGCACCCAAGACTCCCTCTTCTGTGAACACCTGTCAAGGGCCCCATGCACAGTCACAGCTGAGGGGTGATGGGCTTTAAAGGGACACACGGGTACCCTGTACTGCCACCCTGAAAAACTGCAATGCCTTAAATATAAAACACTGAGCATATGCAATGCGGGTGTGATTATCTCTCTCACTCGCTCTTTTTGTTTCCTGTTTTACTCTTTCCTTGTTTAGTTTTCACATTTTGAATAATTATTTAGCTTGGTTGTCATCTTTCTTAGCTTGGCTGCATCTTTTCTTCATTTTCTTTCATATGCATCTCCCTGCCCAAGCCTGAAAGCCCTAGTATCTGCAGCACCCCCTTACCATGAGCTGTCCTAGAGTGGGCTAGGCTAGCCAAGGATCACACCTGAACATGAGTTGCCATCATGAAACCTTGATGTGCTACCACTGGCATATCATGGTGGTTCAGCTAGCTTTTCTTTTATTTTCACCTTTTTCTTTTGTCTCTGTAGTCTCATTGTCTATGTTTCTAAGTTATGCAAAGCATCCTTTCCCCCAGTGGAAGTAATATGTATTTATTGAGCTCTAGGATTACAAACACCTTTGAACCAAACGTTCTTTTACAAAAATTCCATGTCAAACAAGTTGGTGAATGACAACAGCAGAGGCAGCTTACATTCAATGGTGGAATACATCAACTGGTTACAAACACAGTAATGCAAGAATACAAAGCAGTAGTATAATACATACAACAGTAGATACAATATTTGGTTACAGTTAAGATAGATAACATGCGTGGATTTCTAATTAGGGAGAAAGAAAGAGTAGATCTAATAGATGGGAAAGATAGGGAAGCTGAAACAGGAAGTTACGAGATGACATTGTCCGTTAAGTGTGTACAGTGGTGTGTAAGTGCTAGAACTTGTGTGTTGAGTGGGGGTGGGGGTGGAGCAGTCAGACCGAGGTGCATGGGGAGAGAAACAGGGAGGAGTGTCTCCCAGCAATGGTTGGTTGGGGATGGGGGCAGGAGGGATGGAGGGATAGGAGTGGAGGGAGGTTAGGGAAAAGAGGAAAGTGATATGGGAGGGATGGAAGGTGGTGTGGGGAAGGGAGGAGCAGGAGTGTGTAAAGGGGAAGGGGTGAGAAGGTGAGAGGGAAGAAAATAGTAGCTGAGATAGCAAATAATTGGGTGGGGGTGGGCACAAAGTTAGAGGCAAAGAGGGCACCAGAGCAAGGGGGAACAGTCACAGCTGCTGAGAGAGGAAAGGTGCTGTTGTAATTTGAGTTTGATGGGGCCTAGCTTAGGCTCTGAGAAAACCTCAGGTTGGGGAGTCCATTTAGCCAAGTAGGTGCTCTAATGCTAAAGGTATGCTGAGCCTGGGAGATCTGACATTGGCAAGGTATGGTTGTATGATAGAACTGCGCGTGTATCACAAGTGAGGTGTAGGTGCCAAGAAGGCCCATGAGGCTGGGGGGAGTGAGGCCAAGGCAATTTTTTTTTTTTAACTGGCAGGCATGTCTGCTAGAAGATGCTACCCTTGAGGTGGAGCCATCTGGTCTGATCATAGAGTTTCCATGTATGGGTGCATTTCCCAGCTCCTGAGACAAGCCAACAGCACTTATTCAGTGTGATCTTTATTCTTTTTAAGGCAGTGTCAGTAGCAGACCCATAGATAACTAGGCTATAGTCAGTAATGGGCAAGACAGAGCTAGTTACAGCTATTCGTAAGGCATCAGGGGTTAGGCAGAGGCGGTGACGGTAGAGTATCCCAAGCCTAGTAATTACAGACTTAGAGATTTGGTTAATATGAAGGTTGAAGGATAGGGAGCTATCAAGGGTAACCCCAAGATATTTGAAATCCTGGACCTGCTGAAATGGTTGGTTTTGTTGGTTTAAGATAGTTAGGTTTGTAGATCTGCACTTACTGTGAGGGCTAGTGAACACCATAGCTTTGGTTTTCCTTATAGTTCATCAATAGTTTATGGTGCGCGAACCAGGTCTCTACTGTAGAAAAATTGGACTATAGGTCACTGGTAAGGAGGGGCAGATCAGTGGCGTAAAGTATCGTATTATTACTACAGGCTTTGGAGAGGTCATTTATAAAGAGACTAAACAGTACCGGGCCAAGGATGGAAACTTGCTGGACATCTGACCATACAGGAAGGCTGCAGGAGAGAGCATGACCAAATTTAACTTGTTAGGATCTACCGTCAAGGTAGCTGCTTAACCAAGTAGTGACCTCATTTGTGCAAACTGTGTGATCCTGAGCAAGTCACTTAACTTCCTTGTGCTCCCAGGTCACATCTGGAAACAAGCTTCGGCTTAGTGTGCTACTCCTGGTTAAACAATGTTCCCTTTCCCTTTCATTTGAGAGACCAAGAGTGGGATGGATTGTAGAAGGAGCTGGTGATTGATGGTATCAAAGGCCTTGTCAGGTCCGCATATATTATACCAAGTATTTGTCCCTGATCCAGAGCCTTGTGGATGTGGTCAGTGAAATCAAGAAGGGCAGTGGGTGTGCTATATCATTTTCTAAATTCATGCTGCTGTGTACATTGCAGGTTGTATCTTGCCAAGTATTCGGACAGTTGGTCTGTGACAAAGCGCTCGAGGGCTTTAGATAGTGGGGGAAGGAATAAAAGCAGTAAATCTCTCTCTGCCTCTCCAGATGAAAAGACTGCAATGCTCTCAGTTCTTTTCTCCCCCCCCCTTCCCCCAGCTTAGTAAGCCTGGCCTGCTTAAGCAGCAGCAGGCACTGTGTGCAGTGGCTCGTTCTCCCTCACCCCTCAACGGCAAGCAGTGTCCACCAAATGGAGCCTGGCCTTCTTAAATAGCAGCTGGCACTGTATGCGTTGGCTCACTCTCCCCTCAACAGGAAGCAGCAGCCACCAAACGAAGCCTGGCCTGCTTAAACAGGAGCAGGTATTACCTCCTTCAACATCACTGTGGGACTGTGTTTTAAAAACCTTTAACAATGGAGGAGCCATCTTGATAGCGTCTGTCTAGGCATATGAGTGTGTTGATCACGGTGTTTGGAGAGGCATGTCAATGTGGCTTTAAGGGAGCTGTCAGTAATGGGCAAGTGTTATTGTTCACACTGGGAGCTTTAATGCAATATTTGGAGCATTATTCAGGGTTGTGAATTACTGTATTGCTGAGTTTGTGTAGTACTGTATTGTTGATTACATCTGCTTCTCTCTCTGTGTCCTCTAGACCCCCCCTCCAACCCCCTTGTCACTTTGTTCCTTGTCAATTTGCTCCTGTGTTGTTTTCCTGCCTTGACCCCGTTGTACTTACTGTGTGTCTCATTCCTTCTCAGGCACCATGTGCAGCTGCTCGCTGTCCCTCACCCGTCAACGGCAAGCAACGTCCAATGAACGGATCCCGGCCTGCTTAAACAGCAGAAGATACTATCTCCTCCAACATCACTGTGAGACTGTGTTGGCCCAGCCACCACTTGGCAGCTCCACCCATACATAGATACATAGACAGTGTCAGCAGATAAGGGCCTATGGCCCACCCAGTCTGCCCATTTGAGCTTGTAAGTTCAGTTTATGTTTTCCTAGAAGTCTGTTGCCCCTTACCCCTGACCTCCAGAATTCCTTTATGTCTATCCCATGCATTCTTAAATCCCGTGATTGTTTCAGCCCCCACCACTTCCTCTGGCAGGGTGTTCCACTTGTCCACTACCCATTCTGTGAAGAAATTCTTCCTCACGTTTCCTCTGAATCGTCCTCCTCCAACTTCATCCCATGCCCTCTAGTCCTGGAACATCTTTTTCGCTTAAAAATAGTGTATTCCTGCACCACTTTCCTCCTGTAAGATACTTGTATGTCTCTATCATATCCCTCTCCCTCCCTCTCCTCCAGGAGTACATGTTCAGTTCCTTCAACCTGTCTTCATAGGACTTGTGATGCAATCCATGCACCATCTTTGTTGCGCTCCTCTGAACCTTCTCTACCCTGTCTATGTCCTTACGTAGGTATGGTCTCCAGAACTGTACACTGTACTCCAGGTGGGGCCTCACTAGTGTCTTGTATAGTGGAATTATGACCTCCCTTTTCCTGCTGGTGATGCCCTTGCCTATACATCCCAGCATCCTATTTGCTTTACCTGCTGCCTTGTCACAATGTTTCCTACCTTGAGATCATCAGAGATGATAACCCCAAGATCCCTTTCCTGCTTGGTGCATGCTATATCCTCACCCCCAACTGATATATTGTGCCAGGTTTTGTGCCCTATATGCATTATCTTGCACTTCTGCATTGAATTTCAACTGCCTAACCCCTGACCATTCTTCAAGTTTCTGCAGGTCCCTTCTCATTCTGTCTACACCCTCTGGTGTGTCTACTCTATTACAGAGCTTTGTGTCATCAGCAAACAGTGAAATTCTGCCTTCTAGGTCCTCGCATGATGTCACTCATGAAGATGTTGAATAGGACCGGTCCCAGCACTGATCCCTGTGGTACCCCACTGGTCACTCTTCCCTCTGCGGAGTGACAGCCATTTACCACCACCCTCTGTGTCCTGCCACCCAGCCAGTTACCTACCCGCCACACTGCTGTCCTGCCCACACCCATATTCCCCAGTTTGTGTAATAGTCTTCTATGTGGCACAGTGTCAAAGGCCTTGCTGAAGTCCAGATAGGCCATGTCCACTGCCCTCCCCGATCCACCTCCCTAGTCACCCACCCACCCTTTCTCACTCCCTGAGCATTTGCTATATAGCTGGACCCATCACGTGACTTCCGCCTTATTTCACTCTCTCCCTAAGGCTCCATTAGCTGGTTATTTGGTTTGGCCACTAGCATACTTCTCAACTGTCCCAGATTTTCCTGGACTTCATGAATTTAGACTGTTTATCCCGTAGTCATGAATTAATTGCTTCTGTCACAGATTTTTTTGAATGCTAGTGTGTTGTTTAACCCTTAAGCTACCTAGAATTAGTAAGTCTAGGAATTCTAGACTGATATATCAGCCAGCAACACAGGTTAAACTAAGCAGAGAACAGCAGTCTGGAGGAGGCAGCCCTCCCCCTCCCCATGAATTCCATAGGCTTAGTTTCTGGAATGAAACTGAGACACACACACACACACACACACACACACACGCATTCCAGTACAGTATATTTCTGTTCAGGAGAACAGCACTGAGAATGTAAGTCATTTTTCCCAATAGAAGCTGTTTTTTAAGTATTAGTTAAATTTCTGTTATTGTTCCATCTATAGTAATCCAATCTATAGTGGGGCCACTAGTAGGATGAACTCATGGCTGCTGTAACAAGTGTGATGTGCTGGACTTGTATTTACAAGGACTTGTCGCAAGAATACATCTTCTCTTGATCTTAGATCATTTGTCAGTGCTGTTTTTTTTGGAATACTGTTATTGCAATTAATCTTGCAGGTCAGAAAAGTATTGGAGCTGCTTTTAATTGACATGACATTGTTTCATCTATACAGGCCTATTAGGAACCTCAGTGGGTATTTCTGCTTTACACTCTGGTGTTGTGTCAGTTTAGTACTGTATAATGTTGTTTATGTCCCTCTCAGTCACAGAGTTCTATAGTAGAACACGGATGCATTGTGCCAACAACAGAAGAGTAGAACAGGGACATAAACTACATCATACAATTCTAAAGTGGTTTTTACCAGCAGCATGTAAATCAGAAATACCCACTAGGATAGCTGAAAAGCCTGGATAGCTAGAGCAATAACACAATTTGAAGCAGTATTTAAGAAACAGCTTCTGCTGGGGAAAAATGACGTATAGATTCAGTGCAGTTCTCCTTTAAATCTGGAAAATAATAACAGTGGATGCTAAAAAAACCTGGAAATTAACTTAACACTGGATGCTAATTAGAAGTGCCTACGTTCCACTTTAGTTTCAGGTATGTAAATGAAGAGAAATTACAGCATAAGCATGCAGAACATTTGCCTGTGTTTTATTATGCCATTTGGTAGTATGCAACAGAATTAGACATTTAAAAGCATAAACTAAATACATATGCACAGTACTACACTGATGATGTACATGTCATGTGATGGTGCTGTGCCATGTTGAGTAAAAAAGGTGTCCCTGATTTTGGACTTTTGTCCCTGATTTTGGGGAGTGTCCATGATTTTAGCCCTAGCAGGTTGAATGGTATGGCCACTAGAGGTCACCATTGCTCCTCTGTGTGCATTGTAACATTTTTATCTGATCTCCACTAGGTTATACTAGTTCAGTATTGTCAAATTATCCTTCCTCAGCCTAAATCCCTGCCCTTCTTGTCATCACCATTCATACTATCTTTGGTTCCCTGTGGTTGATTCGAACCGTGTCCCTTCTAATCAGGGCCAGCTACAGATCACTGCCCTAACCCCAAGGCTATTCAGTCTGCTAGTAAGCACCTTTCCACAACCTTTGTTATTCTTCTGCACCTAGTGTTCACAAGTGATGTTACACTATCACCTTACCCTCACAAGATCTACTTAAACAATAGCTCTCAGTTTGTTTTCAGATTGTCCTAGTGGAACATTCACCCTCTCATCTACATCACAATGTTTAACTGTATTATCTGTTGTCTTACCTTCACTCTCCTCCCCTTCCCTCTCTAATTTCCCTACTTCCTCTCAATCTACCCCTACCCCCACTCCCACTTACCTCAACCATCTTTTACCCCCACTCACTTTATGCTCCCCTTCCCAATAACATAACCAGCTATCCTTCACCACCTCATACAGCCATTCTTCCTTCAATATCCCTCCTTGCTCACCTTCACTTATTAAAACTCCCTCCCTCCCTTCCCCAACCCCCACCCCGTGCTCCCACCTTTCACTCTCGAAATTTTCAAAATGGATAAACTCGCTATCAAAATTGCTAGTTACCCTCTTACTCATTTCAGCAGGTGACTTTTGAATCCAAAACTGGCCTTCCCCTTTTAACTCCCTAAGGGCTTAAAATCACACAGTTCAATATTCATAGCCTACTCCAGAAACTAACCCTCCTCCAACCCTTCATGATGGATCTTCACCCTGATGTTCTAGTCCTTTCTGAAACTTGACTATCCCACAGGATTCCTGACAGTAGTCTTATTATCCCTGGTTACTCTCTCATCAGGCAAGACAGACCCAGCAAGGGTGGAGGTGTCATTATTTACTTATCCTCCAGCTTCCAATATTCCCCATTCAATCACTCTCCTCCCCAGCCCAATAAGAACTCCTCCTCATTAAACTTTCCCTCCCCTTTTCATCGCTGATATACATAACTGGCTCTTATTGTCATCTGGGTCTCCCTACTTCTGCCATGTCTGAACTCATCACCACTATTACTTCACTCACCACCTCTGGTGAGCTATACATCTTAGGAGACATAAATCTGGATTGGATCTCATCTTCTAACACAAAAATATGCTCCCATGTAACCTCCTTAAGCTAAACACAATACCCAAGGGCACCACCTTTTTTGGTGGGCAAGTAGCTGGGGCGGCCCTCGAAACCCATCCAACTTGAGTGGTGTTATGCAATGCCAGATCTGTTAAGAACAAGACTGCAATTATTGCAGATCTTGTTGGAACAACTGATCTGGCATGCATCACTGAGACCTGGATGAATGAAAATGCTGGCCCCATGTTGGAAGCAGCAATTCCAGATGGGTACTCGGTGATACACCGCCTGAGATTGGACCGCCGGGGGGGGTAGCGGTCTGTTTCAAGACCGAGTTGGGCCTCATGAGTGTACCAGTAGAAGAGGCTAAATCTTTTCAGTGTACTGTGGTAGCAGGTGTAAGTTGTAGGATAGCTCTCATCTGCCATCCACCCGGGGGACGAAAAGTGATTCCTACAGGAAGTAGCGGATTTCATCATCGGCATGGCATTGGAATCACCCAGACAGATGGTTCTGTGTGATTTTAATGCCTGGTTCTACGACGAACTCTCAACATTTGGACAGCACTTCCTCCAGCTGATGATATCTCTGGGCCTTACACAGATTGTTACCTCTGCTACCCATAAACACGGTCACTCTCTGGATTTGGTTTTCCTCCTGGGGATTGAGACCTCCAATTTGGGGGTGGAACCTGTCAGTTGGTCCGATCACTACACTGTAAGGTTCAAATTTGGTGCCCCCCTTTATAGGAATGCCCCTGTGGAGATGGTCAGTTACTGCCCTTTATGAGATGTGAGCTCTTAAGGCCTAGCGGCAGTGATTGACCTCTCGGAGTTCCCTGTGACCAGCTTGAGTCCAGAGACCTTGGTCTTGGCCTATAATAAGGCCATCTCCATGGCCCTGAACTTGATTGCTCCTGTCCGGGTTTGTCCTCTTCCCCATCACCCTCGGGCCCCTTGGTTTGATGGGTCCTTGAGGGAGTTGCGGTGACTAGTATGAAGGTTAGAGTGGTGCTGGTGGAAATTCGTCCTGGAGGCCGACCACCTTAGATTGGTAGAGCATTATCAGGCCTATCAATCAGCGATCTCCTGTAAGAAGGCAGAAATCCTGTCTGGGGAGATTGCTGCCGCTCAGAATCGAGCAGCTCAACTCTTCTGAACTGTGGACAGGTTGTGCAACCCAGCCTGTCTGCAGCTCCGAAGAGTTTTTTCACAAGTGGAGTGCGATGAGCTTGCTCGACTCTTTGCGAATAAGGTGGCCAACATCAGGTCAGAGATCCTCCTGACTCGCTTTGTGGGGGATGCTGTTGATCGGTGCTTGGTCACTGCACCTCATGTTTCCTGGAGTACCTTTGACCTGCCAGAGTTCATTGATGTCATGCAGATTGTCCAGGGTATGCACCTTATGTGCTGTAGTTTGGATCTGGGCCCAACTTCCCTGATCATGGGTTGTTGTGATCTTATCGGCCCAGTCCTGGCTCAGATAGTCCGGTGCTCCCTTGATTTGGGTGAGTTTCCAAGCTCCCTGAAGGAGATGGTGGTAACACCCCTCCTGAAGAAAGCTTCTCTGGACCTGGATGTTCTAGCCAACTACAGACCAATCTCGAACCTTCCCTTTATAGGAAGGTTATTGAGAAAGTTGTGGCGGTACAGCTGGAGAACCCCCCCAACCATCCATAACATCTATGAACCTCTCCAGTCCAGTTTTCAAAAGAGGCATAGTACAGAGACTGAGCTGGTTCGGGTGCTCAATGATTTCCTGATGGTGAGAGATTAGAGAAGCCATTCTATTCTAGTGCTCCTTGATCTCCCTTCAGCCTTTGACACTGTGGACCATGGGGTGCTGCCTAGATGCTTGAGGTCCATCTGTGGCCTGACATGTACGGTTCTCAGGTGGTTTACATCTTTCCTCACTGGCAGAACTCAGAGAGTTGTGTCTGGAATTTTTTCTTCAGACCCACTCTGTCTGTCATGTGGGGTTCCTCAGGGTTCAGTGCTGTCCCCCATGTTGTTTGCAGTGTACATGCTGCCCCTTGGAGACATTGTAAGATGGTATGGGCTGAGGTTTCACTGCTATGCTGATGATACCCAGCTTTACCTGTCTTTCACACCTGACCAGGATAGTGCTTTCTCGATAGTTAACAATTGTCTCACTGAAATCCAGGATTGGATGACTTCGAGCTGGCTAAAGTTGAATGCGGGAAAGACTGAGGTGATGGTTGTGGATCCAGGTTGCCGGATAGAGGTATTGAAGGCTGGTCAGCCCTCTGGACTTTATCTTAGGGGCTCCCAGATCCTTACCTCTGAATGAGTGCGAGACCAGGGGGTGGTGCATGATGACAGACTGACCTTAGATTTCAGGTGTCATCCGTCATCAAGTCTTTCTTTTACCATCTTAGGAACATCATCAGGATCAAGCACCTTGTTCTGTCTGGGGATCTGCCTATGTTGGGCCACACCTTTATGACCTCATGCCTTGACTACTGCAACTCCCTGTACTCAGGGCTACCTGGGGTTGATATCCGCCACCTGCAGCTAGTGCAGAATGCCGCAGCACAACTGTTGACAGGGATCTCTCACTCTTTTCTTATTACTCCGGTGCTGCATGATCTGCACTGGCTTAAAGTTCGGTGGTGGATCACTTTCAAAGTTGGTTTACTGACTTATAAAGCCCTACATGGACTTGGCTCCAACTACTTGAAAGAGCTTCTTGTTCCCTACTGCCCTGAGCGACAGCTCCATTCGGCTGATGAGGGGTTGCTGGAGATTCCGAGGGTGTCTTTGAAATCTTCTGGGGCCCATGCATTTATGTTTATGGCCCCTACCCTCTGGAATTCTCCACCCCGTCAGCTATGGGAGTGCACGACTGTGGGGGGATTTAAACAGGTGCTTAAAACTTTTTTATGGTGTCAGGCTTCAATGATGTATAACTGAATGGACCCGTTACTTGATCTTTTATTGTTCTCGCTGATTGTGTTATTGCTGTTTTAATTTTTGTACAGCACCTTGGTATCTCGAAAGATGCTTAAGTAAATAAAGTTTATTACTATTATTATTAATAATGTCTCCAACTTGACTCAACCACAAATCACTTAAGTATTCACTGATAGACTGAGCCCTTAACTCTCATCCTCACTGCATGATTGATGCCGGCATCTTGCCAGATTCCCTTAGTGATCATCATTTAATCTATTGAGTTCGAAAAGTCCATCAGACTAAAGTACCCCCTAAACTGATCTCTCTGCACTCCTTTCATTCACTGGACCTAGCACCTATATTAACTGACTTACAGCATACTGATTGGTCCCTCATTGCTTCGGAATCCTCTATTGACACTGCCCTCTCCTATTTTCAGACAAAATTCCTTGAAATATGGGACATGCATGCTCCTACTAAACTAGCTAGAGTCAAAGGATCACATCTTCCATGGATCAATGCTGAACTAATAGCCTGTATGCATGCCAGAGATCATGCCTTGCTCATGTCCAACTCACTCCTACAATACCACCATCTTAGGAATGCCTGCTCTAAGGCCACCAGATATGTTAAATCTGAATACTTCTCTACCTCCTTCAACACAAATTTAAACCATGCTTCCAAGTTCTGGAAAGTTGTTAACAGCCTCTTCTCTCCCCCCCCCACATTCCCCTGCCCAAACTCTCATCCATGATAACACTACATTATCTGACCCACCATCTGTTGCTTCCACTTTCAACACTTTCTTCATATCATGAGCTCCCCACCTTCTAACCACTCTCCTCTCTTGTACTCCTACTGTTGCCCTGAACCCTCTTCTCCCTCCTAACCATTCTACCACTCCCTCCTTTTCTTTCTCTCTTATCTTGCCTAATGAGGCTCTAAAGGCACTCCAAGCTTTGAACCCCAGTAAGGGTAAGAGCCCAGATGGCTTGGACTCCAATCTGTTTTTTCTCTCCATTTCTGCTATAGCTTCCCCCATGACCTCTCTTCTAAATCTTTCTTTTTCTATGTCTTCCATTCCATCATCCTGGAAACACTCCACAGTTATTCCTCTCCCTAAAAGTGGCGATCCTACAGACCCTGGGAACTATCAATCTTATCTCTTTACTTCCTATTCTAGCTAAGCTCCAAGAATGTATAGTCCTCACTCAGCTCTCTCCCTACCTTGACTCTTCTTCATTTTTCACCACTTTTCAGTCTGGCTTTCACAAGTCCCATTCCACCACCACCTCCCTCATGCACCTCACAGACTCCATACTCACCAATATGGATCAGGGATACGTAACCTCAGCCATCTTTATCGATCTGGCAAAAGCCTTTGACAAAGTACCACATTCACTTCTCCTCCAGCAACTCTCTGTCACTGGGATAACTTCAATCAATCAATCAAAATCTTTATTTATCCAGGCGAACACCATTGAGCAAAGCTCATTTGCAAGGTGGACCTGGGTCAAACAAGGTTAAAGCACAATACTTTTATATACAGACAAAGAATACATTCAAAACAATAACGTGAGATTCACTTTTGGAACAGTATCCCAGGTGTGTTTGTAGCGGTTAGAAGAGTTGACAAGATATAAATGACATGTACACAACAGTATTTGGTGGAAATGACAAAAGTAACTGGTTTGTGGTAACAGGCGATAATTAAACACTGTAATTGCCAACATTGCCTAGTACAAACCATGACATGGTATTCAGACTTGGGAGAGAGACATCATGAGAAAGCTATAAGAGGAGTTAGAGGTTCCAGGGAAAGGTAAGGGCCATGATAATTCAAGGGTTGCAAGGACAACAGGGTAAGGGGACAGATCTCAACCAAGTGGGTACATGCTCCTACCACATAATGGGAGACATTGGTGGAGGATAACACAGGTAAGAAGTCAGGTATGGTAAGGAAGAGTAAACAGAAGAGAAAAGAAACAAGGTGAGAGGAATATAGGATTAAGAAAACCAGATGACCATGACATGGACAGAGCAATGCAGAAAACAGGGTAGACAGCAGATACCTTGTCAGACTAGGAGTGGGGGAAACAGTTGCAGAGTTCCTTAACAGCACTGGCATATAATCTCTTAAAGGTTGTGAGACTGACAGGGATGCTCAATTTCAGTGATTTTTGCAATTTGTTCCATAGGGATGGCAGCACAAAACATATAGCCGCTCTACCAAAACGTGTTTTAGCCCTACAAACTTTCAAGGAAATAAAGGAGTAACTTCTCAGTGCATCATTTCCTAACAAACTTAGCAGAAGACAGTTAGAGACATATTGGGGAAGTTTTTTGGTAACAGCTCTGAAGGTCCAGAGTGCAGCATTTCTGTTCCGCCTGTACTGAAGGGAAGGCCACCCCATGGCTGCATACAAAGAACAATGATGAGTGGAGAGGAATAGGCCAGTTATAAATCTCAGGGCTCTGTGATACAGGGTGTCCAGCTTTGCAAGATAGGAGGCAGTGCACTGACTATAAAGGAAGTCAGCATAGTCGACTAGGGAAAGGAACGATGACTGGACCAACCACAGCTTAGCATCTCTGGTCATGAGGTGGTTAATCCTGAAGAAGAGACCAAGCCTCTGCCTCAGTTTTTTTCAGCAGATCCTTGACATGATCCATGAAGGAGAGTCTATGGTCCAGCTAAACTCCCAGATACTTGAATTTCATAACAAATTCCAACCTTTCTCCTTTCATAGTGGTAATCTCTGGAATAGATCCAACACTGGCCGGGTTCACAGTATAAATGAGGGGTGAAAAGAGCATTGCTTTTGTTTTTTTGGCATTAAGTAGAAGTTTTTTTATTTAGGAGCTGGCTCTGTAGCAGGTTAAAGTCAGCTTGCAAGTCTCCACAGGTGGCTTCCGGCATTGGGCAGCTTAGGTAAAGCACCGTGTCATCTACAAACAGGTGAATATTGGCCTTCTTAATGCCATCATCAATGTTATTTATGTAAATTGCAAACAGCAAGGGACCCAGAATGGATCCCTGAGGCACACCTCTTTTTAAAGGTTTGAGAGTGGAGAGTTCACCTTCGGCCTTAACCTGCTGCAGCAGGCCTGTGAGGTAGTCATTGAACCAACACATGGATAGTGAGTCCAGACCTATCATTCTCAAGATGGAGAGATGCAGGCTGTGGTCGACAGTGTTGAAAGCCTTGCTTAGGTCCAGAAACACAGCACAGAGGAAGTTTCTATTCTCCAGGTCTCATTGCCAATCTTTTGTCACTTTAGCCAAGGCCGTAATGGTGTTATGTTTTGCTCTGAAACCAGATTGCACAGGGTTTCGAACGTTCATATTGTCTAAGTAGGTTCTCAGCTGTGTGCTCACAATTTTCTCCAAATGTTTAGACAGTATGGGAAGAAGTAAGATCGGCCTGTAATTGTTAAGATCACAGGGGTTCCCTGATTTAAATAGAGGAATGACATGGGCAGTTTTTCATAGGTGTGGGAGGATCCCCTGGGACAGAGACAAGTTGAAAAGATGAGTAATTGGCATGGCTAGAACAAGGTAGGCAAACTGTAGGAAGTAGTGGTCAAGGGAATCAGCACCAGCACTTTTCTTAATGTCCATTTGTAGGAGAAGGTCTTCAACCTCTTTCAGTGTTGCAGGTAGAAAGGAGAAGACTGAATTAGTTGTATGGGATTCAAGATTCTGTATGCCAATCTGGGAGCGTAGTGAGCATGCAGGGGAGTTATCAAATGCTAGATCTGCAGTGGCAAAATGGTTGTTAAAGGCCTCTAAAATCTCCATTCTATTGCAAATAGTAGCACTACTAGAGATAATCTTTGAGGGAAGTAAGTTCCCAGGTGTATGGCCAGACAGGTCTTTGATTGTATTCCAAAATTTAGTAGAGCTCTTGGTAGCAGAGTCCAGTTCAGAGCGATAGAAATTGGCCTTTGCCTATCTAACATCTTAGTGCAGGAGTTCCTAGCCCTCCTGAATTGGCAGCAGTCCTCAGATGTCTTGGATTTATGTGCTTTTTTCTAGAGCTTGTCCCTCTCTAACAATGCAGCCTTAAGTTCCGTGGAAAACCAATGGCATGTTCTATTCTTTGTGTGGACTTTTACCAGAGGTGCGTACTTGTTTAGGGCACCTGACACAATTTCATAGAAAATGTCATATGCCATATTCACTATTTTAGCTAGGTAAAAGTCCTGCCAGCACAGAGAGAATTTTAGCTCGTCAGCATAGGTGAACGGGTCAAAGTAGCGTCTAGACCTCTTGGTGAAGAACTTAGATGAGGATGGCAGTTTAGAGGCTGATCTTACACCAGCAATGAAACAGTGATCGCTGACATCCAAGAAAAAAATTCCAGCATGGGAAAAGAAATGAGGTTTGCTTACTAAAATGACATCCAAAAGGGTACTATTCCTGGGGTTTTTCTTATTAGGGCGCATTGGTTCTTCAATAAGTTGTATGAGCTCATGAGTGTCACAGAAAGATTTGAGAGGTATTGCAGCCTTGGATAGCCAATCAAAATTGAGATCCCCTAGAATAATTGTTTCAAGGGACCCATACCCTAAAATAGTAGATAGATGAGACAGGAGGTGGGATCCAGCTGACAGAGGCCTGTAACATCCTATGACATGAAATGCCAGGGAAGGAGATATTTCGACCTTGAGTAACAGACATTCAAATCCATTTGCAATGGAGGATGAGTCAAGGGTGGAAACCGTGTATTTGTCCTTGACATAAATAGCCACCCCACTGCCCCTAGTCTGCCTATCAGCTCTAAGCAGTAAATAGTTGGGAATATTAACTTCCTTGTCAGGCGTGGTTGGTCAAAGCCAAGATTTGGAGACCACCAGTACATCTGGTGAGGTATGGTTAACCCAAGTCTGGATTAAGGTGATCTTTTTTAAAAGACTACATACATTAACATGCATAAAGCTCATTCCTTTGAGCCAAGTGAGGTCTGATGGAGATAAGAGAGCTTCTATAGGACCAGGGTTGAGTTGAATGTTACCTCAACACAACAAGAGGAGAAGCAAAAGTTTTCTTAAGGCAGCAAGAGATAATTTGAAATCTCTTGCCCTTCCATGACTACATGTGTTATCTATACGAGCATGCAGGGTCCTGCTTCTTGAACTGTACTGGCCAAGAACTACACAGATGAAAACCATAGCTGCAAGCTACTGGAAGGGGTTAATGCTAGAGAATTTAAGAGTCATACCCTGCAAGGGCAATTTGGTGCAAGTCCCCCCACCAGGGAATACCCGGGTATGAGGTTGCAGGTGTCGGAGCTCCCGTGGCCACAGCTTGGTTCCAATCTTACTTATCAGGCAGACCTCAATCAGTTAAGATAGCCACCTCCCTCTCTCCCCTTCCCCATCAATATTGGTGTTCTGCAGGGCTCAGTACTCGGCCCTATTCTATTTTCTATCTTTCTTAATGATCTCCCCACAGTCTGTTCCTCATCCCATTTCTGCATGTACGCAGATGATACCATCCTTTACATGTCTAGTTCTTCTCACATTGATGTGGAGGCTAGGCTGCAACATGATTTCAACAAGGTCCAACTATGGTTCCAGTCCACCCAGCTGTTCCTGAACACCAAAAAGACAGTCTCCATGTCCCTCAGCACTAGACAGAGGCTTGCTAAACTCCAATTCCCCCCCCCTTTATTCCATACCTTGGATGCACACCTATGGAAAATGTCACTTCCTTTAG
Organism: Neoceratodus forsteri; assembly: GCA_016271365.2. Taxonomy (NCBI): domain Eukaryota; kingdom Metazoa; phylum Chordata; order Ceratodontiformes; family Ceratodontidae; genus Neoceratodus; species Neoceratodus forsteri. The sequence goes on along the minus strand of CM057449.1, from coordinate 938,656,112 downwards.
ATACCTTGGGGACTGGTTAGATAACCATCTGGACTTCTCAGCGCACGTGAATGCTATCCACAAGAACCTTCACTCCAAACCTAGTGCCTTAAACAGAAACAAGGACTGTATTCCACAGACTGCACGTTGTGTAATTGTGCAGAAAAAGATCCTTCCCAGCTTTGACTATGCTGATATAGTTTATAGTGCTGCACCCAAAACTACCTTGTCCAGAATGGACACCATTTTCAACTCCTTTAATCACTTTGTCCTATCCTGCCCCCCCCTCGTACTCATCACTGTGACCTCTATAAAGCCCTTTCACTCCCTTCCCTGGTGTCCAGAAGACTTTCCTGTACTGCCACCTTTATGGCCAAATTCTGGACTGGCAGCTTCCCCTCCCATCTCGTATCTTCCATTTGCACTTCCTCCCAATATGCTTACTCCCTTTGTAATTCTGACCTAAAACATTTGCTATCCCCCTCTGTTCCACCTCCACTGGCCAATTCACTTTCTCCTTCCACTGTCCTAAACTGAGGAATGGGCTCCCCCCATCCTTAATGTCACCTCACACAATTCCCTCTCCTGCCTACTGTGTGAATACGTGGCCCCCTTCTGTTCCTGCCAAAGCTCATCGTCTTCTCTCCCAATCAATACCTCTCTACATCTCTCTCTTAACCACTAGATCCAGTTCACAGGTCCCCCCATGGCAGAGTCCAGCTAGGCAGACACCTGTTTGCTCAATCTACCAGCAATCCCGTATATCCTGACCCTATCTGTGTCACTCTATTTAGTATAATTCAATCTAGGTCCTAGTTTGCCTGATTACCTGTTTATTTTACTTCAGCCTGTATGTATAATTACATCAGTACCTATGCTGGAATATTGTTCTTATTGTAAATTTAATGCAAGTTTTGCTGTAATGTTATATCTGCAATTTACCACGTGCCTTTCACTTACGCTCATGAATTCATGTTGATATTGTATTTGAACGTCTCCCACTCCTCTTTCCCCAGGACACTTCTGGAAATGAGCTTTACTGCTCAGCATGCCTTCCTGGTGAAACTTTTGAATAAACTAGTAAATAACAGATAAGCATTCTCCTCCCCATCTCCCATCTACCTAATGGCAGCAGTGCTATCTCCTCCCCAATCCACATAATTGCAGCAGTACTCTCTTCTCTCTTCCTAAAGCATAATGGCAGCAAATCTCTCCCCCCCCCCATGATAGTAATGTTCTCATCAACCTGTTCCAAATTCTGGATGTAATACAGCAAGATTCATTCTCCTGTTCCTTACATAATCCTGTCCTCCTCCCAATCAATAGATTTGCCTGATCCCAGTTTTTAAAATCCACTGTAGCCCAACCCTGCCCATTATAGCTCCACCACACACCCCAGGAAGGAAAGCAATGGTATTTACAGTGCTCGCCAAACGCGTTCATCAAAGAAGTTGACACACTGTGGCTGGCTGTCGGACTAGGGAAGTGTAAGAGATAAGGCCGTCAGCCATACTAGGGCAGTGTAAGATATAGGGCCATCAGTTACACAGAGCCAAAATTTGATTAATTCACTTAAGACCCACCCTCAAAGAATAATTTGATTACTTTGACTACTGTATTGAAATGTCAAGCTATCTGTATGTATGCTTAGAAAAAAAACTTTGAAGCTGCATTGGTGCTCTTTGAGTAAATTGACCTTGCCCTGCTCCTGCACTTACTACTTGATGCCTACTTTAGCTGTTACAATCTTGTACTCTTAGACTTTGCCTAACTATTCCTAACTCCTTCTACTAGATGATTTATCTTTCCTGCTGCCTTGCTCTTGGTTTTAGCAAGTATATCCTATTAATGACCTTTTGTCATAATTATGTATTGCTATCATTGTTATTGTTCCCTACTGTTGTTTTACCCTTCCCCCTGACTTTTATATTTACTGATGTATCTTACTATGATGACTGTTTTGCATTTATCACACTCCATCACTCTGTATGGACTGTAATTCTATTTTCTTTGTACTCTCCCGGGTCGTGCCTGAAAATAGGCATTTTCTATGTCTAGTGCACCTACCCGGTAACTAAAAACAAATAAATAAATAAATTCACTTGTCCCTCAGCAAGAGTTTTAGTTAAGCTACAGTACAGTGACCTTAGAACCTGTCTTGACCACATATCCCTCATTCACCCTTCCATTTTGCACCAATACCAAAATAATATTGTCCTGAAGCAACATAGGAACATTTTAAAATGTATCACCTGCAGTTACTGTGATTTTTTTTTCTCTAGTTTTCTGTTTATCTCTTACATAGTTTTGCTTTCTGCATAATCTTTAGCTTTGAATTTTCTCTTTTCTTAACTTGACCTCCTCTTTTTAATTTCTTCAGTCTGTCCAGTATTCTGTCATAGTTTTCCTGCCTCACCAATTTTATTTACTTATCTGTCCTTTTGCTTTCTTTTTTGATATTTCATGCTTTTCTTTCCGAGGCACCAAAGATGATTTGTCAAGTCTGGCAATCTTGCCGTCCCATCCACAGCTCCTTCTTGTGCTTAATCCCAGAAGGATTACAAATTGCCCTCTGCCCCAGCAAGCATGTCACCTGTCATCCTTTTAAAGCAGATAAAACCCACCCCACCCATCTCAGCCCCCACCTTCCTAAATAGCCTTGAAAGTGCCATTGAGTGGCCTTGTAGTTTTAAATGTGTCATAATCCAATCCAGTCTCCTCTTAGCCTTTACTCTTCCCCCTCATAAAACAAGAAAAATCTACCCTGCATATCTTAGCCATGAAACTCACACTATCCAGAGCCTCACCGAGTCATTCTTATTTTAGGGCTGCAGTGGTCGGAGCCCTGCAGACTGCTTGCTTTCTGAAAAGGACTCCACATTCCTTACATTCTTCATGACCAAAGAACATGTTGGACATGCACAACAGTCACCTCCATGTCCATGGAGCAGTATGCTCGCACTGCACTATTTTTTCTTGAAAAAAAAAATCAGCAGTCCTGATTGTGATACTTGGGGAGTGGGCACCCCCAGTGTCACTCCTATGGTTTTGGGTGTGTGTGTGTGGTGGTGGGTGCTGAGAGGGAGGGTCAGGTGGGGGGGATATCTCTAATTTTAAAAAACAAATGGTGGTCACGGCTGAACATGGCACACTCTGCTGTGTCCAAGATGGCTGTTGCACACTGCAGCACATGCTCAACCACTGGTGCATGTGCATAGTAGTGCAGTGCCCATCTTGGTCATGACAGAGTGTGTTGTATTCTGCCATGACCACAGATTTCTTTAAAAAAAATTATGCATCCCCACCAACCCTCCTCCCTCTTACCCAGAATCCTAACAATGACACTGGGGGGGTGCCCAATCCCCCTGTTACATATGTTACGTAGGTAGTTATAGAGCAAAAAGACTTTCATCCACAGTGCTCACTAGTTTGAATTAGCAGTAGCCCATTTTCATGTAGCCATCTAGTTTCAGCTTGAAGCTCTCCACTGAAGGACTCTCCACCACCTCTTCTGGTAGTGAGTTCCATACTGACACCACCCTTTGATTAAACCACATTTTTTCACCTCCTTGTTTTGCAGTTTTCACTTTTTAACTGCAGTGTATGTGCTCTAGTATTATACTGTTGGTCCCTGAATTCCAGCCCCAGCTTTTCACTGAGATCTTGATCAGTAAGTGCTTTAAACTGCAGGCACACATCGCCCCTTAGTCTCCTATACTCTAGTGAAAATAGATTCAACTCTTTTAGCCTAAGGGCATATTCCTTTCCCTCCATACCTCTTATAGATCTTGTTACCCTCTTTTGTATCATCTCTATTCTATCAGTCTCGCTTCTATGATAAGGAGACCAGACCTGGGCTCCATACTCCAAAACTGGCCTCACTAATGATCCAGACAATGGCAACAACACCCCTCTATCCCTGCTAGTGATGTGTCTCAGGATGCAATTTGGCACTCTGTTTGCCCTGCTGCATACTTTCTGGCAGTGGGTCTTAAACTGAGGATCATTGTTAATAATTATGCCTAAATCCTTGTCCTCTGTTACTGCTATCAATGTAATGTTTCCTAAATGATAATTCTGCTTAGAATTATGTCTGCTCAGATGCATAACTATACATTTGTCTGGATTTAATGGAAGTTTGAAGGTGTTACTCCATGTCTCTATCTGGTCTAGGGCTTCTTGCATCTAATTATGTTTCATCTGGTCCCTTACTATTTCCCCCCAGCCTGCAGTCATCCACGAACTTAATCATCCACACCCCTTTCTGTTTGCATTTGAGCTGTGCCACACATGTGTCGTGATCGTGTTCTGTGCCCCCTTTCTTTTTAAATATATTTTCATCCCCCCACTTGACGTTCTCTTTCAGCTCCCCCCTCCCCCCCAGAAATATAACAGTGACACTGAGGGTGCCCATTCCCCCTGTGTCGCAACAGTGATTCCACTGTCCTTTTTTTGTTTGTTTTTAAAGGAACACTCAACTGTTTTTCATCATATAATTTCTAGCTAAAACCCCCACAATTTATGATTTCTTACCTTCTCTAAAATTCATTGATGTTGCTGTTTGTTTTGTCTGTCTCCTTGTTTAGTAGAACTGAAATGTATGGCAAAGTATATTTGTAAACAACTTTGTTTTTGTTTACAATTCTGGATCTGTTCTTACTGCAGACGTTCTGAGCCTCAGAAATACACCCAAATAGTGCAGTCACTCATGAGGCAGTAACCTCCTAAACTCCTACTATATCACAAGTGGCTAGACTGTGTTGTGGTTGTTCCCAAGTCCAGGAAAGATGCAGTTGGAGCTGATCAAGGGATGTAAACAAACCTATGTTCGTGTGGTAACAACAGTTTGGTGGGCAGTCTGTTTTTCACTTTTTCTAACAAAAAAAAGGAGTCAGAATCAAACTACCAGCTACATCAACAATCTTTACAAAATGTTGGCAATTATAAAATGTGTTTTTTAAACTAGGGACACTTTGAGACCTAAAGGGCGGTTGACAGTGTCACTTTAACCTATAAAAAGAAAAAAAATGTCCATCGATGTCTTTTGAGCCATTACCATCCCCCCACCTGACCCTCCCACTCAGCACCCACCGCACCTCACCTCCCAGGCCCTTACTTGCCTATCAGAGGTCCAACGCCATAACCCTCTATGGACTGCAGACATGTCTTCGCTCTTTAAAGAGAACTGAAGAAACGGGTATGTGGTTCAATGAATTTCAGTGGTGTTTTGAACTTAGTTGGATAACTTGGGCATTTTTGCATATTTTTGGCCCAAATTTTCAACATGCCTTCTTTGGGACACTACCTCATGAACAGTGGTACTGTCAGTAAGCAGATCTGTCCCAAAAGCTGATTTTGTGGTTCTTGCAAGAAATCACCTTTCAGGCAGGAGTTGAAATGTTCCTCTGCCATTGTTCATGAGGAGGGGGGGCATAAGAAGGCTATGTTGTAAATTTGGTGTGAAAATATTAAAAAACAACAAAGTTATGAGCCTACATTTTATTGTGCAAATGCAGGCATGTAACTTTGATAATTTTCATTATTTTTGCCCCAAATTTACAACATAGCCATTTCTTTACAGCACATCATAGATGTGAGAGCTGTCATTTTTCAGGTCCTGCCTAAAATTTGATTTTGTGTCCTGAAACTTGATTGTGCAATCCCTGTGAGAAATCACCTTTCAGGCAGGAGTTGAACATTTGCTCTGCCCTTCTTCATGAGGCAGGGTCATATGTTGAAAATTTGGTGTAAAAATATTACAAAAACAACAAATTTATGAGCCTACATTGCATTTTGCTAACACAGGCTTGTAACTTTGGTAATTTTCAATATTTGTACCCCAGATTCCTCACTAAATTCCTCACCTGCAGTCCTATTGGCTCTGGCCAGAGTTTGGTTATATTGGCACACTTTTTTGGTCCAACACTGTAGGCTGACCCTCTCCTGTTTCCTATTACAGCTGGGCTTAATTGCTGGATTAATTCCCTAGTATGACTTTATGTGGGCCCCAGAAAGCATTACTAGGATGAGGAACAAGCTTTCTGGCCCATTAGCAGTGATAGGAAAAGGCAGTGGATCATCAAGCTGCATTCCACCAACAAAGGATGTCATTATAAATAGGGTGACTCAAGGGGCTCTCTGAGCTGGGCGGGGATGGTTTTAGGGGCTGAGATGGTTGGAACATAGAACACAGAAATGCAGAAATTGTCAGCAGATAAGGACCACTAGGCCCATCTAATCTGCCTGTAGTCTTTCCTTGTTTGAAGCCTCTGACCCTACTTGGTCAGTGGCTTCCTCCTTTTCTTCCCACCTCTAGGGTTCCCTTATGCCTGTCCTATGCGTGTTTAAATCCCCCAACTGTGTTCGCTCCCAACACCTTCTGTGGCAGACTGTTCCATGTGTCCACCACCCTTTCCATGAAGAAAAACCTCCTCACATTTTCCTTTATCCTGACCCCTTCCAATCTCATGTCATGCTCCCTTGTTCTTGTACTCCTCCTATATTGAGGATGTTGCCCACCAGCAACTTGTTTGTTCCCGTAAGGTACTTTAAGGTTTCTATCATGTCTCCCCACTCCCTCCTTTCCTCCAGTGAGTATATTGAGGTCTTGTAATACCTCCTCATATCTTTTATGGTGCAAGCCCTGTGCTGTCTTTGTCACTGTTCCCTGGACTGCTGCCACCCTGTCTATGTCCTTTTGAAGATGCCGCCTCCAAAATTGTACACAGTATCTCAGGTGAGGCCTCACTGGATGTTTTATACAGCGGAATCACCACTTCCCTCCTTTTGTTAGTGATACCTATGCCTATGCACCCCAGCATGCCACTGGCCCTCCCTGCAGCCTTTGCAATATGCTTAGACTTAGGTTGTCAGAAATGATAACTGCCAGATTCCTTTCTTCCTAGGTAACTGTCAGCAACTCACCCCCCAACCACCCCACATCCTGTAGCTCTCCTCTGGGTTCCTGCATCCCAGGTGCATTATTTTCACTTCTTAGAACTGAGCCTCAGTTGCCACACCTTGGACCATTTTTCCAGCATCCTTAGGTCCCTCCTCATTTTCTCCACCTCATCCACAGTATCTACCCTGTTGCAGATATTGGTGTCATCTGCAGACAGGCAGACCTTTCCCTCCAGCCTTTCCACTATGTCACTAATGTAGACATTAAACAGGACTGGCCCAAGGACTGATCCCTGAGTTACCCCACTGGTTACTCCCCCCAGATTTGATCCCGTTTACCACCACCCTCTGCCTCCTGTCCATTAACTAGTTTACCACCTTGTGGCCCATGCCCAGACTACCCATCTTGTTAACCAGGTTGGGACAAAGTTTATCTCTTATAAGCTACACACATGCAGAGTAATGGGCAGAAAGGAGTGGGGTGGTCTCTAACTTCCTAGCACAGTTTATGTGTAATTTCTGTTGCCAAACCTTAATTCTGCGGCCAGCCCAAAATTCTGCAGCTGGCCTTAATTTCTGCAGCAATCACCATGTGCCACAGAACTGCAGAAAACTGGGCACCTTGATAAGGTAAGGTAAAATGTTATTTTTATACAGGATAATTCATGTAATTTGGACTTTGCAGTCCAGTTTACAAGACAGTCCTGTACTAAAATGATCTATTGTTACAATAAATAAAACATTAATAACTACTTTAAAGCCTGCCCAGTGGTGTGGAGGGCTGAGGCATCATGCCTTACCTCCTGCCACACCGGTGACCCGTGTGAGCGGGCCGCCGGTGTTCAGCTGGGGAAGGAGAGGATTGAGCATCCTGTGGACAGCTCTCCTCTCCCAGGGAGGAGGTGGGATGGAGTCCACTGCATGCCTGACCCCTAGTGGAAGCTGAGGGCCAGCACTAGTGGCTCGCATGTAGGGGGCAGTTATGGGGCAGACGCCCGGCATGGTGAGTAGGGGAGTGTGCTTGACTTGGCCATTGGCATCATTGCACACCACCGTACTGCACTTGGAAACAGGAGAAAAATGGAAAAAATGGCTCCTTGGCAGGATGAATGCTGGTCACTGCAGGCCCCATTCCCGTAATTTGCAGTAACCCCTGCACTGGATCCGCTTCAGCAGGTTGAGTGATCCCGCCACACCACCACAGGGTGGCAAGCTGTGGAGGTAAAGCTGAGATGTAAGCTGCGAGCAGGAGATGGGGCTGGGTGACCTGGCATGAGGGAGCACCATAGGGGAAGTGGAGAAACAGATTAACAGCAAAAAAATAAGTAACTGCTTTAAATCATAACATTGTCTAATCAGCTTAAAAGTGCTCATTTCGCTGTTTGACAGTTCACAGCAAGATCGCAGTGTAACATTTAGCATCTTCCTAATGTTTCTGTGCAAAGATCATATGTCTGTGTAAGCCTGTAAAAGAAATTCTTTGTAAAAATATGACTGTTGTGCACATTAAGATTCAGGCTTCTTCATTTGATTTTAATTTTACAAACACATATACTGGTTTTTAAATTTTCACAGGCAGAGCAATGCTGGTGTGGCCTTTTCTGCAAGAGATAGCTTTTAGAGTGTCATTTCTTAGTAATCTCCATTCCTTTTTTTGTTACAGAATGGGTTAAACAATACTTTTTAAGCATCTGTGTTATGCTGATTGTTCTTGGTTGATGATTCCCAAATGCAGCCAGGAAGTCCAGAGTTTCCTGATGATGTATGCTATGCAGCAGGAGGCCTCAGACACTAAATCTGACATTTTCTGACAGGTTTGCGGTTAAAAGATGTAACCCAGAGGTATATACTATACAGCAGTATATGTGACATCTGTGTAGAACTGAAGTGACTTTTCAAAACTTAGGTAGCAGTTCATTTTCCATATCAGAGCCTGCTACCACCACATTGCGTAACTCTAACACTGGAGATGACTCCCTCCCCCAAACTACCAGTATTCATTCTTTTAGAAAACAGCCTAAAAATATAAATGGATGCATCTTGCTATTGTCTGTTGCTATATATTCTATTTGTGCTAAACCGCTTGGATGTCACTTGTGTGTGGAGCTCCTACTCCCATCCTGGGTCTTCAGAAACCAAGAGTGTTACGGTCACAGATGAGGTGCTCTCTTCCTGATAGAAAGGCTCAGGGTGCAGAATCCACATGATTCATCATTGGTGTTGGTCAAGAAGGTACCCACTCCAAGTCCCTCCCAACTCAGAGCTTCTGCTAGAAAACTGTTTTGAAGAATCTGCAATCCCAGATGCTTACACGTTAAGTGTTAAGTTAACCAGGCGGTTACGTGATGCAGGCAACCTAGTGGCAGCAGGGTTACAGAGCATCTAACCCCAACCTCACATCATCAAATTTTACAACTAGATTTTACCTGGAATCTCATCAAAAGTACAAAATACAAAGAGAGGGCATCTCCAGCATCAGATATCACTGCAACTTTTGTCGCTATTGGGAGAATTTCTTCTGCGATGGATCAGATATGAATATGGCCCAGCTTAAATATACACCTCCTCCCTTGCCTGAAAAGCTACCCAAAAAAGCCAGACCTCAAGGGGGAGCCTCCAACTCCAAAAGCCTAACTACTGTACAGTCAGTTCCACTTACTGAAGATCGGTTTTTGCAGGAACTGCTACCCTTCAGAGAAACTTTGCTGGAAATATCTACGGAGCTTAAGTCTCTTAGAAATGACATAACAGACTTAAATAAAAGAATGGGGGACACTGAAGCCAAATCCTCCTCGCTGGAACGACGGCAGAACAAAGTCGATCCAGAAATAACCTAGCTTTGGCAGCAAATACATAAACTAAAATTAAAAACTGAAGATTTAGAAGGTAGGAGCAGGAGGAACAACATCCTGCTAATGGGTCTCCCTGAAAATGAAGAGAACCCCAATGTCATAGCTTTTGTCCAGAAGCTTTTACTGAAGATAGTGGGCCCTTCTCCTCTGCGGAACAATTACCAAATAAAGAGAGCCCATCGTTCACTATGGCCTCATCCACAACCTGGATCTCCCCCAAGGCCCTTAATCTTAAAATTCCTGAGTTACCTGGAGCGACAACATGTACTGAACAAAATAAAAGAGCTGCAAGCAATACTGTAGGAAGGCACTAAGCTCCATTTTACACGGGATCTACCATATGAAACACACCAGAAGTGAGCAGCCTTTCATGCCATTGTCACCAAAATCATCACGGCAAGTATTCCTTTTAAAATGCTGTATCCTGCAAAACTACAAGTTTTAGTACCTGGATCATGGTTATCCTACTACTCGCCCTCATAAGCGATGGCTGATTTAAAGATCAAGATTCCAGATCTCTTTAAGAATGACTGATTTCTTTACCTGTAATTAGTGCTGTATGGAATTCAATGGGAGAAGAGGGCTTTCTTAACTGCCTCCAAATTTTCAGAAACCCAGGCCTGGGATAAACTTTTGGAAAGGCCAGATCTCGCCGGTTGCAGTGACAGCTTTTCAACGCAGAGGGCAGCTCTCAGCATGGCTTCATTTTTTCTTGAGGAAGGAACTGATTACTCTGGGAGAGGGTAAAGGGGACTGTTTTTTTATCAAGACCAAAAGTGGTCTGGCTACTTTTAGTTATCCCCCATCACTTGTTTACCTCATCAGAATGGTCAGAACTGGACTCTAAAATGAAGTACTGTACCAGCTTTAATTTCTTTGTGCTTTATAGCAATCAGTTGAAGCAGGTCACGACAATTTTCTGTTTTCCTTTCTAGCTGCCATATGTAGTTTCTGAATTTGGGGGGTGAGGGACCGTATTTCCTCATCGCAAGTTACCTCATAACTAGGGAATTGAAACCTGAATCAGGGGATATTGATTTGATATGTTTCCAGGAAATATCAGGAGAGAGGAAACCCTGTGTAATAGGTGAGACATATGTAAGGGATATGAGGAACAGGTGCTAATATGCCTGAATGAATAATGCACCTACAGAATATCTAAATTGTTCAGTGTATATTACTGCCTATTCATAACAAATAGTAAGGTGCTCACAAGACGTATAATTCCGAAGATGATGTGAGGGGGTGGGAGTGGGTTGGGTGCCTGGCTCGAGTAAGCTCGGGGTTAACTGCATAACAAGCTAGTTTATGGGGGTTCTGCTCCTACACATTCACTATAAAAAGAGTTGGGTGATTTTAGTTTCTTTGGCTGCATTTTTTCTGTTCAATACAAATCTGCCAGAGCACCCCTTGTGTAAGTCTCCTATTTTTGGGGGGATTTGTGGTTAGGAGTGGTATGGGATAATCTTCCCTACTGGAACCTGTACATCAGGTACTCTAACAGTTCATTTTTTTCCAAGGGGACTACTGTATATAGTTGTTGGGGTTATGGGGGGATGTTTAGAGGGCTGGCTGTCTCCCGTTTCCTTTGTTTGGTCTAGTCCTAAACTTTGAAAACAAAACCATCTCAGAGAATAGGAACCATACTTTCAGGGCACTGGGGGGCCAAAATTACTGCTTTGCTTGGTGTGCTTAGGAATGGTCTCCCTTCACTTTAATCATCTTTATTTTTTATAAATTTATGCGAATCTTGTTGTGGGACTCGGAATTGGAGGCGGGTAGGGGTGGAAGTGTGCCATATGACTATTTCTGTTTTCTTCATGATTCTTCTACTAGAGAAATTATGGGGTTTATTATTTGGTATGGCTATTAACAACTGCAAAATTGTGACCTGGAATGTCAGAGGAGTTAGGGAACCTACAAAGAGATATCAAGTACTGAAACACTGTGCCCTACTTAAGGCAGACATCATCCTGCTACAAGAAACACATCTGTTGATTGAAGAGGCCATTTTGGCTATGAAGAATGGGGATTTCCCAAGCTTTTGCTGCGGGGGTTTCCTCATCAAGTAATGGGGCAATTATTTTAATCAAAAATATGATTCCATTCCAGGCAGATTCCACAGTAACTGATCCCCATGGCAGATATATTCTGGTTAAAGGTACCCTTTTTGGGCACTACAATTGTTTTAGGCTCTATATATGGACCACCAGGAGGCGATCCATCATTTTTTATGGAACTTGCAAGTAAAATTGCTCCATTTCTTCCCATCTCTTTAATACTAGGGGGCCATTGGAATGTTCCCCCCACACAGGATATAGATAGAACTCATCGACCCTTAAGACCCCCCACTGCTTCACAAAGAGCACTACAGGACTTATTGGATACACTAGGGCTCTGTGATCTGTGGCATTTACTTAATCTGTCTCATCAAATGTTTTCCTTTTACTCTAATGTACACCAATCCTGGTCCATATTGAATTATATTTTATTTAGTATCCCCTTGTTAACCGGTTTATATCAAACAGGCATCAAGCCTATAGTGCTCTCTGATCACTCGCTGGTATGGGTAACAATATCTCCTTCCCCAATGGTCCTAAAGATAGATCATGGAGGCTGAACACACAACTTTTAAAAGACAAATCTATCATCTCTAAAATTCAAAACTCCATTCAAACTTTTCAAGCTACAAATATAGGCACAACCCAAAGAGATGATTTATTATAGTGTACCATTAAATGCTATCTTCATGGAGATTTCATAAAATTAGCCTCCAGAAGAAGGAAAATGAGAGAAAAATAAACCTTATCTCTAATAACCCAAATACGAGCGGCTGAGCTTTCACTCTCGCCCTCAGCAAGCTCTGACTCCATAACTGAGCTTTTAGACCTCAGGAATAAATATGCAGATCTCTTAAGAGTAAAAGCAGAGTATGCAATATTAAAAACTAAATCCACTTATATAGATCAGAGAGAAAAGGCGGGTAAACTCCTAGCTCTTCGGCTCCGTAAGATGGAAAGCTGTAGACTTATACCTTCCCTTCAGGCTACAGATGGATCTATTAAAACCAATCCCAGAGACATTGCTCAGGTATTTGAAAACATTTATCATTCCCTCTATGGGAAAAGACCCACATCCATTCCTACCCACAGGATAGATTCTTATTTGGATTCCTTGTCTCTCCCCTCTCCTAACCCAAACATCTCCAACATTCCTTGATTTCTCCTATCACTCTAGAAGAAGTGATAGCAACAATTAAGGACTTAACCCTTGACAAAGTCCCAGATCCGAATGGCTTTCCCACTAATTTTTACAAAGTCTTTGTTAAGGAGCTGGCCCCATACTTGCTCAAACTATATCAATATATGTTCACAACTAAGCCCTTGGATCCTACTTTATTAGAAGCTACCATATCTCTTCTATTACAACCCAACAAATTCCATCTGCTCCTGGAGAACTATTGCCCAATCTCCCTCTTAAATTGCGATATCATGATCTTAACTAAAATCTTAGCTCTATGTATTAGGAAAGTATGGGCTCAACTCCATGGAACAGGTAGGATTTGTCCCCTGGTAGATCATCCACAGATCACCTTCAGAAACTTTCCCATATTTTCAATGCGGCAAGATTATCTCAAGCCCAGATGGCCCACATCTCATTGGATGTTGAGAAGGCATTTGATAGAGTGGATTGGGACTTCCTCTGGCTGACATTGAGTAAGATGGGCTTCCTTCCCCTCTTTATCCAGTGGATTCAGGTCATATACTCATCCCCTTCCGCAAAGATCTGTTGCAATGGAGTATTCTCTTCTTGCTTTCTCCTTTGCTCAGGTACAAGGGCTCCCCCCTCACCTTTCCTATTTAATCTGTATTTAGAACCTTTGATTCACCATATCAAACAGTCCAACCAAATACAGGGGATTTCAATACTCAATCACAGTCTCACCCTCTCTGCATATGCAGATGATATCCTCCTCCATTTAGAGAATCTTGCTAAATCCCTGAAACCTGTATTAGAAGTAATATCACAGTTTAGCTCCTTATCCAATTATAAACTTAATCTGAACAAATCAGAAATCTTCCCCCTAAACCATTTTACTCACAAAGCTGACTTCATTAGCTTTGATCTCAAATGGTCTCCTCATTCACTTAAATATCTGGGCATTCAACTAACTACAGATCCTCTTCTGGCCAAGAAACTCAATCTCGATGATCAAGTGGCAATCCTTCAACTCGATCTTCAAAGATGGGAAGCTCTTCCACTATCTCTTTGGGGACGCATAAGCATAGTTAAAATAAATGTTCTGCATAGACTTTACTATCCATTACTTATGCTGAACATATGGCTCCCACTGTCTTTCTTCCAAAAGGTACTCTCTCATCTCAGCCTTTATATGGCTACATAAAAAAACCAGAAAATCCTTTATCAAACTGAGTTTCCCTAGAACATCAGGGGGTCTCCATCTCCCAAATTTTCTTCTTTACTATTGGGCGAGCCACTTCTCTAGGATTGGGAAATGGCTTACGGACCCTCTAGATGAATCCTCTCCTATTTGACTACAATTAGAAACCCAGATGTTATGACAACATCACCTGCTTTCACCTGCCATTTACTATATTCCACTGAAGAAGTTGCTGGATGCAATTGGCCACTCAGTAATCGGGACCTCCCTGAAAACTTGGGCTCAGTTTTGCTTCTCTTACAGATTTTCACCATGTCAAGACTTTGCACAATCTCTCCTCTTTAATCCCAATATTAAAATAGGTGGCACTTATCTCACACATACCTGGTTACCTCCACTACATAATGCTAAAGTAACAGATCTCTATTCCTCCATGTCTCTTTTCTCCTTGTCAGAAATCAGACATAAATTTGGCCTAAATGCATCTCATTCCTTTAAGATCTTTCAATTAAGACACATATTAGCACAAATATTTGGTACTGTTTACACAGAATCTAAGCTTCAACCAATATTGGAAAGCCACAATGATCTATCTTCCAAACCACAATGCTTATCCCTCTTATACAACTTCATCCTCTCCATTGGATATACTGATCCAGCACCCAGTTCCAAAATCTGGTCATTTCTCCTACCAGGAACAACCATTGAATGGGCCAAGAGTTTGGCAAGATTTATATACATACATTTCTCAAGACAGACTGCGATTTACCCAATACCATATCCTACATAATCTGTATTACACACCAATAAATTAGCCAAAATTGGTCACCTTCCCAGCTCTAATTGCTCCAGATGTGGTATACATGAAGGGAACTTAGTACATATATTCTATGAGTGTACTAAAATTGCCCCCTTGTGGAGGTTAATTCAATCTAAATTGGACCCAGTGCTTGGTCTAGGGGACCTCTTCACTGTGGAGATCGGTATCCTAGGGATTTACTGTACATCACCATCCAAATTAAAGAATGGAAATATCATATGGCACTAATTTCCATGGTGGTAAAGAAACTAGCGCTTAAACATTGGTTGGACCAACTACCCATATCCTATAATGAGTGGCTAAATGACCTCTCAATCTACTTCAGGATAGAGCACTTGATTGCTGGTTCCTGTAATAACCTTGCATCATTTGATACAAAATGGGGCAAATTGTATGCCTTATATCTACACTGAAGCTATTAACATTTAATAGTTCCAGGTTCATCTCCAGATGTCTTTCTGTACCAAATATTTCTTTTAAGAATTGTAATGTCTGCATTGGCACACTTCAGGGGGGTTTGGGAAGGAGAGAATTGTGGGTGGGAGGGATTTCATTTTTTAGCTTATTAGCTCTCCTTTGTATACTTTAGTTAGATGATTGCATCTTTGTACCATTCCTGTTATGTCCACTATGATGTGTACAAACTAAAACCAATAAAGAAGTTGAATTTCAAAAGTGTTAGTTAACTACCACATAGTTACAGTTGTATGCAACAAACATGTAACTATAGGGTAATTACCCTGCTGCATGTAATTAATAATTAGTTACACTGAAACCAACACATAAAATAAGTGTAACCTCCCCACCATGCAGATTTTTAGTGGTCCAGCAGTAACCCTCACAAACAAAATGCCTTATTTATATGAAATCATAGGCAGTGGAGCTAAGGTGTTGGGGGTCAGCAGAGCCCCTAATTTTTGTAGTTATGAGATCTGCCCATGGATTTTGCCCCCCAGTCTTCTATCTGTGGAGCAGCATTAAAATTAGGCTAGTGCGATTGCTCCAGTGTTATTAGGGAGGTTACTTTTAAGTCTTTTATTTATTTATTTAAAATTTGGGTGACCAGGAGAGGTACACTGAACCGAAGCTTGTTTCCAGGCGTGACGCCATAAGGTACATGAAATTGCAATGAAAGTGGTGGTGCAGAAATACAACTGAATACAAGTTCTAAAGTAGAGCATACAGGTAGAACAACCTTATGGTGCATGAATTTTCAGTGTACTGGACAGGAAGGAATGAAATAAAGGTATGGTGTATAACATGACAAACTGGCATTGGCTAAAATCTTAAAATTAGCTCAGAAGAACAGCAAAGAAGTGAGAAATCATGAGAATAGAAGGGGGCAGGGCAGTCGAGGTGTAGGGAGGGGGGGTAAATAGCATACAGACTGATGAGGTGAGAGTAAAGGGCATAAAGAGACACTATTGGTATTCAGTATCAAATTGGAAATACAGGCAGCAAGAAAGTAAATGTCAGGGGAAAAAAACTTGATAAAATATTTGGTTTTACTATTACATGAAATGAACTGTATAATTAATTCAGTTTCTTTCTCCTCTAAAATCTCTTCAAAAGCTGCAGTTCCTGATCTTGTTCTACAGTGATCATTCATGAAAATCTGTGGATTATTTGGGAGTATAGAAACATGTAATTTGACAGCAGATAAGGACAGCTTGGCCCACCCAGTCTGTCCATTTTCCTTACCTACAGTATCACTGCAGACCCTACTTGATCTCCAGCCCATTCTCCATCCCCCCTTCCTTTCTCCTAAAATTCCTTTATGCCTACCCCATGCATTCTTGAACCCCACCATAGTTTTTGTGCCCACTGTCTCTGCTAAAAAGCTGTTCCAGGAATCCACCACTCATTCTGTGAAGAAGCACTCCCTCCTTGACTTCATTGCATGTCCTTTTTGTTCTTGAACATCTTTTTTTCTAAAAAATACTTTCCTCCTGTACCTTATTTTTCCCAGTGAGGTATTTAAAGGTCTCTATGATATCCCCCCCTCTCCCTTCCCTCTTCTGGGGTGTACATATTTAGATCCTGTGGTCTCTCCTCATAGGGCTTCTGATGCAGACCCTATACCATTTTAGTTTCCCTCCTCTGGACCACCTCTGCTCAATGTCTTTCTGGAGATGTGGGGCCAGATTTTCAAAGCCCTAAGAAGGATGCAGGGTGCTTGCATCAAACATTTGTGATGCAGCTGGCACCTTACATAAAAAGATGTGGCATTCCCGATTCAGAAACCCGATCTGCATCTCAATCGGGAGCCGCTGTGTCAAATTGGTGCTGCACCCCATTGTGGCACACAGCAGGCTGCAACAGGTCACATGGGGGATTGCCCCATAGTGTGGCTGCAACATCCCCTTTTCTGGGATTCAGAAAGCCCCACCATGGCCACAGCAAGGGGCTTGAGTTAGACCAGCACAGAGCTGGTCTAAGCCCCTCATGCCAGGGGCACTCACTTGGTCTTGGGTGGGGGGCCCTGACAGTTACTTCTGATGGGGAAAGGGGCATGAGGTGCCATAGTGGATGTTGAGGAGGTTGTGAGTAATTTTGTCAGTGAAGTGGCACTTGGTAGGGGTGCCAATTATAGAGCACTTAAACCGATGACCTGGCACCATGGAGGGGGGTCCACTGATGCACAGTGCCATGGACCCATGTTGGGCTATGGAATGGTGCCATGTCATCAGTGTAAGTGGTCTATAATTGGCACCCTTGCCGGGTGTCGCTTCCTGATCAGACTACCCACAGCCTCCCCAACACCCACTATAGCACCCCATGCCCCTTCTGCCATCTGATCACTTTTATCTGGCAAGTTTCTGCACACTTTCTGGACCTTCCTGGCTCCTCTGGTGTTGTGCTGAGTGGGGTTGGGGGCAGCCAGATCCCTGCAGCATTTCCCGCAGCTACCCCTTTTGGTTTGGCATGTGCCTGTAGGTATGGCAACTCCCAAGTTTATGGCACAGGGACCCAGTTCTCTCTGAATATGGCACAGGGTCCCTGACACAGCTGAAGTGCACCGCAGCCCTAGATCACCACTAATTTTTATGTTGGCGTGCTTGCGAAGCCAACATCGTGAGACAGTGCAGCTTTGGAGGTGCGGTCGCTGTTGGGCGAATGCAGGGCACTCACCAGTAGGCACGTCCCACATTCCCCAATCAGCCTGCATGCCAGCACCACACCATGCATACATAATGTGGGGAGCACATCTAAGAAAAGGTCCGCTGCAATCTGAGCAAAACTCGTCATATGCAGCAGTACATTTCTTGCCGTGCTCGCCGCTATTATGTGCATGGTCGGCGAGCGGGCAGCCGCCTAACTACTGCCGACTTCAGGGGTGCCCAATCCTCCTGTCGGTTGACCCCTCACTTTCTTTGTGTGCTGACTAGGGGCCCACCTGTGTTGCCATAACTCCCCCAATTGTTGAATGCCTCTAGGGGTGCCAATCCTTGCCTAGCTTGCATCCCCCCACTTTCTTTGTGTGCTGACGGGTGCCCAATCCCAGTCAGCATTACTTCCTCCTCCCCTGTGTTGTGTGCTGATGAGGATGCCCAATCCCCGTCGGCTACAGACACCCCCAAACAGTTAGGTGGCACGTAGGGAGCCCACCCCAGCGTGCCCATCTAAAAAGAAAACTGTCCCGACGATGGGTTTTTCATTTTTCTCCTGTAAAATGAACGGTCCCTTGTAGTCTCAATGCCCTCCCTCACCCACACCCACCCACTGTGCACCCTGCCTCCCTCATCCCCCTCACCCCATACTTCACTCATCGGAGTCTGGTGCGACGATCTTCTGTGGACTGGAACATGTCTGCACTCTTCAAAGCCGACTGCAAACTGAAGAAATGCCTGTAAGCTGTATAATGGAATGAATGGGGTTTTTTTAAACTTTAATGCATATCATTTTTGCGAATTTTGGCCCCAAATTTTCAACATGGGGTTTTTGGGACCCCTTCTCATGAATTCTTGCACTGCCATGGCGTTATTCGGTCCTGAAAGGTGATTTCGAAGTCACTGCGTGGAATCATCTTTCAGGACAGATTAACGAAATGACAGTGCCACTGTTCTTGAGAGGGACTCTCAAAGAGCCTATGTTGCAAGTTTGGTGGGAAAAATCCAAAAAATGACTGTCTTACGAGCGTGCGTAGCAACTGCTCAACGCATGCTCGTAAGTTAGTGCATTTGCACTGTTTTCATGCCAGATTCTCAACATTGGCATTTTACAACACCTTCTTGTGAACCGTATAGCTGTCATTTTTCACATCCTGCCCGAAATGTATTTTCGCACTTCCGGTGCAGAATAGTGCGGTCGCTGTGCAAAATCAGTGTTCAGGGCACATTATGAAAATGACAGTGACACTGTTCATGAGCAGAGATCCTAAAATGCCTGTGTTGAAAATTTGGTGACAATACTCCATAAAATGACTGTTTTACAAGCGTGCATAGCAACTATGCAACGCATGCTCATAAGTTAGTGCATTTGTAATATTTTCACACCATATCCTCAACATTGGCATTTTACCACACCTTCTTGTGAACTGTACAGCTGTCATTTTTCACATCCTTGCTGAAATGTGTTTTCGCACTTCCAGCGCAGAATAGCGAGGTCGCTGTGCAAAATCACTGTTCGGGACACATTACAAAAATGACAGTGACACTGTTCATGAGCAGAGGTCCTAAAATGCCTGGGTGGAAAATTTGGTGACAATACTCTATAAAATGACTGTGTTATGAGTGTGCATTGTGCAGTTTGCATGCACGCTCGTAAGTTTGCAAACTTATATTTTCACTCCACATTTTCAACAGTGCTGTTGTTCTACACCTCCTAATGAACAGTGCAGCTGTTATTTTTCACATCCTGACCAAAATCTGTTTTCGCAGTTCCGGCACACAATAGTGTGGTCACTGTAGAAAGCCCGTGTTCGAGACACATTATGAAAATGGCAGTGACACTGTTCATTAGCAGATGTCCTAAAATGCCTATGTTAAAAATTTAGGGATGAAAGTCAATAAAATGAGTGTTTTACATGTGCGCATTGCACAGTTTGCACGCACGTTCGTGACTTTGTGAATTTGCAATACTTTCACTCCAGCTGTTAAGCATTGCCATTTTTCCATACCTCCTTATGAACAGTACAGCTGGCTGAAATGTGTTTTCGCACATCCGGTGCAGAATTGCATGGTCACTATGTGAAATCACTTTTCGGGACACTTTCAGGAAATGACAGTGACACTATTCGTAGGCGAGGTCCTAAAATGCCTATGTTGAAAATTTGGTGGAAAAAGTCCAGACAATGACTGTGTTGCAAGTGTGCGTTGCGCAGTTTCCACGCACCCTTGTAACTTTGTCAATCTGCAATATTTTCATGCCACACTTTCACCACTGGCATTTGTGCACACCTCATTATCAACAGTCCAGCTGCCACTTTCTACAGCCTGCCCAAAATGTGTTTCCGCAGCTCTGCCACACAGTGGCGTACTCACTGTGCAAAATCACCTTTTGGGACACATTAACAAACTCACAACACTATGCCTCTCCACCTCCGCCACTGCCAGTGCCAGTGCGACAAAATTTGGCATTGACAAATGCTTGTTTATTTATTTATTGTATAATCAGATTTACAACCTTTGAGCCAGCAGCTTGTTTACAAAGGAACCTCATCACAGAGAGGACACACATGGTTAACATAGTTTACAGAGTACAGTCAAGACAGATTAAAATTAAAGACAGACAGATTAAATTGCAGCAATCTAGGGGCTCTTTGAAAATCCATCCTGTGGTCTCCAGAACTGAACACAATACTCTAGGTGGGGTCTTACCAGCATTCTACACTGAGGCAATACCAGCTTTCTCTTTCTGCTGGTAATGTCCATTACCTGTGCACCCCTGCATCCCGCTAGCCCTCCCATCTGCCTTGTATTTCCTTGCCACTTTTAGGTCATCATATGTGGTTACCCCATGTTTCTTTTCTACTTGATGGTTGACCATCCTACCCATTTTGTATTCCACTTGTGGGTTTCTGTGCCCCAAGTGCAATATTTTGCACTTTTTTTGCATTTAAACCCAGTGGCCACACTCTTGACCACGCCTCAGTTTTTCTACGGGTTTTTTGTACATCCTTTCCACCCCTGTGGAGTGTCCACTCTATTGCAGATTTTTGTGTCATCTGTAAAGATGAGGTCATTCCCTTCCAGCTCCTCTGCAGTGTCACTTATAAAGACATTAAAGAGGACCGACCGGTCCCAGCACTGATCTCTGAGGCACCCTGCTGGTCACCCTCCCTTCCTCAGAGTGAACTCTGTTCATCACCACCACCACCCCAGGCTGCCTATCCCCCATCTAATTTCTTATCTGGTTTACCACCTTTGGACCCACTCTTAAGCTACCCATCTTGCGTACTAGTCATACAGCCAAATTTTAAAACATAAATTGCACATGCGCCTATAATGCAAAGCATCATAGGAAGCATATGCAAATCCTCATGAATTAATTTGGACTTTAAGCAAAATTGCATGGTGCCAGAAGGCCTCACAATACAATCAGCAAAGACTGAGAACAGCAGACACAGACATGTGTTTTGTCTTCATTTGGACTCATCAGTGTGCTATATCTGTATCTCAGCCCAGGGAGAGGGAGCCAGCCACCCTATAGGGGATCTTATTTGTTTGGGTCATGGAGTTTGGGGATCGGGGCAAGACATGGAACAATAAGGGGCTTTATGCCAAGGGTAGGCTGCATCTCAGCATCAAGGGTACAAGGGCATTGGGGCAAGGGCTGGAGAAGCATATTAAAAACAACATAGATTTAAACTGAGGAGGGGATAGGGCTGAGTCGGATAGCAGGGGGGAGGCACTTTCCATAGGAGACCAGAAGGCCTCTCCCCTCCTAGAGAGGGAGGAGGAGAATGAGGGGAAGTTACCAAGACAAAAGTGGAAGGGGGAGAGATGGGAAGTGGAGGGGCGGGGTACAAGGTGGACTGTAGTATCCTTGAATATAAGGAGCTTAACAAACAAGGTGGCAGAGTTCCAGGCAGTGATGGTAGAGGGAAAGGTAGATGTTGCCACCATCTCAGAGACCTGGGCCACCCGATACCATGACTGGGATCTTGCGATCCTGGGTTATTAGGTGTTTCACAGGGATTGGGGGGGAAGGGTGGCTATTTATGTCAGGGAAGGGATACTGTGTACTAGGGAGGAAGGGGATGAGGGAGGCCAGAAGCCATATGAGTATTGATCCAAAGCTCTAAAGTTAGGAAGCTCAGGATGGGAGTGGTGTACAGGCCACCCGCACAAAGTGAGGAGGTGGATAGGGAGCTGGGGAGCAAATCAGGAAGATCAGAGGTAAGGGAAATACAGTTATAGTGGGAGACTTCAACCTACCTGTGGTTGACTGGCAGACAGTAATTACAGCACACGCCAGGGAACAGGTGCTGCTGGAAGCTATCCAAGACAGCTACCTAGTGCAAGAGGTGATGGAACCTACTAGAGAAGGGAACATACTGGATTTGGTGCTAACAAATGGTGATCAAGTCCAGGATGTGGTAGTACAGGACCCTCTAGCAGGAAGCTACCACCTCTCAGTGTGGTTCCTCTTCAACACGGGGAAGGAGTCCGCTAAGACCAGGACAAAAGTGCTGGATTTCAGGAAGGCAGATTTTGCCAGAATGGGTGGCATCCTAGAGTGGTATTTAGGTAAAATTAACCCAGTGATGGATGCTGAACAGAAAAGGGTAATCATTAGGAAGGGGCTGAATGAGACCACAAACGTGTGCCAAATCTCAGAGTAAGCTGCCCATTTCCAAAAAACCTTGCTGGCTCAGCAAGGAAGTGGAGTGGAAGGTGAGGGAAAAAGACTGGCCTTCATTAAATTCAAAAAATCGGGGCATGAGGAGGATAGAGAGATGTTCACAAAGGCATCTAGGGAGATTACCAGGTCAGTCAGGGCAGCCAAGGCAGCAAAGAAGCTGAAGCTGGCTCAGGGGATCAGAGATGGGGGAAAAGGGGTTCTTTGAATAGATAAGGGAGAAGAGGAGTTGTAGAGATGACATTGTTAGAATCAAGAGGGATGGGGGATGGGCAGAACAAGGGGAAGAACAGGCAGAGGCACTCAATGAGTACTTCTGCTCTGTGTTCACAAAAGAAAGGGATGGTCCAATACTGCAAGGGAAATGGGGCAAGGGTGAAGGGGGGGCAGAAATAACAGATGGGGTCATCCAAGAGGACAGAGTTCTGAAGGGCCTTAAAATCTTGCAGGTGGACAAGGTAAAAGGACCAGATGGTGTACACCCAAGTATCTCAAAGGAACTGGCGGAGGTGTTGGCAGGTCTACTGACGGACCTTTTCAACACCTCCTTGGAGATGGGGAAGGTACCCAGGGACTGGAAGATGTCTTACATGGTGCCCCTTCACAAGAGTGGACCCAAGGACCAACTGGGCAACTACAGACCGGTAAGCTTGACTTCCATAGTGGGGAAGTTGATGAAGACCATTCTAGAGGAGAAGTTGATAATCCTTCTCGATAGTAATGGTCTAGAAACATAGAAACATAGAATTTGATGGCAGATAAGGACTGCTTGGCCCACCCAGTCTGCCCATTTCCCTACCTACTGGATAAGCTGCAGATCCTAGTTAACCAGCAGCCTACTTCTTCCTACCCCCAACCCCTAGAATTGCCTTATGACTGTCCCATGCATGCTTGAATTCCACCACTGATTTTGACTCCACAACCTCCTCCGGAAGGCCGTTCCATGCATCCACACCCTCTCTGTGAAAAATGCTTCCTTAAATTACCTCTGAGCCCCCCCCATCTTCAAATTGCCTCTTGTTCTTCACACCTCTTTTTAAAGATGCTACCCTCTTGGACTTTGTTGATTCCCTTGAGGTACCTGAATGTTTCTATCATGTCCCCCCTCTCCCTCCTTTCCTCGAGGCTATACATATTAGCTCCTTTCATCTCTCTTCATATGTCTTTCGGTGCAGACCCTGCACCATTTTAGTTGCCCTCCTCTGGACAGCTTCCATCTTGTCTATGTCTTTCTGGGAATTGGGTCTCCAGAACTGCACACAGTACTCCAGATGGGGTCTCACCAGCTGTCTGTACAGAAGGATAATAACTTCCTGTTTTCTACTGGTGATGCCTCTCCATGTGCATCCCAGTATCCCCCAACCCTCCTTGCTGCCCTCTCATTGCTTGCCCACCTTTAGGTCATCTGATATGACTACCCCCAGGTCCTTTCCATTTTTGTTGTTGTTAGTATCTCACCCCCATTGTGTACTCTTCCCTGGGTTTTGTTTCCCAGGTGCATTACCTTGCACTTCTTAGCATTGAATCTAAGCTGCCATACATTTGACCATTCCTCTAACCTTGCCAAGTCCTTCTCATCCTTTCCACCCCACCCTTGTCATCAACTCTGTTGCAGATATTTGTGTCATCTGCAAAGAGACATACTTTCCTTCCACTCCTTCTGCAATGTTGCTTATAAAGACATTGAAGGACGGTCCTAATACTGAACCCTCGCAATTCCCACTAGTAACCCTCCTTTCTTCTAGTGGACTCCATTTACTATTACTCTCTGTGTCCTATTCTCCAGCCAATTCTTTATCAGGCTGTCATCTTGGGACCCACTCCAGGCTGGCTAACTTGTATATTAATCTTTTGTGTGGGACTGTGTCAAATGCCTTACTAAAGTCTAGGTAGGCCATGTCCACAGCCCCTCCTGATCTACTACTTTGGTCACCCAGTCAAAGAAATCTATCAGATTCCTCTGGCATGACCTTCCCACTGTGAATCCATGCTGCCTAGGGTCCATGCCCTCTGGCCTCTAGATACTCAACAATTCTTTCCTTCAGAAGTGATTCCATCATTTTCCCTATCACTGAGGTTAAACTAACAGGTCTGTAGTTTCCTGCTTCTGCCTTGCTCCCACTTTGTGAGGGGAATCACATCTGCCCTCCTCCAGTCCTCGGGTACCACCCATCCTCCCATGATTTGTTAAAAGGGTAGTCAGTGGTGTCACTAGTTCTACCCTTAGTTCTTTTAGAATTCTGGATGAATCCATCAGGCCCCATTGCTTTGTCCACCTTCAGTTTTAAGAGTTCTTTCAGAACCCTTTCTTCTGTAAATGGGCTGGTATCAACTTCTGTATCCAGAGTGTTTCTACTGTTTGTTTATGTACCTCCCCTCTTCATTTGTAAATACTGAGCAAAAATATTTATTTAGTATCTCTGCCTTTTCACAGTCTCCTCTGCCCACCCTCCTTCCCTTATTAAGCCTCACTATCCCTCCCTTGGTCTTCCTTGCTCCCTGATGTACCTATAGAAAGTTTTATCCCCTTCTTAACTGGGTTGGCTATCTTTTCCTCGGTTTGGGCCTTTGCTGTTCTGACTGCCTTCCAGCCTCCTTTTGCTTTAACTGATACAGTTCTCTGTCCTGCTCCTTCTGCGATTCCTTGTACTTCCTGAATGCTTTCTTTTTCTCTTGAACCTTCATTGCCACTTCCTTTGAGAACCATAGTGGTTTCTTCATCATTTTGTTTGTTTATTTGCTTCACAAAGGCTCGTTACCTCTGTGATGGCAGTTTTATTATTCCCCATTGTTCTTCCACCCTCCTTCCTGCCCATTTGCTAGTGCATTCCTTAGGCACTCTCCCATTTTGGCAAAGTCAGCCCTCCTAAAGTCCAGTACTTTTGTGTCTGTATGACTTGCAGCTCTATTGCTGTGTTTATTGTGAACCATACTGTTCAATGGTCTGCTAGTTCCCAGATGGCTACACTTCTACATCTGTGATCTCTCTCCATCTCCATTTGAGAGAATCAAGTCTAATATTGCTCCCTCTTGAGTGGGCTCCAATACTAGTTGTCTAAGGCATGCCCCCTGTAGGGCATCTAGAATAACTCCACTCTTCAAAGTGGTAGCTGCAACTGCACTCCAGTTAACATCTGGCATATTCAGATCACCCATCAGGAATATCTCCCCTTTTTCTGCCATTCTAAGTATACTTTCTATCATTTCCTTGTCCATTTCCTCCCCCGAGGAGGGGGTCTGTATACAACCCCTGTGCGGATTGTGGTGCCATTGCCTGTCTCCAAATTTACCCACAGTGCTTCTTCTCCTCCCTGTTTACCCTTTTGTTCTGTTGCTTTTATTCCTTCCCTTATGTAAGAGCTACTCCTCCTCCTCTTTACCCTCCCTGTCCCTCCTGTAGATAGTGTATCCTGGTATGTTCGTCCCAGTCATGGTTTGTGTGTACCATGTTTCTGTGACTGCCACGATATCCAGATGTTCCTCCTCCATCAAGGCCACTAATTCAGGAAGCTTGTTACCCAGACTATAGGCATTGGTACTCATTGCTCTCCATTTTTGATGGCTTTACCTTCTGTTGCAGCATCCCCACTGACCGTTCTACCTTGGTCTTTCTCATTTAGTACCCTGTTTTGTAGGAGAAGCTGGATTTTCCTGCTGCTTGTCAGTGCCTCCCCTTTGACTAGTTTAAAGCTTGCCAATGAAGCATTTAAACCGATTGCTCAAAAGACTTGTTCCCTTCTTGGACAGATGCAGACCATCCTGCCAGTATAGGCTGGTGTCCTCCAGGTGGAACCCCAGTCCCCAATGAAGCTAAACCCTGTGCTCCGCACCATTTTTCAACCATTCATTAAACTGCATGGTGCTAATTACCCTCGCCTCCCCCATGCCTTTGACAGGCAGCACCTTCTCCAGAAGGATACTGTGTGCTACTTGTCTTGGGCCCCTCCCCAACTCTGCAATGTCCTCCTGCACTGCTCTAATCTCATGATGAGCCAAGTCATTTGTCCCTAGGTGGACAATTACGTCCAGCTCAGACTCCCTTGCAGCTGTTCTCGTGATCCTGAGGATGCCCTTCCTGTCCCTCCAAGCCATGGCACCAGGCAGGCACCTTACTTCAGTTTTCCCAGCTCCCCCCAGTTCTATGCCCCTAATAATTGAGTCCCCCACCAGGTGCTGCTTCCTTTCCCTATAGTGTCCTCTGCCTCCTTTCTGTGGGCCTCCCTTGTGACAGTTGTCATCAGTCTTCTCTGAGTGCATCCATAGGGGAGCTATGCTCCCCCAGAATGTGTATGGATTGTGGAGTGGAACAATTGACTGGGTGTGCCTCTGTTCCACCATCCTCACCCTCCCTGAGCCCACTGTGGTCCAACTGCTGTGCTTTCTTCGCAACCTCTGAGGTAGTGGTGGTGGCGCTAGTGCTCCCTGGATGGGGGAGGTTCCCTTCTTACTGTCCAGTGTGGCCTGGGGGAAGGTTTCCTTACTACTGTCCAGTGCAGCCTGAAGATGGGCAACTTCATCCCTCAGGGCAGAGAGTTGTCTACAAATAGGGCAGCATCTCAGCCTCCAGAAAAACTCCCGGAAGACTGCTTCCCCACAGCCATTACATTGCACTACTCCCCACATGTTTATCTACTTTTTTTTATTTGTGTGTGTGTGTGTGTGTGTGTGTGTGTGTGATTGGTTATACAGAAATATAAATATTATACAATGTGTATGCTTATATTGTCAGTGCAGTGTGCTAGAGAGGATATGAGTGTGATATGCACCTTGCACTCTTGAGGAAATGATGTCAGAACCTCAGGTATAAAGGAACTATTTCCAGGGTGGGTGGGGTGGGAAGGGGTTGGGCCTAAACTGTGCCCTCACAAAACAATCAGCTAAAAGCTCTCACCCACCGCTGCGATGAGTGCCTTCCTGCTAGCAAGATACCCTACACAACAATTTGACAGAGAAAATACCCTGCTAATCAAACAGAGAAAAATCCAGACATCCAAGTCAGACACAGGTAAATCTCTCCAGCCCCAAAACAGCCTGGTGGTTTGTTAGCCACAAAGGAAAATCAAATATGCAGTTATTTCAGCCCTTCTGAAGATGCTGACAAGATAAGCAGTTTTGAAAACCCCCCTTCCTGAATTAAAAACTAAAATAATTAAACCCAAAGCAATACCACTGTAAAAGTAAGGAAAACTTCTCTCAGATGTAAGCAAGAGAGAGGGAGAGAGAGATTAGTTACAGATATCTAGTCCAATATAGTATATCCCACGCAGCTTCTCAGTTGTTTCAAAGCACACCCAGTACACAACTTGGAAGAAGATGGACTACAGGATGAGACAGCACGTGTTTGTCTCAGGAAGATCATGCCAGACTAACCTGATCAACTTTTTCAATTGGATCACTAGGGCGATTGATGAAGACCACGCTGTGGATGTCCTGTACCTGGACTTTAGCAAGGTTTTCAACTCAGTGCCCCAAGGGAGGTCAGTGAGCAAGCTGAGGGACATGGGGGTGGGGGAGAAACTGGTGGGGTGGGTTGAGAGAGCTGGTTGCAGGGCAGACAATAGAGGGTAGTTGTAAGGGGGTAGACATCCAAGCCAAGGTCAGTAACAAGTGGGGTACTGCAGGGTTCAGTGCTGGGCCCTGTTTTGTGTAATGTCTTCACTGGAGTCATTGCAGAGGGGGTCAAGAATAAGATCAGCCTGTTCGCAGATGACACTAAGATTTGTGCAAAAGTGGACAATGAGGAAGGGAGGCAGGCACTCAGGGAGGATCTAGCTAAACTCGAACACTGGTCTAGGGAGTGGCAGTTGTGGTTTAACACTAAGAAGTGCAAAGTTATGCACCTTGGAGCAAGAAATCCCAGGACCAGCTACTGGCTGGGGGGAGTGCAGGTAACTGCTTTAGAGGAGGAATGGGACCTCGGAGTAATAGCTACAGGGGACATGAAGGTATCAGCACAGTGTAGGAGGGTGGCAGCAAGGGCAAATAGGATGCTGAGGTGCATTGCCAGAGGGATCACCTCTAGAAAGGAAGCAGTCATCCTGCCCTTGTATAGATCACTGGTGAAGCCACACTTGGTGTACTCTGTACAGTACTGGTGCCCTTACCTCAAAAAGGATGTGAGATTACTGGAGGGGATGCAGCGCAGGGCTATGAAAAAGGTCACAGGACTGGGGGAGTTGCTGTATGAGGAAAAACTGAGGGAGCTCAACATGTATTCACTGGAAGAGAGAAGGGAAAGAGGGGACATGAAAGAGACCTTTAAGTACTTGAAAGACATAAACAGAGTCAGAGAGGGGAGATTGTTCCACTTAAAGGGGGGAAGGGTCACTAGGGGGAACAGTCTGAAGCTGGAAGGGGAAGGTTCAGGAGGGAGATGAGGAGGCACTACTTTACAGAGATAGTGGTGGCGAGATGGAATGCACTACCAGAGAAGTTAATCAGACTGAGCACAATGGATAACTATAAGTGGGGTTGAGATAGAGTCAAGGATAGGATCAGCACAGACAAGAACACAAAGGGGGAAGGACCAGGAAAGGGGAGGAAGGGAGAGAGGGGTTCTGATGGGGCTGCGGCAGCTGTAGTAATGTGAAACTAAGAGCTGCACAATCGGGCAGACTTGATAGACCTGTGGGCCTTTTCTGCCAGCAATTTCATATATTTGTATGTTCGTTTTTGATTATCAGAAAGTTCTTCAATAGCTGTCCTTTCTTCTTTAGACAAATTATGGAATTTTGGGGGAGTGATTCTTGTCAGTAGTACCTGTACTTGATGAAAAACATTTTTTTCACATGAAAGCACAGCAGTATTAGATATGGTAGGACAGAAAACAGACAGTAAGACCCTTGAAACAAAGGATCCAAGAACACGTTAGATCCATCTCCAACAACAGACAAGATATACCAGTAGGGGTACATTTCTTAGATGTTCACAACTCTAACCCAGAACTAATGAAATTTATGGGTATTAAGTATGTTAAACCCATTAAAAAGGTGGCAACAGAACTAATCATCTATTGAAATGTGAAAGTTTTTGGATTTTCACTTTAAAGGAGCCTAAACCACAGGGTCTTAATGGCCATTGGGACATTAAGCCTTATTTGTTGGAATGAAATCTTGAATAAAGAAAATTTACTTCCTTTGTTGGTTTTAAAAGTGCCCAGATGATCACCTTGATTTCTGTGGACATTGTTTCTAGTACATAAATAATTATTGTCCTGAAATATACTAAAGTTTTTACTTGTACTGCTCCTGGTTCTATTAGAGTTTTTATATAGTCACCCTGGTTTCTTTGATTTTTTTATTTGTATGCATGGCTGTGCATCAACACTTCATATTTTTGGATATCTTATTTATATTTACCTATAATATATTTTTCATTCATTTCTTTTTCATGGCTCTTCTCTCTGTTGGTAATTTTCTCCATGGAGGTGCATATTTTGCTGATCGCAGCAGGTGGCAGATCACAACAGCCTGACTTTTCCTATTAGTTTATTTTGATAAAGCTTTCAAATTCCATTCTGTCCTGATAAATGCATTAAAGCATTTGAACACTATTTTCTGATACAGAAAATGTTTTTAAGTACCGTAATGTTATTTAATACTCAAGTGGGACTTTGACATTGTGCTTAACCTTTTTTGTATTATGTTTTTTCTATAGCAATGGCATCAATGGTGCTAATGTTTATTCATACAATGTTTGTATATATTAGTGTTCATATTCTCCCATAACCACACCCACTGATGAAGAGTTCTGACTCGAGGCGCGGGCCAGTCAGTGGTGTGTGGTCTGTTTGTATGCACACTTCATGGAAAGTAGCATTAAAGCACTTTATTTATTTACTTATTTATTTAAAATTTTGGTAACTGGGAAGGCACACTGAGCTGGAGCTCATTCCCAGGTGCGACCCAGGGAGGGGGAGGTGGAAAAAATGCAGCAAGGATACAGAGGTGACTGCATAGCAATAGGTACAATAAAATACAGGATGTTTTTTCAAAATATATACAATGAAATACAATAATGAAAATGTATACAGTATGTATAATAAATACAAATGAGAATGTATAATGTTTTATGATCAGGCAATAGTATAAGGAGTGAAGTACAAGGAGCTGCAAATGCATGGCTAGACAGTTAAGGGGAGGAGTATGAAATCAGTGGGGAAGAGGGGGACGTATGGAGGGTGTCAAGGAGGATGAGGAGGGAAGCAGGAGCAAGGGGTGGGGAGGGGTTTTTGGTGTTTTTTGAGGGATGCAGCAGTGGGCAAGAGGCTGACTGAGTTAGGGAGACAGTTCCAGAGGGTGGATAGCCTGAAGGCAAAGGATAACTTGCCTGACTGCGAATGTAGCAAAGGGAGGGCAAAGGGGTGAGGGTCTTGGGTATGAAGTTAGTAACTCAGGTTGGTGGAGGGGGACACGAGATTGGTGAGGTAGGAGGGGAGAGCACCAAACCAATATTTTGCGATGAAGGTAGCACAGTGGGCAAGGCAATGACTAGCAAGTGAGGTGAGGGAGAGAGCCAAGTACAGGAAGAAGTGGTGTGTTTGATAGGGAAGGTTTGTAGTGAAGCAACAGAAGGCACTGCACAATGGGTCCAGTTTGGAGAGAGAATATTAGGGTTCAGAGCTGTACACAATGTCGGCATAATCTATGGAGGGCAGAATTCATTTTGTGACAAGCTCTTTCCGGGTATGAAGCGAGAGACAGTCCTTGTGTCTGTACAAGGCACCAAGTTTGATCCAGAGCTTAGCATGTCAGTGTGGTTCAGTTGGTAGCACATCTGCCTCTGGACCAGAAGGTTGTAGGTTCTCGTCCCACACCTGAATTGGCCTTGCACCTAAAATGCTGGCATCCAAGTACAGTATTAAGGGGGTGCTGTACTTCTGGGATGTGCCATCCTTCGGATGAGATGTTAAACCGAGATCCCTTCTACCCATCCTGGTGCTGTGCTGGTGGGTGTCCAGGTGGAAGTAAAAGAACCCAGGGCACTCTTCACAAAGAGTAGGGGACATTTCCAGTGTCCTTCATGCAATTGTCCAGGCTGTGTGTGAATGTTGATGTCCGATATGGCCACCATTACACATTCAGTCACTTCACTACCAGTCTAGCATTGCTTGTAAAGCACTTTGGGATACACCATGTATGAAAAGCACTATATACATTCTGATTCTTCTTCTTAGCTAGCATCAGTATGGCAGAAGAAGTCCAGTTTTGGATTAATCCAGATTCCCAGGTGTTTGAAGGATTCCACAGTTTCTAATTTTGAGCCATCTAAGGAATGAAAGGGGGGGAACTTAGCCAATTTTTATGCAGTGCCAAAAGCTACTGCGACAGTTTTCTTTGTGTTGCATTTGAGTGAGTTTAATTCAAACAAATTTAGCCCATTCCCAAAGTCAGCCTGAAGGGAAGCCTTTACATGAGAGAGGGAGGGGCCGGACGCATAGATGGCTGTGTCATTGGCATACATGTGTATGTGTGAAGTGGAGCAGAAGGAGGGAGTTTGTTTACGAAACTGAATGACTGTGTTGTGAAGTGTGTCATTTTGAGGCTCTGAAGTGCAGGTTTCTTTTGGATTTGCTTTATCTGGGCTGCTTGCTTGTTCCTACTCGGCTCTGCACCAGAGGTTCATCGTCCTTACCTTTGTAGGTAAAAAGAACGACACGGGCAGTGAGGGCTAGGAGACGCCCTGGGGTGAAATGGGTACTGGGCGAGGTCCTCCTTGCCTAGTTCCCATACCCAAGAGCACTGACTTGGAGTGTGTCAGGCAGGAAGTGGGATCACCCTTGGATTTCCGTCCCTTTCGGGCAGTGTTAAGCAATGCCAGGTCAATTAGGAATAAGACTGCAGTGATTGCAGATCTTGTTTCCTCAGTCGACTTGGCTTGCATCACCGAGACCTGGCTAGATGGAAATGCTGGTCCTGTGTTGGACTCCGCGGTTCCGGCTGGGTTCTCGGTGATTCACCACCTGAGAGTGGACCGGAGGGGCGGGGGGGTTGCTGTCTGTTTCAAACAAGATCTGGATCTCAGGGAAGTGCCAGTTGGTGATACCAACTCCTTTGAATGCATAGTGGGTGCAGGTGCAGGCTACAGGACCCTTCTTATCTACCGTCCACCAGGGGATGAGAGGGAGTTCCTGAAGGAGGTTGCGGACTTCATCGCCTTTATGGTATTGGAATCTCCCAGATGGATAATTCTGGGGGATTTCAATGCCTGGGTCGACGATGAACTCTCGCCATTTGGTCAACACCTCCTCCAATTAATGGATTCATTGGGCCTGTCACGGGTAGTACCTCTACACAATCCATGAGAGGCATACATTGGACTTGGTTTTCCATCTGGGGATGGAGATATCTGATGTGGAGGTGGAGCCAGTCGGATGGTCTGACCATCACGCCCTGAGGTTTAGATTTACGGCCCCCCAAAATAGGCCTGCCCCCAGGGAGTTGGTACAGTTCCGTCCTTTAAGAGGGATTACCTCAGAGGGCCTAATGACGGAGCTGGACTTCTCGGATTTTCCAAGGGATAGCATGGATCCAGGGCCATTGGTCTTAGCCTATAATAGGGTTGTGACTGAGGCCCTGGATGCCATTGCTCAATTCATGTTCGCCGCCGTATCACTCTAGGGCTCCTGGTTTGATGGGAGGTCCGGAGTGAAAAAGAAGGACGAAGATTAGAAAGACGTTGGCGAAAACTCAACTGGAGGTGGATAGACTTGAATTGTTAGAACATTATAAATTCTACCAATCAGCAATTTCCCATAAGAAGGCAGAGTTCCTGTCCAGGAAATTGCTGCAGCTAGGAATAGACCATCCCAGCTCTTCCGGACTGTGGACAGACTATGCAATCCAGTCTGTCTCCAGACCGATGAAAC
The DNA here is from genome assembly GCA_016271365.2 of Neoceratodus forsteri. Lineage (NCBI taxonomy): Eukaryota > Metazoa > Chordata > Ceratodontiformes > Ceratodontidae > Neoceratodus > Neoceratodus forsteri. The sequence goes on along the minus strand of CM057449.1, from coordinate 938,622,489 downwards.
GATATCCACAGAGTACAGTGTGAGGAGTTTGCGAAATTCTTTGCTGACAAGGTATCCCATCAGGGATAAGATCAGCCAGTGTACTTCTATTGAGCATTGCACATGATTAATCGGTGGTACTAGCAGTTGTACTGGTCTACCTTTAGACTACCAGCAGTAATAGATATTGTGAGGATTATCCAGACTCTGAGACCTACCTATTGTAAGCTGGACCCAGGCCCTACTCACCTGGTGGTGGGGTGTGTAGATGTTATTGGCCCAGTCCTGGCTGGGATAGTGGTGGTGTCATTACAGAGAGGGATCTTTCCGGATCCCTTAAAGGAGGCGGTAATATACCCCCTTTTGAAAAAGTCCTCTCTTGACCCCAACTGCCCAGCAAATTATAGACCAGTCTCTAACCTCCCTTTTGTAGGGAAGGTTATTGAGAAGGTGGTCGCTCTGCAACTGGAGGATCATTTGTCCAACCACAATATCTATGACCCTCTCCAATCCGGCTTCAGGAAGAGGCACAGTACAGAGACAGCTCTTGTTCGGGTATTGAATGATCTCCTGATGGCAAGAGATCGGAGGACCCGTTCCATCTTGGTTCTCCTGGATCGCTCAGCAGCATTTGACACCGTGGATCATGGGGTATTGCTCGACCACCTGTGGTTTCTCTGTGGTCTGAGGGGAGCAGTCCACAGTTGGTTTCGATCTTTTTTGGAGGGCAGATCTCAGAGAGTGGTATCACAAGTTAACACCTCGGTCCCTCACTATCGGCCCTGTGGGGTACCGCGAGGTGAGGTGCTGTCCCCTATGTTATTCAGCGTGTGTATATGCTTCCATTGGGGACATTATAAGACAGTATGGGCTGAGTTTTCACTGTTATGCTGATGATTCTCAGCTCTACCTGTCTTTTATGCCTGATCAGGAGTCGGATTCCATCACAATGTTTAATAACTGCCTCCTGGAGATTCAGGACTGGATGAGTGCTAGTTGGCTTAGGTTGAATACAGGGAAAACTGAGGTGTTGGTTGTGGACCCTGGAGGGCGGATAACAGGGGCTTGGACAGGAAAACCCTCGGGTTTATATCTTGGGGGGGGCCCAGCTTCTTGCCTCTGGCCGAAATCGTAACCTGGGAGTAATTTTTGATGAAAGCCTGACTATAGAAGATACAGGTGTCGGCCGAGTCAAATCTGCCTTTTTTTCATCTGAGGAATATGTTCGGGTGAAACACTTGGTTCCACGGGAAGATCTTCCATTTTGGTCACGCCTTTGTTACCAGCCATTTGATTACTGCAATGCAGCTCTATCTAGGGCTGCCAGGGGTGGATATCTGCAGCTTGCAGCTTGTGCAAACGTGACTGACCAGGTTGTTGATGGGAGTTTCATGATCTAGCCATATGACACCTGTGCTGCGTGATTTGCACTGGCTGCCAGTACAGTGGCGGATCACCTTCAAGGTCGCATTATTGATCTTTAAGGCCCTACATGATTTGGGACCCCACTACCTGAAAGAGCTCTTGGTGCCTTATTGTCCTGCCCATTCTCTTAGCTCTCCTCTGATGAGGGATTGCTAGAGATTCCTAGGGTGCGTCTAAAGATGTCTGGAGGTAGATCTTTTTTGCCTATAGCACCAACCCTATGGAATTCTCTACCTCGTCAGATAGGAGAATGCCTAACTGTTGAAAGTTTTAAAAAACAATTAAAAACTTTCCTTTTTGCCTTAGCATTTGCTGGTACATGATGAGTAAGTGTACTGTATGGTTGTTTGATTTATTGTGTGTAATGTGATTTTAATTGTTTTTATTGTAAAAGTGCCCTGAGCTTGGGAAGGGCGCTTAATATAAATAAAATATTACTTACTTACCTTTAGGAGTCACTACATAAACAAGCAAGGAGGGACTCATTTGTACTCTCTGTGCAGGTATGCAATGAAGGTCTGGTACTGTGCTGTAGAACATGGACTAGAACTGTCAGCCGTCCATGTTCCAGGCATCCAAAACATCCTGGCAGACAAGCTAAGCTGATCACAGTCTTGAATGCATGAGTGGGAGCTGCTGACTTCGGTAGTAGAAAACCTGTTCAACAGGTGGGATCATCCAGAGTTGGACTTTTTTGCATCCCCACTCAATGCTAAACTGCTGCTTTTCTGTTTGCTTGTTCCAGGGCCTGGAGTTTTCTGGCAAGACGTGTTGTCCCTCTCTTGGAAAGAGAGGTTCCTTTATGCCTTCCCTCCCTTTCCTCTGATTTAGAGGGTGCTAATCAAGCTTCCAATGGAGGGAGCTACTCTCATTGTGGTGGCTCCCTTCTGGCCTCATCAGATATTGTTTCCCTTACTACAGCAGTTAGCAGTTGAACCCCTAGTACCCCGGCCCTTTGCAAGGGCTTGCTATCACAGGAACAGGGTATCCTGGTCAATCTGGACCTTAAGTCACTCCATCTCCATGCCTGGCTCCAGAAGACATAACCATTGTGAGATCTGGAGTGCCAGCAAAGGTGCATGAGGTCCTGGTGGCTGCCAGAAAACTTTCCACAAGGGCCATTTATTCTGTGAAATGGAAGCAGTTTGCTTTGTGGGCCACTTCCCATCTTTTGGATCTCTTCACTTGCCTAGTGAATCAGGTTCTAGAGTATTTACTGTCCTTGTCAGATACAGCACTCCAATACTCTTCTATCAAGGTTCACTTGGCTGCTATTTCAGCTTTCCATGTGCCTATTGATGGCCATACAGTGGCACAGCTAGAGATTGCCTGTACATTCTTAAGGGACATCCTACACTTGAAGCCTCCCCTGCACAATCCAGTCGCAGCCTGGACCTGAATTTTGGCCTTGAGAAACTCACTTTGGCTCTTTATGAGCCAGCCGTGACTTGTGGCTTACCCATTCTTTCTTGGAAAGCGTTATTTTTAGTTGCTATTACTTCTGCTCGAAGGATTTCCGAGTTTCAGGCTCTTATGTGCAAGCCTCCTTATTTGATTTTCCACAAAGATAGGGTGTCTTTGCGTACCAACCCTAAGTTTCTTTCAAAGGTGGTGTCTGAGTTTACGTCAGATCAAACCATCCACCTGCCAGTTTATTTTCCTGAGTATGCCAATCCTGGGGAAGCATTGCTCCACACATTAAATGTACATAGAATACTCAGATATTATGTTCATCATACGAAGGACTGCAGGAAGTTCTTACTTTTTTGTTTCCTTCACCCATGGTAAAGAGAGCATTCCAGTTTCTAAACAGTGCCTATCCAAATGGTTGGCCAACTGTATTACTTTTTGTTATACAACATATGGCAAGGAACTTCCTGGGGCTGTGCATGGCCATTCCACCAGAGGCATGGCCACTTTTGTTGCCTGTTTCAGGAATGTATCAGCTACAGAAATTTGTGCTGCTGCTACTTGGAGTACTGTCTACACTTTCACTAAACACTGCAGTCTGGACATTGCCTCTAGAAGAAGGACAGGCTTCGGCCTGGCTGTGCTTCAAGAGCTCCTGTTTTGGGCCTATAGCCTCCAGCTACCCTGATTGTCTTTCTGTCAGTACTGCTTGGGACTCATTCCATAGGTGTGGCCTGATGAAAGAGATATCCTAGAAGAAGATAGCACAGTTATGTAAGAACTTACCATAACAGTAGATCTTTGAGAGAATCTTTTCCGTCAGGCCATGCCATCCTACCCTCCATTCCTCTTAAACAGAGTTTCTTCACTCCTGTCTCTCTATCTCTCTCTCTCTCTCTCTCTCTCTCTCTCTCTCCAGGATGGTCTGCCTGCTGTTTTCTACCTTGCCTGGTAGTGGGAATCTTCATCTCTCTCTCTCTCTCTCTCTCTCTCTCAGTTCCCCAGGAGGAGGAGGTCCTTTGAGTATGATCTCCAACGGGGAACTGAGGAGGGAGCGGGGACACCCACGTTTATATAGAGAAGACATTGACATAAGATGTTGTCATGGGCAACCCCTAGTGAACTGCTAGCAAAAATGTTTCTGTGTGGTCCTGGTGCCTGATGACTATAGTTCCATAGGTGTGGCCTGATGAAAGAGATTCTCTTGAAGATCTACTGTTATGGTAAGCTCTTATGTAACTGTACTTCCCTTGGTCACCCAGTCAAATAAATATATCAGATTTGTTTTACATGACATGCCCCATGAATAAATGCTGCCTTGAGTGTTGTAATCAAGATATTCCATCGTCCTTTCCATCAGAAGTGATTCCATTAACTTTCCCACCACTGATATCAGACAGACTGACCTATAGTTGCCAGCTTCCTCCCTGTTACTACTTTTGTTAAGTGGGACTACATCTGCCCTCCTTCAGTCCTCTGAAACAACTCCTGTTTTCAATGAGTTGTTACATAGCATTGTTAGAGGTGCAGCCAGTACCTCCCTAAGCTCCCTCTGTACCCTTGGGTGCACTCTAACTGGCCAGATAGCTTTGTCAACCTTCATATTGGACTCTCTCTTCTGAAAATGGACTAGTGTCCACCTCCCTCCCTCCAATGCTCCTATTACTTTTTTATGGCCCCTCCCATTCTCCTTCTTCTGTGAACCCTGAACAAAAGTATTTTTTTTTAGGATGTCTGCCTTTTCATGGTCCTCCTCTGCACAACCCACTCCTTGTCTTCCTCTTTTTGCTTACATACTTATACAATGTCTTGTCCCCTTTCGTTACTGCCTTGGCTATTCTTTCGTCAGTTTGTGCCTTTACGCTTCTTACTGCTCTCCCTGCTTCCCTCTGTTTCCCATGATACACCTCCTTATTCTCCTTCCTCTGAGTCTTCTCATACCTTCTGAATGTTACATTTTCAGCCTTTACCTTTCCTGCCATCTCTTTCGAGAACCATGATGTTTTTGTTTTCCTCTTACTATTGCTCCCTTTCTTGATGCAGAGGTTTGTTACCTTCAATGTGTCCCTTTGTAGCTTCTCCCACTGTTCCTTCACCCCACCCAGGTCATCTACCCTGCAAGGTCATCCCTGAAACATTCAGCCATCTTTATAAAATCTGCCCTTCTAAAGTCCAGGACCTTTGCCCTTGTGTGGTTTGATTCCATAGTCGTCCTGCCATTGAACCACACTGTACAGTGATCGCTGCTCCACAGGTGGCCTCCCACCCTGACGTCTGCCCAAATTATAAAAATGTTATATTTATGCTGATTGTAAAAAGCTAGATAGAATAACAGAACTATATGCATGCTGTTTTCTCGGTGCCCTGGACTAAGGTTTTCTGAGCAGAAGAGCAGAGTTTCCTGACTCTACCAGGGGAATCTGTGAGCCAGTCATGAGGAACGACAAGGCAAGGAGTGCAACACTCAACAGGGTAATAGGAAAAATAATAGTGGGGGACTCTATGGTAAGGCATGTTGAGAGGGTGGTGTGTGTGGGGGGGGCAGATGCTTGTCCTGTATATTGGCCATGAGGAATAAGGTCAAGATATGGAGAATGAGCAATAGGAGGCAAAAACTGCCACATGTCATTATTTACTTTGGTATAAGTGATCTGGCAGATTAAAATCTGGAAGATGTTAAATCAAACTTCTGAAATATCAAGCTTCCAGAAGCTAGAGGGGGCACTGAAGGGAAAGGTAGTCTCATTCACTTTTTCAGAGGTCCTGTTGCTGTGGCTTGAGGGATGGGAAACATTGAATTAGTTAGAAGATAAGGATCGCTTGGTCCACCCAGTCTGCCCATTTTTCACTACTACTCGATCTCTAACTCATTCTCCCTCCCCCCTTCCTTTCCACTAAGATTCCCTTGTTCCTATCCATGCATTCCTGAACCCCACCACTGTTTTTGCCCAACCACCTCTGCTGGTAGGCTATTCCAGGAATCCATCATTCTTTCTGTGAAGAAATACTTCCTCACATCCCTCCTGAACCTACCCCCTCCAGCTTCACAGCATAGAAGGGAAAGGAAGGTGAGGCAGAAGGAAAATGAGGCATTCAGTGCCTAGTTCAACAGATGGTGTCAAGAGGAGGGATATGGATTTGTGGGAACATGAGAAAACTTAAGGACAGAAGGCTGTTTATAGGAGATAGCCTTCATCTCACAAGGGAAGGAACAATCACTTTTGAGGAGAAGCTTGAAGTCTGTGTGGGGCCATCACTTAAACTGATTAAGAGGGAGACAGATGCTGGGAATTCCCTAGTTGGAGGAGGACAGGAATAGCCTAGCAGCGACTTCCCTGGAAATGGGACGAATACAAGGTAGGATGGGAACAGAAAAGGGAAGGAAAGAATGGTGGGGGTTATGGAGAGAGTTGGAGTGATGACAAATCAACAGCAGGAGGAGCAATGGGCATAGCAGACAGTAACTGGGAAACAGGTAAGGTAAGTGGGAATAAGGGGGAGGATAGAAGGAGGTCTGCCTAAATACCAGAAGCCTGAATAACAAGATCAGTGAAATACAGCCGGGGGGTGGGGCAGAAGCCAGATTATACTTCATAGCTATCACTGAGACATGGGCTACTGGGAATAATGAAATGGGACCTGGCAGTTCCACTGTATACCTTTTATAGAAGAGACAGGTGTAAGGGTAAGGGGGGAAGGAGAAGCCATCTATGCCAGAAGAATAGAAACTATGAAAGACAGGGCCTTCAAGAAGGAAAGGGTGTGTGGAGTAGATCTGGGTATAGCTGACTGCTGCTGCTGGGAAAAGGATTACAATGGGTGTGATTTGTATACCACTGGTGCACAAGAACAAACAAAATTAGAAATTGGAGGAGGAAGTTAGGGGAGTGGGGTAGCAAAAGGGGAACTAGTTATAGTGGAGGATCTGAACCTGCCAGACATAAACGATACTCCAGTGGCTTAGAGCATGAGAAGCTAGGCACTGCTAGTCATGTTGCAGGATTGCTTACTGGTGCAGCTGGTCAGGGATCCCACATGACACAATACAATTCTCGACTTGGCACTTACTAACTCAGAAGTGATGGGTGAGATGGTATTTAGTGAATCTTTGGGGTCCAGTGACCACAATTCCATGCATTTTGAACTGGCAATGGGGGACATCGGACCCCCTCAAAGAGTGTGGTACTGGACCTCAGATAGGCAGATTTTTGCTGGATGTGGGAAAAGATGAAAGACATTTAGTGGGTGTAGACAAGATCAAGGGGTTAAATGAAACTGGGGAAAAATCAAAGGTGGCAATTCTGGAGGGGATACACTCTTGTGCAAGAAAGGTCACCAAAAGAAACAAGCACAAAAGATCAGTCTGGCTTTCATGGGTGGTAAGGTAGGCTGTGAGGGGGAGAAGGGCCTTCATAAGGTACAAGGTGGTTAAAGGGGAGAGGAAATACTAGATCAGGTTAAAAGAGGCAAAGGGAGTAATCAGGAAGGCAAAGGCAGACACAGAGCTGCAGATTGCCAAGGGTGTGAGGAGAAAAATAATTATTTAGATTCATCCAGGGGAAAAAAAAGAAAGGGTGGTGGACATTGTTAGCTAGTAGGGGAGGGGAGGGGAGTGTAAGATGATGAGCAGAAGTCCTGTGTCCTAAACAGTTGCTTCTGCTCAGTATTCAAAGTTGAGGAAGATAGGTCTCTACTGTACACTGGGGTCAAGGCAGTGCAGGAAATGAGTAGGGTAGTAACTACAACTTAATGGGTGGAAAAAGGGCTGGAGACCATTAGAGTCTGGCTTCAGAGCTGACCGAACCCTTAGTCGAGTTACTTAATGGCTCACTAAAGTCTGGAGTGTTGGGGGATTTGAGATTTGTGGATGTCATCTCACTCCACAAAGGGGGACAGGGAGGACCAGAGCAACTACAGACCAGTCATTCTTACCTCTGTAGTATGTAGAAACATATAATTTGATGGCAGATAAGGACGACTTGGCCCACCTAGTCTTCCCATTTTTCCATATCTACAGTACAGTATCACTGCAGACCCTACTTGATCTCTGGCCTATTCTCTTGTAGTTAACGGCTGAATACTTTGGTAAAAGAAAGCCTGATGGTCTGCTTAGATAAAAACAGATTCAGGAAGACAAACAGCATGAACCTGTGACAGGGAGGTTGAGTCACATCATGCTGATCATGTTTTACAACTAGGGTGGTAGATAGAGGGCAGGTGATTGATTTACTCTACTTCCACATTAGCAAAGCCTTCAGTTTGGTGCCAAATGGAAGGCTATGGAAGAAGTTGGAGTACTTAAGAGCAGAGAAGGGTTTAGCCAGATGGGTAGAGAACTGGCTAGGGGGAGGCAACCTAGGGTGGTGGTAAACGGTCAAATCTGGGGATGGGGTTATGAATGGAGTCTCTCTGGTTCAGTATTTTCATAAGTGACATATTCAAGGCAAGATGTATCGCTTTGCTGATGACACAAAGTTGAACAGCAAACAAGGGATGAAGGAACATCTTAGGGATCAGGAAAATCTGAAATAGTGGTCAGGTATTTGGCAGTTGAGATTCAACAGCAGTAAGTGTAAGGTGATGCACTTAGGGAAAGTAATCTGCAGTATGCACAGAGTATTGAATGGGAGGTTAGACTTGCCTCTTCATCAGAGGAGAGGGATCTGGGTATCATCATCAGTGACTCCCTCAAGCAAACCAGCCAGGGCAACAAGGCCTACAGTAAGATATCAAGGATACTAGGGTGTATTGGGAAGGGTTTGATAGTAGGATGAGGGAAGTGATACATACAGATAACTGGTGAGACCTCACCTGGAATACTGCACCCAGTTCTGGAGTCCTCACCTGAGAAAGGATGTAGGCTGGAGTCAAAATGAGCCACAGCCAGCAGGGCAGATCCTGTGAGGATTGGTTGAAGGTTTTGAATGTGTACACTCTAGAGACCAGATGGGAGAAGGGGCACATGAAGTCGACCTATACTTCTTAAGAGGTATAAAAGAGTAAATAGTGAGGACCTGTTTGTTAGAAATAAGGATGCAATCACAAGGGTGCATGATTGGAGGTTAGTGCAGTTTAAATTCAGGAGGGATAACAGGGAGTTCTTCAGTCAGATGATGGTGGAGCCATGGAACAGATTGCTGGTGGAAGTGTTGGGGGCAAGTACTCTTAATGGGTCCAAACACAGCAGGGGCAGAGTGAGAAGACTCCTAGTCACATTAGGGGAACTGTTGGGTAGGGATGTGTGGGGTGGTGGGAGACAGTCCCCCAGGACACTAGGTCGGGGGGAAGTACTTAAAATATGGGCAGGCTCACTGGACCATCAGACTCTTTCTATTATCAGAGTCTGTGTTTCTATATTTCTATGCAATTCTGACCTTCCATATTTTGTTACACTCCTCTGCCACTGTGTGAAACTATTGCACAGAAGTGCCATTGAGATGATTGATCTGAAGGGGAAAAAATTATGCTGTAGTTTTGGGCGACCTGCATGCCAGCTGAAGTCTCACTAGATTTCAAGGGTCCGGGTATGCCTACTGTGGTGCTAACAGAAGCTCTGCAGCTGGAGTGTAGGGGCATTCATAGTGTCTTCAGCAGTGGGGAAGGAAAGAGAGGAGAAATGGGGAAAAATCAGGCCCTCAAAAAGTGCTTATCCTTCAGACTTAGCTGCTTCATTTAGAATCAGCCATGCTCTTGCAAAGTGAGGGATTGACAACACCAAAGACTAAAGCCCTTGGTTTATTCACAGACCAGGTACAGAACAAATAGGTGCATAAAACACTGCACCACAGAAACCACCGTTTCTGGAGGTTGAAAGGGTAATTCAGTCTCCATGCAGCATCAGCTCTCTTTTGTGAAAAGATTGCCATCTCATTTTCAACAGCATATACGTCTTTGTTCTGCTAAAGGGTAAGCAGAGTACGCAACGGCGTCTGTTTTGCCTAGCACCTAAGCAAGTGTTCAACCCAGAAATAAAAGAAAAAAGAAATAATTTAGAGTTCCTCTATTTGAAAGATTTAACCTTAGCCCATTAGACTTCCACTGCTTAATTAGTTTCTTAGGTGTCTCTATTTACTAGACACCAGTTCCATATTGGCAAAGTCAGAATTGTCAGACACTGGCCTTTCTTTGAAATGTGAACACACAGCAGGTTTGAACAACTGCTTGTTGTGACCCAGACACAGCCTCAGAGACAAATGATTTCATGTGGCAGTAAGAAAGTTATTAAAACAGGACAAACTCTAGGCTTTTTTCTTCTTCCCTTTTTATTAACAATAATATTTGCAGCACTCTTCAGACGCACATCATTTTAAAATTCTGACGTCTGACTGCATTTATGTTGATTTATAATACTTAAGTCACCTAAGTCAGGTTCCTTCTCCTGAAATGTAAGGCATAAACACCAACGAGGGACCCATGTGGTTATAACAGCATCTCTTATTATCTATTCTATGTGTTCATTATAGAACTATCCAGCATATTTAAACACATTTAAATTAGCACTTTGTTTTACTTACTCTTTCACCGTTGCAGTATGGATCATCCTATTAATTTATTTTCTGCTTACACAGCGATAATGACTAGATAAATGTCAAACCATATGTTCATGTGGAAGCCATAGACACTAATGTAAAGCCATCTTGTTTAGAATATGTAGTGTCACACTGGTTATAGCACAGAATAACCTAATTGCTGACAAGCCATTGGAAACTGGCAGTCACTGTGTTATTACAGGTACATCTTTTCATTTTTTCAAATTTAAATAAAAACTGTGAATAAACCTAAATAACACAAGACAACTAATAGCGTGTGTATCTAGACATTAAAAATGTTCCACACTATCATTTGAGTAGTGAGGATTTTTATTGATTTTATATTTCACAGTTTGAGAGCCTCTGCTGTTACAAGGAAATAAAAAAAATAACTGGTGTCATAGATATTTAACTATTGCAGTTGGATCACCTTCGCTTAATTCAACTGAAGTCTATTGGGAAACCCCATTCCTTTAATTGTTTTTTCCCAGTTAATACTGCTCTGGTGATGTACCAGATGTCATGCAAGTTGGCTTACCAGAACATCTTACATCTGCATTCTTAATAGAGGCCCAAACTACACCTACAATTCTTCACACTCTAAGGGCCTAATTTTAAAAGGGTTGCATTTGCTGCAATGGACTTGCAGTAGGGAGTTTGGTGCCAAATGCAAGATTTAGACCAGCTCCCCAGTCTACATTTGTGCTGGGGGAGCAATTGCGAGGCTAGAGCCAAACCTTTGACACAAGCTGGTATAAATAGAGGATACTGGGCGCAACATGTGTCCAATGTTATAAAATTGGGCCCAGGTTGCGGCAAACCCTCAGATGCAGGTGCAGCAAACTTTGTGGTGATGCAGGGCTTGGTCGCAAGTCCTGCATCCCTGTTTGAAAATAGGGCACTTAGTGTCTCCCAGCTTAAGAATTTGCAGTTAGAAGGGAGACTAGATGGGTGGAGGACAACAGTGAAAAGGCAGAGGTATTAAATGGATATTTCTGATGTTTTCACCAAAGAAATGGATTTACCAGTGCTTTAGAGGAAGTTAGTGATAGGAAGAGGGGAGAAAGAGGAACTAATCACAGAGGACCGAGTAAGCAGGGGACTAGAGGCTCCTTAAGGGAACAGCATTCTGACCTCAAATTGTCAACTTAGCCATTTTTGCACACCACCTCATGAACCTGGTAAGTGTCATTTTTCAAATCCTGCCCAAAATGTGTTTTCACATTTGTGGAGTGAAATGACATTTTCATCTGTATTTTATACATCCCCTGGGCCTTATGGCATGCACCCAAGGTATTGAGGTAACAGATGGTAGTACTCCCAACCCTGTTGATGAGCTTGTTTACCTGTTTAATGGCTACAGTAGGGGTGCCTTAAGAATGGAGGACCACTAATGTAGTGCCTCTGCATAATAGTGGGGTGCAGGATGACCTGGCGAAGTAGAGACCAGTCAGTCTGACCTCCATAGTTGACAAGTTGCTGGAAACCACCCTGAAGGAATGCATATTAAAGTTTCTTGAGGCAAATGGGCTCCAGGATGACAGGCAGCATGGATTCATATCAGGGATGTCATGCCAAACCTATTTGAGCAACTTCTTTTGGTTACCAAGCCGGTGGACGGGGGGGGGGGAGGCCGTGGATGTATTATATTATATTTGGTTTTTAGCAAGGCCTTCGACTCAGTTTCACAGGATAAGGATAAGCAGAGATGAGAGAAAACTTGAGGAGTGGTCATGAGTATATTAGCTGGGTTGTAATGCAAGAAAGTACAAAATAATGTGCTTGGGGCACAAAAACCCAGGGGCAGAGTACAGAATGGGTGGAGTGTTATTGATGACCACCAAGCAAGAGACAGATCTGGGGGTAATAACCTCTGATGACCATGTGACCAGGCAATACAAAGAAAGCATTTAGGAGGGCTAGTGGAATGCTGGGGTGCATAGGTAGAGGTATCACTAGCAGAAGGAGGGGGATGGTGCTGCCTCTGTATAGATCACTGGTAAGACCTCACTTAGAATACTGAGTACAGTTCTGGAGGCCACATCTCTGGAAAGATTTAGACAGAGTGGAGGCAGTTCATAGGAGAGCAACTAAAATAGTGTGGGGTCTGCATCACAAACCCTATGAGAAGAAACTGAAGGAACTCAGTATGTACACCCTGGAGAGAGATGGGGGTGATATGAAAGAAACCTTTAAATACCTCATGGGGGTAAATAAGGTACAGGAAGGAAGTATTTTTCAGATAAAAAGATGCACAAGAACAAGGGGATGTGCTGAGAAGCTGGAGGGGGTAGATTCAGGAGAGATATGAGGGGGTGCTTCTTCACAGAAAGGGTAGTGGATTCATGATGTGGCAAAACCACTGATGGGGTTTAAGAATGCAGGGGACATGCACAAAGGAATCATAGTGGAAAGTAGAGGGGGGAAGGAGAACAGTCTGTGGTAATAATGTAGGTAGAGAAAAATGGGCAGACTGGGTGGGCAAATCGGTCCTTATTTGCTGACAAATTCTATGTGTCTATGTGTTAATCCAGTGATTCACAGTCTTCATCAAATGTCAGAATGTATTTTGTTATATTTTGGTTTGGATAGATGAAGGTGGTGGAATGGTGCCGCAATTATTGCTGTTTGTCCGCAGTTAATTATTCATTCCTTACAACACAGCCCTTGTATGTTGTCCCTACAGATGTTGATTTTAGTCATTCTTGAAGAATGCGAATCATGTTAATTTTCATTACATATTTACTTAATGTAGTGAATTCTTAATGGAATAAAAAGGGGTTGGGTGGGGGAAATTAACATTAGATATATAACATGGTGTGTTGACATTGCTCTCTCTAACTATTTGCCTTTGTCACCATTCCACATTGGAGACTAGTGAGCAAGCTGGGTAGAATAAGGGTGGGTAAAAATGTATTAAACTGGGTAAGAAATTGGTTAAGGAACAGATGACAGAGGGTGGTGGTAAACGGAGCTTGTACTGAGGAAGGGAGGATGAACAGTGGGGTGCCTCAATAAATAGTGCTGGAACAGGTGCTCTTTAATGTCTTTATAAGTGATATTGCAGAGGAGCTGGAAGGGAAGGTCTGCCTCTCTGTGGAGGGCACCAAGATTTGCAACAGTGTCACACTCTTAGGGGTGGAAAGGAAGAACAGAGACCTGAGAAAACTTGAGGAGTGGTCAAGGGTATGGCAGCTGGGTTTCAGTGTATAAAAGTGAAAAATAATGCACTTAAGGCACAGAAACCCAGGTGCAGAGTACAGAATGTGTGGCTTGGTACTGACAACTATCAAGCAGGAAAGAGACCAATGGGTAATCATATTGGATGACATAGAGGTGGCCAGGCAGTGTGACAAGTCAGTCACAAGGGCAAATGGATGCTAGGGTGGATAGGAAGGGTTATCACCTGTAAAAAGAGGGAGGTAGTGCTGCCACTGTATAGATCACTGTTAAGACCCCACCATGAGTTCTGTGTCTAGTTCTGTAGACCACATGTTTGTAAGGAAATAGAAAGAGTGGAGGTGGTCCAGAGCAGGGCAAATAAAATGGTGCAGGGTTTGCATCAAAAGTCTTATAAGGAGAGACTAAAGGATCTCAACATGTACACCCAGGAAGAAAGGAGGGAGAGGGGAGATATGATAGAGACCTTTAAATACCTCACAGGGGTAAATAAGGTACAGGAGGGAAACATTTTTCAAAAATAAAAAAAAGGTGCTGAAGAACAAGGGGAAATGATCGGAAGCTGTAAATGTGTAGAGTCAGGAGAGACATGAGGAAATACTTCTTCACAGAAAGTGTGGTGGATTCCTGGAATAGTCTTCAAGTGGAGGCAGTGGGGGTAAAAACAGTTGAGGAGTTGAAGAATGCATGGGATAGGCACAAAGGAATTGTAATGGAAAAGAAATGTGGGGCAGGAGAGAGGGAGCTGTACATCAAGTAGGGTCTATGGTGAAGGTGTGGGTGGGGAGGGTGGGCATACTGGGTGAGCCAGGTGGCCTTGTCTGCTATCAGATTCTATGTTTAAAAGTGCTCATCCTGGTGCTGCTTTGGTTTTGAGCCCCCAAACAGACAGTAGATGTAGAACCTGGGTTTGTCCAAGCAGAGTTTCATTCCACCACTAGCCTACCAATTAAGGATAATATGCACTATAATTTTTAAATGCAATTAAAAGGGGAGTTGCCCAGGGAGATACCTGCATCTGTACCCCAGGATACAGAGGCATAACAAAATTCTGGAGAGGCTGCTTCTACAAGTAGGTCCCAAAACATATTTGAATATCATTTAAACCCGGATACAGAAACTGATGGAGACCCTGGTCTATCTGCTAGCTGGAGAACTTCTCTCCCCCCCCATCAGATAATACGAAGGAAGACAGACTTGGGGTGGAGACAGGCCCAAACACCAGGAAAAGATATTCTGATTTTTGTTAGACCTACTCTAGAACCTACACACAGGTGGAATGCGGTGCACATTAAATACAAAGGAAGGCTGTTAAAACATCCAGACTGTGTATACATGGCTAGGACCCTCCTTAAGGACCGTATACAGTTCTTTGCTTCCAACTTTATGCTCTGATCAACACCCCTGGGAATGCAAACATTCATTATCAGTTTTGAAAGGCTGAATGTCTCAAATGACTCTGGGCAAAATACCACCAGCTTAAAAATATGCCATTATGATCACGTTTCTTTGTTATCCCCCTTACCAAGCATGAGATAAAAACAACTGTAAACATACTTTTTAAAAATGACCAGGTGAGTGTTGTGGATATTCTCCATTGGCTTAAACAGAGATATACAGTAGCCATCTCACCAGAGCCAACAATGGACTCTGAAAACATCTGGACAAGGAGGTGGCATATTGAAGTCAAACTGATATATACTAATGCTGGGGTGAATCATCTTCTGAATTGTTTCTTCCTGAGCAGAGAAAGGGGGTCATATTCTAGCTGGGCAGCCCAAGGCATGTTATAAATGTATCTCAAAGTCCCATTTAAACAGCATCTGTAACACCGAGACATGTAGGCTCTGTGTAGAACTAGAGCGTACCAGTAAAATGAGCTTTCTAAATGCCATCCAAGGTGCAATCTTTGTGAAGGTCATTTTAGCACAAAAGACTGGTCCCAAGGGCCTCCCCCCTTCAGAACCACAAGATCTTGGCACCTCTGCTCAAGTCATCACATAGACAAAGAGAGAATCTGGCTGACTGGCCTAGCACTAGTACTGCACAGGAAGAAACACACCTGCCCATCCCATGGGTACTGTAAATGCTGAGGGGGAAACTCCGAACAAGGTACAGCCTGATGCTGACACACAAGCTGAACAAGATCTGAGACCATTTTGTCATGCAAAAAACTCAGCAAGACATGCAGGGATTGGAGTTGTCTCAGGAGCAAGCTGCTCTACAGTCAAAAAACCCTTCCACTGTGCCACCCCCTTCTGCACCTGACACAGGCTTTTAGAATGGTAATATGACAAGCAAAGCAGAAGGGTCATACAAAATCTAAACTATCCAGAAAAGAGTCAGTGGACCTACAAAACCCATTTTAAGTGTTATCTACTAACAGGGACTGTGGCAATGTAGGGGAAGAATTAGATGCTTCTTCAGCCCCCTCTTCCCAGCAAGACCTCTCTACAGAAGCTGATGATTCAGTTCTGGATGTTGGCCCTGGCTTTTACCTTAACAAAAAAAATGTAATCTTCTAGCAGAGTGAGGGATAGGAGGAAAAATAAATACTGTTGTTTATAGTTAGCTGTTTTGCTCTCTCTAGTTAGTGCTATGAGCATTATGCATGTATTCGACCTACAGATCTTTTTTTTTTTTTTTAGACTTTATTTATCACGGCCGTTGGGGAACTCTCTAGGCATCCCTATGCCTGAGTGCTCTACCTCCTATCTGAAGTCCTTCTTCCATCCTACTGCAGCCAGGCAGAACCCCCTGGCTCTGCACCCTCTGAGGTGGGGCTACCCTATCCTCCCAGGGCACTCTGTCTAGTAACCTAGTGTGCCCAGCCTAGGATGGAGGAGAGGCCCAGATCTGGAGTATGGCACTTCGGGACAAGGTGCCATCACCTAGCCCCTTCAGCAGGGTTTTCTTAGTTATGTTGCCGCTGGGCTCAGATGTGCAATGACGTCCTGCTTGGCTTGCACACACTCCCATGTGCACCCGAAAGACGTCCACCGCAGCCCAATCCCCTTGCTTCTGCCAAACGGATAGTGCAATCCCCCAGCCACTGCCAGGGGTTACAACTGCACCGGCTTGGGTGAGTCCCTCTCCCTGAGGAAGAAGAACAGTCCCTGGGATGCTTGATCCTTTCCCATCCCCCTAACCCTTGATGACCCACGCTTGTTCCCGAACACGGGTCACCGGCATGGCGCCAGGAGTGGCGTCCAGCGCCTCAACCCTCAGCACCACCGGGCCACCCACCTACAGATCTTGACCTTGAATGTTAACAGCATTTATAACAATAAGAAAAGGATAGTTATATTATAACTTTTACATGACATGAATGCAAATATTTTCTACAAGCACCAGACTACAAAATTAAATGAGATTGTAGCAACTGAAAGACTGTGGCACCATGATCTTCATACTTGTTTGTGGGGGGAAGAATGCTGTACAGATTTGGGGATCTTGTTCTCCAACTTCACGGTCTCTGTTCAATCTGTGGTAGATGTAATACCAGTTAGAGTCTTATAATTAGATGTCAAGATCCGTAATGCTGAATTACACCTAATTAACATACTGTATATGCTCCGCAGACAAAAACTGGTAGGATAGAGCTGTTTAAAATTGTACAGCCTTCTCTGTACACAACTAAAGGAATTATATTGGGTGGGGATTTTATCTGCTGATATGTGACTGATTGTCATAGGACTTCCAGGAAAAAACAGTATTGCGACTCTACTTGCCTATCACATATGATAGCTTCTGCACTTCTGGTAGACGCAGCTACAGCCAGGCATGGAGTTACTGGAGTTACTTTCTGTAAAGGAGCATTATTGACCAGAATAGACTATTTATTTTTTTTTCAATTGTTTAACCAGGAGTAGCACACTAAGCTAAAAGCTTGTTTACAAGTGCGACCTGGGAGCACAGGAAAGTTATGTGACTTGCTCAAGGTCACACAGTATGCAAGCAGGGGCTGTGGAATTCAAACCCAGGTCTCCAGATTTGAAGCTCAGAGCCTTAAACCACTGTGCTATACTGCCTCCCTTAATTTATCTCTCCATGGGTAGAATCTAGGGCAGTCCATCTCCTTCTGGTGGAGGTTTTAGATCATAAGGTGCTGTGCCTCATGGTTGGGGCTCTTCTAGACCCACAGCCACCCATGGCCTATGGAGACTTAATATGGCCCTTTTAGAAGAACCTTAGTTTAGGGAAGGAATTACGTAGCTTATTGTCAACAAATTGCCCCTTTTCAAAATGCA
The DNA here is from genome assembly GCA_016271365.2 of Neoceratodus forsteri. NCBI lineage: Eukaryota > Metazoa > Chordata > Ceratodontiformes > Ceratodontidae > Neoceratodus > Neoceratodus forsteri. The sequence continues at coordinate 938,604,716 of CM057449.1, read as the reverse complement.
TGCTACTCTAGTACAGTGGGGGGCTGCTTTAAGACTGAGCTTCAGACTTTACTTATTAATCTAGTGATAAAAGAAGGTGTCTCAACTATTTAAGGAATTTGGAGCTGTGCCATCAATTACAAAAAATTTTACCCTATGCAGAAGGTTCCACATGCAATTATGGCCCCCAAATTAATCACCTGAAATCTGAAATGGCTAAATGACAATATAAGAAAATGGCAACACTTATCCAGGAACAGAGGTTCGTGACACATGAGGAAAAAGGGGCAAGTAAACCCTTCTGATACTTGTGTAGACAAAATCAGGCATAGAATAATGACAGCACTCATGGATGATCAGGGGCATATATGTACTGCCCAGCCTGAAATGTTGGGGATGGTAGATAATTATGTATATAATATGTTTGGCTCTAGTGCACAGACTCCAACAACCATGGAGTAGTTCTTTTAAAGGGATGTATACTTCCATTGTCAGGTGATGATATATGGAATCTAGATGCCCCTGTGTCTCAACAAGAGGTAGTGGAGGTTATCAAATCCTTAAATAACAAAGTAGCACCATTAGAAGATGGACTGTCTGGAATTTTACAAACTATATGTTGAGGAGCATATGGGAGTATTGCCAAAGTATGGCATTCTTTTCTCAATGATAATCAGCAGGTCTCAGGCCTTTTAATGGGGGTGGTTTTCATTCTGTATAAAAGAGGAGAAAAGATGGACATAAGGAACTGGAGATCTTTGACCCTCCTGAATACTGATGCCAAGATTTTAGTCAAAATTATAAGCAAACAGTACTAATCAGTTCTCAGATGTGTGCCATACATGGTAGGAAAATCCAAGACAGCCTTTTCTTGCTGAGAGAAATGTGTGATAGTAGGCAGAGGAGGAAGACTGAAAGCCTTTTCCTGGCATTAGAACAGGAAAAGGCCTTTGACAGGGTACAGTATGAATGTATGTACTTTGTTTTGCGCTGTTATGGGATACCTGGTACATTTATAAATCGGATTAAATTGCTGTACATGGAAGCCACAGTGGTTCCACTTATAAATGAGGGGTTTGTTACCATGCACAATTTGGTCAGAGGGATTAGGCAAGATTGCCTGCTTACCTTTTCTACTATACGCTTTATGTGCTGATCCCATTCTGCGCAAAGTGGAATTGGACCAGTCTATATCTTATCTTCATATTGAGGCAGTCCCTGCTTGAAAAAATAATGGCTTATGCTGATGACATTTGTCTCCCTTTAGGAGAATTTAGTGCTGGGTGAAAAGTGGTTGACCTTTTTGTGGATTTCGGGAGGATTTCAGAATCTTGGTTAAATATTGACAAAAGTATTGGTGTGTTGTTGGGAAATGGCAGTGAACATTTACACCATGACATAGCAGAAATTAAACTGTCCTGTGAGCCTGCTAAAATACTGTGGGGTGGGTTGGGAATGTGGCTATGGCTGAGTTTAATTGACAAAAGAAACTTGAAATGGCAGAGGCCATGTTCACAAAATAATGTGCTAGGGCCATGCCTAAATTTAAAAGGGTTTATTTAGCTAAATCATTTTTATCCCCAGGTTTTTTATGTTTGCCCTTGTGCTTATGCAAAGTAAATATTTTGGTATGATAGTGGGTTTTGAGAGGTGTGTCACTGTCGGTCCACTGCAGGGCAGTCTGCAAGAGGCTCGACTGTGTCAGACCAGTCATCAGCCAGGATGATCATGACACTCTTCTGGTCTTATTGGGTGGAGACAACATGTAGTTCAAAGAAAAGAGCCCCCAAATCATAGTGCAGCTTTTCCCTTTGATCTGCATAAGCTGCCCAGTAAGCAGAGTTGATCAGCATCATGATCAGTCTGTTGTGGTCCTCCCCTCGACACAAAAACAATCCCTCCCACCTCCCAGTGCTTCCCCCTTCTTAATTTTCCAACTCCAGAGTGCCCAATCTGGTTGTTGGCTAGTACCCACCACCCCACTTATTTTCACTGTGTGACACCGAGGAGCCCAACCCTGGTGCTGCCAAAGACAACACCAGCACTGGGATCCCAATCTCCAGTGTTGGTATCAGGAAAAAAAACAGACCTTGTTTTTTTTCTTTCATTTTTATATACACTGTAAAAAAAGAAAACCATTCACCAATATCTGTTGCCACCACCATTATCCTCCCCCCACCTGACCCTCCAACTCAGCACCCACCACCCCACCCCACCCCACCTCACCCTTAATTTTAGTTGTTCCACACCAGGGTGTCCAGACCTCAGTGCCAGCTACTACCTCCCACCCCAGCTATTTTCACTATGTGACACCGGGGGTATCACCTCCTGGTGCTGCCAAATGTAACACTGATGCTGGGGTATCCAGTCACCAGTATCAGTACCTGAAATAAAGAAAACCATCTGTCATAGTCTTTTTTTGTTTTGTTATACACCCTCCAAAAAGGAAAGCCATCCATCAATATCTATTACCACCGCCAGCACACGGCCACTGTCACCCTTCCCCCACCAACTCCCCCACTGAGTACTCACTACTCATATCTCCCCCACCCCTGATTTGTCTACCACTCTCTGGACCAGAGATATGTTTTCACTTTTCAGTACCATATGGAGAACTCAGGAAATCAGGTGTGCTGTTCAGTGTATTTCAGTGAGTTTTGAACTTGTCCTCATAACTTTGTCATTTTTTTTTTTTTATGATTTTCCCAAATTTTCAACATGGCTTTTTTGGGACCCCACCTCATGAACAAGGGTGGTGAGACTATGCAAATCTGTCCCAAACAGTGGTAGCGCAGTCACTGCAGGAAATCGCCTTTTGGGCAGAATCTGAACATTTTCTCTGAACAACAAAGTTGTGAGTACAAGTTGACATTTTTCAATGCACACTGATAACTTTGGTAATTTGTAATATTTTGACCCCAAATTTTCAACATAGCCATTTTTTTCTCACCACTTCATGAACATGACAGCTGTCATTTTTCAAATCATGACCAATATGTGTCTTTGCACTTGTGGCATGAAATCACCTTTTGGGCAGGATTTAAACATTTTCTCTGTGCTTGTTCACAAGGTGGGGTCATAAGAAGGTTATGTTGAACATTTGGGATAAAACTATTAAAGTTATGCGCGTACATTGAAATTTTTCAATGCACAGTCATAACTTTAGTAATTTTCAATATTCTGACCCCAAATTTTCAACATAGCCATTTTTTCACATCGCCTCATAAATGTGACAGCTGTCATTTTTGGAATCCTGGACAAAATATGTTTTTACACTTGTGGTATGAAATTAAATTTCAGCCACTGTTTTATAAATGACACCTGTCATGTTCAGAAGGAGTAGTCTTAAAAAGACTATGTTGAAAATATGGGGTCAGAATGTCAAAAAAAACAACTAAGTTATGAAAAAATGTTGAATTGTTTCAACTTTTACTCATAACTTTATATGTGCAGATTTTGGTCCCTAATGTTCAACTTATACTTTCCGTTTTGGTATAGTACCTCACAAACCTGACAGGTGTAATTTTTCAAATCCTCTCTGAAACTTGTTTTCACAGTCACACTGGGAGATGATCTTTCAGATAGGATTTAAAAATATCCAACCATTTTGATTTTAACATCAGTTCATAAAAAGGCTGTTGGATGCCAGCCCACTGGTGCTGAGGGCTGAGGCACTAGTCGCCTTACCTCACACTACGCTGGCAACCAATGTTCGGGAATGAGCACAGGCCACCGGGGGTTGGCAGGGGAAGAGAAGGTTGAGCATCTGATGGACTGCTCTCCTTCTCCGGGGAGGGGGGACACCAGCTGTCAGTGCATGATCAGCCCCTAGCAGAGGCTGAGGACTGGCGCACTGACGCTTGATGTGTAAGAGACAACAAGGCAGGTGCTTGGAGCATGGCATATAGGTGCATGCACACTGTCTCCTGTGCGTACCATTGCACGACTCATCTCAGGAAGAAATGGAGAAAAGATGGCCGAGCGAAGCAGAATGTAGCTGGTCACCACAGGCACTGCTCCCATGAATGGCAGCAGCCTCCAGCACTGGATTCATGTATTCTGTTGGTTGAGGGATCCCTGCCACCCCACTACAGGGGGTATAGCCATGGGGAATCTGGTAAGGTTGCTGCGAGTGGGGGACGGGGCTGGGGGACCTGCAAGATGAATAACCACTCATCCAGGGGGTATATAAAAAGACTAATTGTAAAAACAAAAGGCTGTTGGAAATTTGGGGGTAGAATGTGGGTGTCCATTAGATATTGCCTCTCAGCTGGCCTATCTTGTCTGGGATATTCAAACCAGTTGTGCATGGTGCAACCGCGGACTTGCACCAAGGAGTGATGATCAGCAGGAACCATTGCGCAGCACAAATCCCATTGCACCAATGTGCAAGTAGCATGCACAAGACCATGAATATTCGGCTCAGTGCGATATTCAACTGTGGAAGCATGTTGCAAGTGTGGAGCAAAACCTGGATGCGCTGAGCAGACTTGAGCCTATAAATACAGGGCGCAAGCACACAGACAGCACTTGCACCAGGGGAGAGAGAGAGAGAGTGACAAGAGACGGTGGAGAGACACAGAAAGAGACAGAGCAAGGGAGACAGAAATAGTGAGGGACAGAATGACTGTCACAGGCAGCCACAGGGGTAGAGGGACAGAGGTGGTAGTGGAGAGTGAGCAAGGGGCTGAGAGAGAGAGAGAGACAGGCAGGCACAATCCCACGCAGTGCATCAGGGTGGCATACAGCCCACAGCAGCTGACCCCCCCAGGGTAAGACAGGACATAAGGGGCCATGGATAGTGCTCCCTTCCTAATGGAGGCCATAATGAGGGGTGTGAGGGGGCAGAAGGAACAGCGACATGGCCGTGGAAGGGCCCGTCAGCAGAACTCCCGGAACAGGTGGTACCGTGCCCACACCACCTTTGAGAAGTACACAGATACGGAGATTGTGGGATGTTATCACCTGAACAGAGCCATTCTGAGACAGCTCTGTGATCTGTGCAGTGAGGAGTTGCAGGCACCCACAAGACGGATCCACGCAATGTCTATGGAGACAAAGGTGACAACAGTCATCTGTCGGCTCGCCATGGGCACCTTCCAGAGACCAACAGGGGACACCACAGGCATAACCCAGTTGGTCACGTCACATCTCCTCACACAGTTCCTCAATGCCCTGCTGCCACATGCTTTGGAACACATCCATTTCCCCAGCACACAGGTAGAACATACAGCAGCCATGCAGGACTTCCACAGGGTAGCATGCATACCTGTCATGCTCAGGGCCATTGACTGCACCCATGTGGACATTTGCATGCCACTTAGCCCTGAGGGTGTGGCCTATGTGAACAGGAAGGGGTTCCCAAGTGTGAACTGCCAGGTGGTGTATGATGCCAATGGGCGCATCACCAGTGTCTGTGCCACACACCCTGGGAGTAAACATTATGTATTCATCTGGCACAGCTCTGTGCTGTGCCACAGGTTCAAGCATGGAGACATCCCCACAGGCCACCTAGTGGGTAAGTATGGGATGGTCTAGGTTTGCCAGGCAGAGCAGGCCATGGGATGGGGGAGGGCAGGGTGAGTGTGCTGGCGAGGGTGCCAGGGAGAGGCAAGGGGCACAGCAGCAGAGGACACAGGACTAACCATGTCATTATCCACACAGGAGACAGTGCCAATCCACTGAGGCCCTGGCTGCTCACCCCCTATTGACGACCGTCGTCCCCAGCAGAGGAACGCTACAATGAGGCACATGCCAGCATGCGAAGCATCATTGAGCATGCATTTGGGATGCAGAAGGCATGGTTCCATTGTCTAGACAGGTCTGGAGGTGCTCTACAGTACAGCCCCTCAAAAGTCTGTGGCCTATTCCTGTCCTGCTGCATACTGCACAACATGGCCAATTACCATGGGATAGCTGTCAAGACTGAAGTGGGTGACATTAGTGGGGATGCCAAGAGCAGTGGGCTGGAGGGTGGTGGACAGCCACCACCGGGCAGAGGGATCCCCGGCTGCACAGGATGGCATGGCAGCATTGGGACACCATCGCACAGGAGCACTATGGTGCATGCAGATAGGTGGCACCAGACCCACGTGCTGGCCACACACACAGGTACAGCACACAGGCAGGGGCGTGCATGGCAATGGGCATGCACACACAGAGGCATGGTGCAGGGGTGGGGAAGTAAGTTGCACACACCCACACACAACTGCACACAGCAGTGAACAGCAACACACACACACACACCGTGCCCAGGCACTGGCTAGTGACGGGGATCCGATGCATTGCACCGGTGCACAGGCACAACCGGTACAGAACTGCCCTTATCACACCCACGCCACATGGGCCAGCGGCTGGGCAGGCATGTACACAGGCAGCATGCAGCACGACACATAGGCGCCACACCAGTGGTATGCACACACACACACACACCACCCATGCATGCACAGGGCAGTGGCAGCAAACTGCGGTTGGGGCGGCACGCACATCAGGTCTGCTGTGCAGAACCATGGCCACCGTGGCCAAGGGGGCAGCCGCACCATGGCTGATTGGCAGCCACAGGCTGCTCATCGGTCACAAGGGGTGTTTGCAACAGCCCCCCCAAGGGTTGCACTGCGGGACCATGACTGGGTCCACGCAGGGGTGTGTAGGCACCCAAACAGGCCTGCCCCAGGCATGCCTGGGATGCCAACGGCAGAGCCTGGCATTGACAGGGAGGGTGTCTCCCGATGCTGGGAATCGTGGGGTGAACAGTGCACTTTGTGGTGTCCATGGTGGCCAGCTACACCCTGTGCCTGCTAGCAGTGCAAGGCCATCCATGATTGCATTGGCTATGTGATCCTGGGATGCTGTTGTGTCCTCCTACAAGCACTGTATAGCCACCAGGAGCTGCACAGTGACCCTCTCACACTACTCAGCCACCTCAGTGGCAAGCAGCACCTGTTGCTCCATGGAGGCCCGCAGCAAACAGGTGTGCTCTGCCAATGGGTCGGTGTCAAGGGGAACCTGGGCAGGGTGCCAACCCTTCTGTAGTGAATGACCATGCTGCACAGCCCCCCACTCAGGTGGACACTGCACAGTGGGGTCCCCATGGGGTATGGCCCTATCAGGCACCCCGGCAGTGGACCCCACATCTGGCTGCCCTGTGGCCACTGCTGCTGCTGCCCATCTGGCCACTGAACACTGCCCAGTGCCTGCACGGCCACACCACCACCACCACATGGCACTGCCATGTCAGTTTACACAGCAGCACCCGCAGTGGCAGCGGGCAGCTGTCCCACCGCTGTCAGGCCACTGGGCACACTGCCTGTGATGGCATCAGGTATTGGTGTCTCCCCTACAACACCACCCATGCTGTCCAGGATCACAGTCAGGTCATCATTGGAGTCAGACACCACCCCAGTCTGTGTCTCCACGCATAGGATGCCGAGGCTGGCATGCTGTAGAAACATATCTAGGGCCTCAACCGACCCCATACCCAAGACATCCAGCTGGACAGTGGTGGTGTGCTACAGCCAATCAGGCCCCCGGATGCCCATGGAGGTGGATAGCTGGTCTTCTGGGGCTGGGCCTGCCTCCACGGCTGCTGCTGGTGCCCCATCCTCTGCATGCAGGCATGCTGGTGCTGAACGAGAAAACAGATGTGTCAGTGATGCAAGGCCCCCATTCCCCCCCGGTCCCCCAACCCCCCAACATAGCCACTGCATGCTGTGCATGCCCAGCATACATACCATGCAGTGATGGGTTGCCACCCATCTGAAATCCTCCACCTGACACACCCTCTACAGTGCTGTGGTGCATGGTGGCTGCCACCAACTCCTCCTGTGCCGTGAGCTGTGGTGCATCAGCAGGTACCCCTCTGGTGGCTGTCTGGGCTGCACAGATGACTACCACCTTCTCTTTGATGCACCACTTATCAGTGCCCACCTTCTTGCAGCACTCCTGCACCAACCGTTGGTGGCTGCCCTGCTGGTTGATGCATGCTGCCACCTCCTCCCAGGCCCAAGCCCTGTCCTGTGGTGTGCCCGTGGCACCACTCAGCAGTGGCTCCCTGTTGAGGTAGGCCTCAAACAGGGCCTCTGCCTTTGTGAAGTTGGACTTGCATTTGCGAGCTGGCGCACGCTCCTCAGCCTCCTCACATTCTGACATGTTGCTACCTGTGGACATGGACAGCACAGTGTGTCAGTGTCAGTGGCACCTTTCTCTGTCCCCCCTGCTGTGCTGGCTGGGCTCAGCAGCATGTGCAACTTACCTCAGATGGTTGCAATACCGGTCCATGGCCTGTGTGGTCCATGGTGCTTTTATAGCACATCGCATGCAAATGAGCACTGGTGCAATGGTAATGACATGCTAATTTCCCCAGTGCATTACGCATTGGCTGATGAGGTCATTTGCATGTGGTGGCTGAATATTGCGAAGCTGCTCTATGCACAATGGGATTGCTCCGGTACAAGTTGTGGTGCAATGCCCAGGAATGCGCACTGCGCAGGACTGCAGTGTGCATGCGTCAGTCAGAGTGCTCCCACCTATTGTACGCTGTGAGCCCACTGCGCACTAGGGACCATGGCACATGGTGCACCATGTCTGCTATTGTGCAGTAGCGCACTGTGCGGTGGCTGATACCTGACCCCTGATGCCCATATCGAGCACCTCTGGCATTGCGTGATGGGCAGACACAGCACATGTATCCTCGAAGTGCACATCTGGTGCACTTTGTGCACACATGCACCTCTAGCTGCCATATTGCTTGACCACATTGCAGTTGGCACTATGGCGCAGTGTGGGGTTCACCGGGCATGGAATTGGACACAAGTGGAACTTGTTAATCTAGTGGCATGTGTGCAGCCCCATGCTCCACAGCTCTTTGGCCAGGTGCCCCTGCAGCAGCCACAGACTGATGTCTGGCAGGGGATTGCTGCCAGACTGCAGCAAAGCACTGGGGTGGCTAGAACTGGGGAGCAATGCCACCACAGGTATGGTGACCTTGTGCGGTGGGACCCAGAGCACCTGTGGCGGCAGCAGGCATGCATCTAGCGAGGGGCCATGCCATGTCTGGGTAAGTCAGCCCATGCTGCATGTGTACCCTAGTGCTGTACTGTGGTGTTGACTTGGCTGCCTGGCATGCCCTGCAGAAGGGTACACTGTCATAATGCGCATTGTGGTGTGGCATTGCCAGCCACAGCTTGCGTTGCGATACAGCCATGCTGGATGTGTTGGGCTGGGGCACACCCTGTGCACAGGGGTGGGGGTGGTGGGCACATGATGTGGATGATTCCTGATGTGTACCTGTCTTTGTTCCATTCCCAGAACCTGAGGATCGCCACTGAGCGAGGGCAGTAGGAGCAGCATGGGCAGCCCAGCAGGCTGCAGCAGGCCACAGAGGTGGTACGGAAGCAGAACCGGCACCAGCGTAGCTGCAGAGGGCAGGTAGGCACTGTTTTGGTCCTACACACTGTACAGGGGTGTTGGCAGGGGTGTAGGTGTGGCCATGGCCACCTGTGCCATGTGCCGCCACAGCTGTGTGTGTGTCGCACTGTGCCTGGTGCATGCTACTGTGGGGCGGCCATTGCACATATGTGCCAGCTGTTGGTGGGGTGGGTGTGCACCCAGCTGACATTGGTGTTGCTGTGGTGCTGCTGGTGCCCTGTGGCATGTGACTGTCATTGCACAGTCGGGTGGCCATTGAGCAGTGGTGACCACCTCTGAGCACTGTCATGGCATGCCAGGTTGCTGGCAGGCAGTGGCCCAGCCCCCTTTGGGTGGCTGGGGCGGCCACTTCAGGGGTGCGTATTCCCACTACCCATTGCACACAGTGGGTGGGCATGGTACCTTGGAACATCGCACTGATCACCTCTCCTGTCTCTTGTCATAGGTATCCAGCAGAGGGGGTGGCTGCTGTTGTACTGTAGGCTTCTCCACCAGATCATCTTAATCACGTCCACCACCATGGAGGCGGTCTTGCAGGTGCTCCAACATTTATTGGCAGACTAGAGGTGGAGAGGAAGCCAAGGAGTGGCAGGGCATGGCCACTGTTAGTTCATGCCCCAGCATTCCCCTGTTTCCCCTGCTGTACCTCCTCCTTATGTTCCCCTTCCCACTGTACAGTCCCTGTTCCCTGTCCCCTTTCCTCGCTTTCCTACCCTTTCCCACCCTCTTGTTCTTGTACATAGTTCTCCTGTTCAATACATGTTTTTTGACTTACCTGCCTGTGTTGGTGTCTGCTTTGTAGCTGGCATGAGGAGCCATGCTGCAGTGGCACGGTGTATGTCTGTATGGTTTGCGTGTGTCAGTGCACGTGAAGTGCATCTGTGGTGCACTGCTGTGTGCTAGGGTGTGTCCCACTGTGGTGGTGTCCTGCCCCTTGATCGGTGGCCGTGCCATGGGGTGGCTGTTGTGGTGTGTGGCATGTATGTGTGCTTGGCTGCATGGTCCTGGGTGTGGCATGTTGGGATCTGGGTGGGTGGAGGCATGGCATGAGGCCTATGGGGTGGGACTCCATTGGTGGCCCTCAGTTGGCCATTGGTGCCACCTGTTGCCTGCTTTCTGTGCCACGGTTGTGTTCTGGGGTGGGGGTGTCTGGATGCCTGTATGTACCCTGCTGTTGGTGGCCACCTGTGGCCTGACACTGTGCTTCCCTGGCACTGTCCCTGGGTCTGGTCCTGTGCCATGCCCCCCTCTGTTGCTCTGCTGCTGTGCTCCCACGTTTTCCCAGGGCATCTCTTTCTGCACCATGGCACAGGTCTGTTTGTGCAATGGTACAAGTCTGGTTGTGCTATGGTGCATGTCTGATTGCACCATGGCGCATCTGTGCCATATTCAGCCAGGTTTCACTGGAGCAGTTCAACATGCGCATCCTCTGAATATGGCACTCACGCCATGGTGCATCAGTTTTGCGCTGTTCTGGACATGCACCGCCTTTTGGCGCATTTCTGAATACCTGGCCCCCTGAGTAAATACAATCTAAAATATACAAAAGCAAGAAGACACTGAAAATGAAATATTGCATCAGATCTGGTCTGTCCTGGGTAAATATATAGTAAAAATGTGTACAAGCAAGACCCGGTACCACAGTAGTGTAAGCAGCTAACATTCAGCATTGACAAATGTTTGTTTGTACAGTACTTAAGTTTTGTTTTTCCTCCCCTGGTACATTTGGAGACTAAACTGTATAGTATCTAGTATCTGCTTTAACTTATTTTGGGAGAGCAGATTAAACCCAGTTAAATGGTACTATACATATAGGGAAGTAAATGAGGGAGGTCTGACCATGATTAACCCTGTCGTTTTTTTTGTTTTGTTTTTGTTTTGTTTTTTTCTCTTTTGCATTTACTTTAGTCAAACTTGTGACCTTTTACTCTAAGCACAGCCCCAGTAGGCTTGTCTTTGCTTAAGAGGAAAACTTTGCTATACTTGTGGGAAACTGGCACAGTCAGAAATATGAGGGGCAGCAAGAGGATTGAGTCTACCTATGTGTTAGATTGTTCAACTAAATTAAAACTCTGGAACATTCAGAGAATGTTGATTATGAGTTACTTGGGCAAAAAAACAGTATCAGTGCATAAAGTCTACAAATTTTTATCATGCCTGATTTTCTTCACAGCATCAGTATATCAGATTTTGTGATCCTTCCCCAGTTGATTGATGGCAGAGTGCCAAAAATCATGTGGGATGTAGTGTGACTTTGTGCCCATGGGGGTGTCAATGTTTTTTAATGTATTTATTTATTGAATTCTGTTAACCAGGTAGGCCTGCTGGGACAAAAGTCTCTTTTCAGCGGCAACCTGAAATTTATTATATAAATACATATATATCAGAAATTACAGTCAGTGAATGCATATATTGCATAAGTATACAGAGTCACCCACTAACAAGATGTGTATATGGTATTCTCGGGGATACAATAGATTAGTACACAAGAAAATCAATTGCAACCCAAAAGCAGACCAAAAAAATAATGCATACAAGATAGGCACCATAGTTGTCAGCAGTGGGCCAAGATACAGTTAGATCAGTACAGTTCAGAGGCATAGCATTATCAGGCATAAACCAGGGGCACTGAGAGAAGGCAACGACTACAGGTCAGTGATTGCAAGAGCATACACTGCACTCAAGTAAATACACTTTGAGCCCTTTTTTAAAACTACCAAGGAAGGAACAGTTTTGGAGAGAAGTGGGAATAGTGTTTCATAGGGATGGAATTGAGTTGGCAAATGATCTCCTCCCCCACACTGGACCTAACCCTGGGTGTTTCTAATAGTGAGCAGCCAAAAGACCTGAACACTCTCCTTAATGATTTGAGTATCAAGATATCTTGGAGGCAGAGAGGGATAGGACCTTTTACAAGTTTGTAAGTAAGACAGAGGAGAGGATACTTGAGCCTACCTTCCAAGAATGGCCAGTTCATGGAACAGAAGACATTGCAGTAGTGCATCCTAGGTGGGACACCCGAGGCAAAGCAGTCAATCTTATAGTAAAACACATTAAGCTTATTAAGTTCAGTGCTCCTCAAGGGGTTAAAGGAAGGCTGTTCTTAACAGAACCTCCCCCCCCACCCCCAAAGCCTTACACCTTGATAAGGCTTTTTGCAAGGAAAAAATGTTTTTTTCTCCATGTGTTAACTACTGTATTTTATAGTTGAGAAGTGCAGGATTCAGGAAAATGGCAGATGCTGAGCGGTTCCAGTTCATGTGAAACAGTGTCAGTGGCTCAGTAGGTAGCACACTCTCCTCTGAGGCCGGGAGATCAGAGGGCTGTGCGTTCAGTTGCCACATCTTGCACTTGGGTTAATATTCCAGTACTGACACTGTAGTGTAGCATGAGAGGGGTGCTGCACTTCTGAGGTGCCATCTTTCGGATGAGATGTTAAACCGAGGTCCCATCTGCTTGTTCTGGTTGTAGTTCAGATGGATGTTAAAGATCCCATGGCACTTATCGAAAAGAGTAAGGGAACTTTTATTGATGAAGAGGACTCCAAAACAAAAATTGATACATATACACAAAACCAATGTAAACTGAAAATGAAACAGAAATAAGCAATACCAAACTCATGAGAACCATGCAACACAATTAACCCAGAAATATTTACATTTCACTTTACCATATATGCGAAAATCAGAATCATAAACAGTCCGTAAAGTAATCTCAATATTAGAACAGAGTGTATCAAAGGAAATCTTACGCTGTTGTGAAATCCAGAAACAACGAGATTGCCAAATATAGTAACGGATGACAGCAAAAATCAATAACAAGGTGTCAGCATGATATCTAGACCATTCACCCTTATGTGCACCATACAGTAAAGTACTATATGAGAGAGAACGAAATAAAGGCTCATTCCATTTGTCCGCCAAATATAACCAGAAGGCATGGGCATAAGGACAGATCAAAAAGAGATGATCTTGCGTCTCCAACAATGATACACAAGACTCACGATTACAATACCTATCACACAATTGTTTATGCTTATGGGAGTTACCGACAGGTAATCTGCCATACAAACTCAGCCAAACACTATCCCAAATAAAATCAGGCAAACGACGATTGGAAAGCAACAACAGAACTTTGTCTGTGGCCTGTAATGAACAATCGGGAAAATTCAAGACATCAGGAAAGTCAGAGGAAACAATATAAGCATATAACTGCTTCCTGTGCATAGTTTCTAAATGAGAAATGGAAACTCTTCACTTCAATAATTGTCGAAAAAGTTCTACACCATACTTGGGAAAAAACTGAAGTCTAGCAAAGGAAGCAGTTCTTCCCAACTTCCAGAGAGGCACACCTTTTAAAAATCATGTCCTAACATAAGGAAACCAAGACTTCCAACCTGGCCTAAGAATAGGGCTTAAATTAAACAAAATAAAAACACTAAGAAAAAAAGCCACCGGATGAACCATTGCAACTCCACCATGTCTTATACTTCGATACGTAAAACCATGTTTGATTGGATTAAGTCTACTGCCCCAAAAGGCTTGGAAAAAAACACTAAAAAATGAAGTAAACAATGACACAGGAGGTGGAAACACATAACTGATATATAGAAAAATAGGTACCATCAAAGATTTAATAAGCAAAACTCGTTTACATTTAGAAATCAGCTTACCTTTCCATCTGGAAACCAAAAACCAAGCTTTATCCAATTTACGAGTCCAATTAGTATATGCCATATCATCGTCACCAAACTCCAGACCTAGGATTGTGATCAGATCTTTTGAAAGAGGAACACTCGCCAAAGTACCCGTAACTGGAATCGGAGCAGTACCCAAAGGAAAACCTCTACTCTTTACAAAATTAATCTTTGAACCAGAAGATCTAGATAAAAGTGTCAACATATCACTCACAATAGAATCTTCAGCAACCTCAGAAAGACAAAGAATTAAGTCATCCGCATAAGCCATAATCTTAACAGGAGTGAAACTAGTGTCTAGACACACACCTGCCAAACCAATATTAGTATGAATCATCCGAAGCAAAACATCAATGAAAAAGACATACAAAATCGGACTCATCGGACAGCCCTGCCTTACACCCCTTTTTACCGCTACAGGAGTACCAATCCAACCATTAACATTAGGAAGCAGAAGCGCAGAATGATACAAGATCTGGATCCAATCAATAAAACCTTGCGGCAAACCATAGGCCCGTAAAACTGAAAACAAAAAATCATGGGAAACCCAGTCAAAAGCCTTTTCTTGATCAAGGCTAATAATATAACCTTGCAAATGACCAAACTGTGAGGCTGTAAAGATTTCCCGTAAAATCACCAAATTATCATTCTGAGACCTACCCAGTGTGGAGCATGTTTGATAAGGACTAATCAAATCATTTACACGTAAAGATAAACGATTCAATAAAATCTTACTCAAAATCTTTAAGTCAATGTTCAGCAAGCTTAACGTTCTCCAGTTATGCAAATCAGTCTTAATACCTTTTTTGAAAAGCAATATAACCAAAGCAACATTCATTGAAGGTGACAAAACTGAAGTAGACAACCTCTGATTGAACACCCATACCAAAACTGGGACCAACTCTTCCCGAAAAGTCTGATAAAAAACAGTACTCAAACCATCAGTACCAGGAGAAGAGTCTATATTCAATTGAGATATAGCAGTACGTATTTCTGATTCAGTAATAGCACACAACAGCTTCTGACCTTCAGACGTGGACAACTGTGGTAACTGCAAGGACTCAAAATCAAACACATCATCCTGAACATCGACGTCTTTATGATATAAGTTACCCAAATAACCTCCCACCACTTCAAGTAATGCTGAAGGATTCGTAACTAAATCTCCAGTCTCAGAAGTCAACTCCTTGATCAAACGTTGACTAACACGATCCTTACAATCCTGAAACGGATCCAACGCCCCTTTATGAACTTTCAAACGAAATCTGTGTTCATGTTCCAAAGACTTCGCTCTATCATAACGACAGGCAAACATCTGCTGTTTAACAAGTCTAATTTGGTCACCATAATCAATCTTCTCAGTCTCAGCAAATGAAACCAATTTCTGCAACTGAGATCTGAGATTAAGATATTCCAAATAGCGTGAGTTAATCTTGGTACAAGAGTAAGATTGAAACAAAGATTTCCAATCCTTCTTAGTGTCTTCCCACCAAGAAGCTGCATCATCATACAAATCCACAACAGAAAGCCTAGCAGACAATTCCTTTCTCCAAACGTTCCGTAAAGACTCATCAGCCAAGATGGAAGTATTCAATCTCCAGAGATTCTTTTTACACCTAGAAGCCTCATCCCAAGTCAAACAAACAGTAAGGGACTTATGATCAGAAAATTCCCAAACATTCAAAAACACTGATGTAACCTGTAAAACAACCGAAAGAAAACAAAATCAATCCTCGAGACTGAGAATTTTAAAAAGCGTATTACCACCAACAGGATAACGCTACGATAAGCATCACGAAGCTGTGCTGTATCCAAAACCTGTAACAACTTATTTGAGTCACAAAACAACTTTGAAGTTTTCAAACCCCTATCTTTAACACTAAGGGCACAGTTAAAATCACCAGCCCACAGTATCAAACGAGAAGTGTGCAAATAAGGGTGAATGTCATGAAAAAGAGCCACACGTAGTGCCTTGGTCTGTGGAGCATAAATATTAATCAATCTAAATCGTTCCCCACGAAAATTTATGTCCAAAAGTAAAGCCCTCCCCGGGCATATATCCACCAATTTGGACACTTTCAAAGCAGGATTAGAGAATAAAACTCCACACCTCACAAAGAGATTCACCACTGGACCAAAAAAGACCCTGAAGACCATAGGTGACTAGCGCTACACTTCACATAGAGTTTTAAGTCTAGTGTCCTGAGACAAAATAACATCACTGTGTAGGCTATGCAAACAAGATAAATAGTGACCATCTTTCTGTTGCTCTTTATACTATTAACATTAATAGTAGAAATAGTCAAAGAATCCATGAAAAAAAAAGAAAAATTAAGGAAAACAGGTGACTAAACATAAGGAAAAACAAAACAAAAGACAGACAGATTTAGAAACCTTCAAAACACGTCTTCGTTGAGAGCGTCTAGGGAGACTCTCAACCGTTTTCACATCACCTTCATCGCCCTCTGAAACAGTATCAGCAGTGAAAGATGCCCTAGAAGAACGATCCGAGTCATCACCCTCAGACTCATCACCAGCCACCAGGACTGCAAAGTTGTTACCCACCTTCCAGGAGTCAGCAGCACCAGCACTCGGAAAAGCCCGAGGGGAAGGATGAGCAGGGATAGTCTTTCCTGATCTATGTCTTTTCTTAGCAGCAACAGTTTTGAAAGGCAACACTGGGGAGGGGGGGGCATCTCAGAGTCATCAGACCTGTTCTGTAATGGTAAATCAGTCACAGAGGGTACAGGAACTACAAGAGGAGTAGAAAGGGAAGGGGGAGCAATTACAGGAGACTGTGAAACAACATGGTCATTCAAAGGGAGAGAAACAGGGTTACCCTGAACACCAGTCACCACTGGGAAAGAGTGTTCAGACTGTAAGGGAGTCTTAGGTTGTAAGCCACCTCCAGCAGGAGGTAAGTCAGGGACAGTATCCATATGTTGAGCAACAACAATCAAACCCTCCTGAGAAGGACAATCTTCTCGATTATGAGATTATGAGAAGCCCATGGACATTTCACATAGCCATGACCAGTTTGTTTACATAAATTACATTTGAACAAGTTAAGGCAAGTAGAGGCCTGATGACCAAATTCAAAACAGTGAGAGCACCGAGGCGTGTCACACACCGTATTAAGATTCGTTCGAGAACCACATTTAAAACAGGACTTTGGCTGACCAAAATAAAACAAACTACCTCTATCCTTCCCTAAGAAAAAGCTATTAAGCAGATGTTGGGGCCCATTATTCATTGAAAAAAGTTTAACACTTAACTTCCAAGGCCGATCTAAAACATTGCATCGTTTACGTAACCAAAAAAGTATGTCTTCAATATGAACACCCTCATTTCGAAACATAACAGTGATCAGCTTAACTGCAGGCTTGGTTAAAGGAACCACTAAAAAAAGGATCCAAAGAGGAGAGTTTTTAAAAGCATGATAATTTGACCAAAATAGTTCTAAACCAGTAATAGTTTTAAAGCTGATATCATAATTGGAATTACCAATATGAATTAAAGCATAAATATCAGAAGACACAAACTTCATAGAACCCTTTAGTAAAGTTTTAGCCACATATAGTCTGTCTGGTTGTTCCTCCAAGCCACCTTTATAAATCAGTCTTACTGCATTTCGACGTGGTGCAAGTTCTCCCTTATTAGCAAATAAATCAGACAGTTTAAAGGGGGGAGGTCTTTCAACAGCCGATAAGGGGACAAAGTCAGTATTGTCAAAGGCAGCAGGCAAAGTAGAGTTTTGAACTGGCGACTTAGGTTCTTCTAGATTAACCACAGCAGGAGAAGAGGGAGCATCTTTTAACAACTGAGCAGTAGGACTCTGAACAATACTGGAATCAGTAGTCACATTCGAGCCAGCAACAGGAGATTTATAGCGTTGTACCACTACATCATCAGGGTCAGGAAACCATGTACCATCAGCCCTTTGCAACCACCCCGCCACAGAAATAGCTTTTTCAGGGGACCACCCTGCACAAGATGTAGACGGCATAGGGGAGGTAGACAACTGGGCAGAGGGAGAACCCACAGTAGCAAGGGCTAAGTTGCCATCACTAACCTGATTCTTCACCTCACCCCCCTGTAGAAGCACATCTCCCAACATTGCACTCTCAACCAATTTAACAGGAGCAACAGCCGCCCTGGATATCACAGTAGCAGTCATTTCCAAATGTTTAGAAACAAGTTTCTGTGGTATTTCACTCACTCCAGGAGTGGAAAAAACAACTCCAGTTCAAGTACTTACAGGAGGGTTTCGAGTAGAAGGAACCGTGGTACCAGCCGAAGCTGTGTGCTGCATCGCACAACTCGTCATAGGCAGTTCGTCGTCACTAGAGCACGGCGGAGAGGTACGGAAAGCCGGAGGAGCCGAAACAGTTCGCAATGCAGCCAATTCGCCCAGCAATAAGACCTTGCGACACGTACATTGCTCTTCTTCTTCTAGTACTTCACACAGCAAACATTCCGTTTCCTCAAGCTGCTGAACCGAAACATCAGTAGCGGTACAACCATCTGGGGACTCGACCAGAGCAGAATCAACATTAGCAGACAAATCAAAGACCTCTATGGGCAACGAAGCATCTTGAAATTCACGTAACACTGCAGCAGCCTCTAAGTCAGCAGGAGCAGGGGAGGAGGCCCACTCCCCTGTCCCAGACACATCCATCTCCTCTGAATCCAAAGTAGAAGTGGCCATCTTCACTCAGACCGCCAAAGCTTCCCCCTGAGACGAGTAGGGGAATTTCCCCGGTGTCCTGGCCAAATTTCCCTCATTCACTAAAAATACCACCAACAGCTTAATCTGGTTCAAGGTCAGTTGGCATTCATCTGTATCCCCCCCCGGGTCGTGCCTGAAAATAGGCAGGATTTGTCTAGTGCACTTACCTGGTCAACAAAACTAAAAAAGAAAGAAAACTACAGTCTTCCCAATACTTCATACAAGTGTATTGAAGCAAGTACGGCACTGCAGTTTCACAAGAAAATGGAACCACACAGCATCCACCATCTTCCTGAATCCTCGACTTTTCAACTATAAAATATAGTGAGCTAAATCATGGAAAAAAACCTTTTTTTCTTGCAAAAAGCCTAATTGAAGGGTAAGACTTTGGGGGGTGGGGAGGTTCTGTTAAGGACAGCTTTCCTTTAAGAACTGAGCTCGATACTGTGTGACAGGGAGCAGCGTGCTTTTGGCAACAACCAGACATGATTCCTTGGATAGGTAGTTACCTAAACAGTATAGCAAACCAATATTTTTGATTCAGATATTTTGAGACATATTCAGTGTTGGTTCTGAAAGAACTTCTTGTTCCAAGTATACTCTATGGTACTTATTTGCCTCAACCACTTCTGTATGGGTTCCCACTGATGTGGATAGGTCTAGTAGTTGTTGTCCGGCTACACCCAAGTATCTCGGGCCAAACAAAATAGTTTTAATTTTCTTAGCATTGAGTACCAATTTATTGGAGAAGAACCACCTTTTAGTGCCAGGATGTACTCTGCAATAAGATGGTTAAGAGGCTGCCATCACTAGAGCTTCCTTAAAGTACTGTGTCTTCAGTATAAAGCTGTAGGCTAGTCCCACTGCAGTGATGGCATAGATACATAGATACTGATGGCAGATAAGGGCCTTTGGCCCACCTAGTCTGCCCAATTGTGCATGTAATTTTGCCTCTTCAAGCTTCTCTTGAACTGGGTTGCCCCCTTCCACCAACTGCTGGGATCCATCAATGCCTATCCCATGCATTCTTGAATCATGTAATCGTTTCAACCCCCACCACCTCCTCTGGCAGGGTGTTCCACTTGTCCACCACCCTTTCCATGAAGACATACTTCCTCACATTACCTCTGAACCTCCCTCCCTCCAGTTTCATCCCATGACCTATAGTTCTGGAACATCTCTTCCTCTGAAAAATAGTGTTTTCCTGCACCTTGTTCCTACCAATGAGGTACTTGTATGTCTCAATCATATCTATCCTTTCCCTCCTCTCCTCCAGGGAGTACATATTCATTTATGGCTAGGGAAAAGAGCAAGGGACCCAAGATGCACCCTTGAGGGACACCATAAGTTATAGATTTTAACATGGATTGCATGCCTTTCCATTTCATTTTCTGAGACTATTAGTCAAATAGTGAGTTAATCATCAGCAGAATAAGCTGTCAAGACCAAACATCCTATGTTTTTCTTTTTTTTTTTGTATCAACATTCTTTATCTCCTACCTCTGCAGAGCTGGCTGACAGGTTGTCCGGCCGCCGGCACCTGCACCACAGGACCTGGTCTGGTCAGCGACATGCTCTCCTCCATGCAGGCTGGCACACAGTATCCCCTCCCCCAATGGGGACCTGGATCCAGTACCTGGGGCACACCTCTCATCAGCCACCATGACCACCCCACAATTTTCTGCCTGGATTTTCTCCCTTGGAGCTGGACGTGCAATGGCATCAGTGCACTATGTGCTGATGCTTGCCGCTCTCCACCCTCAGCTGTACGCAGCTTCTTGCAGTGTCCCTGACTTCCACCAGTCGCTGCTGCAGAGCGACATAGACCCCTTACCCATCCCAGAGGGAGGAGAGCTGTCATGGGATGCTTGATCCTCCCTCTCCCCTGCCGACCCCTGATGACCTGAGTCTGTCCCTGAACCCGGGTCGCTGGTGTGGCAAGAGGTGTGGTGTCCAGTGCCGCAACCCTCAGTGCCACTGGGCCAGCATCCTATGTTTTTCTAATAGAAAGCCATGATTAATGATATCAAATGCCTTGGTAAGATCTATAAAATCGCACCAGTCATGCATCCCCTGTCCATGGCTCCCAAGATATCAGTGGTCTATCTAACCAGGGCTGTGTCAGTACAATGAAGTTTTCTGGACCCATGTTGCCAATCAGTCAAAGGGTGTTGCTGTTCAAGATAGTCTTGGAGATGGTTATATGTGGTTATATATTAATCTTTCTTAAAATTTAGCAAGGGAACAAAGTAGGGAGATGGGGCGATAGTATTCTACAGGCTCTTCAGGGCCACCCTTGTGTACAGGTACTATAAAGGCAATCTTCCAACTATCAGGGATTCTTCCCTCTGTAAGAGACTTGTTGAAGAACATGGCAACAGGGGAGGCAATTGCTGGAGTGGCTATTTTTAGCAGCGGAGGCTCCAGTTTATCAAATCCCCTGACCCTTCTTCTTTTAGTTGCTTTTAGGAGAGTCAAAACCTTTTTCCTAGTTATCTGCCAAAAATGGAATTCAGGAGTAGGATTCACTGTTATCCTGAGCTGGGGTGTCCAGAGGAGATCCAGAGGAGGGGAATTTAAACATATTCAGATGAGTGAAAAACTTATTAAAAACATTGGCAGCTGCCAGATGGTTTCTAACTAGTTTATCCTCAGCCAGGATATCACATAAAGAGGGACTGGCCCGACCCTTCAGGAGTGCATTTATGTAAGACCAAGAGACCAAAACTTTTTTTTCGGCTATCTATTATACTTTTGCCAACCTTGAGGTTTGTCTTACAGGTGTTCCTGTGCTCCCTATACTTGTTCCAATCAGATATAAAGCCAGTAGTTTTGAATACTCCCCACGCTGTGTCACTCAGCTTCAGCTGTTTTCTAAGATTTGCATCAAACTATTTAGACTGTTGGCCTTTTTACCCTGATTTGCTTATATGGGGCATGTAAGTTGGCAGCAGAAAGGAAGTTATTAATAAAGTAGTCAAGGGCAGCATTTATATCAGTAACAAATTTAATAGAGGCCAGATGTACACTTGATAGGGTGGTTCAAAAAAAAATTCCAGGCAAAGAAAATAGTGGGAGAATGTTCAGGAGCATTGTTTTTTCAAATTTGGTAGATCGGGAAGTGGTCACTAAGGGAGTCTGCATAAATGCTTGCAGCTTTTATTCTATCCCAGATTGAAGGCAAGAGCCCAATTGAGCAGAGTATGAATACATGATTTGTTGTTCAGTCTGGTAGGCTTTCTGATGATTTGGATGAGCCGAGCCTCAAGTACAGCTTTCCTAGGCCCACCCCTCATGTCAGGAATCCCATTTACATTAAAATCTCCCAGAAGTATTAACTCACTAAGTGAGAGGTATGTAATAGCCTTCATGAGGGAAACTAGGGCAGAAGAAGCCACTTGATGGGGGTTGTAAAGGCAGCTCATGTAAAGGTATTTGATGCCTCCAAGGAGAAGTTTGACAAATACGATTTTGCAGGGTGACTTATCAATCACAGGGGGAGATACCAGGAGGCTTTGAGAGTGGGCTTGATATAGAGCAGCACACAATCACCCTTCTTTACAAATGTATCCTTTCTAAAAGTGGTGAGCCCAGGGAGCTCAATCTCATGGGAGAGTACTGAGGGCTTTAGCCATGTATCTGATATGGCTAATATACTGGTATCGGGGGTATGCAAATTAACCCAGCCCTTTAATTCATGGAGCTTGGGCCCAAAACTGCTGATGTTCATGTGATCAATCTTCTGGTCCTGTCTATTAGACCGGTATGTAGTCAGAGGGAGAGCATATCCTGTAGTTTGGAATTAGGGCCTGGGTTCAGCTCTATGTCCCCAGACAAAAGCAAGTGAAGTGCTAGCAGTATTCTAAGAAAAGGACAGATGTATAACAAAGCAGGCCACTGTACTTATTCCTGTATGAAGAAAAAAAGTTTATAGCAGTTACTCTTTCCACACAGTCCATGGAGAACCAGCAGTAGAGGGTCGCTCACAGGAGACAGGGGGAGAGGCATGATGTGGATTACATACCGAGGTGCTCCTAGTAGTACAGCAAACATATTTCCAACATAGCCATGGTGTAAAGGGAAGGACCGGCCACCAGAAGTGTTTTAAAATAATAAGAACACTCATCAGCAAGTTATATAGCAGATAGCTGTGTCTGCTACTGAATGACATTATTGAAACAGTTACAAGCAACACTACGGTTTACAAATACACAACCCACTCTAACAGGGACCAGGGCCGAAATAAGGCAGATAAACAGGGTTACAATTCCAAATACACACCCTACCCAGGTAGAGCGGAATGTCTAGATACTAGTGGTCCATAGAATTGAAACACACAAACATAGAATTTGACAACAGGTAAACACCACATGGCCCGTCCGGTCTGCTCATTTCTTCCTACCTACTCTATTACTATAGACCGTATCCAATCTACAGATGCATCAACTTCCCCCCTCCTTTCCACTATGATTCCAATGTACTTATCACATGCATTCTTGAACTCCTCCACTGTTTTTGCCCCCACCACCTCTGCTGGAAGGCTGTTCCATGAATCCACCACTCTTTCTGTGAAGAAGTACTTCCTCACATCTCTCCTGAATCTATCCCCTCCAGCTTCATAGCATGTCCCCTTGTTCTTGAGCATCTTTTCTTCTGAAAAATTCTTCCCTCCTATATCTTTTTAACCCCTATGAGGTATTTAAAGGTCTCTATCATATCCCCCTCTACCTCCTCTTTTCCAGCATGTACATATTGAAGTCCTTAATAGTCTTTTCTTAGTGGGCTTTTGAAGCAGACCCTGCACCATTTTAGTTGTCCTCCTCTGGACTGCCTCTACTGTGTCTATGCCTTCCAGAGATGTGGTCATCAGAACTGGACACAATACTCTAGGTGGGGTCTTACCAGTGATCTATACAGAGGCAGCACCACCTCACACTTCTTGCTGGTGGTAACCCTCCCTATGCACCCTAGCATCCCACTTGCCTTACCTACTGCCTTGTTGTACTGCCTGGCCACCTTTAGGTCATCTAATATGATTACCTCCTGGTCTCCTTCCTGCTTGGTGATTGTCAATACCACTTCACCCATTTTATACTGTGCCTCTGGGTTTTTGTACCCTAAATGCATTATTTTGCACTTTTTTGCTTTGAAACCCTGCTGCCATACCCTTGACCACTCCTCTAGATTTCTCAGGTCTGTGCTCATCCTTTCCACCCCCTGGAGTGTCCACCCTTTTGCAGATTTTGGTGTCATCTGCAGAGAGGCAAACCTTCCCTTCAGCTCCTCTGCAACGTCACTTATAAAGACATTAAAAAGGACTGATTCCTGAGGCACCCTGCTGGCCACTCTTCTATTCCTTGGAGTGAACTCCGTCTACTACCATCCTATGCCACCTATGCCATAACCAATTTCTTATCCAGTTTACCATCTGTAGACCCACTTCTAAGCTACCCAGTTTGCTTACTAGTCTCTGATTTGGAATGGTGTTAAAATTCTTACTGAAATCTAGGTAGGCCACGCCCACTGCTCCACCCTGTTCTAGTTCCTTAGTCACCCAATCAAAAAAATCTATCAGATTAATTTGACATGACCTCCCCTCTGTGAAACTATGCTACCTCAGATCTTGTAACACACTGGATTCAAGATATTACACAGTCCTTTCCTTCAGCAGTGATTCCACTAACTTTCCCACCACTGAGATCAGGCTGACTGGCCTATAATTGCCAGCCTCCTCCCCGCTACCACTTTTGTGTAGTGGGACTGCTTCTGCCCTCCTTCAGTCCTCCAGAACCACTCCTGTTTGCAGTGAGCTGTTAAATAGAACTGTCAGGCCAGCCCACTG
The DNA here is from genome assembly GCA_016271365.2 of Neoceratodus forsteri. Taxonomy (NCBI): domain Eukaryota; kingdom Metazoa; phylum Chordata; order Ceratodontiformes; family Ceratodontidae; genus Neoceratodus; species Neoceratodus forsteri. Next base: position 938,580,044 of record CM057449.1, on the reverse strand, counting down.
GTGCAGAAGTGATGTTTTCACCTGTGATGCTGACATCTCGGGTTCGGGAACAGACTTGAGTTGGAGGGCTGGCCGGGGTGGGGGTTGAGCTAAAAAGGGGTGCTGTTCTTCTCTGAGGGGAGGGTGGTTGAGCATCTGGTGCATGACTGACCTCTGGTGGAGGCTGGGGGGAGGCAACTGTAGGCACCTGGGTGGTAGCTGGAGGTGGACAGACGTCAGTGTTTGTGCCTTGACATCATTGCACATCCCGCCTCCCGGGGCGAAAATGGTGCCGAGTGAGATGCCACCTGCCTCATGCCACAGGTCCCACACCAATCCCAGGGTCACCAAAGGAGATGCATACTGGCATCCGGCGGGAGGGTGAGCCTCCTCCAGAAGATCCTACCATGGGGTGGGGGCAGCTAGGGCATAACCCTGGGATAGAAGCATTCCAGGGCCATATACCAGCATCTGAAGTGTGGCTGGGGTCCCTCCCACAGCCCCATTCTGGGGGTAAGCCAGAGCATATCTCTGGTAGGATAATTCAGTGGGTGGTAGGTGACTGGCATGGATGTGAAGCTCGGGCAATGGGGGCCAGTCCTCGGAGGAGCAGAAAGAACAAAATAAAAAAAAAAATAAAACATTGAACTGTCAGGGGTGCAGCCAATGTTTCCCTACACTCCTTCAATACCCTTGTATGCACCTATCTAACCCCATTGCTTTGTCCACCTTCAGATTTGCAAGTCCCTGCAGGACTCTCACCTCCCCCAAAAAATTAGCGTCCACATCCTTCTCTTCAAAGCTTTTGTTACTTTTTGTGGCCTCTCCCCCTTCTTCCTCTGTGAACACTGGACAAAAGTGTTTGCCCAGGACATCTTCTGTTTCCTGGTCCCCCTAGGCACAGTCACTAATATCCCGTTCCTGGTCTTCTTTTTTTCACTTACGTACCTCAAAAATGTCTTGCCCCCTTTCATTACCTCCTGGGCTATTCTCTCTTCAGTGTGCGCCATTGCACTTCTTACTCCTTTCCCTGCTTCCCTCCATTTCCCCAATACACCTCACAATCTTCCTTCCTCTGTGTCTCCTTATACCTCCTGAATGCTGCCCTATCATTTACCTTTTCAGCCACCTCTTTCGAGAACCATAGCGGTCTCTTTTTCCTCTAGCTTTTGCTCACTTGTTTAATGCAGAGATTTGTTGCCTCTACTATGCTTCCTTTTATATTTGACCACTGTTCATCCATCCCACCCAGGTCATTCCCCCCACTGGGTCATCCCTGAGACATTCACCCATATTTTTAAAATCTGCCCTCCTGAGATCCAGGACCCCCACCCTTGTGTAGTTCGATTCCACAGTCATCCTTATATTGAACCACACTGTATGGTGATCACTGGTCCCCATGTGGCCTCCCACTTTGATGTCGGCAACACTGTCCCTGTTAATGAGTACCTGGTCCAATATTGCCCCTGTGTGAGTGGGTTCACTGGCTAGTTGCCTGCAGAATGCCCCCTGCAGAGAGTCCAGGATGTCCCTGCTCCTAGCTGAAGCCACTGCGGGGAGACTCCAATCTACATCTAGCAGGCTGAAGTCCCCCACTAGCAGCACCTCCCCCCTTTTCTGCTATCTTGCAGTGGTTTCCACCTGTACCTAATCTAGGTCCTTCCCCTGTGTGGAAGGTCTGTAGATCACTCCGGTGGAATAGTGGCTCCATTCCCCATCTCCAGGGTGACCCACAGTACCTCTTTTTCTCACTGTATTCCCTTTATCTCTGTCATTGTTATGCCTTTCCTCACATAAAGCACCACATCCCCTCCCTTCCTTCCTTCCTACCCAGTCCTTCAGGTATAGAGTATAATATAACCTGGTATGGCCACGTCCCAGTCATGGTTTTCAGTGCACCATGGCTCAGTAATGGCCAAAATATCCAGGTTGGACTCTGCCATGATGGCCTCTGCATCTGGAATCTTATTTCCTAGACATCTAGCATTCACACACTTGGTCTTTCAGATTTTGTTTCCCCCTGCTTGCTGCCCCCTTTTTTCCTTTTTTCTGTTCCTTCCTTTTCCCCTCTCTTTTTAATGCTCCAATTCATGTCCCTCTTTATCTGTACCACCCTGCTTCCTTTATTAATTCTCACCCTTGTTTGTATAAACCAAACTAATGTGGTATGGATGAACATTAAGAAGGAGGGCTACCATTTTGAATATACACCCAGCCCCAATAGGGTGTCAGTTCAGTCTGAGTAAAGCTAATTAGAATTAATTAGATAACCTAGTCAAGAAGTGCTTGCATTTCAATGTTAACATTTATCACAGGAAATGCATATTAGCTGAGGTGCCAAGTAGTAAAGCAAATAGGGTGTAATTTCAGTGTAATACTAAAGTAGATTTACTTTAAATAACTTAGACAAATGTTGCCTGCATCTCACTATTAACATTTGTCTCAGCAAATTTATATTATCTGAGGTGCTGAGAAGTAAAGCAAATATTACAAAGTAAAGGTGTGAGAAATTCTGGAGGAGCTCTGGCATTGTATAATTCTATGTAGATTCAGTAATATAACCTGTTTCAGTCAGTACCTGCAAATTCCCAAGCATCACATAACAGCATGAGTATGTATACGAACAGATTTGGAGGACTAGAGTTTCTAGCCGCTGGCCACCTCACTGGTAGCCCTCCGATATCCTTTGCACTCAGTTCTTCACACGGATGGGACACAGCGTTGTGATCTACTAGGAGTAATGGAAATTTGTAGGGGAAGAAGGTGATCCAGAGGCTGCAGTCTGATTGTACTGCTGTTCAGAAGGAGGCATAGCTAAATATACCTCTGAGTCCAGACGTAGCCAAAATACAAGCAGTGATTGGCTTGGATGAGGAAGTGTGCAAGGGTAGGTGAACCCATCTTGACCCCAGGACAGCAAGTTTCATACACTGAAAATGGCAGGAGACCAGCCAGATATATAGAATGTATTGGCAGGCTCTGCAGAGTTCCTGCTTCCGGTCCTGAGGCTACAATCTGATTGGACGACTGTTCAGAGGGAGGCTTGGCTACAGGCACCTCCGAGTCCCAACAGTAGCCAAAGTTCCAGTGGCAGTCGGCTGGGGGGAGGGAGTGTAATGGGTGAGGGGAGCCACTGATGCCAAACGCTCTCAAAATGGCCTGGTCAGATCAGGGTAGAGGTCCACTCCAGCTACCACTTGGAGGGAAAACATGAATTCCAATTACACCAACCACCTGGAAGTGGATTTTTGGTGACGCCCGGCCAGCAGATGTCGGGGAATCAGGAGATACATGTATATGTGGATGTTAATAAATTTCTCACTCTTCCCTCTCACATCAGGGGTGTGGTTAGCCAAGATTTATTCCTATTGCACCAGTAAATGTCCACAATGAGTACAGAAATACCACTTAACCGATAATGAGTAAATAAAAGCGTTGTTAAAAGCTGGCGAGTTAGCATGCATTTAACGCTTAAAAAATGAATGGTCTGGCACTGGGCTAAAATAATATTGTGCTTGCTTGACTACAGGACACAAGGTTGTGTTTTCTGTGTTAAATAAATAGCACACAACAATGGCTCATTGTAGAGCTGGCTGCAGGTAAGGAGCAGCACACACACACTTAATTGCCTGCTGTTGTTCAGTTTTTCATTTCTAAGACAATTTTATTTAAATGTAATTTGGGCAGTATTATGAATACATCATGCTAAAATGTTTCCCTTCTAAACCTCATATTTGTAGCACTTTTTGACTTTATGGCACTTTAAATAGTTTAAACACTTTTGGGGTGTATAAATTTGTAAACGCACTTGATTTACTGGATAAACTCTTCAACTGATTACAGCTCAATGTATTACAATCGAGAAATAGAATATACCTGCGTACGTTACTATACAATTGTAAGTTGTTTAGAGCTACCGAGCCATCTAGAGGAAGGATCAGTGTGATCTGAATTGCTGGGAGTGAGTATGCTTTGTTTTGTACACTGTTGGCTCCCAATTTCATTAAAACACTTTAGCATCCATACATTGGTTTGCCTATATGTTTTTTGTGCATCTGCTCTTTTGAATTTTGGACTATTGAATTTTTTAAGGTACAGTGTAACATCACTTATTATTGCCAGCGCCTAGAGTGTGTGAATGTGTAGTGAACCTTTTAATAGTTACCTTAGTCCATTAAAAAAATAATTACTGCAGTCTTACTTGGTTTGTCCCTTTCCCTAGGATTATGTTCCCCTCATCCCCATTTCTATTTCCCTCTCTGCTCACCTCTTTGTATGAGCATCTGCTCAACATGCAATGAAAACAAAATACAGCTTTTACTTGGACTGTGTCTTTCCCTTAGAGTACATTCCCCATGAGTGATAACCCTGTATCTGTTTCCTGGCCAGGTTCCATACCCACACCCATGCTGACTGTTGAAGCCCCAGGCTGAAGCACTGTTGATGCATTCCCCGGTTATGTTACAGAACTGTTAGGCTCACCTCAGCTCTACAGAAAAAAAATGTGTAATCATTGAAAACATGTAATCAGACAGAGGAGGTGGAGTAACTGAAACAACTCCTCCTAATAACGGTAGAATTTTACTGCCTTGCTTTTCATCTGGTAGCAACTTTAGGACTGCTTAGGTATGTATTGCATCTATATTCCTAAAGGAATTGTTGACAGAGTTATCAGGTCCATTAGCTGTATTATTTAATGCCTCATTAATAGAAGGCAAAATAATAAACGAATGGAGGACTGCAACTATAACCCCCATATACAAAGGAGGCAGCAGAGGTGATATTCAGAGTTACAGACTGATTAGCCTGATTTCCATAATAGGTAAACTCCTTGAGAAGCTGATTCAGATACATATAACAGCACTTTTGTCCGAAAATGGGCACCTTGATGCCACACAACATGGGTTTATTTCTCGTAGGCCCTGCCTTACAAACAAACTGCAGTTCTTTGAACCCATTAGTGCAGCGTTAGACAAGGGGCTACCAGTTGACATAATCTTTCTTGATTATGCTACGGCATTTGATATCGTGTCTCATAAGGTATTGGTCGAACACCTTATCAAAATAGATCTACATCCTAAAATCATCAACTGGGTTATTTCTTGGCTGGATAACAAGCGTCAGTGTGTATCTATTAGAGCAGGGGTTCTCAAATGGTGAGGCTAGCCTCCCTGGGGAGGCCCCAACCTGTTCCAGGGGAGGCTCAAGCAAGTCTGAAAAAGTGCTGTATTTAAATTTTGAGTTTATGTATTTTGTGTGAAGAGATGAAGCAAAATGAAAGAAGTAATAGTAGGTGAATTTTATGTATTTATTTACTAATAGGTGACAAGGGAAGGTGAATGAGTTCAAAGCTCATTTCAGGTGTGCCTAGGAAGGGTAGGTAGTGAAATACATTTCTAAAAGGTAACTGCAAAACAATCAAGAAATACACAATGAACAACAGTGCAAACAAATATGAATAGTAAACTAATAACGATTGGTGGTAATTGATCAATTTGTAGACTGACGTGCAGAACAGCTCCAAATATAAGGGTTGAGTATAGAAGTGCAGATTATAGTAGGAAGGATCTCAGCATCTGGAGAAGTTGCTTAGAGCAAGGAAGGAGGGGGAGAGGGCAAAGTATGTAGGAAGGTTATTTCATATAGAGAGGAAGCAGAAAAGTAGTCTGACCTATGAAGGTACTGTAACAAGGGGCAATAATGGTTCAATAATGAAAATAGCAGAGCAGGTAGGCTGTCCGAGGGGGGTACAATAAGCTGAATAATAATATTTGTTTATTTTATTTATTTGTTATTCAGACAACACCTTTGAGCACAGGAGCTCTCTTTCAAAGGTTCCATGTCAGTATAAGAAAGTACTGAATGAAAGAACTGCATGTGAGCAGAGTACTCAAAGGGGTTTCAATTCATTCATGGTGTACTGCACAAAGTACAGTATGTTATTTTTCTTTGGGGAGGCCCAAGATTATTTCAGTTTTTGGGGGAGGCTCAAAATCTATTCCATGAATTTGGGGAGGCTCACTGTGACAAAGTCTAAGAACTATTGTATTAGAGGGTATGTTTCTTCCATGGGTATAGTGACAAGTGGAGTGCCTCACCTCCAGCACCCCCACAGTCACTCGCGATTAAGTACGAATACTATAACCAAAAAGTACCTTCAAGACATTTCAGGTTTCTCTTTCAAGGATAGTAGTAGTGTCTCGAACAAACTTTGCCAACTGTTGTTTAGGATCTCTCATATTCATCTGGTTTTTCTTTTCTTCTACTGCATTCAGTTTTGGTTGTGCTATTTGCCATCACGAAGGTTGAGTGAGACGAGATACACCAGGTTGCGGCCTTTCTGGAAATGACAGGCCTTTCGCCTTCAATTTCTCATGGGCCTCCTCTGCACTGGAGAATTCCATCTTTCCCTCAGGCAAGAAAACAACAAGCCTCGCCCAGTAGGGGGTCTGGAACTTGATGCCCTGATTTTTCATCGTGGGAAGCAGTGGGAGGTAGGTCCTTCATTGTTTCATTGTGCGAGGTGCATAGTCATGATCCACATAGAATCTGGTTTGTCCAAAGAAGGTCTTTTGTTTACGCCATGCTGTTAGTAGTATATGTTCTTTCACTGCATATTTATGGAATCTGGCAATTATAGGTCTGGGTGCTGCAGTCACCATGGATTCTTTTGGTGCTAAAGCTCTATGTACTCTCTCAAAATCAAATTGATAGTCCTCAGGAAGGTCTAAAGCTGAGCAGAGTAGGTTAGATACAAATTTTTATTTTGGATCCCTCACTTCCCTCTGGTATACAATAGAGGTGAATATTTTTTTGACGTGCTCTGTTCTCGGCATCTTCTTGGCGTGCTTCTAAGAGGCCTTGTTGTTCTTGTATTTGTTGCAAAGCATTTTCCAAGTCATCTACTCGATTCTCTGTGGCTGTAATTTGGCGCTCCGGGTCGTCTGCTCGCTGTTCTAATTGCTGCACATCTCTGTGTATTTCTGAGTATAGCTGTTTGATATCCACCCAAAATGCACACAGTTTGTGGTATATCATGTCCAGTTTAATTTTTTTTATTCTGTTCTTTGGTGTGTGATGCATACCTCTCAACTGTCCCTGATTTTCAGGGACGTCCCTGATTTTGCCTCAAAGCTTTCCTCTGTCCCTTGTAAAATTTTCATTTTTGTGACAGAACAACAGGGATTAAAATCACTAAATAATGTCAAACATTAAAATTAGAGACTTGTTCTTCTTCAGAAAATGCATCTTAGCACACATCCCTTTAGTCTATCAGCTTTCTGAGTGAATAGTACCAATTTTCAAGATGTGTCCCTGATTTGGGATCTTTGTCCCTAATTTTTTTAAGCCTTGTCCCTGATTTATGAGGCAAGAGGTTGAGAGGTATGGTGTGGTGTTCCAGCTGTGTAGCCCTAGCAGACAATGGTGCGCTTTGTGGCAGAAAAGACTCGGACTCTGAGATCTCGGACTCCGATCTGGGATCATCTTCCGCTGCATCTTCCACTTTCTTTAGTTTTATAGTTGCAGGACCCTTATTCCCCCTCTTGTGCATATTATATTTGCAATATTTTGAGAATTCTGGAAGTAAGAGGTAGGATTTTCTCGGAAGGGTATTGGAGCAGTTGTCTTAGGCTACCATCACCATCGGGGGTGGAACCGGAAGTCTCCTCCCTCTGTATGTTTTGCTGTGTGAATATTTAAATTCTAACCCCTTCTAAATCCCTGTGATTAAATTTCCAGGAGTTTGTTTTTTCTCTCATGAGCAACCCACTGTGCTTGATGGAGTGTTAAGTGCCCATACAGCTGGAATGTTAACATTTAAAATGGCTTTTTGAGTTTGTGAGCAGCTAAGATCTGCATAAAAATACAGTGCTCATTGCCCTGTCTTTTATTTTGCTACTACTCTTTACTGGGTCACACAGCAACAAAATCAACAATTATATGCTACACTTTTTTTTCAAGTCGGTGTCTATGTTCTATCTGACTGGCTCAGAAAATAAAAATCATCTTTCCTTGCTTAAATCAATATTTACTTATTTATTTAAAAATATGGTTTATTGGTCTGTCTTATCAGATGTAATATTTACAATTATAAAATAGATATAAAATCCAGAAAGCTGAGTGGCTGAAGCAGGCTTTGACTCATGATGAAATCTCAGTATATCACCAAGGGTTAGAACTGTGTACCAAGATCAACCACGTGATGTCCCAACACTTTGAGATAATTTTATAATTGCAGTAATATACCTCAGGGTATGGAATATCATTGGAAATCGTCACAGCTTTGGTGGCTGAAGTCACTTGGCTTCACCTCTTGCCTCACAACGCAATCAAGGCATGACAATATCTCATGAATGTTCTGTATTATTGTTTAATTACACATCTTGTTTTAACTCGGCTTCTGTTTACTATATGTCCCTCCTCTCCTCTAGCTCCACGTATCTCCTTAGACCTCTTCTGTAGTCCTTGGAAACAGAATTTGTCAACAGAAAATGTCCATTAGGCCCATCTAGTCTGCCCTATTTTCCCTGCCGATTACTACACCCTAGACCCTGTTTGATCTCAGGCGTTCCTCCCTCTTCCCTTTTCTCAACTTATGCCCATGTGCCTGTCCCATGCATGCTCGAAGCCCTTCGTTGTCTTCGCCCCCCCCCTTCTGCAGGCTGTTCCAGGCATCCATCAGCCTATGAAACAGTATTGCCTCATATCCCTCATGAACTCACCCCTCAAGCTTTAGAGCATGCCCCCATGTTCTGGTGCTCCTCCTCTCCTGAAAGAGTCTCCGCTCCTTCACCTCATTCATCCCCATGAAGTACGTATAGGGCTCAGTCTGTCCCTTCTCACTCTCCTCTCCTCCAGGGAGTACCTATTGAGATCCCACAGCCTCTCCTCATATGGTTTATTGTGCAGCCAATGCACCATTTTTGTAGCCATCCTCTGGACGGCTTCCACCCTGTAAATGTTCTTGCAGAGGTGCTGCCTCTAGAACTGACACAGTACTCTAGGTGGGACCTCATTAGTGAGTGATGCAGTAGCAACATCACCTCCCTTCTCCTGCTTGAAGTCCCCTCCCTATACATCTCAACATCCCACTAGCCTTACATACTGCCGAATTGCACTGCCCTGCCACCTTGAGATCATTAGATATGATTACCCCAAGGTCCCTATTTTGCTTGGTGACTGTAAGTTCCTTCCACCATCTTATACACAGTTCTCAGGTTTCCCCACCCCAGGTGCATGTGCCTGTCTCATGCATGGGTCAGGTGTAGGGGAGGGGGGAGCCTCAGGGTGAAGGGTAGAGCTACGAATGTGGCAGACTCAAGGGATAGGTACCTAGGTATTTGAGTGGGGGCAGAGATGAGGAATGAAGGGGGGGTGTACTGGTGCTGGGGAATTCCATACTATAAGGGATCAGATGTGGCAGTAAGGGGGAAGGCATAGTCGCATATGGGTGGATCCCATACCTGGGTTAATGCAGACAGGGTGGGACAGTAAATTCTTGAGTGCATAAAGAGGGGTAGGAAGAAACCGCATCTCATGGTGCATGTGGGTACAAATGACTTGGTGGGGGAGACAGTGGAAGTAGTAAGGGAGAGGTTCGAGGAACTGGGAAGGTTGAGTGAAGAGTTTGGAGAATCAGTCGCATTCTCAGAGGTTCTCCCAGTGTCCTACGCAAGTACAGTGAGGAAAGAGAGGATTGGGGAGTTCAACACTGGCTGGGGGAATGGTGTTGATTCATGAGGTATGGGTTGGTGGGTTGCTGGGGCAGAACCTGGGACAATAATGATCTATATGCAGGGGACAGGCTACACTTGAGCAGGGAGGAGAAGGGGGTATTAAAGTAGAAGATAGGGGGTACATAGCAGCAAATGTGGATTTAAACAAGGTGGGGGGTGGCAAATGGACAGCAGGTAGGCAGAGATCCCATGGAAGGGAGCCAAACGAGCTTACCCCTCTCATGTTAAAGGAGAAGGAACTGGGGTAGTGGCACTGGGGGTTTTAGGAGTGGGGAAAAGCAGGGGGAGGGAAGGAAGGAAATAGGGTGGAGGATGGTCTCACTGAATGCAAGAAGCCTAGGTAACAAGTTGGCTGAGTTGCAGGCCTTCTTTGCAGTACAGAGGGTGGACATTGACACCATCACGGAAACGTGGGCCACCCAGTACCAGGACTGGGATATGGTGATCCCAGGGTATAGGATATTCAGGAAAGATAGGGATAAGGGGAAAGGTGGGGGTGTGGCAATCTATGTACAGGAGGGGATAAGGTGTATAAGGGAGGAGGAGGAAGAAGGCAGAACAGAGGCCCTATGGATGCAGTTTCAAGGCCCAAAAGGTAGGACAGTGAGGATGGGGGTAGTTTACAGACCACCAGCTCAAGGGGATGACCTGGATAAAGAGTTAGCTGAGCAAATTAGAAGGGTCTGTAGGAAGGGGAACACAGTGGTGGTGGGGGACTTCAACCTACCTGGGGTGGAGTGGAGCACCCCAGCTACCACGAGTGCAAAGGAGTAGCATTACAGGACAGCTTCCTGGTGCAGTTGGTCCATGTGCCGACTACACAGGGAGGCAGTATAGTGCAGTGGTTTAAAGGTTCTGAGCTGCAAATCTGGTGACATCCAGCAGACCAGACCTGGGTTTAAATCCCACAGCTTCCACTTGCATACTGTGTGACCCTGAGCAAGTCACTTAACTTCCTTGTGTTCCCAGGTCGCACCTGTAAAAAAGCTTTCAGCTTAGTGTGCTATTCCTGGTTAAACAACTAAAAAAAAAAAAAAAAGTAGATTGGAAAACATTCTAGACCTGGTACTATCAAATGGGGAGGCTGTAAGGGATCTGGGGGTAGAGGACCCTCTGGCTGGGAGTGGCCACCACTCGGTGTGGTTCATACTCAATATGTGTAGGGAAGCAGGGGAGTGACCACCACTCTGTGTGGTTCATACTCAATATGTGTAAGGAAGCGGGGGTATGGGAACCAGGATGATTGAATTTAAGGGGGCGGACTTTAAAAGGATGGAGGAGATTTTGAGTAGGCATCTGGCGGGAATTCAACCAAGCATGGATGCTAGTCAAAAATGGGACATTATTAAAGGGCTGGAGGCTATTAGGACATGTACAGGACTAAATGTAGAAGGGAAGGGAAAAGCACCAGTTATAGACTTTATCTGCCGTCAAAGTCTATAACTGGCTTCTTGCCTTCTACTTTGTGTCCTTGTACATGTCCTAGTAGCCTCCTCCAGCCCTTTAATGAAAGTTGGTTGACTCAAGAGGTCATGGAGGGGGTGAGGGCCAAGAGAAAAGCATTTTGGAGACTCAAGAAATCGGGAGGGGAAGATGACAAGGATGAGTATATGAAGAAGTCCAGAGAGGTTACCAGGCTAGTCGGAGAGCCAAGGATTCAAGAGAGCTGAGATTGGCACAAGGTATTAAGGATGGAGAAAAGGACTTCTTCAGATACATAAGCAAGAGAAGGAAGAACAAAGATCAAATTGTGAGGATTAGGAGGGACGGAGGGTGGGTGGAGAAGGGAGTGGATCAGGCAGAGGCACTAAATGAATACTTATGTTCTGTGTTCACGAAGGAGAAAGGGGGGCAGATACCACAAGAGAGGGGTGGAGTGTGCTGTGGGGGGGGGGCACTGATATAGGGATTACAGAGGATAGGGTCCTAGAAGGATTATGTGCACTAATGGTGGACAAGGCACCGGGACCAGACGGCATTCACCCTAGGGTACTTAAGGAACTGGCGGAGATCCTGGCAGGATCACTGGCTGACCTGTTCAATACTTCCCTGGACACAGGATGTGTACCACAGGACTGGAGGATGGCCCATGTGGTTAACATTCACAAAAGTGGACCTAAGGATTAACCAGGCAACTACAGAACAGTGAGCCTCATGTCAGTTGTGGGTAAGCTCATGGAGATGATCCTAAAAGAAAGGCTGGTGACCTTTTTGGAGGATAATGGACTCTGGGACAGTCAACAGCATGGGTTTGTCTCGGGCAGATCCTGCAAGACAAACCTTATTGAGTAGTATGACTGAGTGACCAGGGAGCTGGATAAGGGCCATGCTGTGGATGTCCTGTATTTAGACTTCAGCAAGGCCTTTAATTCCGTGCTGCATGGGGGGGAAGCTGGAGTATATAGGGGTGAGAACAAGGATGGTCAAATGGATCAATAACTGACCCAATGGAAGGCAACAAAGGGTGGTAGTGGGGGGGTGGGACTCTCATCACCGAGGGTGGTGACGAGCGGGGTACCACAAGGATTGGTACTTGAACCGGTGCTGTTTGGGATATTCATAGCTGATCTCTTACTTGGGATCTGGAGTAGGATCAGTCTGTTTGCAGACGATATAAAGATGGGAGCTGTGGTAGATGATATCGAGGGTTGGAGGGGGCTGTAGGAAGACCTTATCAAACTACAGGGATGGTCAGAAACATGGTAATTGGGGTTCAGTGCCAAGAAGTGCAAGGTACTGCACTTCAGGGCTAGGAACCAGGTGAGGAGCTATCAGCTGGGAGGGGTACAGCTGGAAAGCACTGAGGAAGAAAGGGATCTAGGGGTGCTTATAACGGGGAGTATGAGCAACTCAGCTTAGTGCAGGAAGGCGGCAGCAAAAGCCAATAAGATGCTGGGTTGTATAGTGAGGGGACACTCCTCCAGAAGTAGGGAGGTGATCCTTCCCATGTACAGGTTGCTGGTCAGGCTGCACCTGGAATACTGCGTGCAGTACTAGCGCCCATTCCTGAAGAAGGATGTCAGATTGTTGGAAGGGGTACAGCGTAGGGTGACAAAGATGATCCAGGGATTGGAAGGAAAGTCCTACAAGGATAGGCTGGCAAGCTGAACATGTACTCCCTGGAGGAGAGGAGAGATGTGGGGATATGATCGAAACCTTTAAATATTTAAAGGGGACGAATAAGACTAATACAGATGGAATTTTCCAGATTAGAAGAAGGAGGCATATGAGAGGGCACCAGCTGAAATTGGAGGGGGGAAGATTCAGGAGGGAAATCAGAAGACATTTTTTCACAGAACAGGTGGTAGACAAATGGAATACTTTGCCCAAGGAGGTGGTATCCTGTAAAATGATGGGTGGTTTTAAGAGGGGATGGAACAGAGTGAGGGGTGGAAGTAATGATGGAGAGGGGGAGGGGGGCAGCTGCAAGTTGAGGGGCTAGCTGCATGATTATTCAGACTCGATAGACCGTGAGGTCTGTTTCTGCCATCATTTTCGTATGTTCTGTGCATGACTTCGCACTTTTTGGCATTGAAACCTAGCTGCCACACCATAGACTACTCCGCTAGTTTCCCTAGATCCCTTTGCATTTTCTCCTTCCCTTTCTGGGTGTTCTCCCTGTTGCTGATTTTTGTGTCATCCACAGACACAAAAACCTTCCCCTCCAGTTCCTCAGTAATGTCACTTATGAATACATTGAAGAGTAGACCCAGTACAAATCCCTGTGCCACTCCACTGGTCACTGTCCTGTCTCATAAGTTACTGCCTTTACCATCACCTCTGTCTCCAGTCTTTCAACCAATTTGATGCTCAGTTTACCGCCTTCTCTCCAACCCCCAAGTTGTGAAGTTTCTTTATTAGCCTATTCAATTGTGAAGCACGGTGTTAAAGGCCTTACCGAATTCCAGTTAGGCAACATCCATTGCCTCCCTTTATCCACCTCCCTGGTCACCCAGTCAAAGAAATCTGAGAGATTTGTTTGAAATGACCTCCCTGTTGTGAAACCATGCTACTGTTTTTTTTTTTTTTTTCCAAGTCTAGATTTTTCTCCCCTGGCAAGCAGCTCTGGTCCCTCCCTGAGAGAGTCTCAGTCTCCGGTCCCTGAGTGCCACTCCCAACCCACCCTGTAGGTCCCCCACGGTTGCCCCCCATGACAGGGTTGAGGACAAAGGGCATCGACCCCCTCCCCCCCGGAGATCAACATCTAGACTCTGAGGGGGGAGGGGCAGCACAAAAGCTGCCATGCCATCATGGAGCCTGCCAGCTCCAAGTTTCCACTTTTCTCCCCTCTCCTTTACTATGACCACCTGAGTGCATATGGAGGCACGAGCACACAGCAATCTACAGCACCCTTCCAATTCTAGCCATTCCTGTCTGCACTACCCTCGGGCTTCCACCTGGGGGCAGCCTTGCAGCAGTTGTGACTGGGTCCCAACCCGGAAGAGGAAAGCAGCTCAGCGGCCGCTCAATCCATCTTCCAGCCCCCCACACCTGCTGACCCCTGATGACTGAGGCTTGTTCCTGAACCTGTGTTGCCAGCATGGCGCGAGGTGTGGTGTCCAGCACCTCAACCCTCAGTGCCACCAGGCCTTGTTACTGTTTTTTTCAGAAACAAACAAATTCAATGTTATGTGCCCCCACCCCCAATTTGGAAAAAAACAATTATTGGGGAATTGTATTCTGGGAGAAGGTGTCAAAAAAGGGTCTTTTGCACCCCCTCCCATTTTTGCCCTGTGTATTTCATTGATTTGGCATGACAAATTTATAAATTCTGCCATAGCATCCATTTATTGTCAAAAGCAACATTCCATTCAGTTTTACATGGGCGTCAGCTAAAGCTGTGTTTACAGTTATTAAGTGATGTATAATTGGTGTTGCTCTGTTCTGCTGTCAGTCTACATCTGGCCATTTAGTGTCTGTGGTAACTCATCAGCAGTCCTCCCTGTCTTCCTGTGAGTTGCTGCACACTGTGTTGTTACTTGGAAATACAAAGCAGTTGCATGTTGTATGCACATACAATCCCCCGAAGGGTGGTCTGCCTGGGCTTACCCACCTCCTGGATGCCATTGGTCCTTATGTTGGGGATAATGAACTTTTGATCCTGGGTGATGTGAACTTAAACTGGAATGGAGGACATTCCAAGCAGTTTGAACCTCTGCTGGCAAGTCTTGCCCTGACTCAGCTTATCCAGAAGCCCACTAGATGGTCTGCTAATGGTGGAACTAGCTCCCTGCTAGACTGGGTCCTATCAAATCATCCCAAGAGGATCATCTCCACTGGAACCCTCCCTGACTCCATCTCAGACCATACCCGGTGTTTTGTGTGTGGAAAGTCCCCTCACCAAAAAGTCCCCACAAAATCATTCATGTTAGGGATTTTTCTAGGTTTGATCTGGGGTCATTTCATGAGGATCTGAGGATCACTGACTGGTCAGGGGTGCTTAGTGCCCATGACCCCTCTACTGCTGTCTCCCGGTTTCTCTCTGTTTTTGGTGCCCTGCAGGACAAGCATGCCCCCCCTTATTAGGCGGAGAGTAAGGGGGTCTGCCACAAAATGGCTGCATGGGAGCCTCTTAGCCCTCATACATGCAAGAGCCAAGTGCTGGTCTCACTTCAAAGGTATGTTGGATCAGTCCATCTTCCAACAGTATAGGAAGCTCAGAAATTAGTGGCAAAAAGCGAATACTGTAAATCTGCCCAGCTTAGCTCTGCTAGGGACCCACAAAGGTTCTGGAGGAACATAAAAAACTTAGTCAGTGGCTCCTCCAACTCTGGGGTATCTGATATGATCATTGGTGGGTCAAGTTGTATTAATCCACTTATGACTGCAAATGCTTTTAATTCCCATATTTTGGACTTGTCGGCACTTACCTCCCTTTTCCCTACTGTAGAGAATATCAGTGACCCCTTGGCCTCCGTCCCTCAAGAGGTACACTCCTCTCATCCATTATTTTATCTTGGGGCTGTGTCTGTCATGGAGATGCAGAGACTTCCTTCTGATCTTTCCCCACACTCCAGTGCTGGCCATGATAACATGGAGCCCAAGCTTCTGAATCTGGGTGCTCCCCACATTTCCTTCCCAGTGGCACATATCTTCAACCTGTCCTTTGACACTGGTGTTATCCTCGACATTTGGAAAGTGGTGAGGATTGTCCCCGTTCCGAAGCAAGGTAACCCCAAAGTCCTGGACAACTACTGCCATCCTATTGGCCATCAGCAAACTCCTAGAGAAAGGTGTGGCCAGAGAGCTCACAGAGTACATCCAGGCTCATAAGTTGCTGTCCCCTGCACAGCATGGCTATCGAAAAGGGTATGGCATGTCCACGGCCCTTGTCTCTGTCTCAACTAGCATCAGGGTGGCCATGGACCAGGATGAACTTTCTGGGGCCATATTCATTGACTTATCCAAGGCCTTTCACCTTGTGGACCATGCATTACTTTGCTCACAGAAGCAGTCCCTAGGCCTGTCCCCTCCTGCCTTGAGTTGGATTAGGAACTACCTCCAGGGCAGACTACAGCACACCAAATTCAACAAGGTCCTCTCTGACCCCACTCTGGTGACCTCTGGTGTCCCACAGGGGTCAGTTCTGGGGCCTCTTCTCTTTTTGGCATTTGTTAACAGCCTCCCTGCTGCTGCTTCCAACTGTAGTGCCACCCTTTATGCAGATGATCTAGTCATCCTTGCACATTCCCAGGGCATTGGGGTTCTCAACCTTCAGCTAAGTGAGGACTTTAGGAAAATTCAGTCCTGGGTAACATCTCACAAGCTGGTCCTTAACCTAAAAAAAGCTCAGGCCATGCTTTTTGGGTCATCAGCCAAGATCAAGGCCTCCCCTGCCCCTCTTTGTGTCAGTGGTGTGGACGGTGCTCTCCTGCTTACCACAGTTTCTATAAAATACCTTGGAGTGACACTTGACACCCAACTTGAACTGGGGTGTCACATCCTAAATGTTTGCAGAGCTGTAAACTGGGTCTTGCCTACAGGGCAAAGAAAGATCTGACGTCTGCCGCTCGCTTAGCGTTGGCCAGAGGTGTGCTGCTCCCTTCACTTAGCTATGGCTTTCTCCTGTTCACAAGTACCTCCAAGGTCCACCTCACTCGGTGGAACATGGCCTACAACAACATCTGTCGCTTTGCCCTGACAGCCCCTCGCCTCACCCATCATTGTAAATTATACAACAAACTTGGCTGGCTTTCTCCAGCCAGTCACTTGAAATATGGGTTGGGCTGCTTCGTAGGAAAGGTGCTCAGAACCGGCACCCCTCCGGGGCTGGCGCAGCTTCTCAAGCCTGCTGAATCTTCCTTCTACTCCCTCAGGTCTCAGGGTCCTGGGGTGCTCAAAGTTCCTTATACTCATACCCTAATGGGGGATAGGGACTTTGCTAAGTGTGCTCCGAGGCTATGGAACTCCCTTCCTGACCACATTCGTTCCTCCCCCTCACCTGAGTCTCTGAAATTCCCTGTGGGAGCACCTGAAACTGGCCTCTGTGTGTGGGTGTCCCAAGCCACCTTAACCAGGTCTCTAAATTGGACTCACCCAACCCTTGGATCCATTTTGCAGGCTCTAATGACACTGCCTACTGTCCTTTAACTCTGGGAAGCATGTGATTTGCTTCTTTATCCATTCAGGAATTATGTGGCTATGGTAAAAGAGTCACTCGTACAATGTAATTACTATTGAATGTCTTAGCCTATTTATTCTGTATGTATGTATACATATATATTTTAACCTATTACTGCTTACTGTAGACTATTCTATGTTCACCTGTCTCTTCTGTTACTCTGTACATTGCTCCTCTTGTTGTTACTGTACCTTGTCTGAACCTGTATTTTCATTGTACTCTCCCGGGTCATACCTGAAAATAGGCATATAGCTTGTCTAGTGTACCTACCTGGTCAAAAAAAGCTAAATAAATAAATTTACTGAAGCAGTAGTATACACTGCTTTATCACAAGCCTTCTACCACATTGGTTCTAAATTGGGACCTTTCTATGTGTTTTCCAGGGGCAGTTTGTATTTGTTCCCTCCCCCTCCATTCTGGGACTTATCCTGAAGGAAATCCCCAGCATTATGATGCTATTTCCCCTGAGACTATGATGTGTGAAGTGGCACAGTTTGATTTGCAATTGAAAAGACCCCCACTGATTCTGCTTATCAGTCTGGGAGAGGAGCAGAGGAGCCAAATTGCTTTCATGCCTGGACAGTTTATACACACAAACATACCTCTCAACTTGTCCCTGATTTTCAGGGATGTCACTGATTTTGCCTCAGAAATTTCTTCTGTCCCTCATAAATTTGGCATTTCTGACACTGAAGAGTCGGGATTGGAATCACAAAATAATGCCAGCCATTGGTGTTACAGTCTAGTTCTCATTAAGAAAATGCTATTCACACCAAGAAGCATGTTGTACACAGCTTCAGAAACTAATAGTACTATTTTATCAGATGTGTCCCTGATTTTGGTCATTTGTCCCTGATCATTTTAAGCCTTATCCCCGATTTGTGATGAGGGAGGTTGAGAGGTATGCACACAAATGTATACCACTGTGGAGTTCCAAACTGCCACACCAGGATAGAAAGGCTGAGTGTAAATTGATGTGGCACATGCCAGTGTGTGTCTACCCTGACACTGGTGTGCACCACTTATGAGAGACAGCTTCTACACTTGGGTGACACCAGTGTCTCGCACATGCGTATGCATCTGTCCTCCAGCTGTGGCATGCGACAACACCAGTCAAAACTTCCAGTGGAGAAAGTGAAGAATGGAGTGCATGGAAAGTTATTGTGTAACGCTTCTGCTTGTTAGGACCAGAGTGGTCTAGGGAGGGAGCATGTACCCTGAACCAGACTGCAGGAGTGTGCTTCTTTGGACTACAAAGCTGTGTATGGAGGAAGTGCAAAGCATGCACCCAAAACCAGATTCTAGCCCTGTGCTTGTTAGATCAGTACAGTCCAGGGAAGGAGCAATGGAAAGTGTGCTGACTGAGCAGGCCTAACAGATCAGCTGGACTGTAGACACATGCGTGCTGAGCTGACAGGTGAATTTGCCAGTTTTCTTGGCAGTTAGAATTCGCTTGGGGGGGTTGTGTGGTATGCAGAGTTATTGTGCAGGAGAGGGGCACTGTTACAGCCCTGTCTGAGGGAGAGGGCTGTGTGTGTTGGGGGGAGGGTTACTGTGCAGGTTTGTGTGTGTGGCTGGGGTGCAGTTGCAACCTGCTTGGTGGAGGGGGTTATGTGTGGGTGGGATTAGGTCTCTGTGCAGGTGTGGGGGGTGTTATTGTAACCTGCTTGGGGAGAGGATTATGTGGGGTGGGGTGGGAGTAGGGTTACTGTGCAGGTGTGGGGAGATCTACTGCAACCTGCTTGGGGAGGGGGGTTATGTGGGGTCGGAGTAGGGTCTCTGTGAAAGTGTGGAGGGAGCTATTGCAACCTGCATGGGAGAGAAGGTGGTGTGGGGAAGGGGAAGATTACTGTATTACTGTTCAGTAGTAGGGGGATGAATAGTGACCTGCTATGGGGAGGGTCTGTATGTGGTGCTTGTGTGGTTACTGTGCTGGTGTGGTGGAGGCATTAACTGTGCAAATGTGGGTGGTAGTGTGCTATTATGACCTGCTTGGGGAATAGGGGTGTGGGGTTACTGTGCATGTGTGGTGGAGGGAGCTGTGACTTGCTTGAGTGGGGGGGTGGTTGTATGGGTTGGTGACGGGGTTAATGTGCAGATGTCTTGGGGTGTCGCTACTGTGATCTGCTTGTGTTACAACTCCCATTCCTCGAAATCCTTGCTAGCACTTAGTTACCTTTCATGATCTAATTGCACTTAGTAATTTGTATGTTAGCCTGATACTTTTTGTTCTCCATCTGTCCTATACCTTACAGGCTACCTATTCCAGGATTGCTACTATATATATTATACCTGCACCTTGTCCTGCCTACCCCTGTATGTATCACCCGATGTCTCTGACTTCTTACTTTGCTATATAACACCTTCTATACAATACTATCTGTTGCCCAAAATTGCTATGTATTGTATTAGTACCTCACCTTATGTATTTGAATTTTTGCACTGTATGTATCTTATTTATTATGTTTTTGCTTATTCCTCCCCATATGTAACCCTTCCCTCCAGGACCCTTCTGGAAATGAGCGGTTTACAGCTCATGTTGTCTTTCCTGGTTAAACCTTTTCAAATAAATAAATAAAACTATGCAGAGTTGAAATGTAGATGGCTATGTCAGCTGTTCATTTGTTAAAGTTTTTACATGGACATCGTGGAACATAATAACATGTTTCTTGCCCAAGGTAATTTATTCTGTTAAAATGTGAGAAGAAAATCAAACAAGAAAAACCAACGCTAATCTGAAAGGAATGCTGTGGTGGATTGTGGTGCTCAGTTACCTTTAGGCAGTGACATGTGAAGCAGCCACCATTTACACTACACTTGAAAACATCCATATCAGTTCAGCTCCTCTGCCTGGGTGAGAGGTACAAAAAGGTACACAGGATTGATGCCTGCACAGTTTATATTCCCAAATGTATACCACTGTAGAAATGCTGAGTGTAAACAAGAAAGATTATCTGCTTAATAAATCCTATTTACCATGCTGCACCATTACTCCCTAGTTGGAGAGAATGTTTAAAGGAAGCACAAGTTGTAGTGAGAAAAAAAGGTAGCCCGTGATGAGGGCACTGGGGAGAAGGCACCGACAATAACATCAACCCACTCCCCAGCGCATTGCACGAACGGCTCTGAGGGGATACGGCGGCCAGATGGGGGAGGTGGGTGACTATAGCGACAGCCTGTTGCTATACATATGCACGTGCGGGGAGGGGGTGGAAGCGGGCACGCACAGCAAGGGATGCAGAGGGTGGTGCCATGGTCGGTTGCTGTGCTGACCCCGTGACATTATGGGTGGGTTGCTGGCATCGGTCAGCATGGTACTGGGTTTGGGTCCGTGCGCTGGTGCGTTTTTGTTATGCCCGGCTTGAACCTTTTGTTTTTTAATATTTTCACCCCAACATTCACCCCTGGAGTTGAGAATACTTTAGTAGGGGGGCGAGGGGTGAAGCCCAGGAGTGTGGGGCACAGCCCCCACAGAAAACATAAGCAAGTCCCCGGTGCCCTTGCTGTGGCGGAGTGTCAGAGTGCCAAAATAAATTTTGCCACTCTTGACTTCTGCATAACGATGATCACCTTTAGGCTTTCACCGTTATGACATAGATCTGAAAAAAATAATGTGACCTACTGGAAATTTAAC
Organism: Neoceratodus forsteri; assembly: GCA_016271365.2. Taxonomy (NCBI): domain Eukaryota; kingdom Metazoa; phylum Chordata; order Ceratodontiformes; family Ceratodontidae; genus Neoceratodus; species Neoceratodus forsteri. Next base: position 938,559,073 of record CM057449.1, on the reverse strand, counting down.
CCAAGCCCCTGAAGTACTGTCCCAGTGCTCTAACGACTGAGTTACAGGCCAAAATGGTTAGACCTGGGGTTCCTGGACACATTTCCTTTCCCTGGTATTGCATATCCTGCAGCTAGGAATAATTGAGATGACAAATAAATGTTTTTGGTGCAGTATTAGCCATGGCTTAGGAGTTAAATCACAAACTGTAATAAGAAAGAAATAATGTGACCTACTGGGAACAGTGAGACACAGCATGGTAGCCTGTTGTGTGATAAATAATTGCATACCCTGTCTCTTTGTCAAGCATAAGTGTGTTTACACTTAGTGCCTTCAGCTCCTGGAAGTGTGGTTATCATACAGGGACCTTCACCCTAACGTATTTACACTGACTTAGTGCCTTCAGCACCTGGAACTGTGGTTATCACATAACAGCCCTTACAGTACCCTGGAGTGTATTATTGCACTTGTAAGCTGTTCAAGCCAAGAAACAATTCAATAAAGGCTATTCAGCAGGGAATAACTTAGCTAGCACTACCCCACAAAATGGGGCAGGTAGAACAGTAAGGGATGGCAGGGAGTATATGGTGGAAAGGATTATCTGCAAATGCCAGGAGTTTGGGGAACAAAATGGTGGACTTGGAGGCCATAATGGTGGATGAGGAACTGGATATTGTGGTTGTAACTGAGACCTGGTGGTAAGAGCATGATACTTGGGAGATAGGTATCCCGGAGTACAGACTTTTTAGAAAAGACAGGACTGGAAGAATGGGGGGGGGGTAGCATTGTACATCAAGGACAACATTAGGGCAATGGAAGGGCAGGAGGAGCAAGCGGAGATGGAGGTCCTGTGGGTGACACTGAATAAATGGACTAGAGCATCATTAAGACTAGGGTTGATTTATAGACCTCCTATGCAGGGAGAGGAAGGGGATAGGCAGCTGATGCAAGCCATTAAATGGATGGCACTCAAGGGGGAGCTCCTGCTAGTGGGGGACCTAAACCTCCCTGATGTGGCCTGGGAAATCCCAACTGCAGCATCAGCCAGTGGCAGAGAGATCCTCAATTCACTACAAGGTGCTTTCATGCAACAGCTGGTTATGGAGTCCACTAGGTGGGATAACCAGATTTGACCCACAACCATTGACTCAGGGTTCTCTTAGGCCCTAGAGGCGGTAACAAATATGTAATGTAAATACACTGTGCTGAGTAACCTATGTATAAGCTGTTATTAAATGTAATGTTTGTGCTTTCCTCTGCTGACGTGGAGCCTTTGCCACGGAGTCTATGACTCAAAGGATTGTAATTCCGATTCTTTCAATAAATAAATAAATAAATAATGTACTGGACATGGTCCTCACCAATGGGGAAAGTGTGAAAGAAGTTGTGGTGGGAGACAGCCTAGGTACAAGCGACCACAATACAGAGAAATTCAGGGTAAGGACAGGGAGGGAAACAAATCGGACCAGTATGAAGGTGATGGACTTCAGGCAGATGGACTTTACCAGAATGAGGGAGATATTCAGGGGAAAAAATGGAGGGAAAGGGGAAAATAGGAGATGTAGAGAAATTATGGGAATCTATGAAGGGGGAGGGGTTACTGAAAGTCACTGAACTCTGAATAAAGAGAGTAAGAAAGAACAAAAAAAGAAGGAGGCCACTCTGGTTTACCAGGTGTTGGGGCAATTAGGGAAATAAAAAGGGCATTCAAAACATATAAGAAGACCCAAAGGAAAGAGGACAGGGAGACTTACAGAGAGAAGCTGAGGGTGACAGGGCAGAAGATTAGGAGGGCTAAAGCTGATGCAGAAGAGAGAATTGCTAGGCAGACCAAACAGGGGTATACAACTTTTTTAGGTATGTGGGAGAGAAGAGGAAGGAGAGGCAGAGGATAGTACGGGTGAGCGGGGAGGAGGGGGTACAAGTGGAGGGGGACTTTGAGAAGTCAGAGGTGCTTAATAGCTATTTCTGTTCTGTCTTCATGGTGGAAGGGGAGGGAAGGGGACCAGAGTTAAGAGGGAAGGGAAGACAAAAGGGTGGATCCTAGTCATTTCTGTGAAGACAGGGTAGGAGAGGAACTAGGAAGGTTGAAGGTGGACAGGGCAATAGATTTAGAATGCTGGTCCTTGCTGCCTATCTCCATGTGGGGGCATTGAAATATTCAAAAAATGAATGTGCTACCCCGTCTACTGTACCTACTTCAGATGTACAATTATACCCTGCCGAAGTCTTGGTTTACCCAGATAAACAGAGTACTTCTATTTTATGGAGGAGCAAGACCCCCTGAAAAGCATTATTTAAATTAATGTGTTCTAAGAAGAAGTGTGGCCTGCAGATTCTTAATTTTTATCTATATTATTTGGCCATCCTTTGTGCCAGATTTGTTCAATGGCTCAGACCTAAATCTGAGGATAATATCAGGTCTTACGTTCCGCAATGGTTGGAAATAGAGAGCTTCCAATGTTCAAAACAAGGCTTGGACACGCGAGCTCTTCTTTACACTCCCCGCAAAAAAAGTCCTCGACTACTACAGGGAACTCCCTTAGCTGTGTCCCTACAAGTTCAGTTACAGTTAAGTTCTCTGCTTAAAATACAACCACATAAAGACAATTCTCAGCTCCTCATAGGGAATCCCAATGTTAAAATGGCTGGGCAGGTGCTTACTGCCACTTTTCGGCCTTTTATTGGAGTGGATACAGTTGGCGTCTCTTACGGGATCGGAAACTTCTCCCCTTTTATGAGGCTCGAGAAAAATATCATTGGCCCACTTTAACCTGTTTCAAATACCTTAAGTTGTCACACATGCTTTTGCATCATTTTGGCACTGACCAGTAGGGTGTTTCTTATAGGACTCATGTTCTCCCTTTGGCCTTATCTGCCCTCACTTCTCATGTCATTTCTTATTATTATCATGGATTACGTAAGCTTAATTTAGCTAATATTGAAGGCCCACTGTTTTACTCTTGGGACCAGATTTTACCAAATACTAATTCCCCCCGGAATTGGCCTTGAATTTGGAAACACATAAATTTATAAAATGGGACAGATATCGCTTTCTCCAATTTCAGGTTTTACATAACCTCTATTATACCCCTGTTAAATTACACAGAATGGGTAAACTTCCCTCTGATATATTTTCCAGATGCAATAAGGAACCCAATACATTGTTTCATATTCTCTGGTCCTGTGAAAAAGTTCTCTCTTTTTGGGAATCCATTCAATCACAACTGGATTCCGTGCTCGGGCTGCCTGATGTGTTTGTTCGTGAGGTTTGTTTATTGGGGGAATATGAGAACAAGCTAATTGGTAACCAAAGGCTGTACATGGCTCTCATTTCGGCCTCTGCCAAGAAAGTTATTCTTTGCCATTGGTTCGATCACAGTGTCCCTTTATTTATCAAGTGGTACAGGGAGATACTTTTTGCTTTTCAGGCAGAGCAGCTTATAGCTAGCATGACTAATAGATTTCCTAGATACCAGAATATATGAGAACCCCTGTATGCCCTGCTGGCTATTTGAGCTAATCATGATATTCCATCCCGGCAGATTTAGCCTCTCCCTGGCAGTACCCTATTTCCTTCAGTGCTATTGCTTTGCTCCTCATAGTGGATACCAGAACAGCTGCTGTGTGTATTATCAACTGGCTTTCCTTTATTGGTACTTTTTCATTGTGGCTACTTTTCTGCTAAACTTTGGTCTTGTAACCTCCGGTGGAGGGAGGGTTGGGATGGGTGGGGATGTTGGGTTGTTAGGAAATGTATGTCGCATATTATTACTCTATGGGCTCTGTTATTCCTACATTTCTTAACATGTCTTCTTTTTTTATGGATTGGAGTTGGTGTTTTTTCTGCTGCATTTTTATTGAAATTTTTACTTCTGTGTTATTAATAAAGCTTTTCCAATTTGAAAAACAAGAAGCTGGACAAGGCAATTGGGCTGGACGACTTGCATCCTAGTGTACTCAGGGAACTAAGGGAGGAGCTGGCAGTATCTCTGATGAGGCTGTTTAACTTGTCCATGGATACAGGGTGGGTGCCAAGTGACTGGAAGAAGGCTGATGTGGTGCCTCAACATTAGGGGGGGCAGCAAGGAGGAGGTGAAGAATTATTGCCTGGTCAGCCTCACTCCAGTGGTGGGTAAGGTGATGGAGGTACTAATAAAGGAAAGGGTGGGAAACTGCCTTGTGGACAGCAGACTGCAGGATTACAGACAGCATGGCTTCGCAAATTGGAGGTCATGTCAGATGAACCTAATAGAGTTTTTTGATTGGGTGACGAAGGTGGTAGATCAGGGAGGGGTAGTGGACGTGGCTTATCTGGACTTCAGAAAGGCCTTCAACAGTGTCCCTCACAGAAGGCTGGTAAATAAGCTGGAAAGCTTAGGGGTGGGACAGAAAATAGCTAGGTGGATGGAAAACTGGTTGAAGGACAGAAGCCGGGGGGGTGGTGGTTAATGGGGTGCATTCCAGGGAGAAGGAAGTGACAAGCAGGGTGCCCTGGAGTCAGTACTGGGACCACTCCTTTTTTAATGTCTATATCAGTGATGTAGCAGAGGGGCTGGAGGGGAAGCTGTGCCTATTTGTAGATGATTCGAAGATCTGCAATAGGGTGGACACCCTGGGGGGGGGTGGAGGCCATGAAGGAGGACATGAAGATTCTGGAAGGGTAGTCAGAAACTTGGCAGCAGAAAATTAATGCCAAAAACTTTACAGTAATGCACATAGGGAGTAAAAAGCTGCATGCCTCTTACACACTGGGGTGGGGGGACAATTAAGACAACTGAGCAGGATAGGGATCTGGGGATTATAATATCAAGCAACCTTAAGGTGGGTAAGCAATGCAGTAAGGCAAAGGGCAAGGCAAATTGAATGCTGGTGTGCATAGGGAGGAGCATAATGAACAGAAGGAGGGAGGTGTTGATGCCTCTTTATAAAACCATGGTAAGACCTCACCTGGAGTATGGGGTCCAGTTCTGGAGACCTCACTTATGCAAGGACGTAGATGGGATTGAAAGGGTTCAGAAAAGGGCAACCAATATGGCTCACAATGTGCAGAGGAAGCCCTGTGCGGAGAGGTGGAGGGAATTGGATCTGTACCCATTTGAGACTAGAAGGGAGAGGGGGACATGATAGAAACATTTAAGTACGTGAAGGGGATTAATAAGGTGAGGGAGGGGAGCTTATTTACAAAGAAAGTGGGTGCTAAAACTAGTTTAAGATTAGAAGGAGGAAGATTTAAAGGGGCTGTTACTTCATGGAGATGGTGTCCTGGAACGAACTACCTTAGGAGGTGGTGGGGGCCAAAATGATGGATGGGTTCAAGAGGGCATGGGACAGATAGGAGCATGTGGGGGAACACCTACATTGAGGAAGTGAGCCATTTAGGAGGTGGTAGCTCCACCCCCCCAGGTGTGTTCATTCATGCCATGGCATCTGTTTGAAAGTTATGTCAGCAGTTTGGTCTGAGCAAATGAATTCAGTGGCAAAAGTATCCAAAAAACCTTTTAGATATGGGTTTAAATTGCCACCCAAGAAACGACCAAATGTAACTATTTTGCCAAGTCAAGCTGTTCAGCGCTCAGAAGTGAATATGCGGTTGCAGGCAGCAGCATTAAAGGCAAAACAATTAGATCACCAAGAGCCTGGATAAAGTGTTGCAAAGTGCTGCAAAAATGTAACGAGGTGGTGGTAAATTCGAAAGGAACGATTCCTGAAGGGAACTTGCAGAAGGAGGAGGTGTCAATACCGAAAACTGCTCCAATTTTCTGCCACAACAAGGACTCTGCTTCATTTGGTCTACAGAAAAGTACTATGGAGATCACAGCAGATGTTGAAGTGGGGACAACACTAGAAACACCGAATGGACTAAGGTATGCCTCTAAGAGTACACCAGTCATAGAAAAAAAGGGAGACAATACTGAAGGCGAGACTGGGAACCATATACTTTTATCAGATAAAATAAGAAAAAATGAGAGAGCATCACAAAAGCTAGAAAAAGTGGAAGTTCTGGGAACTGCCTTTGAACTTAAGAGGGCTCAGAAGGAAGAAGGTAGAAGAGACCAGGTAAATTGTAATACCCTCAAAACTGATTTAAATACTGACTCTAGTATAATTGTTACAATTGAAATACTACGATGTGGGACACAGACCGCACAAGAAAATAATGGTTTAATAAGGATATGACAGACACACAAGAAATCTTGTCGATGAGGGACAGTCTAGTAAAGGGGCTGGAAGTGCTACACAGCAAGAGAGAAAAAGTAAGATTTAATCAAAAATAAAGGGGCAATTCATAAGGGAAAAAAGGCCAAAGAGCAAAACAAGAGAGGTCATAGTGCATTTAACCATAAAAGAAACAGACTCTGAATCAGAATTAGAATACCATGAGACCCATTCCAATTCTGAAGGCTCTGTAGAGGAGGAGGCTACTTGCCCCCAATGGGCTAAACAAATATTAACTCAGCTTTTGATACTTACAGAAGGGGTTAAAAAATCAAAATCCTGGAGACAAAAATAGACAGCATACAATCTACTGTTCAATCGTTAGTATCTGAGAACCTCTTAATAAAGCAGAATATACTGGGTCTGCAACAGAGAGTATCTGATATAGAATACATCAGTACACCTATGCAGAGACAAATAAGAGAATTAGAGTTGCTAAACAAAGTGTTAAAAGAAATGATTGTGGACTTTGAGGCAAGAGTCCGTAGAAAGAATATTAGATTGCTGGAAGTACTAGAGGCCTGGAACGATCATAGACCATTAAAGGAATCTCTAAATAATATTTTTGCCACATATCTTGATATGGAGGTTTCACAAGTTCAGTTGGGAATCGATAGGGCCCACTGTGTGTGGAGACCTGGAGGGGCTCCCAGCCAAAATGCAGCACCGAGGCCAGTGATTGTAAAATTCTTGAAATCAGAGGACAAGGAACTTTTTATGGCACAAGTTTACAAAAAAAAAAAGAAGAATGGTAAAGGACGCCAAAGAGAGAATTTTTCAGGACTTTCTGAATGGCATAGTCCAAGACAGAAACAAATTTGATTTTATTCTCAGAAAGTTGTGGACTGAAGGACTAAACGCAACTATGGTATACCTTGCCAAATTATAAATTATCTGGGAACGGTTACTTTTGATGTACTCGGATGTAGAAGAAGAGAGAGAGAGAGAGATTAAAAATGAAAATTCCTAGTTTATTTGTTTAATGACTTCAGAATGTGTATGAGATGCTAGATGTGGTCACTAAAGGGGGAAAGGTTATTTGTATCCCACTTTTTCTATCTTGTTTTGTGAAAATGGTGTACTGTTAAGATAGTAGTTGTCTTTTTTTTTTTCTTTTTTTTTCCAGCGGACCCAGGGGAAGGGCCTATTAAGGCGCTACAAACAAACTCTTTAAGAGAGATCCAGGTGGATCTCAATGATCTTTTTTCTTTATTTTTCTCTGTCTTTATTATTTTTTATTTTCCTTTATTCTGTCTTTATAAAAAGATGGTACATATACAAGGGACTAGTGTTTCTATTATATTTGGGGCTACTGAGTTTTTTTTTCTATTTCTCTGTTTAATGCTCTCACTCTCCAACACAATGTGGAAAAGAGCTAGCATGGAACGATTTCCAATATATGAGTATGGATAGTCTTAGATTTGTTTCCTTAAATGTAAATGAAATTCATATACCCATAAAAAGGTCTCAATTACTTGCCTACCTTAAAAATCACATGCCTTTTGTATAGTTTTATAGGAGACCCATCTGGAAAAAAAGGAAATCCAGAAACGAAAGCAAAAATGGGTGTTGCATTTATTTCCTTCGGAAGGTACAACAAAAAGAGTGCTGGGGTAGCCCTTTCAATAAGGAAAAAAGACCCAGTAAATATATTGCAGACTTTTTGGGATAAAAATGGGAGAATAATATTAGTCAAAATTATTGTAAATGGGAATTACCCTTACAGTGGATTCTATATATGCTCCATTCAGTAATTATTCAGGATTTTTAGCTGAGTTGTTTACAGCACTAGTTTCCACAAGAGCACAACATATAATATTAATGGGTGACAACAATGTATTAATGAATATTGAGTTGGATAAATTTTTAAAAGCAAATACTGCAAATAAATATCAATCAAAATTAATTATTCATTTTGTAACCCAACATGACCTCGTGGATACATGGAGATTACTCCACTTCGACTTAAAAGAGTATACATATTGTGACAAAAAATATGGGTTTTTCAAGGATCGACTAAATATTTGTATCGAAAGCCCTTCTACCACAAATAAAAACAGTAGTAATAAATTCCATTCACTTATCTGATCATGCATTGTTGCAGATAGAAGTTCATGTGCAAAAACCAAATAGATGTTTTTCTACCAGTGGAGAATGGATAATACATTATTACGGGATGATCTCTTTTGTTCTAAAACTAGGGAGGCTATTAATGAATTTTGGAAGTTTAATTATAATGAATCCCAATCAGTAATCAAATTGTAGGATGCTTTTAAGGCAGTATTATGAGGGGTCATTATCTCATATAAAGCATTTACCATAAAAAATAGAAAAAATAAATTACAAGAACTCCATAATAGAATAAACAACCTAGATTAATTAGTACTTAAGGATTATAATAAATACACAAAAGAATGGTATAATCTGAAAACAACAATTAATGAAAGTAACAATAAAGAAGTGGCAGAAAACCTGGATAAAGTTAAAAAGGCCAGATACATCCATGGTGATAAATCGGGTAAAATGTTGGCATATTTATTAAAACAACAGAAGGAAAAAAAATAGTATATCTAGTATAATGGATGAAAAAGGCAATAATCTGGTTAATGACAAAGAAATGGGAGAGGTTGTCCTAGAGGCATATAAAAGCATTTATCAGGCAAAGTTTCAGCCTTCACCAGAAGCAATTACTGGTTACTTAGGTAAGGCCCAATTACCTATATTAAATTGTGCCCAGGGGGAATTTACAGCAGAGGAGATAAGAGAAGCAATTAAAAGTATGCCAAAAAATAAAAGCCCAGGACTTGATGGGTTGACCACTGAGTTTTATAAAAGTTTCCTAGAAGAACTACTCCCTGGATATCCTTAATGTTCCAAGAAATCCTTAATAATCCCCAGTGTGGCTGAACATTGAATTAGCTCAGATTCTCTCCTTGGGCCTTTCATCGGCTGCACTCCTATATATAAGGGAAAAGGCCATGCCTACTAATTTAAGAAATACCCCAATTGGCTTTAGTGTGTCTATGGCCCCTGGGTTCTTGGCAGACGGACTGGAGAGCCTGCTTGCCTGGACCTAGTCATGGGTTGACTTCCCCGGTAACTGCTCGGGGGATGAATGGGCTGAGATCTTCTTCAGCTGAATAGCTCCAGTGGAGAGGATTTTTGAATCTAAACTCGAGGAGTCGAAGTGATCCCTTGGCTGCAAGGTGGATGGTATTATTGCGGAGCAACCGAGAATTATCCAGGTCAGACTGTTCTTTTTTCTGTTTTTTGTATTTGGAGAAGCAGTGAGAGTGCTTCTTTTCTTCTATCAAGAACATTTGCATGACTGTAATTATTACCCTACCTATGTGAGAGATAGGCTTGGGTATAAACTCCTCAGGGGTGAGAGCCCTGAGGGGTATCCATCAGTTCCAGTTTTTTCTTAGTGGTTTATAAATGGAAAACTGATTGCAGTTCTGTGCCCAGACCAGTCAAACTCCTTTTAAGGATCTAAAGTTTGGTGGATGGGAATGGTCAATTGTGTTATTTTGATTTGTGTTAAATGCTCTCCCTTGCTATGTGAGAGGTGGGAGGGAGGCTTTTTTTGGTTTAATTTAGTTTTAAGATAGTTTATTTATTGTTTTTTGTTTAGATATTTATTAATTTGTACAAGTTTGTGGCTGATATAGTAGTAATTTTTAAATTTGTGACAGCATGTGTTGGGACCGAGTCTCTGTGGGCAGGCGCTATTCCCCCTCTAGGCTGAGGAACCTGCACCCCTTTGACTTCCCCCCATTGCAACCTGAGGTTTATAGGTGCTGTTGTGCCTTGGGGATTGCATGGGGGGGGTGGTGTTCTTCAGCCGGGGGTGGGGGAGTGGAGTAGACAGATAAAGGTGGTGAGGTCAGGGAGATGCCCAGGGGTGAAATGGGTCCAGGATAGGTGTTTGCGATGCCTGGTTCTCATACCCAAGGGCTCCACCAATAGTGGGCAAGTGGCCCGCTCCTCCAAGGCCTCTCATCCAACCCAAGCGGTGTTATGCAATGCCAGGTCTATAAAGAACAAGACAGCAATTATTGCTGATCTTGTTGGGTCATCTGACCTGGCTTGCATCACCGAGACCTGGCTCGATGAAAATGCTGGTCCCATATTTCAGTCAGCTATTCCATCTGGGTACTCGGTGATCCATTGCCCGAGGTTGGATCGAGGGGGGGGGGGTCGATATTTGCTTTAAATCAGAATTGGGCCTTGTGGAGGTTCCAGTGGTGAGCCCAAGATCCTTTGAGTGTATCATGGGAGCAGGTGTGGGCAGCAGAATTCTACTCCGCTACCATCCACCCGGTGATGAGAAAGTTTTTCTGCAGGAAACTGCAGACTTCATTGTCTACCTGGTGTTGGAGCCTTCCAGGTGGTTGGTCCTGGGGGACTTCAGTGCCTGGGTCGATGATGAACTCTCGCATTTTGGTCAAAACCTCCTCCAACTGGATAAAGTTAAAAAGGCCAGATACATCCATGGTGATAAATCTGGTAAAATGTTGGCATATTTATTAAAACAACAGAAGGAAAAAAATAGTATATCTAGTATAATGGATGAAAAAGGCAATAATCTGGTTAATTGGGCTTTACACAGGTTGTTACCACTGCTACCCATACTCAGGGTCACTCCCTGGATCTGGTGTTCACCCTGGGGATGGAGATCGCAGAGTTGGTGGTGGAACCAGTTGGGTGGTCTGACGATCACTCCATAAGGTTCAATTTCACGCCCCCCCCATGAGACCAACCCCTTTGGAGATGGTCTGGTACCACCCTTTGAGGGGTGTTACCCCTGAAGGTCTGATGGCGGTGCTGGACCTATCGAGTTGGCCTATGGAGTGCATGGAACCAGATGCCTTAGTAGTGCACTATAATAGTATGGTGCTGAGGGCTCTGGATTCCATAGCTCCTGTCCGTGTTCACCCCCTCTCCCTCCACCCTCGGTCCCCCTGGTTTGATGGGGCTTTGAGGGATCTGAGGAGAGTGGGGCGAAAGTTGGAAAGTTGCTGGCGGAAATCTGGCCTGGAAGATGACAGACTTAGACTGATGGCCCATTATATGGATTATCAATCAGAAATCTCCTGTAAGAAGGCAGAGTTCCTGTCCAGGGAGATAGCTGCATTAAGAAGTAATTGACCGGCTCAGCTTTTTCGGACCGTGGAGAGACTCTGCAATCCAGCCTGCCTGGGGGGTTGGAGAGCCTTTTCACAAATAAAGTGTGAAGAGTTTGCTCGGTTTTTTGATGATAAGGTGTCATCGATCAGATCAGAGATCCACAGTACTCATTCAAATGAGCATGGCAGTGATCTGTTTTCAGGCTATTTTGGTCCAACAACTTATTGGGCTACCTTTATTCCAGATAGTAGGATAGACTGGCCTACATTATGGCATAACTGTCACAGGTTTGTAACCCAGGACAGACTTTGGCTCATGCAAATGCATGTACTGCACAATTTATATTAAGCCCCACAAAAATTTTGTCAAATTGGGTTTAACACCCTCCTCCCATTGCAACCGTTGTCACCAAGAAGATGATACTTTATACCATATCTTTTGGACTTGCCATAAAATATCTCAGCATGAGATTAGAGGGAGGCCAATTAAGGGGTAATGTGAGGAAGTTCTTTTTCACAGAAAGGGTGGTGGATGCATCGAATGGCCTACCTCAGGAAGTGGTGGATATGAATACAGTGCAGGGCTTCAAACAGGCATGGGATAGGCATAAGGGAGCAATACAGATGAGTATGAATAGATAGGCCATTGACAGAGCAAAGGCCAATGGTACATTTATAAGGTAGAAAATGAAATTGGCAAACTGGATGGGCCTTGCGGTCCTTATCTGCCATCAGCTTCTATGTTTCTATGTTTCTTTTTTTTTTCAGTTCAAATTTTATTAACAAATTTTCCATAACAAAAGAGGCAGTTAACATGGAAAATAAAACAAGAATACAGCAACTTATTCTGCTAAAACTGCCCTCCTCCCTCCCCCATACAGCAGTAATGTGTCACTGTACAACATAGGTACAAATATAGGTTCAAAACGTTATACATGAGTATACAGGGCAACCTACTCTGAGACAATACTTATGTCTTAGCTACTAGTATTAAGGAATGAAGGGGATCCCATATTTGAGTGTAGACAGGTATTCTATTGTGAAGGCTGGCAATAGCTTTTTCTGTACGCAGGTTAGCGAGAATTTCATTCACCCATTTCTGCAATGTCGGAGTAGTCTTATCTTTCCAATGGCGTAAAATAAGTTTCTTGACAGATAGTGTTATCATGGAAATATGAAACCTTATTGCTTTGACCCTGATGGAGGACAGGTCCCCTAGAAGACAAATGTCAGGTGTGAAACACTTCTGCAGACCCAATAGAAGGTCCAGAAAAGCTTTGATAGAATCCCACAAAAGGGAAACTTTGGGGCAAGACCAAAATATATGAAAAAGTGTTCCCTCTCCCTGGGAACATCTAACACATATATTTGAGTCAAGAAAACCCAATTTCTTTAACTTAACCGGAGTATAATACATGTTGTGTAAGATATGATATTGCATAAGGCGCAATCTATACTGGGACATAAATTTATGGCAGGACCTCCACAAGGCCTGCCAGTTGGGGGAATATTAGGGAAATATAGAGCTCCAGAACCTCGACAGTCCAAAAGAGTCCCCGTATCTTCTGTGAAACAAATCTTGATATAATTTGAGACAACACCCGAGGACCCAAGTAGAGAGGAAAATTCTGGGATCAGGGCCCCAACGTTTGACTAGGAGGATATTGCCCATCACTGTTGTAGTAATTGCCTTAATGCACTGCTTTGAAATGTGATGTCGATGAATACTAAATTTCGAACAAGGTCACCTGTTGACAACCATTCCCCCTCATCATCCAAGAAGGAAGATATTATCCTATCGCCCAATTGGGGCAACCAAGTGCGGGGAATCTGCTGCTTGTTCATAGTGAAGGATGGGGAGTTCCAAATGGATTGGGCCAAGTCTAACTGGGGGATATAGCGCAAAAAGGAGCAAAGCTGTGTGTATACCTTTAGGGAAATCATAAAAGTGGGACACTTCTCAGCGCTGTGCACCTGGGACAATTTTACATAGAACAAAGTTAGGGGATCCATATTCATAGACTGGATTAAATCTAACTCTATTCTAAGCCATGTCGGCCATAAATTTTCGGGGCCCAGACATACCCATTTCAGGCATTTTGCCAGGTGACTAGCCCAATAATATATAGCCAAATGAGGAATCTGCAATCCCCCCTCAGATTTTGTGGCAGCCAGTTTATAATAGGCCAGTCGGGGGTGTTTGTCGGACCAGATAAACTTAATAAAAATGCCGTGCATTTTCTTAAACCAGGATAACGGAATAAATGTATTTAGGAGAGATAGAGGGTAGAAGATTCTTGGGAAGATATTCATCTTGATTATGTTAATCCGGCCCCATAATGAAATTGGGAGTTTAGACCATCTGTCAAGATCCTGAATTATAACCTGGGAGAGGGGCTCCAGATTTTCCTTGAACCATACTGAGGGATTGCGAGTTAGTTTGATGCCCATATATTTTAGTGTCCTAGGAGCCCAGCATAAACCTAAGGGGGGTGATATCAGTCTTGAATATCTTGTGATTTAGGGGAAAGAAGGAGGATTTATTAGCATTTAGTTTATAATTTGAGAGGGCACTGAATTTAGCAATTTCACCCAGCAAAAGCGGGTGAGGGATGCGGGTGGGATAAGTACAAAAGGAGATCATCCGCGTATGCAGTAATCTTAACCTCATGATGCCCCACCCAGATGCCCTGTATTCCCGGATTGTTGAGAATATTTTGAGTGAGAGGTTCCAGATACAGGTTAAATAGAAGGGGAGAAAGGGGACAACCCTGTCTAGTACCTGAATGTAATAAGAACGACTTGGAAAATGCACCGTTTCCTGAGATCTTTGCTGAGGGGGTTTTGTATAATGCACAAATCCAGGATATAAAAACAAGGAAACTGGAAGGCCTTAAGGACGTGGAACAAAAAGTTCCAGTTCACATGATCAAATGCCTTCTCTGCATCCTGGGAGACCAGCCCAGTGGGAAACTCAGCATCCCTGGAGGCTGAGAAGACATGAGAAAAGGTGTGCAGATGATCTGAGGATGAACGTCCCTTCATGAGTCCAACCTGGGCCATACCTATTAGGTCAGGAAGGACCACAGTTAACCTATCGGCTAATATCTTCGAGAGGATTTTGATGTCCTGATTTAAAAGAGATATGGGCCTGTCACTTTGAACTAACTCGGGATCCTTATCTGGTTTAGGGAGAAGGACAATCAGGGCTTCAAACAGGTAGGGGTCCGCCTCTACCCAGATAAAATGTACTGAAATAGCTGAGAAAGCACTGGCCGTAGAAGTTCACGAAAAACTTTGTAAAATAAAGAGGAAAACCCATCCGGGCCTGGGACCTTGTCTGAAGACAGTGCGCCTATAACCTCTGAGATCTCCTCCTGAGATATAGGAGAAGCCAGAAAACACTTGTGTTGCTCTGTTAGGGAGGACAGATGGGAATCCCTTAAATACTCCTCTATAATCTATGGACAAGGAGGGTTCTCCATGTCCCTATATAATTGTTCGTAATATAGAGCAAACTCTTGTACTATCTCAAAAGGGGATACTCTCAGGGACCCATCTGACAGTGCCCAAATTGAGGGGATAAATCTTGTAGATTCCTGTTGTTTTAAATGCAGTGCGAGTAAACGCCCCGATTTCTCTCCCTGGTCCGTATAACTGGCTCTGGTTCGGATTATAGCTAACTCTGCCTTTTCCCTTAATAGATCTAGATATCTATCCTTCGCCACCAGAAGCTTCTTACTGTCCACACTAGAAGTACTGACAGAGAGAATAGCTTCAAGGGATCGAATTTGGGACAATAATAATTCTTCCTCCTGTGCCCTTTTCCTTTTCGACGCTAAACTGATAAGAACTCCCCTCATATAAGCTTTAAAGGCACCCCATAAAATGTCCGGCTTTGCACTGTCTAAAGGGTTAGGTGAGAAAAAGAACTCAATTTGTTCTCTTATAAGCTTACGATATTTGGCATCCTTTAGGAGCTGTTCATTGAGCTTCCACCTGGTCTCCCTTCTGGGTGAGTTGAGAAATGCCAAATTACATACCACAAGAGAGTGGTCGGAAATAGGGCCCGGCTGGATCGAGGTGGACTTAACCCCGGGCAAGAGGCCCTGAGAGATAAATACATAGTCGATGCGAGACTGTGAGCCGTGCACCATCGAGTTAAAGGTAAACTCCTTGGAATTAGGATGCAACATGCACCAAATATCACAGAGCCCGCATTGATCTACCAAATCCTTAAGTGCCCCTGCCCCGGGGACAGCTCCCTCAGTCCACTACCTGACCTATCCAGGTTAGAGTCTATGACCTGATTGAAATCACCCCCCATAATGATCATGATGGGAAGCATTGGGAGAATAATAGTTATCAGCCTCATGAAGAAACTCGGGTCGTCAATATTAGGCCCATAGATACTGCAAAGTAAAAGTGGTACTGACCAGAGTGCCTTTAACTAGGACAAACCTGCCCCGGATCTTTGATAACCTGCGTGGAGATGAAGGAATGCCTCTATTAATAATTAACATGACCCCACAGCTATTAGTGGAACCCGAAGCATTATAAACCTGACCTACTTGTTGTCTCCTTAGTTGTAAAGCTTCAGATTCTAATAAATGGGATTCCTGCAAAAACGTTATCTGAGAACGCAATAGACTCAAATGTTTGAGCACCTGATATTGTTTGGATTTTTTCCTGATCCCCTTTACATTCCAGGTTGCAAGAACCACATCATTAGCCATCTAAATAAGGTTAAAGAGCTTAATTTTAACAGCCTTGTACAAGAACATCGAGAAATATTCAACCAAAATTCAAGTGTTACTGCTGTATACTCCTCCCTCCTCCTCCCCATCCCATCCATGATTACCCCAAACTCTTCCCCCCCGTAAAGTCTCCCCTTTCATTTGACATGCAACAAACCAGGCCTATAACCCTAAACCCCCCCTCCCCACTCACCCAACTGTCACAAGCAACATTTAGCACAGTGCTGCTTCCCTTCCTCACCCCCCAGCCTCCCAAGATAACCTCCCTGCCACACACAAGAGTAACAGTCCTCTCCTGCAAATAAATGCCCTTAGATCCAGAAGAGAAAAAAAAGGGGATTAAACTGCTTTAGCAACCCCTAGTGGCTTAAAAGAGGTGCTGGACTGCGAAACCCAATACATCTTGATTGTAAGGGAATAATAAAAAATGAGATAAAGCACCCTGAAAAACTTAATCAGGCACCCAGAGACCCCGAGAAATGAACAAGGAGATAGGTCTCCTGTGACCCTGTGAGAGAAATCCATGCCAAACAACGAACTGGACGGGAAGTCATGCAGAGGGGAAATTGCCCCTTCTAACCTGGATTCTGTGGCCCGCTTAACAAAGAGGGACACCAACGCTTTAAACCCTGCACATTAAATTTTAGATTTGGGCATCATTACGTCAGCTCCTTGTCAGCCTGAACACCCAAGAGCACAAAATAGGGGCTCACAGTGTCCCAAACCAGAAACAGAGAGCATAACCAAAAGGAAGTCATCCCCTCATTACCACCATTGTTGAACTGGCATTCCCATGCGCTGAGCTCCCCCTAGTGGTTACTAAACAACTGTACCTGCATATTCACCTGAAAGTTAGGGGTTGACCCAGTACAGCACCAAAACTAAGCCACTCTTAGAATGAGATATTGCTCCTTAACAATTTAGGGCATTCCTCCCTTGATTAATAAAGACCTGCTCATCCCGCTAAAGTAGAATATGAAAAACACCTTCCCCCTAGCAAGTAAAATAAACATTTCTACAAAACATTAATCAAGATTACAGGCTCATTTTTAACACTAGCGCGTGAGTGTCCCATGAGAATTGGCACAGTTAAGTAATAAGTAGGTCCAATTAGTTAACCAGCGTTTCCAGAGGCAAGCCATTGCTATGAGCTTCTTGAAGATTCAAGTAGCAAATGGTCTCTACTTGACAGCACAAGACTCCCCTCACCAAAGGGGAAGAACTTCTCATGGATCCTGAAACAAATCAGGCAAGGCGATCTTAAGACCGGAGAGAGCTGATTCTGGATCGTCATAGGTAAGCCAGGATCTGTTCACTAACACCTGCAGCCTGGCCGTATACCCCATCCTGAACTTGAACCCCACAGCAATAACCTTAGACACAATGGGGTGAAATGCTGTACGTTTCAGCCTGACCGATCCTGGCAAATCTCGAGCAATCCTCAGCTTGGAGTTCTCCCAGCAGACCTCCTGTGGAGCTCTCACTTTTACCAGGAAAAGTTGCCTCTGTAAGAAATTTAGGAAGCGGCAAATAATGGGACAAAGGGCAGCCCCCGGTGGTGGTTTTGGCCGCAATGATCTGTGCGCTTGCTCAATAGTGTATGCAGGGCCGAAGGAGAGGGACCAGCAACCGGTTCCACCAGCTTCTGCATAAAAACTACAGCGTTCTGGCCTTCTTCCCCTTCAGGTAGCCCTAAGATAACCACATTGTTTCTGTGGCTGCGGCCCTCGAGGTCTTCCAATTTTGCCTCCACTCGAGAGAGCTTCTGCCTAATCACCACTAGGCCAGGGTCCACCTTGTCTAAGCGGTGCTCCAGGGAGACAATACGAGCGGTGTTATCCGAGGCCATCATCGAGACCTCATCCAGTTTTTTAGATAGAGCTTTAAGGTCAGTCGCCATCTCTTTCACGTCCTCTCAAAAAGGTTTAAATTCTTCCAGAAACCTATTTAAGGTTAGAGGTTCCTGCTCCGTTGCTTGACTGAGGTGATCGGGTCTATCAGGCCCACTCGATGCCCGGGGTTTCTTTGGGGCCTTCTCGGGGGTGACAGGAGGAGTATGCTTTTGCGGGGCTTTCTTCATGTAAGCCTCCATCAGTGCCCAAATCTTGCTCGTTCGAGACTTTGGAGTTTTAGAAAGCGGGATCAATAGAAAACAGTTTTTGGCAGTTGCAATATTAGAAAAAAATGGTTATAAAATTGAGAGGCTGGAGCTACGAGGAGGAGCTTCTGCTCAGCACTCTGCATCACGTGGTTCCATGTTTCTATGTTTCTAAGGGTGGGGGTAAAGGGCAGACTCAATGGGCCACAGAGGTCCTTTTCTGCCATTAAATTCCTGTGATTCTATGATAAACAAAGAAATCCTATGTTTTTTCTCATATGACCAAAATGTTACTGTTATACGTAAGTAATTAATTCCTGCACAACTGTCTGTAGCTTGTGATCTGTGCTTCTAGTGCTTTTACCTCTCATACTCTGTATTGCTGTACTATATATTCAACTGTTTGTATGTAATTAAACCCAGGTTTCCCCTGAAAAAGGGACATTTGGTTCCAGTGGGCTTTCCCAGTTACTAAAATTAAATAAATAAATGAACGCATATTTTTTACAATTAAAAACAATCAGTTCAGTTTAAAGTAACTAGTAAAAAGTAATACCTACACCTGGATGTTCCACCTTCTCCTGCACACATACTTGACATGTTCATCATGGAATCCAGGAATTCAAAATTGTGCAGAATTCCATTGCTAGACCCCCCCCCAATTTACACATGACATGTTTATCATGGAATCCAAGAATTCAGAATTTGCAGAATCTCCCGAGCACATACGCACACATACACACACACACACACACGTTTCAAGTTTATTTAGGGAGAAGTCTTTGAGTCAAGGCTCATTTGCATTGACGCCCCGACACACATGCATACCACTGTTATATCAAAATATTAAATACAATACAAAAGCACTTATAAAAAGATTTAGCAGCACATGCAAGAATTAACCCATGACAGAGTGTGGGTCTCTCAGGGATTAAGATATGGCTGGGGGGGTTGGACCACAAGGCCGAAGGCCACATGGTTCCAACCACCCAGCCATACATTAATCCCTAAGAGACCCACGCTCTGGAGTGGGCTAATCCTTTTGTAACATGGAGAAGAGAAAGGGTTTGGCACACTTTTTATATGTTTCTCTTCCTCGTGTTACATCTGCGTAAAAGTAATTTTAAACTGTAAAATTACAAAGCTTCTGGGAAGATATTAAGGTTCCTACCATGGGGAAGAGAAAGGGGGTTGCACCTGCCTGGAGAAAGTACATACTGAACTTTTTATATTGTGACTGCAGAGATGAACAATTACTGATTACATGCAGATGTGATTAACATTTCAGTATATGTGTTCATTTTGACTGACTTTGTTTTGTAAACTGTGGACTCATCTCCATTTTTCTGCTATGTTTGATGTTTGGGAATTGGCTGCTGTGCATTATGGGGAATGCATATATTTAAATGCAGAAGAGATTTTAGATCTGGTATTTGTTGCTGCAATTCCCTTGGCTGACCAACAGATGGTAGTACACTGAGGCTTACATCTTTTGTATCTGTGAATTGTACAGCCAACACTGCACGTTAATAACTTTGCCCCCTTTCAACTGATTTACATGACATTTAGAAAGCACAGGCTCTGTGTCAGGAACTCTTGATCCTGTAACTTCCATATAGATTTGTTCAGCGGAGGCAAAGTTACAGAGGTGCAAAAAAATGCAACAGTCTCAGGATTTTTTTAAATGTTAAGCCTTTTTTTGCCACCCAATAACTAAAAATATAGGATACTTTGAATCCTGACACTTTCAGGTTTGATTGAGATTGGTTCACGGCATGTGCTTTTATGGTTTTTAGGTCCCACTGTTTAAGAAGTTTTTTAAAATATAAAAAAAAGACATGGAGGCAATCTGGGAAATCATATGTGGCATACATTACTGTGCAGTTACTGAAAGGGTATGTGTTTCTGAGCCAATAGACCAAGTAAAAAAAAACACACATTACATAGTCATATACTGTAGATGTTTTCAAGCTACTTATGATGGAACAACCATACATTTCACTTAAGCATATCTATTCTTGTTTGACACTCATCTGTTGGCCAGCCGTGAATTACAGACTAAGACTGAAAGGTAATACTGCATCTATAAGAAGTTCTTGTGAGAGGGGAAAGACAATGTCGATGGACACAACCATACATTAATGGAGGATTAATGTATTGTCAGCTGATGCAAGTTGACCAATCCTGTGCAACCCTTTCTCTTCCCCATGTTACAAAAATATTTTTTAACCATTACTGGTTAGATTAAGGCTGATGCTTGTCAAAACATGCACAATGTAGTTGATACTGACAACAGATAAACATAAACATTGCATGAAAATAGTTCAAAAAAGTTTTCTACACCAATATAAGATAGGAGGATCATGCCTTACCTACATATGTCAAACATTTGGGGTAGTGATAAAGAAAATGCAGCATGTTTTTATTTGTCTTGGAGTCGCGGGTTTTCTTCCCTGAAGTCTAAAAATCTCAGGGAGGGACTGCCATACTTGAGATATCCAATAACTAAAGAGGTTCCTGGATCTTACTGTAACCGTGCATGGGGAGACCAGTACCAGAAAACTTTGAATTTCTCAAAGATGCCTATTTTTCCCTTATTACCAACCTTTCAGTTACAGTGATTTTGTAGACTTAAGGTACCACTTTTGGTATATGGTACCATAAGTCTGCAATAGTCCCTCTATGTAATTTGTAATATTTTCTGTTCAGCCTTTTTTAAGTGGTATGGGACGGTAGTTTGGCCCCGACAAGGTGGCCAGCCAATCCCTTCCACTTTTGGATTCAGCTACTTGCCCCCGTGTTCTCCCTTGCTTGACGTCACTATGTGACTGAGCATGGGGGCAAGCTCGGATTGAAATGAATGAGATTAATTGTTCCTTACTGTTTAATACATTGTGGTGGCAATTTGGAGATAAATAAGGGCCACAGATCGACTAACAAGTGCCTTTTTAGTCGATCGGTGGCCCTTATTAATCTCCAAGTCCCCATCACAATACATTAAAAAGTAAGGAACAATGAGTTCCATTCATTTCAGTGGGACTTGTCCCTGTGCAAGGAAGAGCCTGGGGGCATGTAGTTGAATCAGGAAGTGGAAGGGATCTTGCTGGCCAACTTGCCGTGGCCAAATTATGATCCCTTACAATGTTAAAAAGGCTACACAGGAAATATTACAAATTACACAGAGGGGCTATCATGGACCTAAGGTACGACATCCTGAAAGTAGTACCTTAAGTTATAAAGTATTCAAAATCACTTTAAGTAATCAGGAGCTTTGTTTTGTATACAGTTTAATGCAAATTGCATTTTGTTCAGCCTGTGTTTATCTGTAAAGGATAGCCAACCTAGTTTTTTGTACGCAGTGCAACTGTTAATATCATTTGAGCTATCTGAGACAAGGGGCTTTATTTTACAAGGTGGACACAGGGCTTGCATCAAGCACTGTGTCCACTGCAAAGTTTGACTCAGCTGCGCCAAAGCCCCTCGGATGCAATTTTGTCTGATTTTAGAAGGGCTGGCACAGTTACAATACTTTCTTTACTTTACGGCACTTTGAGCCAAAGGTTTGGCACAAGTGCCACAATCCTGGACCAAAGTTAGAGCAGGGAGTACCTGATCTAACTCCCTGCGTCCCCCATTCTGGACTTGCAGTGGGTGTTTGCTGCACAATTCTTTTAAAATCTCACTTGCTGCAATGTTTGGTGCAAGTTGCAACTTGTGTCAGACATCCTCCTACAAGTCCCCTGTGCCACCGCATATGTTTCTAAAATCGAGCCCAATATGTGTACATTTTTTCTATAAAATACCTAATTTATGGATCTTATCCTTTGTACATAATTCATGTACCAGATCAGCATAGTCAAAAATGTGAAGTATTTGTGTTTGTGATATGATCTTGCCTTTGCAAGACTATTAGGGGCTGCACCGGAGGTTTGGGAGTATGCGCCATGAGACCAGAGGAATATGACAGGCTGCAGCAGAGGTTCAGGAGAGTGCTCTGTAACTTGATCCACCACCAACAGTTGATTCATTCTCACCCCACAACAGAGGACCACACCGGAGATTTTCATCCAATCAGCAGCTACTGTAAAAAAGGGCGCCTAATTTTGAAATTGAACAAAGGCAGAGCAGCAGCATATAAGAGTGCTGCTCTGTACACTGGGACAGTCAATCAGGGGCAGGAGAGCTGAGGGGGTTGTGTGCTGTCCACTCACCCCCCACACTGGAGGACTATGTAGGGCTGCACTGGAGGTTCAGGAGATAGCTATGTGACTTGATCCACCACCTACAGTTGATGCTCTCTCCCACTGCACCAGAGGACTGCTCCAGAGATTTTCTGCCAATCGGCAGCCACTGGAAAAAAGGGTGCAGAACTTCAAAATTGAACAAAAGCAGAGCATCAGCATATAAAAGTGCTCCTCTGTACACTGGGACAGTCATTTGGGGCAGGAGAGCTGAGGGGTTTGTGTGCTGTCTGTTCACCCCTCACACCAGAGGACTATGAGGGGCTGCACCGGAGGTTCAGGAGTGCGCATCATGACTTGATCCACCACCAATAGTTGATTCGCTCTCCCCCTACACCAGAGGACCGCACCAGAGATTTTTGGCCAGTCAGCAACCACTGAAAAAAAGGGCGCCGAATTTTGAAATTGAACAAAGGCAGAGCAGCAACATGTAAGAGTGCTCCTCTGTACACTGGGACAGTCAATCGGAGGCAGGAGAGCTGAGGGGGTTTATTTATTTATTTATTGAATTTTGGTAACTGGGTGGGCCCACTGAGACAAGACAGTCACTTTTTCAGGGGTGACCCAGAAAGTGCAGTACATTGACAATACCTTGCATTGAGAACAATACATTCACTTTAACACCTTGGTAATATAGCACAAGCTAGCAAACAAACAGTACAGATGCAGGATACATATGGAATAAATAATACAGTAATTTAGAGCAAATACGGTAATAGTAAATTCAAAACAGGCAGTAGTTAGAGAACATGGGGTTGTGCGCTGTCCGTTCACCTCTGCACCGGAGGACTACGAGGGGCTGCACTGGAGGTTCGGGACTGCGCTCTGTGACTTGATCCACCACCAACAGTTGATTGATTTTTGGTCCACCCACCGTCCCCCACCTTCACCCGTTTTTAATTTCCCTAAGGTGAATGGAGGAGAGGTAGGTGCTGTCCAGGGTAGGAATGACTGCAAAGCTGCTGAAATCATTGATAATCTAGTGAAGTTAATTATATGGAACTGGGAATTTTAAATATGAAAATGTTTAAAACTAGATAAGAAAATGGGACGCAAGTACATTTAAGTTGTTGATACTGACAAGTCATTTTGTTGATCTGGGCATTTTAAGTACGGTTGATTCTGACAAGATGTTTTGTTGATCTGGGCATTTTAAGTATGGTTGATACTGACAAGTTGTTTTGTTGATCTGGGCATTTTAAGTATGGTTGAAGCTAGATAAGGAAAAATGTTGATCTGAACAATTTAAGTGTGTCTGAAGCTTGAGAAGAAAAAAATGTGGTAATACTATTATAGTTAGATTTAATTAATGTGGTGATATCTGTCACAAACTCGCTCAGCCGGTCAGCCATCTACTCCCAAAGTGCCAACCTCTAAGTGTATGATTTGTGTACAGTGAACAGAACAAGGTAGCCCTCTTGTCTGTTTTGTGGGTTCAAGTCACCTTAGTCTCAAGCTCTGGAGGGATTCAAATGGATAACCTCTTGTTAGCGTACCCAATAATCAGGCTCAGATAATTCTGTCTTCGGGGGGCCAGATATATTTACCTACGGGCACCCATCCAGGTCTTTCAAATGAACCCTTAGAATTCTATGCAAGACTTTAGAGAACTCTATCCATTTCCCAGTTTGGTATACAATAAGCCCATACACAGTGTTACATATAACCTTTAAAAGCTCCACTTAAATAAAAAGAAATGTCAAGGCACTCCAGACAGTTCTGTTGTAAAAATATCTCTTTACTTTAAAAATATCAAAACAGAACAATAATTACAGAACAAAATATATATCCCAACACATACAGCATTAAAACAAACAGGAAAAAGTGCAGTTCCTACAATTTATAACTTTAGACTGGTCTAATCAAATGCTTACTTTCTTTCAGCGCTTTGGGGATCTCTCTTCTCTCAGTCAGAAATATTGTCTTGTGTGTCTCTGTCAAGGTTCTTTCAGCAATTAAAAGTTATATGTTACCACACAGGATGTTACAACAAGATTTTAAAAAACATGATAAGTGACATACTCAATTTCCTCTCCTCAGGGTAACTGGTCAGAACTGGTTTGTGCTCTGCTACACCTACATCTCAAAAGTTTCTTTGATCTAAGTCACTGTATTCAAAGCAAAAGTGTATTTTCCTCTTTAATCCCATGTGGACCTTGGAATCTACACCTTAAAGGTCTCTCTGATGTAACTCAAGGGTTCCCCGGGAAATGTATATTGGACCTTCCAGATTCATCTGGTCCTCTCTGGTTCAGACATCAACTTCTCTTCGATGTCCATTCTGGCTTCCCTTGACACCTGGCTAATCTTATTTCCTGGGATGAAAGCAAATTGACAAGGTAATTGCACCCCAGATCTCTGCAGTTTAAAATACCTCCTGTCCTTTGAACTTATCCCTGGGGGGTTTTGATGTGTCAGTTCCAGTAAGACAGTAATTTCCTCAAACTGACCTTCCCATCACATATTTTATATGTAATAAAAAAAAATTAATACAGCACTCGAGCACTCAGAGCTGGCTGTCCACGTCACAATATCTATTACAGTTTGATCTTAACAAGCAAAAACTGTCTGACAAGGAAACACTGTCGTTGTGAGGGGACAGGGGCTCTTTGAGAAGGGGGTCTACATAGGAGTTGCAGGGCAAAGGGAGGTTAGGCATTCAGGGAATAGGAAAAGGGTATGGAGCACTGCACTGGGAAAGCAGTGGGTAGGGAGAGGACAGCAGGAAAAATGAATTATACAGGAAGATGAAGAGGGCTGGGGCAGGGGACTCTGAGGTTGGGGAGAGGAGCTCCAGGGGTACACAGGAGACCAGGCAGAGTAGTAGGGTGCTACAGATGTGGGGCAGCGGTATTCATGGAAATGCTGTGGAAAGTAGGGGGTTGTCCAGTTTGTATCAGATTGAGGCAAACAGCATCAGAGTAAATTAGACTAAGGGGGAGGTGGTGAAAATGTAGCAGGCAGGAGGGAAGTAGGGGGATACTACAACTACACAGGAAGCAGGGAGAGCTGGGGGGCTGAAGAAATGGAAAGAGGGAGGGAAGAGAATAGATGGAGACATGGGGAAAGGGTCTTGGGCCAGGTGGTGGGGGAAGCAATGGATAGGAGGAGGAAGTGGAAGGGGGTTCCAGGGGCAGGAGCACAAGAAAGGGCCAGCATCCTGACACCAAGGGAAAGAGGAGCAACCACTGAGGGGGGAATTAAGGTGGCCAACAGGTTCACACCATTAATGGTTAGGATGGTCCAGGGGGATCAGGTGGGATTAGAGGGCACAACAAGCATGGGTCATGGAACAAGGACAGGCAGGGAGGAAGAGGGGAGAGAGGTGAGATTAGAGGAGAACTGTCAAGGCAGGGAGCAGGCAGTGAAAAAAGATAGAGAAGAGAGGTAAAGGGGGAAGGGATAGAAAAACAGAGGAAGGGGATGAGGTGGAGAGCAAAATTGAGGAAGTGGAAATGGGGACACGGGGAGAAAGGATGTATGGTAGGGGAGAACAGGACAGAAATGGGAAAGGGGTGACGCAAGAGGAGAATGGACGGAAATGGGAAGCAGACAGGCAAGGGGGGGCCAGGGAGGTTTATCTAGGGATACAGAGGTGGGGCAGGGGAGGGCAGCAGAAAAAAGTCTGGAATCATTCACCAGGGAGAGAACAAGTGAGGAATTGAGGGGGGCAGGCAGTGCAGCTCAGGGGGGTGCAAATAGGGGAACAGAGAGAGGGATAGTGGGTTCACTAGGAACAAGCTCAGATGCATTAGCAGGTGAAGTGGAGAAGGTTATGGTCTTTGGCGACTCCATTATCAAGGGGATACATTGGATCAGGAGGGGGACTACCTGTAACAGGAGGTCAGTCTTTTGTGAACCAGGGATGGAGGCTGGGTGGGCAATGCAAAAAATCAGGGAATGGGGAAGGGTGGTTGTGGGGGGGGATCACACCTGGTCATTCATTTGAGGACAAATTATCTGTCAAGCAGTGAAGTGGGAGAGGTCCAGAGAAGGTTTAGGGTGCTGGCAAGAGGATGCAAGGAGGATGCAAGATCCTTGGCATTCTTGGAAGTCTTTCTAGTCCCCTGTGCCAGCACTGCTAAACAACAAAGAACTAGGGAGTTCAATGAATGGCTCAGGGAATGGTGCATGAAAGAAGGGTTCATCTGTATTGGTGAGTGAGGGGACACATGGGAGGATGAGGACTTATATTGGAAGGACAGACTACATCTAAGTGAGGGGGAGCAAGAGTGTTGAGGGGTAGTCTACAGGGTTATATACAGTAGACTAGATCTTAAGGGTGGGGGTTAAACTGGTAAAGGGGGAGTACAAGGCTAGGAAGGGGGAGGGATTTACAGGTAGAGAATGGCCTAGCTAGCATTCCCCTCATAAGGGAGTGGGTAGGGTAGGGAGAGATAGCAGAGAGGAGTGGGGTATATGGTGGAAAGGAGTATCTGCCAATGGCAGGAGTTTGGGGAACAAAATGGTGACCTTAGAAGCCATAATGGAGGATGGTGGCCTGGATATTGTAGCCATAATGGAGTCTTAGTGGTCTAAGCATCAGACGTGAAAAGTACTTATCCCGGGGTACAGGCCTTTTAGGGAGCACAGGGCTGATAGAAAGGGGGATGCATTACACATCAAAGATGACATAAAGGCGACAGAAGAAAAGGAGGAACAAGGGGAGGCAGAGATCTTGTGGGTCACGCTGGATAAATGGTCTGGTGCATTATTAAGACTCAGAGTGATTTACAGACCTCCTGTGCAGGGCAATAAAGTGGATAGGCAGCTGTTGCTGGCAGTCCAGTGGATGGCACTCAAGGGGGAACTTCTGCTGGTGGGGGACCTTAACCTCTCAGATGTTGACTGGAATATCCCATCAGCTACATCAGCCAGGAGCAGAGAGATCCTTGAGTCCCTCCAGGGAGCTTTCCTGGAACAGTTGGTTAGGGAACCCACTGGGTTAGAAACATACTGGACGTGGTCCTCACCAATGGGAACGGTGTGAAAGAAGTTGTCGTGGGGGACAGTCTAAATGCAAGCGACCACAATGCAGTGAGTTTCAGGGTAAGGACAGGGAAGGAAACATGTCAGACCATCACAAAGGTTCTACACTTCAGGAAGGTGGACTTTGCCAAAATGAGGGAGATATTTAAGGACGGAATGGAGGGGAAGGAGAAAATAGTGGACGGAGAGGAATTATGAAAATCAGTTGGGGGGGGGTTACTGAAAGCCACTGAACTCTGTACAAAGAAGGTAAGGAAGAACAGAAAAATAAAGAGTCTGCTCTAGTTCACCAGGGAGGTGAGGGGGGCAATTGGGGGAAAGAAAAAGGGCATTCAGTACTTGTAAGAGGACCCAGAGGGAAGAGGACAGGGAGATTTACAGGGAGAAGCTGAGGAAGGCAGGGAAGAGGATTAGGAAGGCACAAGCAAAAACGGGAGAAAATTGCTAGGCAGGCCAAAAGAGAAGCTAAAACTTTTTTTTAGGTATGTAGGAGAGAAGGCAAGGCAGAGGGTAGTAGGAGTGAAGGGAGGGGAGGGAGGGTGGGTGCAAGTGGTGGGGACTTTGAGATGGTAGAGGTGCTGAATAGGTACTTCTGTTCAGTCTTCTTGGTGGAGGGGGAAGGAAGGGGACTGAAGTTACGGGAGAGGGGAAGGGATGACATAAGGGTAGATCCTAGCCTGTTCATGAGGACAGGGTAAGAGAGGAATTAGGAAGGTTGACAGTGGACAAGGCCATGGGTCTGGACACCCTGCATCCTAGGGTATTCTGGGAACTAAGGGAGGAGCTGGCAGCACCTCTAGTGAGGCTATTTAACTTGTCCCTGGATACAGGGTGGGTACCTAAAGACTGGAAGAGGGCAGACGTGGGGCCACTCCACAAGGGTGGCAGCAGGGAGGAGGCAGAAAATTATCATCCTGGTCAGTCTCACTTCTGTGGTGAGTAAGGTGATGGAGGTGCTATTAAAAGAAAGAACGGTCAGCTACTTTGTGAACCGTGGACTACAGGACAACAGACAGCATGGCTTCACACGAGGGAGGTCATGCCAGATGAATCTGAGTTTTTTGATTGGATGACGAGGGTGGTCTATCAGGGAGGGGCAGTGGATGTGGCATATCAAATTCAGGAAGGCCTTCAACACTGTCCCTCACAGAAGGCTGGTAAATAAGCTGAAAAGTTTGGGGGTGGGACCGAAAATAACAAGTTGGGTGGAAAACTGGCTGAAGGACAGAAGCCAGAGGATGGTGGTAAATGGGATGTATTCCAGGGAGGAGGGGGTGAAGAGCGGGGTGCCACAGGGGTCAGTACTGGGACCCATCCTTTTTAATATCTACATCAGTGACATAGCAGAGGGACTGCAAGAAAAGGTCTGCCTATTTGCAGATAATACGAAGATCTGCAATAGGGTTGACACCCCGGGGGGTGGAGGCAATGAGGGATAATCTAAAGATTCTGGAGGGGTTGTAGGAAACATGGCAGCTGAAATTCACTGCCAAGAAGTGTACAGTAATGTACATGGGATGTAATAACCCACAAGCCATCTACACACTGGGGGATTAAGGCAACTGAGCAGGAGAGGGATCTAGGGATTAATTTCATATAGCCTTAAAGTGGGGAACCAATGCAGTAAGGTGGTGGGCAAGGTGAATGGAATGCTGGCGTGCACAAGGAGGGGCATAACTAGCAGAAGAAGGGAGATGCTGATGCCCCTTTATAAATCCATGGTGAGGCCTCACCTGGAGTTCAAGGTCCAGTTCTGAAGACCTCGCCTGCACAAGGACATAGATGGGATTGAAAGGGTTCAGAGAAGGGCTACCAAGATGGTGCATGGTATGCATGGGAATCCCTATGAAGAGAGGTGGAGGGAGTTGGATCTCTACCCACTGGAGACTAGAAGGGAGAGGGGTGACATGACTGAAACATTTAAGTCTGTGAAGGGGATTAATAAGTGAAAGGGGAGCTTATTCACAAGAAAAGTAAAACGCTTGAATGAGGTGTCCATAGTCTAAGATTAGAAGGAGGAAGGTTTAGGAGCAATGTGAGGGGATGTTAGTTCACTTAGAGGATGGTGGAGCCCTGGAACAGTCTGCCAGAGGAGGTGATGGGGGCCAAGATGGCGGAGGGATTCAAGAGGGCATGGGACAGACATAAGTGATTGACCGGTGGGCGGAGTGGGAAATATGTGGACAAAAGAGAAAAGGGGGGGAGGGGGTAAGGGGCAGACTTGATGGGCCAATAGTGTCCTTTTCTGCCGCCAGATTTCTGTGATTATATGATTCTATGACAATTCCCAGTACTCCTTGTTTCAGTGTAGAGCCCCCACGCATTGAACTATTCTGCTCAAGTTTTGAAACATATAAATTATCAGAACCCTGTGTATCTATCCAAAAACCTAGATATTTATACCCCTTTACTTGCTCAATTCTAGTTTAATTTTTAGAATTTATAACCAGTGCACTGCTATCTAACTTATTTAGTTTTTGAGCTGTCCCAAGTAACATTACATTAGTTCTCTTCTCATTCATTTTTAAAGAAATCAGATTAAAAAAGTGACTATTTACAAAAGCTGACTGCAGCATCATTTGCACTGCTTCTACTGAGGCATCAGAGGTGTAGACCACCATATCATCTGCACACAGAGGGTAGTCTGCACCTCTGATACTTTCTCCCAGGCCTCTTATTTACAGTGTAAATAGTAATGTGCCTAAAACGGTCACCTAGGGGACCCCCCTTTTTATAAACAGTTCTTCTAATTGCTTTCCATTCACCATAGCTTTCTGTGTCCTGTCAGTTGCATAACTGCTAAACCAGATCAAGGCCCTATCACCCAGCCCAGCCCCTCTGATTTTCCACATATGGTCTGCCATGTGAGAGGCCTTGGAGAGTTCAACAAATGTAGCCCCAGTAACTTTTCCAAACTCTAAAGGCCTTGTTGACATCATCCAAGACCTGCCGCACAAAGTTAAGTTTACTATGATTTCTACAGAACCCAGATTGGAATTTATCCTGTTTGTTGCTATCTTCCGAGAAAAACTGCAGCTGTTTTGACACAGACTTCTCCAGGAACTTTACCACCAGTGGAAGTAATGATGCTGGCCTTTGTAGATCTTACTTCGAGGAAGGCTCTTGCAGCAGGTCAACACTGGTAGGACTTAGCCACCAGGTACCATGACCACATGGTAAACTTTCTAGCTAGCTAGCACAGGGGACTGTCCACTCCCGACATCACCCTCTGACGCTGGCCTGTCATATAAAGGAGGGAGGTGCCCCACACCCTCCTCAGTTATTTTCCCGCCGTCGACCCACACTCTTTGGATCTTAGTGGATGCAGCAGCAACAGTTGAACGCCATTATGCACACTTGCCATGCTTTTTTATTTTCCTTTTCTTTCAGTAGCGAACACTGAATTTTCGGTGTTTCAGCCATCAGGTTTGTGTCTTCTCCAGCAGCTTCAACTTCCGACCAATCCACAAACTGTGCTTGCCGCAAACAAATTCCCCAAAAAGATGGACATGACACTCTGTGTGCATCCTTTGCCTGGTCCCAGCCATGACACTGAAGCCTGCCAGATTTACCAGAAATTCAATCAGGCCACCTGGAGACATCATCTCAAGATGCTGAAGAGCCATCTTATTAAGCAGACTTTGGTCATGATGGAAAAGGAACTGCAGGCCAGGAGCTCTTGGAACTTGCCTGCACAGTCCTTTGGGGCTTCTACTTCTTCACAATCCTGGGAAAAATCCATCAGGAAGCATAAGCATGGGGACAAACACCAGGACTGGGACAAGTCTGCTTCCTGCTCGTGGTCACCTCACAAACTCTCAACTGCGTCGGGTTTGTCCTCCCATGGGGGGTCATCTCCATCTGCCCTGCCAGCCCTTTCTTCTGCCATGCTACTGGTGGCACAGCTGCCCACCCTTATTTACATTACAGGTGGCAGCTA
The DNA here is from genome assembly GCA_016271365.2 of Neoceratodus forsteri. Taxonomy (NCBI): domain Eukaryota; kingdom Metazoa; phylum Chordata; order Ceratodontiformes; family Ceratodontidae; genus Neoceratodus; species Neoceratodus forsteri. The sequence goes on along the minus strand of CM057449.1, from coordinate 938,527,721 downwards.
TTTGGGGCAGGGGACTTCATGTCCTGTCTCTCAGCCCCTGATGCTCAGGCCCATTTCTTCCATGAGCTCTCAGCCAGGAGGCTTGGAGGGTGTTGGTGCCTTTGGCATCAGTCCCTCGACCGACACCCCACCCCAGCCAAGGCACTACCTACATCGGCCTTCTCCACAGGACCTGACATCAGCCCTTCCAGGCAGCACCTGCAGCAGGCTACTGCCTCCTTTCCCAGTCTGGCATCACCTATGCCTTCACCTAAGTGGTCTCCTTCCCCCCAGGTGCCTGCTTCTCCAGCTATCCTGGTGCTGACAGATCCTTCTCCTGGGCACTTTCTGCTACTGCATGCTGGACCACTGCTGGCTCTACCACTGCCCCAGTCTTTGGGCCCAATGCCAGTGTCACCTCTCCCACAGCCTGCACCTTTGCTGACCCCTCTAGGCCCAGTGCTGGACCCACAGCTGGCACCAGCTGGTGCCTTGCAGGGGTGCCCTACACTGGCCCCATCACTGTCATATCCTTACCCAGCACTGTCTTACCTCTACCCACCAGTTTATAATTTCCCCCTCCACTGCACTACAATGCCCTGTTCCCCATTTGGTGGGCCTTCATACAGAAGCAATCCCCTGCCCCTCAGGGTCTGCATCTGGCATCCCCCCAGCATCCCACTTGGGACCTTCTGCCCCAGGACCAGGGATGGTCCCAGTGCCAGCAAACTCCAGACACTGGGGTCCTCTGGGTCTCGACCCAACATCGGTTCCAGTTCTTGCCAGGATGAGCACCAGCAACCTGAAAGAGATTAGGAGGAGATGAATGAGGATGATATGAACTGCTGAGTCTTTCTCCTCACCAGGGGCATCTTCAGAGGATGAGAAACCCTCCAAAGTGGTTCTTAAATCCCCTCCTGACAATACATCATTCATGGACATCATGCACCACATCCAGCCCATTGTGGTCTGGGAGACAGAGGAGCAGGATCAAGAGAGGCATCACATGGCCGTTTATTTGAGGCAGTAAGATGCCCTTCCAGTGGTGGTGCCACCCCTGATTGACACCTAGGATGATGTCACCAGGATGGCTTGAAACCACTCATCATCTTTTCTTCTATTGCCTAAGAAGGGGGACGGGCTCTACCATGCCTCTGCTGGAAAACTTTTTTGGGAGGGGCCACCCTAAGGCTGACTCAGTCATTATCAATGTGGCGCATGACCATGCCAAAAAGCCCAAGCACCTTAGTGCTCTTCCCACAGATAGGGTGTTCAGACAGCTGAACCACTTGCATAAATGCATCTTTGCATCCACTACCTGCTGTCTGGGCTATTAATTACCTGGCCCACATGGTCCAATATCAGAATGTCCCTCTAGGACCAAGCCAGGGATCTCATGCAGGCATTGCCTGAGGACCTTACTAAGATGTAGCTTGCCCAGCCTCTTAAGTCAGGCTCCAACATTGGCAACCATATACTTCAGGCTACCTATGATGCTGTGGATAGCTCAGGCAGGGGAGTCACCGCTAGTATCTGCCTACGGTGCCATTCATGGCTCCGAGTTTCTGGTTTTACCTCAGATGTGCAGTCCAGCATCTTGGATGCCCCTTTTCAGGGCTCCATCCTCTTTGGTGGAGATGTACAGAACATAATCTCCACCCTCCAGGAGTCTGGCCATGCCCTTCAGATGGTTCATTCAGTGTAGCACACCCAGCCTGGAGTGGGTCAGTGTCCTTCCTTTTGCCTCTCCTCCAACAAATACTCCCACCAGCTTGCCAAAGATCAGGGCAAGTGCAAGGCAGTGCCTGCCCCCTCTGCCGCTGCCACCAGAGCCGCTCTAGTACTTGCAGCTGCCTTCCCAGTGCCCGATCCCACCTTTTGACTCCTTACCAACCAGGGAGGCTGTGGAGGGGAGGTCAGTTATCCCTCCACCTCAATGGAACATAACTATGGACAACTGGGTGCTTCAGATCATAGAGCACAGTCACACTCTTGAATTCCTGGAGTGACCTCCAGAAAATCCTCTGGCAAACTCTTCCTACACCCCCAGCCCACCTGCCCCATGTCTGGGAGGAAATTCAGGCTGTACTGCAAAAAAGAGCCATAGAACCTATCCAACTGGCTCAGTGGGGAAGGGGGTTTTATTCCCACTTCTTCCTGGTCCCCAAAAAGACTAGGGATCTATGGCCCATCCTGGATGTGAGTTATCTGAACCTGTACATAGAGTACAAATGTTTCCAGATGGTCACCCTTCAAGGGTTGTTACCCCTCTTGCACTGGGGGGATTGGCTCTGCTCTCTAGACATGCAAGATGCCTATTTGCATATCCAAGTTTTTTCTGCCCATTGTCGCTTCCTCCTCTTCCATTTTCAGGGGCTCATTTTCAATTCCAGGCCCTCCCTTTTGGTCTTTCTTCAGCCCCAGGGTCTTTACCAAGTGCCTGGTGGTGGTGTCAGCTGTACTGAGGAGGCAGGGCTTCTATGTGTTCCCCCTACCTAGTTGATTGCTTTCTAGCACCCCCCTCCAGGGATCATGTGATCCAAACATTGGAATACACCTTTCAGCTATTCCAGGCCTTGGGGATCACCATCAACCTGCTAAAATCCTGCCTCTCTCCTTGCCAGCACTTACAGTACATAGGGGCAGTTCTGGGCACTGTCCAGGGCATGGCCTTTTTGCCCAGGGACAGACCCACCTGGTTTCCTCAAGTCACCAGATCCCTGCCAGGGTTTTCCTGTGCCTTCTGGGCCATATGGCAGCAGTCATTGCCACGGTTCCCCTCCACTGTCAGCATATGAGGGTTCCTCAGTGAACCTTAAGGGTCCAGTGGGATCAATGCACGGATGACCTGGACCAGTGATCACGGTCTCCGACCTAGTCAGGAGAGTCCTGTCATGGTGGCTGGAGCCAGCCAACCTCCTTCGGTGGGGGTCACATTTTAAATTTCAGCCCCTCATCAGATTCTCATGACAGACATTTCCGGCCTTGGATGGGGCACTCAACTAGCTGATCACCAGACTCAGGGCACCTGGTCAGAAGTGGAAAAGGGTCTCCATATCGACGTCTTGGAGATGCAAGTTGTACTTTATGCTCTGCAGGCCTTCCAGACTTATCTCCTCCCTGGTACGCTGTTGGTGCAGACGGAAAACATGTGTGGTGTATTGCATCAACAAGCAGGGGGGGCTCACTCTTACCCTCTGTGCCAGAAGGCCATGAGACTTTGGTATTGTGCCATCAAGCACAGGCTGGAGCTTTCTGCTGTACATGTTCCAGGCATCCAAAATGTCCTGGCAGACAGTCTCAGCCACTCCCGGTCATGGCACACAAGTAGGAACTTCTGACTGTGGTGGTTGGAGATCTCTTCAACAGGTGGGGTCATCCAGAGTTGGACCTATTTGCATTCCCACTCAATGCAAAATTGCCACTTTTCTGCTTGCTTGATCCCGGGCCTGGAGTTTTCTGGCAAAATGCATTGTCCCCGCTCCTGGAAGGAGAGGTTTCTGTATGCCTTACCTCTCTTCCCACTACTGCAGATGGTCCTGCTCAAGCTCCAGTTGGAAGGGGCAGAGATGATACTCAGATTTGGTTCCCCTTGTTGCAACAGCTGGTGGTTGAACCTTCTATGCCCTTGCTCCTCTGCACAGGTTTGCTGTTCCAGGACCAGGGCATCATGGTCCATCTGGATCTAGAGTCTCTGTATCTCCATGCATGGCTCCTGTGGACCTAGCTATCATCTGCTTTGGAGTGTCATCTAGGGATGCCGATGTCCTGGTGGCTGCTAGAAAACCCTCTACCGGGGCCACTTACATCATGAAATGGAAGCATTTCACCCTTTGGTTGGCTTCATGCCAACTGGATACCTTCATCTTCCCTGGTGAATCAGGTGTTGTACTTTCTCTCCCTCTCAGACTTGGGCTTGGAGTGCTCCTCACTCAAGTTGCATTTTTCTGCCATCTCTGCATACCATGTGCCTATCCAGGGCAGGGCTTTGGCTCAGCTTGAGGTGTCCCACACTTTTCTGAGGGACATTTTGCATCTGAAACCTCCCATTTGGGACCCAGTCCCTCCATGGGACCTCAATTTTGTGTTGGAGAAACTCACAATGCCTCCTTTTGAACCAGCCAAGAGTTGTGAGCTGCACTTTCCTGTGTGGAAAGCTCTCTTTTTAGTTGCTGTTACTTCTGATTGAAGGAATTCCAAGCTTCAGGTTATCATGTGTAAAGAGCCTTATTTATTACAAAGACAGGGTGTCTTTGAGTACTAATCCTAAGTTTATTCACATGACGGTGTTGGAGTTTACGTTGAATCAATCCATCAATCTTCTGGTTTATTATCCTAGTACTCTAATCAGAGTGAGGCTTTGCTATATACTTTGGATATACATAGAATATTGCAGTACTGTATGTACCAGACCAAGGCTTCTAGGAAGTCTGACCTGTTGTTTGTGTCATTTGTCCCCAAGATGGAGTACGCTCCTATTTCCAAACAGTGTTTGTCTAAGTGGTTAGCCAATTGCTCATTGTTACTGTAAGTACAACAAGGACCTTCTGGGAGTGGTTAAGGGCCATTGCACCAGGAGTATGGCCACCTCCATGGCTTGTTTCAGGAATGTGTCCACTGTGGACATATGTGTACCTGCCACCTGGAGTTCTGTCCACACCTTCACCAAGCATTACACTCTGGACACCAGCTCTTGGCGCAGGGCCAGTTTCAGCCTTGCAGTTCTTCAGGGCATCTCTCTTGATCTAGTGGCTGCTACAACCCTTCCTCCTGCCAGTGCTGTTTTCCTGGTTGTACCCGGAACTGTTTTGGACTCAGTCATACCGGTGCTAGCCTGCTGCAAGACCTACCTCAAAGTAAGATAGTACAGTTACATAAAAACTTTCCATAAAAGTAGATCTTCTAGAGAAGCTCTTGCAGCAGGTCCTGCTTTCCCTCCCTCCTTCCACTTTCTGTCTCTGCTTTTTCTTTGTTCCAGTTGCACTACTTCTGTCTTACCTTCTTTGGCTCTTGGGAACTCCCTTGGTTCTCCATTCCCTGCCGGCTTGTGGCCTCCGGCGGGACAACTGAGGTCAGTGTGGGGGTCACCCACCTTTATATAAGCCAGTGTCAGTGTCAGAGGGTGATGTCAGGGGTGGGTGGTCCCCTGTGGTAGACTTCTAGCTTGGAAGTTTTCTGTGTGGTCCTAGTGCCTGGCAGCTAAGTTCTACCAGTGTTGGCCTGCTGCAAGAGCTTCTCTCAAATATCTACTGTTACAGTAAGTTCTTATGTTACTGTACTTTTCTCAGTATGCCAGGCTTGCTCCCTTTAAAAATAGGGACAACCCTGGCCCACTTCCATCCTAACAGCAACTCCCCTGAGATCAAGGACCAATTAAAAAGGAATGCCAAGGGTCCCAAAACCTGAAGTGCTGCATATTTCAAAAATCTTTGGGTGAGGTTATCCAGTCCACAACTTTTGTCACTTTTTAGGTGCAAGAGTTGTTCACAAACCTGCTATTCTGTTATATCTTATAAAACAAATTGTCCACAGACCTCATCAGCACTAGAAGTGGTATGCCTACCTTTCCTCTGCACTTTGAAACTCCCTCATTGATGTAAAAGTCCTTTAACCCCACTGAAAGATCTTTCTCTTTGATGACATTATGATTAATTATTCAGATTTCTCCATTTTTCCCATTTAGGGCTTTAATTATGTCCCAAAATTTTGGGGAGAGGGGGGTCACCTGCCAGCTCCCTTTGCCTTCTTCTTAAAATATTTTTGTTTTGCAGTCCTAACTTCCTTCACGAATACTGTATATGTCTTGCTGCTCTATAGTTAATCCAATTTTCTTCACTACTCTCCCTTCTAGCCAGTTCCCATTAGTTACTGTATTTACTTTTTTTAACTGTCAACAGACTATTATACCAAACAGCTAAATTATTTATTCTTTTTAATTTTTTAAATTTTAAAAGACAATTTTTGTCGTAGATTGTGCTCAATTCTGAATTAGAATGGTCCCAGGCATAATTTGTATTAGGCATCATGCACAATCATTCCTAGTTTTGACTATCTAGATCAGCCATTATGTTGAATTAGTCGAAAGGTTTTGTAGATCTATAATGAATTGTCCTGGGTGGTCCTTTTTTTACTGAAATGGTCCTTTAACACATTCCTTTAACATGATAAATGAAATAATGATCATTATTTAGATCCGCCATTGTACCTACTTTTTATATTAGCCGTGTGCATACGCGCAGTAAAAATTTTGTAAGGAGAGTGGCTTTTGATGAGTGTAATACTGTTAGTCCAGTGTAGAGTAGTCTGTAAGGGGCTCATCAGTGTCACACCAGTCATCAGCCAGGCTGGTTATATCAGTGTTCTGGCTTGCTGAATAGAAATGTGGTGTATTTCAAGGAGTGAGCGAAACCAATCATAGGTTGGTTCTTTCCTTTGATCTATGCTGCCCAGCAAGCACAGCTGATCTGTCATGATCAGCCTGCTGAGGTTGAATTACACCCTGTAACAAAGAAAACCATCCATGTCTGTTGCTGTTCCCCAACCTCGGCCACTCAGCACCCACCACCCCCCACAAATAAAACACCAGTATTGAGGGTTCTAAATCCCCAGTGTCACCACCTGAAATAAAGAAAACTGTCCCCCATAGTTTTGTTTTAAATGCACCCTGCAAAAGAGAATACCATCCATCGATGTCTGGTGCAGCTGCTGCCATGACTGCTACCCCCCAGCCCAACCTATATTAATATTCCAGCACAGGGGAGCCCAATCCACCGTGTCAGTTGCTATCCCCCACCCCACCCATTTTACTTCTGCAGCACTGAGGAGCCCACCCCCAGAGCTGCCAAGCCTAACACTGACACTGGGGTGCCCAGTCCCCCAGTGCCACCATATGAAATAAAGAAAACCGTCCCTCGTAGTGTTTTTTAAACCCTGTAAAAAAGAAAACCATCCATCCATCAATGTCTGTTGCTGCCATTACTGTTCCCCCACCTGATACTCCTACTTAGCACCCACCACCCCCCCAAGCCCTTACATAACCAGCCAGGGGTCCAATGCCATAATCCCCTGTGGACCACAGACATGTCTTCACTCATATGCTGGACCACAAACTGAGGAAATCAGATATGCGGTTTAATGTATTTCAGTGTAGTTTTGAACTTAGTGTTATTAAGAAAGAGCATGTCAAACAGCAGAAATTAATTTATTTAATACCCACTGCAGGGCAAGCTAAAAAATAGATAGCCACAAAAACTAACAGTTAAGACTTGAAAGCACACTGGGAAAAAGTGGAGGGGTGAGGTGGGGCAACACAGATCGAGATGGCAACTGGAAGAACTGTCAGGAGGGACACTATGGTTGGAGCTGATGGTTTAGAGTTGTCTGAGGCAAGAAAAGCACAGGGTGGGAAATCTGAGCATTTGTTTAGATTTATTTATTAATCAAGTTATCACAACTTTGCAGGGAAGGAGCGACTTTACTACTGGGCAGGTTGGGTAGCAGAAATATATGTAACCCCCTGTGGGGTTTACCTTAATTGTCCCGTATCTCCCGTTTGCCTCCCAAAGCCTGTGTTTCACCATCTCCCTCCTGAAGTGCACCGCCACAGCCAGAGTCTCTCTGCATGCCCCTGGGTCCCCAAAAAGCCACTGTATTGTTTTTGCCTACAATGGGCTTGCAGAGCAATTGCGGAGCCCTCACCTTTCCCCCAACCATTTCAAGGTGGGCAGATGACTCGCACATGTGTAGAAGCACGCTCCACTTTCTGACCATGACTGCAGTCAAGCGAATGGCTTTTCAACGGTACTGGTAGCAGTATAAGCCAAAATGGAAACTGGAGAGCAGAGCAAGGCCTTTGAGAGCCCTTTGTGTATTTTAAATAGGGAGCACCAATCAAGCTGGGATTCTGGGCCTGTGCTCATGAATATTAATGAGGGCCTAATGAATATACCACAGCAAAGTTGAGTGATGCATGTATGTCGTGCACCTGCCACTTTTCTGTAAATTTGTTTGTAACTCTTTGCACATGTTGTACTTTGTATTCTCAATCTATGTATGTATAACTGCCTTGGACAACAGCAGGTCCATCTTGTAAATGAGCTTGCTCAATGATGATCGCCTGGATAAAGATTTGATTTGATTTGATATTAATGAGCTGCCGGGGGACTGTTTATTTTGGCAGCAGCCACAGGCTAAGGACAGCAAATAAATGTAAAATAATTAAAGTGCTTGTTAGGGAAGGGGACCTGCTTCAAGACTGTGGGGCTTTGAACAAATAAAAATAATGTTGCTGGCTGCACCGGAACATTGAATTTGGGACATTAATGGACTGCAAAGGGACTGTATCTAAACGCAGCCATGTTTTCAGTCTGGCAGCCAATTGGAAAGCTAGAATTTTGAGCACAGACTTGTGAGACTGTGCTAAGACTTTGTGGGTGAAAAAGCAGGGACAATCTTTGGCACCTAAACAAGGAGCCTATCAGGCATCGAGGAAGCCTAATGAATATTCATTTTTGAGAGAGACAATTGAATCATCCATTCAGGAGCTGCTAAGATCTCTCAAAACCTGGGAGAGTTTTCAGTCTGGAGGTCAGTTCAGTGCAAGCTCCTTCACAGGAAGGGGGGCTCTGGCTTCTGCTAAGGGAAATATAGCTGCAAGGAATTGAGTCGCTGGCCTGGGGGTTGCCAGATATTTATTCCCCAAGGCTAGCATTTGCCTTTACACATTTGGAAATATGTGGGGGAGAAATATGAGCTAACTTCAGCTGTGAGATAGCTGCAAGAAGTCTGCCTGCAGTTGTGAGAGAGCTGCAAGAAATGCTTCTGCCTCAGCAGTGAGAGTGCTGATGAATTCTGTGTCTCCAGTTAACTGAAAAGCTGTATGCTAGATCCTAAGTGAGTAAACATTTACTAAATGTACAAATACCTTGTAGACCTCCTTGGGGTCAAGAAGCCAAGACGTGCTTAATGACTGTCTGCACCCTGCATCCGATCAGCGCCTTATATAGGGTGGACATCTGTCTGAATGACCATGGACTGTCCAGTGACTGAAAATGTCTGATGTGATTGTTTAAGTGTGTCTACAGGGATGGAAGGGAAGTATCCTGAGTTCAGAACTTGCCTGAAGTTGCTTGTGAGGACTCTGTGATGTTCAGTTTGGAGCTGCCAAATAGCCAGCTAGCCAATGGGAACTGTGTTTGACTTGTGAGAAGCCAGTGTTTGAACTTATTTTTTTTAATTTTTATTTAAGTCAAATATCGGATTTACAACCTTTGAGTCAGAGACTCATTTACAAAGGCACCTCGTCACAGGGAGGGAAACAATCTAATGTGAGGTAAGACAGTGGAGAACAGTACAGGTGAATTACATGCAACATACAATACAGAATCATCAAAGCGCCATTTAAGTATTTGGGTAGCCAGGGATCCCACAGGAAGTCACTGGGTTCCCAGGGGGACATCCAGGATACAATGCATATAGTATGACGGCAGGCAAAAACTCGGGCATTGTTATATACTTAGTCCTGCAGTGGCTGATATGTCAGGAAGGCATTCTACAGTAGGCCCTGGGATAGACACACGCATCTCCTGAGCTAATGAGGTGTTTATGAAGGCGACATTTTGAATTGGCCAATTTTAGCGGTGTGCTAGTGACATGTGAGGGAGGGAGTTATACCAGGATGGCGCCTCTATGATGAAAGGATCTTTGGGCGAGGGGTCCTGGCTCTGGGCACCTGGAAGGTGGCATTGGTAGCCCTGAATGGTGACCGAATGGGAGGCCCATGGAAGCAGTGCGTGACACCCGGGGGGACAGAGCCAAGTAGAGACTTTTTGGCTAGTATGCAGGTGTGATATTGCAGCCGCTCTTCAAGATTGAGTATGTTAGTGATGGAATAGAGTTGGCACGCAGCGTCCTACTTGGGCACCAGTCAGGAGCCTGCAGGCTTTGTTGATAGATGTCTGGATTTTTGTGAGAGCAGTGGGGTCAGCGACAGCATGGTGGGAGGCCATAGTCAGCCAAAGATAGGATGGAGAGAGTGATTGCCAGCCCGTGGGAGGTCGGAGGCAGTCTTGTGGCGATAGAGGGCCCAATTCGAGTATTCTTGGCTGAGGACAAGGCATGGATGTGGGCATGGAAGGAGAACGCCGAGTCGAAGGTGATGCCCAGGTATTTGTACGTGGCTACCTGTTCAAGGGGGTGAAGGGTACTGGGAAGGATGTGGAGAGGAGCATTTCTGACGTTACTTTGCCGGTGGGCAAAGATCATGGTCTTAGTTTTCTTGAGGTTCAGGACCAGGCGATGGTTGACGAACCATTTTCAGCCTGGTTGAAGTAGAGTTGCAGGGAGCTCTGGAGTGTGAGTGGGTCAGAGTGGGAGGCAACTAAGACTGCATCATCAGCATATAGTAGTATTTTGCCTGAGCAAGAGCTGGGAAGGGAGTTTAGGAACAGGCTGAACAAAGTGGGGCCCAGAATAGAGCCTTGGGGTACTCCAGAGTGTACTGGCAGTGCCGTAGACAGGCTACCATTTAATTTGACGTGTTGAGATCTGTCACAGAGGTAGCTGGAGAACCAGGTCAGTGGACCGGATGAGAACCCCAGTTTATTGAGGGTTTCTAGTAGCAGCGGTGGCTCACAGTGTCGAAGGCTTTGGACAGGTCGATGAAAACTGCCCTGCCAGCTCTCTGGCATCTAGTGCCGAGTGTATATAGTGGGAGAACTCCAGCAGAGGTGTGGAAGTGCTGTGACCAGGGCGGAAGCCATGTTGTTCCGGCACAGAATATTGTGGGTGGAAAGATAGGCTGCAGTTGCATGGATACTATTTTTCCAGGGCCTTAGAGAGGGGAGGATGGAGATAGGTCTGTAATTGCTTGGCACAGTGCGATCTCCATTCTTGTATATATGGGGTGATTTGGCCAGCTTCCATGCATTCGGAATTGACCGAGGCACAGGGAGCGGTTAATAAGGTCCGTGAGGGGGGTAATCATGACATCCAGGGTTAGGCGGAGCATCTTGGAGTCAAGGGGGTCGCAGCTCGGGTTATGGGAGGAGAGGGCCTTTAGAAGGATCGGTTTAGCGTCCTGTGGGGAGATAGTCCTAAAGTAAAAAGGGGGACGAGAGATATCTGGGTAGTTGGTTGCTGGGATAGGGTCAAAGAAGTGGGACGGTAGGATAGCACTTAGATCAGAGAAAGATGCGTTCAGGAAGTTGGCAACACAGGAGGGATCCGTGTTAATAGCACCATCTATGACCATCTGAGAGGGAGGGGGGGCGCGGGTTGTACCATTTAATTCCTTCATGTTATCCCAAAAGGAGCGAGCCGAGCCCCAGGAGGAAGTCAAGATGGATTGGTAGAAGTAGACTTTTGCTTGCCGTATGGCCCAGGTGCACTGGTTGCGAGCTGTGTTATAAGCTTGCCTATCTGCTGGTCTGCCTGTTTCAACAGCAATACTCCAGAGGTTATCGCGCTGCCTAAGTTGCTGGATCAGAGAGGGGGAAATCCAGGCAGCAGTGCTCCTCTTTGTGCGGGTGTTGATAACAGGGGCGAAGACGTCACAGGCCTTACAAAAGGTACTAGTGAGAAAGGCTAGGGGATATCTATATCTGATGCAAGGGAGATCGGGGACCAATCGAGCTGGGCAAGGTGCTGTTTAAGTTTGTTTAGACCTCCGGCGGAGACAACGACGGGGGTGGCTTGGTGCGTGGGTTTAGGTGTGGGGAGGACCAGAAGCATAGAATGGGTGAGTGGTCACTGAGGGAGTTGGCTAGGACTTTAAGATCCTTTATTTGTGTGGTGGTTAGAGAACACAACATCAAGTAGAGAGCTGGTCCCACTAGACGGTTAATTCTGGTGGGTTGTTTCACAAATTGGGTTAGGTCTAGGGCTAGAAGTTGTCCTTAGTCGGCGCTGAGTTGGGGCCCAGCCAGTTGGACGTTGAGGTCACCTAAGATGAGCTGTTCAGCCTTGCATGGCAGGGTGGTGAGGTAGTCAGTGATGGAGGGATAGCTAGGCTTTGCTCATGGGGGTACATAGGTGGTAGTGAGGTGAGTGGGCCTCGTCCGGGGTCAGGGGTAATTTTTAATGTGAGGGCTTGTGCTCCATGGCCAAGGTTAGGGGCGGGTAGAGCATGACCCAAGAGGGAGTTTGTAAGGTAGACAGCACATCCACCACCACGTTTGCCCACGCGATCCTCTCTAAAGAGGGTAAAGCCAGGGAGGGAGACAGTCGAGTCTGGTGTCGAAGGTGAGAGCCAGGTTTCAACTAAGGCAAGAATGTCGGGCTTATGTTGGGTGACCCAACATTGGAGCGCAGCCATCTTCCTTGGGAGACTGCAGATATTCATGAAGGAAATACGAAGTCCCTGCCCGGGGGCGATGGAGAAGGACCTGGACCAGGGTTAGGGTGGACATTCCCAGAGAGCAGGAGGAGTAGTATGAGGAGACGGGGAAGGGACTACGGCAGTAATGGTGGGGCTGGAATAGCAGACGCGAGGATCTGTTGGCGGCAGTGCAAGGAATGGGTAGGGAGATAAGGGTGGGCAGCGCTTGGTCAAGGGAATACCACCTTCGACTGTGTGCTGCTGGGGGCATGGGTACCGTGGGGTGGGTGGGGTAGATGGGTTGCTCAGAGTGTGGTGCCAATGGAGATTGGGTAGCAGAGGTGGGGTTTGGGGGCAGGAGGGAATGATCTGTGCTCACATGCTCATAAGGAAGGGAGTCAGCAAGATTTTGGTGGTCATTTTATGTGGGGTGGGGATGGGACAAAGGAGCAACGTAAGAGCTCCAAGACAGGATAGGCATGTTTACTGACTGATATGCCAGAGGGATGAAGGCTTAGGCATGCAGGTTCCCCTAGTGTTCAGCCAGTATAACCTGCAAGTGGAAAATGGGCTGATAGGTTCTAGTGACCCACGTGATATTCCCTATAAAACAAAGAGCTGACCAAGGGTGGTGGTGGGGGCGGTGGGGAGCCGGCACGCAGTGCCGGCGGGGATTCAAACTAGCGCCTGCAGCTCTTGCTTGTTCAGCCGCGTACCTGCTGTCTGCTCTGCAATCGGGGCGTGGTGGCAGTCCCGGACCCGCGGAGGTCGACTTCTGCTGTGGGGAGGGCGGACAGTATCCTCGGTCCCTCGCGACCCTTCTATCGGTCTCCCGGAGAATTGAGCCTGTTGAGAGAGGAGACAGCTTTTAATCACTCTACCAACGGAGGCGGGGCTGGCAGATGGAGAGGCAAGACATGCAGGAGAGAAGTTGTTTAAACTGGATCGCAGTACAGGTAGACAATAGAGCTTAAATCACTAAATCAGTTTAGTCCAAAAAGGCGCCAAATTCAAACTAGCGCCTGCAGCTCTTGCTTGTTCAGCTGCGTACCTGCTGTCTGCTCTGCAATCGGGGGGGGGCGCGGTGGCAGTCCCAGACCCGCGGAGGTCGACTTCTGCTGTGGGGAGGGTGGGCAGTATCCTCGGTCCCTGCGACTTCTTCATCGGTCTCCCGGAGAATTGAGCCTGCTGTCTGCTCTGCAATCGGGGGCGCGGTGGCAGTCCCGACCCGTGGAGGTCGACTTCGCTGTGGGAGGGCGGGCAGTATCCTCGGTCCTGGCGACCTTCTATCGGTCTCCCGGAGAATTGAGCCTGCTGTCTGCTCCTGCAATCGGGGCGCGGTGGCAGTCCCGGACCCGCGGAGGTCGACTTCTGCTGTGGGGAGGGCGGGCAGTATCCTCGGTCCCTCGCGACCCTTATGAGATGCTTGAGAAAGGAAAGTGAACTGGCTATAATTTTGAATGTACCTGATTTGGCATGAAGCCTTGCCTGAAGCTGTGTTCACCTGTAACAGAGAAGAAAGAGACTTTTGATTGTCTAATGAGACTGCGTCTTAACGCTAAAGGGCCATGGTTGCTCTGCTGGCAGCCTAGTTGAAACCTGAGATTAAATAAATGTGCTGCAATTTGTAACAAAGAGGGAAGAGAAAGAGGCTGTGCAAGATTTGGGTCTTCTCTAGCCCAGGGGGATGCACCCAAGTTTCTGAGACTATATCCTGAATGTTAAAAGGACCATGTCTGCCATGCTTGCTGAATGGTTAAAGTGTCTGTGATGATTTAAAGCATCTAAAGTGCCAGAGATGGTTAAAGCTACCAAATGCCAGAGAAGAGAAGGAGAGGCTGTCCTAGATCAGCCTAATAGTGTACCAGTCATGGCACTGCCATATGCGCTCCCCCTGAAGGGCATAGCCTTGATGTGGGGGTTAGAGACGTGCTGGCCGTGGTCCCAACCTGGTTTGTTTTTCAGAAAGAAAGCAGAATGTGACTTTGAGTCCACAGACAGGGGTGCCTTCAAAGAATGCTGAGAAAGTTTCAGCCTGTAAAAGCTGCAAGATCCTGCAGTCAGTAAGGGGGGTTCTGGCTGCACACCTTTGCCATGTACCTCAGCAACAAGAGTTAAAGCCTACATTGCTGTGTCTCCCTGAATCTACCTTGTATAGCCTGGTTTGACTTTTCCCAATGATGACCACCGAATCATGAGTATGAAGGCTTGCTCTGCAAAACATGAAGAGAACTGTAATTAGTTATTTGTGTTTGCCCAGTTCAACAATCTAAAACCCAAGCTGCCACAGTGAGAGAGTTACCTGTTATGTACAGAGTTAAAAGTTTAAAGAATGCATCTAAAGGCTAATCTGCTTTTCTTTTAAGGGCCCCAATGCCAGTCAACCAGCTGCAACTTTATCAGGCCTGCAACATAATATTTAGTACTGCGTACCCACTGGTTTAGAATTGCGAGGTTCTGTTACAGACTGGGGACTGGTATCAGTGTGGGCAATATGTGTTTTACCATCTAAAGCAGCTAGCTAGAGAAATAGCGAGAATAATATACAGAATCAATCAGAAGGTTGGTAGGTTGCCAGGGTAATTATTGCTTGAATGTAAAATGCAGAAAGACTATTTTTGATTGCAGATCATCTGAACTTGATCCAACTGCTGATTTACCTAATGCCAATCTAACAATGCAATCAACTGTTTAACCTCTGCATTCCAATTTACCTATTCCTACTCTCACCCTTGTAAATAAATGTTGGTTAATCATTTTTTATAAATCTGGTGTGTGAGCATATTATTAGCGAGAGACATTAATTCAGAAATGTGAAATGTGAGGTTTTGGTTAAAGACAACTGTTTATCCATGTAAGGGGTGATAAATTGGTAATGTGGGTGGGTACAGCACCCCAGGGGGTTGTACCACTTGTTATCTAGACCCATTAAATAGTATACTCTGGATGGAGGCACTGCACAATAATGTTATCTATGGGAAAGAACCAGTTTAAAATCTAAAATAGGAACCCAGGCCCCTCAACCTTGTTATGTGCCCACAAGGCAGGGGTAGTAGCCTATTGGGACACGGCATCTGGGTGCTACATGATTTTTTTTTCTTTTGCAATGTGCGGTACAGGAAACTTTTGAGAAATGCAGTGCACAGATACAGGATACCGACTCAGTCATCATTGAGTAAATGCCTTCCATGCCACAGTTTGAAAGATATTGTTTGGCAGCTGCCCTCCTCCTCCAAATTGCAAAGGTAGGGTTGCCACCTTTGGATAAGATGAAAATGGAATATTAAACCACACCCCCAAACTCCACCCCTAACCCCGCCTTTTATGACTGATGAGGGCGTCACCTGGACTGTGATTCACTTGATTTATTCAGAATTGCTGCTGATATTGCATTGTGTACAACTTCTTTAAATTACATGAGGATTACTATTTTTGGTTTGTTTGATTTAGATTTAAATATTTGAAATTTCAGTGTGTGTTAACATTTGGTGGGGTTAGAGAGAGGGTTCAGGGGACTTTGCATCCTGTGTACACAGCTTAGCTCACACATCGAGTGACTACAAGGACACCTCTGACAACTGACTATTTGGAACAGGTGGCCTTTTCCAGTAATGGTGGATGAGATGTAATTACAAATATCACCTGCCATTTTAAGATGTGCTGCTGTCCATCCCATTGCTCCTACTCTAATATTATTTGTAATGTCAGAGAAGTTTTTAAAAGTGGTAGGAACTATTCTATGCTGTTAAATACCCTATTGTTTTCCCATGTCAGTCATACATACCAGATAAAATGATATGTAGCATGGAGGCAGTATAGTGCAGTGGTTTAAGGCTCTGAGCTGCAATTCTGGAGACCAGGGTTTGAATCCCACAGCCCAAACTTACATATAGTGTGACCTTGCACAAATTACTTAACTCGCTTATGCTCCCAGGTTGCACCTGTAAACAAGCTTAAGTGTGTCTCTTCTGGTAAAAATAATAATAATGTTTTGATAAATTACCTAAATTTGCAGTGCCATCAAATCTAGATTGTGTTCCTTTCACCTCATCAGCTATTGATCTCTTTCTCTTCCTTTTCTCATTTCTGTGGCTTAGCATGACATTAGCCACACTATTCCATGCTGTTCATCTGATAGGCCTGGAATGGTCTTCCTGGAATATCCAGGTAGTATGAAAATTGACAGCAATAACTACTGAGGAGAGAGAGGTACATAGATATACATAGACAGTGTCGGCAGATAAGGGCCTATGGCCCACCTAGTCTGCCCATCTGAGTCTGTAACTTCAGTTTATGTTTTCCTAGCTCTCTGTTGCCCCTTACCCCTGACCTCCAAAATTCCTTTATGTCTATCCCATGCATTCTTAAATCCTGTGATTGTTTCAGCCCCCACCACTTCCTCAGGCAGGGTGTTCCAATTGTCCAACACCCGTTCTGTGAAGAAATTCCTCCTCACATTTCCTCTGAATCGTCCTCCCTCCAATTTCATCCCATGCCCTCTAGTAAGATACTTGTATGTCTCTAGCATGTCCCTTCTCTCCCTTCTCTCCTCCAGGAAGTACATATTCAATTCCTTCAACCTGTCCTCATAGGACTTGTGATACAATCCAGTACCATCTTTGTTGCCCTCCTCTGAACCTTCTCTACCCTGTCTATGTCCTTACATAGGTAAGGTCTCCAGAACTGTACACTGTACTCCAGGTGGGGCCTCACTAGTGTCTTGTATAGTGGAATCATGACCTCCCTTTTCCTGCTGGTGATGCCCCTGCCTATGCATCCCAGCATCCTATTTGCTTTACCTGCTGCCTTGTCACACTGTTCCCTACCATGAGGTCATCAGAGATGATAACCCTAAGATCCCTTTCCTGCTTGGTGCATGCTATATCCTCACTCCCAACTGATATATTGTGCCAGGGTTTTTTGTGCCCCATATGCATTATCTTGCACTTCTTTGCATTGAGTTTCAACTGCCAAACCTCTGACCATTATTAAAGACAACAAATAAATTACAGTGTCACTAAAAGCCCACAATCTAAGTTTAATAACAAAAATAGCAATTACCAGTTACTATAAAGCACTGATATTAATATGTTTCCTTCCCCTTCTGGCTTCTGTAGGTGTAGTATTGCTAGAAATGAAATAAAATATTAGATTATTAATTTAACAACAAAAGGGGTAACAAATATTAAAATATGGGACAGACCCTAAAAGAAAAAGTGGTGAGCATTTAAAAGTATAAAAGTATTTATCACAGCAGTCAAAGACCATACTCACAATGCAGCATGGAAAGGATTAGGTTGATTTGCTGCTAATGGTCTTAATAGCCCTACTTTACACCACTCAGACTGACTGGTATACAAACAAAGGTCTGCATGACATCAGAATTTGTTTGTAATCTGAACATGCAAGTAAAATGGTGAAGGATTTAACAAAATCTGTTTTACAAGTATGTGAGCATTCAAAATGACTAAAAAAGTATTACCTCTGAATAAAACTGGATTAGCAGGTAAAGTTTCTGAAACAAACTGTACAGTCCACACTGGGACAGGAAGCTACCCTAATGTGGTGCCTGTCTGAATGTCTAAGGGTTTCAGAAAAATGAAGGTGTTAATTAAGGTGGTATTATATACCCTTCCCATGAATAAGCTTCCAATTTGCTGGTGTGAAGTTAGAGGTGACAACTGTGCAGACAGGGACACATTTGGCTCTTTAAGTGCCCCGCACTTGAAGGCACTTACTGATTAGCATGCACTGCAAGCAAGCAAGCACACTGAAATGTCAGACACTTGCTTACAGTCAGATGAGAAGAAAATGAAACAGGTAGTGGTGAATCTCACAGGTGCTGCTTGCCACACCCTAAAAAATGAATTTGCAATGGTGAAAGCAGGAGGACTGAATCTGGAGCTAGAAAACCGAATCCATTCGGTCAAAAACCGAGTAGATGGTAACCTTATGCAAAACAACTTCCTGGTGTTATCCCTCCAGTCACTGATTCCCTTTCCAGCCTGCTAAAATAATCTTCAGTAGTTGAGTAGTGCTGAAACTGCAAAGTTGGTTGAGCGGCAATGGAATGACCCTCCCCCCTCAGTTATCACTAACTGCCTGGTTCCATGAACCAATGTTCAAGAAAAGAATTTGCAGTGCTCCCCCAAAATGTGAAGCTGCTTTCCAGTGTTGATTCTGGGTACAGGCTTATGTTTTTCATAAAGGGTGCAGCAAGTCAGTATTTTTTTTATATTGACTGGAATGTGTTTCAGTTCTGCCCCTGCACAGTTGATCAGGTTAGAATGGAATGTCTCCCTCAATGAAACCTGTAGAAAGTCATTAGGTGAGATATCATTGTATTCCCTAATGCTCTGACCTGTTGATGGACTAAGATGTTGTGAAGGTCATCTGGGAGTTGAGGCCCACCTACTGTAGTTTGGACCTGGGCCCAACATGCATTCTTGTAGGATGTGTTGATTCCATCGGCTCGGTCCTGGCTGGGATAGTCCAGCGTTCTTTGGGGCTTTCCTGTGCCTCTGAAGGAGGCAGTGGTGAGACCCCACTTAAAGAAACCATCCTTAGACCAGACTGCCTTGCTAACTACAGACCTGTCTCTAATCTTCCCTTTGTGGGAAAGGTTATCGAGAAGGTGGTGGCTCTTAAACTGGAGGGCTATTTGTCAGCTCACGACATCTACGACCCTCTCCATTCAGGTTTCAGGAAAATGCACAGCACTGAGACTGCCCTGGTTTGGATGCTCAATGATCTCCTGTTGGTGAGGGATTGAGGAAAGTGTTCTATCTTAATATTCCTCCATCTCTGCTGCATTTGACACAGGAGACCAAAGAGTGCTGTTGGAATGCCTACGGGTGCATTGTGGACCGTCTGGTGCAGTTCTCAACTGCTTCCACTCTTTCCTTATGGGCAGGACTCAGAAGGTGGCATTAGGAACTTTTTCCTCTGCACCACTGCCCCTGCAATGTGGAGTCCCACAGGGTTCTATTTTAGCACCCATGTTGTTAGCAGTGTATTTGCTACAACTAGGAGACATTCTAAGGCAATACAGGCTGGATTTTCACTGCTATGATACCTGTCTTTTGCACTTGAACATCAGGATGCTGTCTCAAGGTTCAGTCAGTGCCTTGCTGAGATCCAAGACTGGATGTGAGTCAACTGGTTGGGGTTAAATCTGGACAAGACAGAAGTACTAGTGGTGAAATCTGATTGCCTGCGGGTTAGTACACAATCTGGTCGAGTCTCCAGGCTTAGGCTTGGGGACTCCCAATTGCCCACCTCGGTCAAGGTACATAGCAGTCAGGTATGCATTACAATGCTTAAAAAATTCTCTAAACTTTTGAAAGACTTTAAAAATGTTTAGAAATGTTTTTCAGTTTCTATTTTTTATTAATGCAATTTGTATAAATTTTTTTTCTACATATATAAATTTTGTTTAAATAACATTAATAACGCTTTGTTTACATGTATGAGGCATGATCTTGTCCAGAGTTATGACATCATCAACTAGTATAAATGTAGGAATGTTTGTTTAATGGGTCATACCCCCTTAAGAAAGCTGAACTGCTGAAGTGCAGGGGTCCTGGTCCAATATCCTGTTGAACTGGAATAAAACGCTACTAAGTATTTACTTTGCGGTTTGGTATTTTCTCTCTCCATTTTGGAGTGCCCACTTGTTTGCTTGTCTACTGAACTGATAGAGGTTAGCTACCTCCTGCTTGAGCACCCCCTTACTTGTGTTTGCACTGCCTTTTACTTTTTGACTTTGTCATTTTTCATATCCTGGCCAAAATGTGTTTTTGCACTTGTGGCTCGAAATCACCTTTTGGGCAGGATTTGAAAATGTTCTCTGCCCTTGTTCATGAGATGGGCTCATAAGAAGGCCATGTGGGTTATAAGATGGCTATGTTGAAAATTTGGGGTAAAAACATGAGAAAATAACAAAGTTATGAGTCTACATTGCAGTTTTTCAATGCACGTTTGTAACTGTGGCAACTGTCAGTATTTTGACCCCAACATTTCAACATAGCCATATTTCACACCACCTCATGAATGTAACAGCTGTCATTTCTCAAATCCTACCCAAAATGTGTTTTAACACTTGTGGCACAAAATGAAGTTTCTGCCATTGTTTTATATATTACACCTGTCAAGCTCAGAAGGAGTGGTCATAAAAAGATGATGTTGAAAATGTTGGGTAAAAATGTGAAAAAAACTACTAAGTTTTGAAGAAACAATTTGTTCCAACAGTTACTCATAACTTTATATTTTGCAGATTTTGGTCCCTAATATTCAACATATCCCTTAGGTTAGCCCACCTCCCGAACATGACAAGTGTCATTTTTCAAATCCCCTCTGAAACTTGTTTCCACAGTCGCACAGCGTAATCACCTTTCAGATGGAATTTTAAAAATTCCACCTGTCTTGATCATAACATCACGTCATAAAAATACTGTTGGACATTTCAGTTCAAAATGTGGGAGCCCACTTAAAAGTAGGTATTGCCTCTCAGCTGCCCTATCCTGAGTAATTACAATCTAGCAATGTGTCAAAACAGGACACCACTGAAAATGAGATACTGCATCTCATCTGCTCTATCATGGGTAAATATACAGTAAAAATGTGTACAAGCAAGACCCAGTACAACCGCAATACCAGTGATGAACATTCAATACTGACAAGTGCTTGTTTATATGTGTGAGGAGAATTAGTCAAAATCAAATCAAGTATTGCTGCTGTTAAAGGACACTTAGGGTTTACAATCTATAGGTTCATTTACTAATCACTGCAGAGGCAGTGACTTTTCTTTACTACCCCAATCCAGACTGAGGTCTCCCATTAGAAACAATTCATGGATCTCTGCAAATGGCAGCAGGTTTTTTATTAAATACCCTATTATGGGTGCAGAGAATTGAGGAGGCCTATAACAGCTAACTAGAAGTACTGGTTGACCCCCAAGGACATTTATTTCTACCCCAGCCACTTCACAGCCATAACTTGGGACATTTAATGCCTTCGACCAAGGAACATATTTTTTATGACGGTATAAAATATACCCCCTCCACTTTTCTCCTGTCCTGCCTTATTATACTGTCATTTTCAACTTCTATTATATCATCCCCACCCTCTTATTTACCCAAGATTCCCTCAAAATCATGAAACTTGGGCTGTGTTCAAACACAACATTTTAAAATACAGAATTTCTTATCAAATCAATTTTTGGAACACGCTTGTACATTTGCATGCACAAAGAGCAATTCTTTCTGTTCATGCACATTTGTCCAGATTGATTGATATTTTAGGTCCTGGATTTGATTGTATTTCCCCCCAGATCAGGATGTTGACAGAAGACTGACTTGACAAAACAAATGTTCTACTTTATCTGAGAAGGTTTGATAATCCATCACCCCCCCCCCCATGAGTCAATACCTGTTCCCTTTTTAGCTCAATCATTTCAATTAGTTTCCTCTGTTTCCATTTAACAATATCCAGTCCATCAACACCTGTAAAGTGCTTAAGTGGCTACTTCTCTCTTTTTGGGTAATATTTACAAAATAGCTTAAAAAAATCAGTGAAAGATCATGATTTCCATCTTAAACTGTCCATTCCATTTTCCCCACATTTATATCCCACAAGACAGCCATTTAGCACCCCCTACCATAACACCATAAAAAACATGGAGTTACAGATATATACTGTATGTAAAACAACTTTTGTTGTGCTTCATTTTGAAAGCTATTAAAGTGATTATACCCCACTAATATTAACTACTACATGAGTAACATAACAATAGTTGTTATAATAACGTAACAATAAATTCATTAAAATACCACCAACAGCTTAATCTGGTTCTATACATCAGTTTGTATCTGTATCTTCCCCCTCTCCCCGAGACAAGGCTGAAAATAGGCAGAATTGCCTAGTCCTCCTTTCCCATCAATAAAAACTAAATACAGTGGATTCCTGATGTATGCACATGCCTGGGACAAGCTGCATTTGTGCATACAGCCGGAATGTGCACGCAACCAGAAAGCCACAGAAATGAATGGGTGCATACTGACATCAATGGGGACACATTTACAAACATAACTCATATGCTTACAAATATATCTAATCCATCTTAAACACTGTTAAATGTTATTTTAAGCAATATGAGAAGTAACAGCCTTTACCAAAGCACATATTTTTTTTTTTTCCAAACTGAACACTCACTGATGTTGACCCACTTACGCTGCAGCAAGCGAGAGTGAATGCGTCTTTCAGGGAGTAGTATGCATTTTGAAGTCAGATCATTTTCCATCAGTCTATTACCCTCTGTGAATTAATCAGAACTGAAAACTAATAGCAGTCACTAGCACTATGGTGCAGGGAAGAAAGTTTAACTGAACTCTGGCAGTTGTCGTGTGATTCATGGATTAGCTATGGAGACAATCTAGTGGCTTCAATGGAATGACAACTGAGTGCAACTGTCAAAGAGGTGATAAAGTCCTTCTGGGGACCTGTTGGGGAGCATGTCAAGATAAAAAAATGTGCATATAATAACCAGAAAACTGTGTGCATACAAACAAAATAATTAACATTGCCTGCATAGAGCAAGAATCGAGACTTCAGTTTTTTGAGCGTACATCTGGAATGTGCATACTTCGGAATAGCATACAAGTGGAATCCACTGCAAATAAATAAATAATCACCTATTTTCAAATTGTTGCCCTAGCAATAGTTTAAGAACAGAAATATTTCAACATTCCCCATTTATCACAGCATATAGACCTTCCACCATTTTAGTTGCCCTCCTCTGGTCCGCCACCACTCTGTCTGTGTCCTTTTGGAGATGTGGGGTTCAACATTCAAAGAGCACTTAGAGCGATGCAAGTTGTGTCACTTCATGGCTATGGCAAACTCCAGGTGCATCACGGACCCTGCGCCCAGTTTTATAATGGGGGTCCCTGTGCCAAAAACCCAGGAGTTATTATTATGTATTATTTCAAAAGTTTACTCAGGAAAGACATACTGAGCTGAAAAAGAGCTTGTTTCCCAGATGCATCCTGGGAGGAAGGGGGAAGAGGAGTGTAAGAACAAAATAGAACAATAGCTTAAACAGGAAAACCATGAAACAGAGATATAAATTAAATAGTACAAAACGGGGTTCAGCTGACAGGTAAAATTATAGGCAAAAGGTTTACAAGGACAGGGTAAGGGATCTGTTCCATGGTTTTAGGCTGGCAGTTTAGCCTAGAGGTTAGAGTAAGGAGGTGTGAATGAGCTTGGTACATCCAGCAAACCAGATCTGGGTTTGATTCTCACAACCTCCACTTGCATACTGTGTGACTTTGAGCAAGTCATTTAACTGCTCAGTGCTCCCAGGTCACCCCTGAAAACAGGCACTTGTGCCTAGTGGACCTTACCCAGTTACCAAAGACTAAAAACAAACAAACAAAAAAAAAAGTACCGTGCATTTCAATGGTGAAGGCACTAGGGAGTAAGGCGCTGTAGGAAGGAGCGTAGATGGGGTGAGGATGGGAAAGTGCAGAAGAAGTCAGGGAAGATGAAGAGAGGGAAGAAGGCTGCTGAGGTGAGGGGTGAGGAGGAGAAAGAGGGGAGAAGGGTAAATTGAGAAGCAGGGAAGGGCTATGTCTCAAGAGCAGGTACAGGAAGGAGTGGTGTGGTCATGGAGCAGAGAGGGAAGAGAGCTTTTGGAAGAGGTAGAGTGAAGGGTTGGGGAGAGAGTTCCAAAGTTTAGGGAAGCAGAAAGAGAAGGCAGCCTGCCAGCAAGGGATTTGTAAGAGGGAAGCTTGAAGGAACAATAGCCAGAGTTACGGAAGGTGTATGAGGAGGGATTGGGGGGGGGAGGCCAGCCAGAATTTAGAGAAAAAAAGAGACACAGTGGATTAGGTGGTGATCTTCCAGGGAGGGGAAGGAGAGGGTAGAGTATAAAGAACAGTGGTGAGTGTGAGATGGGCAGTCCAAGGCAACGTGGCAAAAGGAGTGAAAGAGGGGGTCCAGTCTGGCCAGGGTGGACTTTGGAGTAGAACTGTAGACAATGTCACCATAAACAATAGTGGGAAGGATCATTTTAGTGATATCTCAGCAAGCAGGAATTCGGATGCAGCATGTGTTCCTCTATAGCGCACCGAGTTTGGGGTGGAGTTTTTTATGTATGGCATCCACATGCTGTGAAAAGTCAAGGTGCCAGTCTAGCCCGACCCCAAGGTACTTAAATGAGGGCACGTTATCAATTGTAACTCCATCTAGGGTGTGGAAAGAGGGGAGGGTTGGAAGCCTGGAAAGCCTCTGTTTAGTGCCAGAGATCGTGGAGACCATTTTATTGGCATTTAAGCATAATTAATTTGACCTGAACCATTGCTGGACATTGTCAGAATCATGTTGAAGACTTGCTGTTAGCTCAGAAGGGGAGGAACCAGAGGCAACAGGGACCATGTCATCTGCGTACATGTGGGTGGACACAGATGAGCAGGCAGAGGGAAGGTCATTTAGGAATATTGAGAAACATAGCAGGTCAAGGATGGAGCCTTGGAGGATGCTGGTGCAGATGGGGAGGTGGAGATAAGGACTTGCCAGTTCTAACTGATTGGGATTTACCCACTAGGTAGGAGCAGAACCAGTTAGTTGCAGAGTCTGAGAGATGCCCTGGTTTGAGTTTGTTAAGGAGGAGAGGGTGGGAAACAGTGTCTAAAGCTTTGGTCAAGTCAACAAAGATGGTGGAGGTGAGGAGTCCCTGGTCCATGCCTGCATGAATGGAACCAGTGAGCCTCAACTGAGCCACAAACAATTGACACACCTGCAGGAATTGTTGCAGGGATTTGCCCCCCCCCCCAAATGCCTGGCACAACACTAGAGGGGTTGCAAGGGTTGAGGGGGGAATCTGCAGACAAAGAGGGGTCCAGGGGTAGAAGGGGGACAGGTGCCCTAGGGGGATTTTTGGGGATACAGTGGGCATGTCAGAGAGTGATGTTGCTTTTTCTTCTGTTTGTTTCTTATTTCCTGCTCCCTTGAAATGCTTGCCATGAAAAAATTAAAAATATGCAGAGTGGTACTGAGCTATTTACCATCAGAAACATATCAGACTCCAGCTTCCACTTTATTAACACTGTGCTAAAATAGTACTTGTTTCCTGCTCCACCATCTACAATTGCATGTAATGCTAAACTTGCTTTTTTTCCTGCAACACACAGGATCAGATGCCACCGTCCGTAACAGCCAGCAGTGATGTTGGTTTGTACACTGTTAGTACTGTTAGTGATTAAAACATCAAGTTTTCAGTGTTTTCTGTACTAAGTTTATGTCATCTTCTCCAGCCTTGTGTTCGATCGGCCAAAGAAGTGTGCCTATGGCAAGCAGATTCCTGCTAAGGATGGTCACTCTTTCTGCCTGCTGCGCTTAGGCCCAGACCATGACACTGAGGCCTGCCAGCACTGCCAGGACTTCAACCAGGCCACACAGAGATTTTGTTTGAAGACCTTAGAAAGTTACCTGCTTAAGCAGAAGATGACCACTATGGAGAAGGAGTTACAGGCCTGGAGTTTTCAACATACCCTGCCCAATCTTTCGGGGGTTCTTCTTCCTAGAAAGAGAAGGAATCTAGCAGGAAGCACAAGCACCAGGATAAGCATTGGGACTGTCCTTGGTCAGCTTCTCGCTCATGGTTGCTCCACAGACTGGCCACTGCCTCTGGGTCTTCCTCCTGCTGGGCGTTGGCCCCTCCTGCCTCATCAGCCCTTACCTCCTCCAGGCAGCCGGTTATCCCGCCGCCCGCCCTCATCTCAATTTCAGGCGGCAGCTCTTCAGGGCAGTGGACATCGGCTTCTGCTTCTCAGCCCCTGCTTCTCAGGTCCTTAGCACCCATGGGCTGTCAGCTAGGCAGATCTTTGGATCCTCTGATGGCGGGTCTTTGACTATCACCCCTCCTTCCTGGCCAAGGCATTGCCTTCATCAGTTCCTGACTCCAGGGCCGGTGCTAATCCTGCCAAGCATCACCTGGAGCAAGAGATCACCTCTTCCTCTATGCAGGAATCACCTCTGCCCTTGCCTCAGGGCCCTCTTCCCTGCAGGCACTGCCCTTGCCATTGGGGCCAACATCGGCTTCTTCCCCAGACCATTACCAGCCCTCACCGATTAGGCCGGCACCAGCCCCACTGTTCACAACCGTTGTTGCCTCAGTCTCAGCTAATGTCACAATCAATGCCTGCTGGTCCTCCTAGGGATCCACAGCCAGCATTGGATGGACCATCACCAGGATACCCTACATTGGCTCCCCTGCCACAGTTGCCATACCCCCCACTAAAGTATTGGTCTATAATCCACCCCTGTCGATGGTTTATTATGTCCTCTTCAATGCTTGGTGGTCCTTCATTCAGAACAAGTATGCACCCAGGAAGCCCTTTACTCCTCTTCCTATCTGGGACCCCCCCCCCCCCAACCCATGACTCTGACTGGGCAGGACCTTGCTACCCTGTACCATGGGATCTTCTAGAGGGTGCCCTGACATTGGATCCAGCTTGGGTTTGGAGAACCATTGTCCCCCAATGCCAGTCCCTGACAGTGACCCATCGGTTGATGACTCCTCCTATTTGGAGTCCTCCAAGGGCTCTGGGGACTCCTCTGAGGGGCAAGACCAGTCTAAGGAGGCTCCTAAATCCCCACCTATGACCCTACTTTTCTTGATGTTATGCATCATATCCAATCCCTCATGGGATGAGAAACAGAGGAGCTTGACCCATAGTGACAGTGTCTAGCCATATATCTGTGGAAAAAGGAGAATCTCCCCCTGGTGGTGCCCCCCCCTTAATTGATCATATGACGACATTACCAAGGCGGCATGGAACCATCCTTCCTCCACCCCAGCCTTGCCAAAGAAGGCTTACCACCTGTACTGTGCACAGGTGGGTAAGCCCTTCTTGGGGGAGCACCCCATGGCAGACTCTGTGGTCATGAATGTGGACCATAAGACCACACTAAGAGACCCAAACACCTTAGTACCCACTGTCCTGACATGGAGTCTAGGCAGCCAGATCAGTGGGGCAAGCGCAAATGTGCCTCTGCCACCCTGGACATTCGAGCTGTGAACTATTTTGCTCATATGGTGCAGTACCAGAAAGCCCTCTGGGATCAGGTGAGGAATGGGGTTCAGTCTCCTCCTGAGGATCCTACCAAAACTCAGTTGGCCCAGCTTTTAAAGTCAGGATCAGATGTGGGCACTCATGTTCTGCAGGTGGCATATGATACTGCTGATGCCTTCAGGAGTGGGGCAGCGACAGGGATCTGTCTTCATCACCATTCATGACTTAGGGTGTCTGGCTTTGCACCTGATGTTCATGCCAGCATCTTGGATGCCCCTTTCAGAGGTTCCATCCTGTTTGGAGGGGATGCCCGACATCATCTCTCACCTCCAGGAGTCTGGCAAAGCACTTAGATTGGTTAATTCCCTCTATTGATCTCAGCCTTGAACTGCCCAGCATCAGTCCTTTTGTTGGTCCTCTTGTCAGCCCACCAAAGGCCAGCAGGTGAAGCACAAGGCTCAAACTCCCCCAGCCACAGTGGCTGCTCCTATGGCCCCATGAGTGCCCACAGCCACTCTGCCTACCCCTGGGTCCACCACCTGACTCCTTGTCCAACCCGCCCCTCCAGCAGAGATCTTGGGGGAGGTGATCAGGGGTCACTGCTCCCTTTACCTCAATGTGTGGCAAGCAGTGACCACAGACCAATGGGTGCTAGAGCTTATCGAGCACGGTCACACCTTAGAGATTCTGGAATCCCCTCTGGAAAATCCACCCTTGCTGTCCCATTACCCTTTGGCCCACCTCTTCCTCATCTGGAAAGAGATTCAGGATCTCCTGCACAAAAGGGCCATAGAGCCCATCCCTCCAGCTCAAAGAGGAAGGGGGTTGTGCTCCCACTGCTTCCTTGTCCCCAAGAGGAAACGCGATCTGAGGCCAACACTGGACCTCAGCCACCTGAACCTGTACATAGAGTACAGATGGTTCAGGATGGTCACCCTCCAGGGACTACTGCCCCTCCTTCACCAGGGGGACTGACTCTGCTACCTGGACATGCAGGATGCCTACCGTCATATCCAGGTCTTCCTGGCCCACCACTGCTTCTTCCATTTCTGTTTTCAGGAGAACCATTTTCCATTCTGGGCCCTCCCTTTTGGTCTTTCTTCAGCACTTTGGGTTTTTACCAAGTGCCAAGCAGTGGTGGACGCAGCTCTGAGGAAACACAGCGTTTACGTGTTCCCCCGCCTGGACAACTGGCTGCTGACAGCCCTTTCCAGGGATCTCTCGGGGCAGACCCTGGAATGCACCTTTCAGCTCTTCCAAGCCTTGGGGATTACAGTCAATCTGCCAAAGTCTTGTCTCTCTCCATTCCTGTGCCTCCAGTATATTGTGGTGATCCTGGACTCTTCCCAGGGCAGAGCCTTTCTGCCAGTAGACATAGTGTAATGCTTGATAGAGCAGGCCTGTCTAGTCTCCTCCAGTTGACAGATCCAGGACAGAGCATTCCTCCACCTTCTGGGGCACATGGTGGTGGCCATACCCATGGTCCCTCTGGCCCACCTGCGTGTGAGGGTTCCCCAGTGGATTCTTCGGGTTCAATGGGACCACCGCACAGATGATCTTGTTCAGCCAGTAATGGTCTCCTATCCGGTGAGGAGGATCTTGGAGTGGTGACAGAACCCTGCCAGTCTCCTGCAAGGGGTCCCCTTTTGGGCTGAATCCCCTCAGCAGATCCTCATGATGGATGCCTCAGGTCTTGACTGTGGTCTTGACTTGGCCAACCATCAGACCCAGGGTACCTGGTCAAAAGCAGAGCAGCATCTCCATATCAATGTGCTGGAAATGTGGGTGGTTATTTATGCCCTGTAGGCCTTCCAGACCCGCATTCTTCCCAGCCCGCTGCTGGTGCAGACAGGCAACATGTCTGTAGTGTTCTACATCAACAAGCAAGGGGGCACTTACTTGTATCCCTTTTGTTGGGTAGCAATGAGAGCCTGGTATTGGACCATCGAGCATGACCTGGAACTCTCAGCCATTCATGTCCCAGGTGCCCCAAACCTCCTGGCTGACAGTGTTAGCCCGTCCAGGTCTTGGGCTCATGACTGGGAACCGTTGCCCTTGGTGGTCAAAGATCTCTTCGACAGGTGGCGTCATCCAGAGTTGGATCTTTTTGCATCCCCACTCAATGCAAAACTGATGCTTTTCTGCTTGCATGATCCAGGGCTTGGAGTTTTCTGGTGCAACACATTGAAAGGGAGGTTCCTGTATGCCTTTCCTCCCTTCCCACTCCTCCAGAGGGTTCTTCTCAAGCTTCAGTTTGAGGGGGCAGTGATGATCCTCATAGCCCCCTATTGGCCTCATCAGATTTGGTTCCCTCTGCTGCAGCAGCTAGCAGTGGAACCTCCAGTACCCTTGCCCTTCTGCACTGGCTTGCTTTCCCAGGAACAGGGCACCCTGGTCCATCCAGACCTCAAGTTCCTGCAAGTGTCTCCTGCAGACTTAGCTATCGCCTGCTTTGGGGTTTCTTCCAGAGTTGTTGATGTCCTGGTGGCTGCTAGGCAATCTTCCATTAGAGCCACCTACACCTTGAAGTGGAAGCACTTCTCCCGATGGGCCACTGCTCGCCACCTGGATCCCTTCACCTGTCCAGTGAATCTGATTTTGGAGTACCAGGTCTTCCTTTTGGACTCAGGACTGGGGTATTCCTCTCTTAAGGTGCACCTTTCTACCATCTCTGTGTACCACGCACCTATTGAGGGCAAATCTGTTGCCCAGCTAAAAGTGTCCCACACATTCTTGTAGGGAATCCTACATTTTACGCCTCCCATCCACAATCCTGTCCCTCCATGGGACCTTCTTTTCACGTTGGAAAAGCTTACTCTGCCTCCCTTTGATCAAGCAGCGAGCTGTGCTTTCTGTTGTGAAAAGTGCCCATTTAGGTTGCAGTTATTTCTGCTTGAAGGATTTCTGAGCTTCAGGCTCTGATGTGTAAAGAGCCTTATATGTATTTTCAAAAAGACAGGGTGTCTTTACCTACTAATCCTAGGTTAAGGAGGCAGTATAGCACTGGGATTAAGGCTCTGAGCTGCAGATCTAGAGACCTGGGTTTGAATCCCACAGCTGCCTAGGTGTATACTGTGTGATCCTGAGCAAGTCACTTAACTTCCTTGTGCTCCCAGATCGCATCTGGAAGCAAGCTTCAGTTTAGTGTGCTACTCCTGGTCAAACAATGTTCCCTTTTCACCTAAGGTGGTGTCTGAGTTTAGTTTAAAACAATTCATCCACCTACCAGTTATTTTCCCTGAGTATTCTAATCAGAGAGAGGCTTTACTCCATATGTTGGATGTTCATAGGGTGCTTCAGTATTATACTCACTGTACCCAGTCTGTTTAAAAAACTGATCAGTTGTTTGTCTCATTTGCCCCTAAGAGTGAGGAGACACATGTTTTGAAACTGTTTGTTGAAATGGTTGGCTAATTGCACTGTTTACTGTTACCATAAGTACAACAAACTCTTGTCTGGAGTGGTGAAGGGTCACTCCACCAGAGGTATGGCTGCCTCTACCACCTGTTTCAAGAATGTGTCTGCTGCAGAAATTTGTGTGGCTGACATCTGGAGTTCTGTCCATACCTTAATTCAACACTACAGTCCGGACATTGCTTCTAGGCATAGACGCAGGGTCAATTTCGGGATCGTAGTCCTTCAGAACCTTCTTTCCTGAGTCTTCTGCTGACACCTCCTGCCTCCTTCTGGCTGCCTTTTTGGTCAGTTCTGGTACTGCTTGGGACTGAGTCCTACCAGTGTTGCCTGTTGCAAGAGCCTCCTTGATGTAAGATAGTACAGTTATGTAAGAACTTGCCATAACAGTAGATCTTCGAGAGGAGCTCTTGCAGCAGGCGCTGTTTTTCCTCCCTCCTTCCCCTGATAGTTTCTTCTCTCTTGCACCTCTTCTACTTCTACCTTTTCCTCAACTCTGAGGACCCACCTCGGTTCTCCATTTCACTACCTGTTTGGGGTCTCCGGTGGGAGAACTGATGTAGGTGTGGAGGACCGCCCCCTTTATAGGATAAGTGTATGTCAGCATGCTGACATCAGTGAAGTGGTCCCCGTGATAGACTGCTAGTTAGAAGTTTTCCATGTTGTCCTGGTGCCTGGTGGCTTCAGTCCTATTGGTGTTGCCTGCTGCAAGAACTCCTCTCGAAGATCTATTTTTATGGTAAGTTCTTACATAAATTTACTTTTCTGATAGTAAATAGCGCAGTACCACTCTGCAGTTTTTCATTTTTTTATAGCAGGCATTACAAGGGAGCAGGAAATAAGAAACAAATAGAAGAAAACACCACATCACTCCCTGACATGCCCACTGTATCCCTGACAGCCCATAGGACCCCCATTTTCACATTCCCCCCCATTTGCCACAGTGTGAAGCACTGGCACAAGTCCTTTAGACCACCTCCTGGCTGGTCCAAGTAGAGCTCTTTGCTGCATCAACGGCGGGGCTTGCAAAATTGGAAATAAGGGGCTGTTGCAGCCCCGTTGTGGTGCAAGCCCCCTTGTGACCTGGTGCACTCCACTATATGGTGCAAGGCTGGTGCAGTGCCACTTTAGTGCAATATCTCCCATTTTTAATGCAGTCCATATTCCAAAATTGGGAGTGCTGTGTCTTTCAACATAAGGTACCTTTTGAGTCATTTATGTTTGATGCAGTTACCTTGCGTCATTCCCCAGGCTTTGAAAATTGAGCCTGTGGACTCCAGAACTGGACACAGTACTCTAGGTGGGGTCTTACCAGAGATCTTTAGAGAGGCAACACCCTCTTTCTGCAGGTGATACTCCTCCCTCTGCACCCCAGCATCCCACTACTGTCTTGGCACACTGCCTGGCCACCTTTAGATCATCCGATATGTTTACTTCCAGGTCTTTCATGCTTGATGGTTATCAATACCACTCCACCCATTTTGTACTCTGCTCCTGGGTTTCTGTGCCCTATGTGCATTAGTTTGCACTTTTTCGCACAGAAACATTTTGCAGTTTGTAGCACTAGAAACTATTTAGTGACAAAATACCTCTTCCCCAATTTTATACACTGCCTCTGGGTTTCTGTGCCCTGTATACAGGAGTTTGTGGTTTTTCACATTGAATCCCAGCTGCCATACCCTTGAATGGTTCCACCACTGTACAATGTCCATCCCCGACAGCAACTGGAACAATGCCAACTGTCGCAATTGTTCCTGACAGGAGAAAGTGTTTTTCTGCCTGGGGTTTTGCCCCCCTCACTCCCATCTTTAAATAACCAACTCTGACTCAGAGTTGTTTCAGGGTGGTGGCACAACACCGGGAGTTGCAGTGTCAGGTCACAGTGGACCACCACAGCGAACATTCTCGACCTGGCGAGATTTGTCGCTGTGGTGGTGTTCGCTGTCATTATGTCGATATCCTGACATGATACCCCCTTAAACACACCTCTCCACCCTCTCTGAAGTATCTACCCTATTTCAGATTTTGGTGGCATCTGCCAAGAAGGAAGAATTTTAGATTTTTAAGTTGAGGGCTACTAAAAAAACAAAAGGCCTAAATGAAAGAGTGGATTTATATCCATTTACTATAATGTGTGTTTTTGCATCCTGTAGTGCCATCAGTTATGCTACCCTACACCTATATATACTGATCTCAAACCCTATACCTGCCTCACTGTCTCCTAAATGGCAAGAAAATTATCTTCAGTTGCAGCTTCCAAGACTGAAGATTTACATGATGCCATGGGACTCACAGTTTTCCACTGGACATTCTTTTTCTTATTATTTATTTTCTGTGTGAGACAATTTAATGTTTTATATGCCCCCTTTAGATCTCTGTACTTTGGAGACATTGTATAGTCTGCTGTTTGAAAGTTTGAGCTGTGTCCCTTTCTTGGATATGGGTCTGTTAAATGTTCTGTATGTTATTTTGCTGTACTGACACATGCATTTAAATACAGCAACAAGATGTTTTCAACCGTTATATAAGAAAAAGTCTTTATTTCTGTTTTATAATGAACTCAATCTTTCCTTCTCCTTCAATGTTGTTCTGCAATTCTGGAAGCTGACCAATGTTCTTCCACTTCACAAAGGGGGTGACCCCTCATCCCCTGGCAACTTTTGTCCCATCTCCCTCCTCCCATTCCTCTCCAAGCTGCAAGAGAAATTGGTCCATTTTAGATTTCCTTTCATCCTCCAACTTCCTGTCACCTGTCGATTCTGGTTTCTGGAAACACCATTCAACTGTCTCCTCTCAACTGCACGTCACTGATTCTGTCTTCTCCATAATGGATCAGGGGCACATTACAGATGCTATTTTCATTGATCTGATCAAAGGTTTTGATTCGGTGTCACATGCACTCCTCCTGGACAAGCTGAGTTCTACTGGCCTCTCAGTGCCTGCTGTTGCTTGCTTCTGTTCCTCTCTAACAGGCCTTTAACAGTCAGTACAGGTTGAGGTGCCCTGTCTCCTCCCCTTTCAGTCCAAGCAGGGGTCCCATATGGCTCCATCCTTGGTTTCGTCCTTTTCTTCATCTCTCTGAATAACTTCCCTCTGCTTGTGCCAACTCACATATACACATGTATGCAGATGACACAGCCACCTTCACCTCTGGTTCCACTACCACAACTGTAGAAAACCCACTTCAGTGGGATTCCAACAACATTCTGCAGTAGTTCCAGTTCAACCAATTCAAAGTCAGTACTAAAAGAAAAGTGTCTATGATCTTTGGTATCGAGCAGAAACTGTCCTGTCCCCCCTTGTCTTCACCACTGTGAATGGCACACCCCTTCAAGGAGTTCAGTTCTTCTGGTACCTTGGAGTGTGGCTTGACATTAAGCTTGACTTCTCAGCCCACATCGATGTCTTCCATGCAAAACTCCATCCCAAGCTCGGTGCCCTGTACTGCAATAAAAAACGCTTATCTCTGCATGTCTGCAGGGAACTTACCAAAATGGTGATCCCTTTCTTTGACTATGCTGATGTCATCAATGGCACCACCCTCCTCCAATTCCCTAGCCAGATCAGACAACCCCTTCTGCCATTCTGCTACAGATTCCTTCCTTGCACCCACCATTGCACACTGTACTCACCCCTATCCATCCTTCCTCTACTCTCTCATCCACAGGCTCACTGTACCTCTTTCATATCCAAATATTAGTTTTGTTGCCTTCCCTCTTACCTGCTGTCTTCCAGCTCCCCTCTGGGGCAGACAAGGGCCAAGCCGACAACCCTCCCAGGAAAGAAAACCTTCCCTCTGGCCTACCCCGGTGACCCAAGCTCACTCCTAACTCCCGGTCACTGGCATGGTAGGAGGTAAGGTGCTAGGCACCTCAGCCCTCTACACCACTGGGCCAGCATGGTTGGGCACTTTTTTAAGGCCTATACCACCTGTCCCCACCGGTGTGTGAACACCACCCACCTTGGTATTTGTTGCTGGTACTGGTAGTGCTCATTGGCAAGCCATTTGAACTAATGCACAGGTGTCATGGAAGATTGCCTTCTTGATAACTATCACCTCCAAAAGAAGGATTAGTGAGCTCCGGGTGCTCTTGGCAAGTCTCCATATTTGGTATTCCACAAGGACAAGCTTGTCCTCCATTCCCACCTCAAAGTTCCTCCCAAAGGTTGTGTCAGAGTTTCATTTTAATCAGGTGACTGACTTCCCAGTGTACTTCACTAGTCCAATCTCAGAGGCTGAGCATAGGGTCCACATGATGGACCTGAGGCGAGCACTCACGTATTACAAGGATCACATGGCTGGAGTTCAGGGAGAAGTTTTCCAGCTCTTTGTAACATATGCAAAAGTTGCACTGGGAAGACTGGCAGCAAGGCGGATGATTAGCATGTGGATTGTCTCCTACATTAACTTCTGCTATAAGTTGGCTAGCAGGGAGCCTCCTGTAGGGCTTTGTGCTCATTCCATCAGATATACTGCTGCCTTGATGGCTGCTTCCAGGGACATACCTGTCCAAGAGGTCTGCATGGTTGCTGCCTGGAAGTCAGCACACACCTTCATCTCCCTCTACCACATCCACCATGAGTCATGCCAGGATGCTGGTATTGGGACCTCATTCTCCAATCCCTCTTTGACAAGTAGGGGTGTGTGTCCTGCTCCCTCCTCACAGAGAACTGCTAAGAGTCTGCCAGAATGTGGATAGTGCACCATATCCATGACCATCGAAATGAGGGTTATTCACCTGTAACCATAGTTCTAGGAGTGGTATATGGTGCACATCCACAAATCCCACTGATCTCCCCTGGCAAGTGGCACATGGATCACTGCTTCCAGTGTGCAAGATCTAATGTCAGGGGCAGAGTCAAGGAGCACACCAACCAGAAGGGTGGAAGGAACTTAGCTTGAAGACATTCCGGCTGGACTTAAAACAGAAAGGAAGACTGCCAGAGTGTGGATGTGCACCATATACCACTCCTAGAACCACTGTTGCAAGTGAGCAACCTTCATTTTCTGCTGATATTGTCTATGTTTCTGTGCAGGGTGGAGTTGGTTTAGGCCAGATTCAGGGTGCTAGGGGAGAAACTTGGGAAAAGAGCAAGCACGCTAGTATTCTTAGAAGTGCTAGTGGTACCCATGGCCAGTAAGGATAGGAAGTTGAGGATTGAGGACATCAACAAAAGACTCAGATTATGGCATAGGAGGAAGGCTTTGGCCATATTGGGGTCCGGGAAGGAGTCTGGGTGGAGAAAACCCTGTACGCCACAAGTTAGTTGCACCTTATTAGGGGGAACTAGGGCCATAAGGGATAAACTAGGGGCATACATAACACAGAATTTAAACTAGGAATGCTCCAACAGGGCACAAGAATCTAAGAGTTCTCAAGAAGGGGGTTGAAGTGGTATCCAGGTTGATGCATTAGGGACACGGGGGTCTCTGACAAAGAAGAGCGAGGGCAGTGGGGATGGGGGACAGATTCAGGGGAGGAGGAAATACATAAGGGTAGAAGGAGTGGTAGGGAGGAGAAGCACAGATAAAAAAAAGTGGGAAGATTCAAGCATTACTGGCACAGAACATATCTGATTAGTGGCCGAGCATATGGGAATCACACAGGTGTAGGAGAGGAGGGGACAAGAGGACAATAGGAATATTAGAGGGTCATTTAAATAATGCCATGAACCTGGGAAATAAGGTGGAGGATCTCCAGGCCCTCTTGACAGAGAGTCAGTTGGAACTGGTAGGAGTCACAGAGACCTGGGCATCCCCAGATTATGGACCTTACCATTGCAGGGTTCACTCTTCAGAGTAAGGATAGAGCAGGGGGAAGCAGGTTGGCCTGTGTGTAAAGAAAAGGATAATGACCATAAGGGAGGATATGGGCAATGATAGGAGATAGGAGAATAGGACACAGAGGGTAATAGTAAATGGAGTCCACTCTAAAGAAAGAGGGGTTACTAGTGGGGTACCGCAGGGTTCAGTATTAGGACCGATCCTCTTCAATGTCTTTTTAAGCAACATTGCAGACGGACTGGAAGGAAAAGTATGTCTCTTTGCAGATGACACAAAGATCTGCAACATAGTTGATGCACAAGGTGGGGTGGAAAGGATGAGAAGGGACTTGGCAAGGTTAGAGGAATGGTCAAATGTATGGCAGCTTAGATTCAATGCTAAGAAGTGCAAGGTAATGCACCTGGGAAACAAAAACCCAGAGGAAGAGTACACAATGGGGTGAGATACTAACAACAACAAAAATGGAAAGAGATCTGGGGGTAGTCAAATCAGATGACTTAAAGGTGGGCAAGCAATGTGAGAGGGCAGGAAGGAGGGCTGGGGGGGATACTGGGATGCATAGGAAGAGGCATCACCAGGAAAAACAGGAAGTTGTTATCCCTCTGTACAGGCAGCTGGTGAGACCCCATCTGGAGTACTGCATGCAGTTCTGGAGACCCAATCTCCACAAGAACATAGACAGGATGGAAGCTGTCCAGAGGAGGGCAACTAAAATGGTGCAGGGTCTGCACTGGAAGACATATGAAGAGAGACTAAAGGAGCTTAATGTGTAGCCTCGAGGAAGGAGGGAGGCAGGGGACATGATAGAAACTTTCAAGTACCTCAAGGAATCAATAAAGTACAAGAGGGTAGCATCTTTCAAAAAAAGAGGTGTGCAAGAACAAGGGGGCACAATTTGAAGATGGGGGGCGGCTCAGAGGTAATGTAAGAAAGTATTTTTATACAGAGAGGGTTGTGGATGCATGGAACGGCCATCCAGAGGAGGTTGTGAAGTCAAAAACAGTGGTTGAATTCAAGCATGCATGGGACAGTCATAAGGCAATTCTAGGGGTTGGGGGTAGAAAGAAGTAGGCCGCTGATTAACTAGGATCTGCAGCTTATCCATTAGGTAGGGAAATGAGCAGACTGGGTGGGCCAAGCGGTCCTTATCTGCCATCAGATTCTATGTTTCTATAGCACAGAGGTATTCTGGGTTCAGATCTAACCTGATATGGGGAAGAAGATTAGACTTAGGGTGTTCTGTAGACATCTGAACCAAAATGAGTGGATAGACAGGGAGCTGGAAAGTGAAGTCAAGAAGGTGGCTATGCAAGGAGAGGTGGTAATAATGGGAGACGTCAGTCTACTTGACTTTTACTGGAGCATCCTAAAGGCCAGCAGCATTGTAAGCCAGTCACTCTTGGATGAATTTCGGGAATTTTTTTTAATACAGGGAGTCAGAAAACTAACAAGGAATCAGGTGATCCTGGACATGGTGTATCAGAATAGCAGAGCCCCTGGGTAAAAGCAGGCACCTTTCTGTGTGATTCTGGTTGGATTGGGGAAAGGAACTCCTGAACGCTAAAATGTGTGATGTATGTTTTGTTTGTTCAGTAATGCAGACTTCAGTGCAATGAAGATAATGGTGAGAGAGCAACTGGCCAAGCTCACAGGTGCAGAGGGAGTGCAAGAGAAATTGGCAGTCATAAAAAAAATTGTCTCCAGAGCTCATGAACGCCTGTCTCAAGTAGAAGGGAAGAGGATGAAGTTCAATCAAAATCTTTATTTATCCAGGCGGACATCATTGCGCAGTGCTCATTTGCAAGATGGACCTGGGTGCAACATAGAGTGTATAACAATACAAGGTAATGCAATTGAGTACAGATATATATTGATAACAGGTCAACAAGAAACAGTGGAACAGACAGGCCTGTAGCAATTTGAGTCAGAAGTGCAGAAAAGGAGCAAGTACATATATTCAACCTGGGCACAGTAATGGAGGAGAGGGAAGGAGAAGGAGAGGAGGAGGAGAAGGAAGAAGAGTGAGAAGTAGCATGGGCAGCAGGAAGTCAGAGTAGAGAGGAGCGGGGGGAGGATGAGATGAATAGGGATGCAGATGGAGACAACAGATAGGATAGGAGAAGGGTATAAACAAGGGGTAGTGGAGGAGACCATTAGGGAGGTGAGTGAGTTGCAAGGGAAGGGGTGCAGAGATAGTCTCAACCAGAGGGTACAAGCAATTCCTACCCTGAAAATGGGAGACTTAGACTGAAGATACAGGGGGAAGCAAGTCAGAGGGGGTTGGGAAGGAGATAATAGAATGTCTAGGGCTTAGGAAGGCAGGGGACAGTACTAGGAGGTCTTGAGATTTTGAGTACTGTGCAGGGCAGAATGAGGTACTGTGGAGGACATTGATGCAGATCTTGGGAGGGAGAAGCATTTGCATACTTTTTCGAAAGAGTGGGAATATAGAGACTTAAAGGCAGAGAGGCAGACAGGGATGCACAATTTAAGAGTTTTTTTGAATTTTGTTCCATAATGAGGGCAGCATGAAGCTTATGGCTGCTCTGCTGAAGCAAGATTTAGCCATAGGTACCTTGAATGAGATATATGAGTAACTTCGTAGTGCGTAGTTACCTATTGAGCCTAAAGGAAGACAGTTGGTCATATAATGTGGCAATATTTTTGAAATAGCTCTGAAGGTTCAGAGTGCTATATTTTTATCTCTCCTGGACTTAAGGGAGGTCCATCCTACAGCCATGTACAGAGAGCAGTGGTGCATGCTGAAGGGAAGTCCTGTTATAAACCTCAGAGCTCTGTGATAAAGTGTGTCCAATTTTGTCAAGCAAGAGGTAGGACACTGACTGAATAGAAAGTCAGCATAGTCTACAAATGATAGAAACGTGGATTGGACCAGCCATGTCTTATCATCTCTGGTTAGGAACTGACTAATTCTAAAGAAAATTCCCAGCCTCTACCTTAGTCTTTTTAGTAGATCCTCAGCGTGTTCAGTGAAAGAAAGTCTGTGATCTAGCCATACTCCCAGGTACTTGAATTTTGTGACATATTCCAACTTTTCTCCTAACAAGGTGGTAATCTGAGGGACTGAACCAATAGTTGCAGGATTAATTGAGAGGGTAAATGGAGAGAGGAGCATCGCTTTCATTTTTTTGGCATTAAGGAGGAGCTTTTTATGAACTAATTGGCTCTGGAGTAAATTGAATAATGATTGGAGGTCTTCACAGGCAGCTTCTGGCATTGGGCGGCTTAAGTAGAGGACAGTATCATCTGCAAACAGATGAATATTGGCCTTGTATATGCAATTATCAATATTGTTAATGTATATCGCAAATAGTAGGGGACCTAATATAGATCCCTAGGGCACACCTCGCTGGAGAGGTTTAAGAGGTGACAATTCGCCTTTGGCTTTGACTTGCTGAAAGCATCCTGTTAGATAGTCAGCGAACCAACACAACGAAGGAGAGTCCATGCCTATAGTTTGCAGGGAGAGGAAGAGCAGGTTATGACAAACGGTGTCAAAGGCCTTACTTATGTAACCCCTAGGTGGTGCTATCCCAAGGGCTACTACCCCTGCCTGCTTGGCTAGTAGCAGGTTAAGGGGCCTGAGTTCTGAAATGGGTGCCTCCATCCAGATGTCAGGGTTGGTAGTGGTCAAGCTAACCTGGGCACAGCCCTCCGGGACACTGTAACCCCCCTCTTTCCTTACTAGTGGCTGGTACAATACACAATAATCACTTTCACAATACCCCTGATACACCACACAAGTACCCACACTGTTTGCACTTACCACCAGGGCTTTCCTCTGGCCTGGCCCTGGGGACCCCCTGTAAAACAAGGTTATACACAGCACATAACAGCAGTACAGGACTCTTGCGTAAACTGGAACCACAGTCAGGGTAAATGCAAAAAAGAGTTATATCAGATTTATTTAAGGGACTTGAACAAGGGAGGGGTGTAATCAGATGAATTTGCTTAAAGGCTGTATTAATCAGTTATGCATGCACTTCAGGGTCCAAAAACAGTCACACATTCAGGGTACCCAAATGAAGAATGGTGGGCTAGCCAGGAATGTTGCAGCTAGTTGGGACCCTGTGATGGAAGAAAACAACATGCACAAGACGCACTATTTGTAATCCGGAGCCGGAGGGCTCAGTTCGTGAAAAGAAAACAACAAGACAATCACATGACACACTTTAGATTAGGCTGTTGTTGCAGGGAGCTACCCTGATACCCAAGACTGAATACAGACTGGATGAAAATCGAGACAGCAGGAGGTTAATCTGGAGCACCAGGAGAAGCAGGGCCCACACGAATCACCGAGTCGTCATTCCTGTTCAAGCGTGGAGCAGGGGGCTGAACCCCAGGCAGGTCTCTCGACGGCTTTCTCTGTGCAGCGGGTAGTCTGGCTGGGCCAGTGTGGCAAGGCCCAGGCCAAATGGAGACAAATTCGGATAAAGTCCATTTTTGGCTGGATAAAGCTTCCAGCACGCAGAACACAGTTCACACTGTAGGGGACCAACTCACGACCCACTTTCAATACACAGCACATTTACATGTAAGGAAATTCTACTGTACCAGGCAAACTGCCCTCCAGTCACAATCACAAAGTCTCAGCACAAACCAGGGATTCAAAAGCAGCTGGAAATCCTGACAGACTGACCGCATTCAGCAAAATCTTCGGTCTTCTTCAGGCATGAACCTGGTAAAAAAACAGTGGCTTACTTCGTTCTCACAAACTTGGATCTAGTCCAAAACAATTCTCTTCTCTCCCTCTCGGGGGCAGCAGGCAGACATACAGGCCAAAAACTCAGCCCTTTCACAGTTCTCCCATGCAAAACTACACAGAACTACTTGCCCAAATCACTTAAGCTGTTCTCATTTCACATCCCAGCTCAGAACTGACTGAAACAGCAGGCACCTTGGGGATTGCCCTCAGATCCAAAAGATTTGGTTGGCTGATCTGTCTGTCAATCACAACAAAGACTCCCCCTTCAAGTGCCAAAAGGCACCAAAAGCCCAAAACTACAATTCCTACAGATTTTGACTCCAGAAAGCTCCTGTAGTCCGGCTCCATTTTAGGTCCCACCAGACTGATTGGTCCAATTCGGCAGTTCCTGGCCAAAATGGTGGGGATAAACAAACAGTCCTTGCTGCAAAGAAGACAGGCCAGACAAACCACATTATTATTACTACTCTAATGAATGATCAGCAAACAGTTACATTTATTAACAGGGCTCCCTCTGCGCCAGTGATGGCAGAAACAGAGTGATCACCTGGCAGCTCGGGCGGGACTCGAGCATCAGAACACTCAGCCCCCTCCCAGACTAATTATCACTGCAATCTAGGCAGCTCTCAAAGCGACAGTACACAGAGGCAACACAGCACTCTTTGGCAATAACGATTATCTGCTAAACGCAGAACATCAGCCTGGCAGTGAGCATCTAGGCAAGCTCATGGAAGACTTTTCGGGAACCCCCATTTGTAGGGGGGGTTACACTTAAATCCTGAAATACAGCACAAACATAATTCTTGATGTCTAACTCCCTCTGCCAATCATTGGTTACTTTGGCAAGGGCCGTGATAGTGCTATGGTTAGCTCTGAAGCCAGATTGCATTGGGTTTAGTAGATTCATGGTTTCAAGATAGGACTGCAGCTGAGCATTCACTATTTTCTCCAGTAATTTAGACAATACAGGAAGGAGGGAGAACGGCCTATAGTTATTAAGCGCAGTGGTGGAAGCAGTATAGCGCAGTGGTCTAAGGCTCTGAGTTGCAAATCTGGTTACATCCAGCAGACTAGACTTGGGTTTGAATCCCACAGCTTCCATTTGCATACTGTGTGACCCTGAGCAAGTCACTTAACCTCCTTGTGCTCCCAGGTCACTCCTGTAAAAAAAGCTTTCAGCTTAGTGTGCTATACCT
This sequence comes from Neoceratodus forsteri, assembly GCA_016271365.2. NCBI lineage: Eukaryota > Metazoa > Chordata > Ceratodontiformes > Ceratodontidae > Neoceratodus > Neoceratodus forsteri. The sequence continues at coordinate 938,485,228 of CM057449.1, read as the reverse complement.
GGTTAAACAACTAAATAAAATAAAATAAAATTAAGATCACAGGGGTCCCCTTATTTAAATAGGGGAATGACATGGGCAGTCTTCCATATAGGTGACAGAATACCCTAAAACAGAGATAGATTAAATGGGTGGGTAATGGGCACGGCAAGTACATGGTGGGCAATCTTTATAAAGTAAGGGTCTAAAGAGTCTGCACCAGCATTTTTTCTGGTGTCCATCTGTAAAAGGAGATCCTCCACCTCTTTTAGTGAAGCAGGTTGGAATAAGAATACTGAGTCTGTGGCAGGGGGATCAGGGTAAGGGGTACCAACCTGGGTGCATAGGGAGCATGCTAGGGAAATATCAAATGCTAGGCCTGCAGTGGCAAAATGATTATTGAACAAATCTAAGATCTCCGACCTATCAGTGATGGTTGAATTCCCAGAGTTGATCTTAATCGGAAGGGGGTTGCCAGAGGCATGGCTGGACAAGTCCTTGATAGTTTTCCAGAATTTGGCTGAGCTCTTGGCAGCAGAGTCGAGTTCCGAGTAAAAGAAGGCAGCCTTTGATTCTCTGACCATTTTCGTGTAGACATTTTGTAATCTCCTAAACTGATTCCAGTCCATAGAGGTATTGAATCTACGAGCTTTTTTCCAAAGTTTATCCATTTTGAGCAACATAGTCTTGAGTTCAGGGGAGAACCATCTACAGTCTTTATTCCTTATGCGGCTTTTAGCCAGTGGAGCGTATTTGTTGAGAGCCCATGTCAAGATATCATGGAAGATATCGTATGCGGAGGTGACCGTTTTTGCCAGGTAGAAATCCTGCCAATGCAAGGAATATTTAAGCTCGTCGAAGTAAGCAAACAAGTCAAAGTTACACCTTGATCTCTTCACAGTGAACTTTGAAGTGGAAGGGGATTTGCTGGCAGCTGTTACTCCAGCAATGAAGCAGTGGTCACTGACATCAGAAAAAAAGGTGCCGGCATGGGTAAAGAGATGAGGTTTACTAATCATGATAACGTCCAGTAAGGTGCTGTTGTTAGGGTTCCTTTTATTGGGGCACGTCGGTTCAACGATAAGTTGTGTTAACCCATGATCATCACAGAAGGATGCAAGTGGAACTTAGGCATTAGATAGCCAATCAAGGTTACAGTCCCCTAGGATGATTGTTTCTAGGGAGCCTTGTTTCAGCTTCGCAGATAGATGAGACAGAAGCTGTAAACCTGTGGATGGAGGTCTATAGCATCCTATTACTTGGATTGTGCTGGCCTGTGGAACTTCCACTTTGAGAGACAAGCATTCGAATTAACTAGCGACTGAGGACGAGTCGAGACAGGTGGCCGTGAACTTGTTCTTAACATAAATGGCCACTCCTCCATGTCTGGATTACTTGTCAGCTCTAAACAAGGTGTAATTATGGATATTGACCTCCCTGTCTGAGGTAGCTGGTCTAAGCCAGGATTCTGAAACTACTAGTACATCAGGAGAGGTGTGACTCATCCAGACTTGGATCATAGTAAGCTTTTTTAACAAGCTGCATACATTAATATTGGTTTCGGGCTTACTTGAGCAACAGACACTAATCGGTTAAAATTGGCCCCCACCTATCTACCCCCCCTCCCCATCACCACAGGTGTCCCTCAAGGGTCAGTCCTGGGCCCAGTCCTATTCTCGGTTTTTCTTAATGAACTCCCACTATCCTGCTCTCACTCATCTATCCAATGTCTGCTGGACGATACGGTACTATACAACACTGGCCCCTCCTTGGCAACAATACAGGACCAACTTCAACAGGACTTCAATGCTGTTCAACATTGGCTCTCCACAAACCAGCTGTTCCTCAACGAAAAGACCGACTCTCTAACCTTGGTTCAAAGCCACGTCTCTCTTAGCTCAGTGTTCACCCCTTTCCGAAACCCTGGATCGCTCTCCCTTAGAATCCTGTGCCTCATTCCGCTTATCTAGGTGTTTGGCTCAGCAAAACCTAGACTTCTCTACACATGGGAATCCTTGCACAAAAACTTAATCCTAAACTAGGGGCCCTCTAATCAAGAATAAAGACCGCCTGTCTACCACGGTCAGGCGGAACTTGTACAAAAATGATTCCTCCGATCTTTGACCACGGGGATGTGGTCTGCAGCACTGCCCTCCGCTCACTTTGTCCAGCCTGGACACCTCTTCCACCCTTCTGCCGGTTCATACTGGATTGTCAAAACTAACCCCACCACCGACCTCTACAGCTCCCTGTCCCTCCCTCACTAGCAGACCTTGGCTAATCCACTGCTCCAAAGTTGCTGCTAAATACTGGTCCCACTCACTCCCCATACCTGGCCTCATCCCTAACATCTCAGCTCCCCGGCATACCGCTTCGCACTCTGATGCTAGGTTATTTCAAATCCTCTTATGCGCACTCCATGGGTCAGGCAGCACTAAGCTACCATATTCCAAAGCTCTGGAATGACCTCCCAGCAGATATCCGCCACTACTCCAATACCAGACATCTCAACGCCCGCCTCTTAGAGCATTTCCTCTCGGTCTGCTCTTGCTCCCGGCCTGCACCATAGGGGTCCTCAATTTCTTCCTTAACTTCCTGATGGCCTTCCAATCAGGATAATATAGCACCTTTAACCACCCAGGTTGTTAGCTTCACTTGGTGTGCCCTCCCACCTAACCTTCCTCCTAACGAAACAATCTATGGTAGCACTCACCTCTCTCTCTCACCTAATTTCTAACTGCTGTTGCACTTAATACCTGGGTTTAAGCTTGTGCAAACCTTAGCTACCTTCTGTATAGGCTCCATAACAGTGCCTTCTCTTATGTATTGTATGCTTGTGTAATACTGTTCCTTCCCTTATATTTCCCCCATGTTTCCCCCAGGTCGCATCTGGAAACGAGTGGTCCTCCGCTCAGTATGCCTGCCTGGTTAAACTCTTGAATAAATAAATAAATAAATAATATGCAAGAAGCTCATGCCTTTGACTCTTGCTAGATCAGCAGGTGAGGCTATAGTGTCAAGAGGGCCGGGATTGAGCTCAACATTGCCTGAGCACAGTAGAAGGATAAGTAATAATTTTCTAAGAGAGGCTAAAGTTAGCTTGAGATTCCTAGTTTTGTCACGTCTGTGAGAGTTATTAGATCTGACATGTGGATCTTTTCCACTGTAGCTATTCTGGCCTAGCACTGTGAAAACTAACACTCTAACTGCAACATGCAGAAGGTTGTCAAAATTAGGCACAGCAGGAGGAGGACCCTCTAGGGGGAGTTCAGTACACGTACTCCCAAAAGAACTAAGCTGAAGGTAAGACTGCAGCAAGACATACTCAGAATCATATAGGTAAGCAAAGGATAGGCTACTATGACACAATGAGGCGTTGAGAACAGTGCATGGTGGCAGCTGGGATGGCTGGAGAGGGCCAACCAGTGCCACGGCAAGTAGGAGCAGTAAGAAGAGCCACAGGGATCCTCTCATAATGTAGCCTAAGGTGTGGTACTGCCACTTATAAGTCCTAATGACAAGGTTAGGATACTAGACACTAGGGCCACTGGAGACAGCCGGGGGTCTCAAGTTAGCAACACAATAGGATATTGAATGCTTTGTCGCCCAAGTCTGGGGCCAGATAGAGAAGATGAGGAGATGTTAATAGAGAGGTTCCTGGGTTGCAATAAATACACTGAGTGCTAAAAGGGATAGAACAAGAAATACAGGACAAGTCAGAGGGAAGGAGGTCAGAGTGGAATTACTTAGAACAGCTAGCAGGCAAGTGAGGAGGGCCAAGGCAAGCATTAAAGTAAAAATATTCCAAGGAGTCAAGAACAGAGGTAAGACCTTTTGATGCATCAGGGAAAAAAGGTAAATGAAAGAAGGGACTGTTAAACTGTGGCAGGGGATGGAGTGGGTTAAGATCGCAATGGAAAGGCAGAAGTATTCATCAAATATTTCTGCAGTGTTTTCATAAAAGAAGAAAGGACAACTACTGTAAGAAGGGGTGGACAAGGGGTGGGAAGGGGCAACAAGGATGTGTGCAGAATCTGTTGTGCTAGCCCTGAAAGAGAATAATTCTCCTGTGCAGGACTGAATGCACCCCCGGGTTCTGAGGGAACTGGCACAGTTTCTGGCAGCTTCATTAGCTGATCTGTATAACAGCTCCTTTGACTCAGCTGAGGTACCTAGAGAGTGGAGGACTGTGGATGTTATGACCCTGTGTGAAAACAGGACCAGGGCCGAGCAGGAAAATTACAGGCAGCTAGCCTGACCTTGATCATTGGCAAACTGATGAAAACTATTCCTAAAGAAAAGCTGGCAGAATTTGTTGAAGCTAATAGATTGCAGGACAACAGATGACACGGGTCTGTGGGGGGAAGGTCATGTCAAACAAATGTCATAGATTTCTTTGACTGGGTCATGAAGGCCATGGATGGGGGTTAGATAGTGGATGTACTATACCTTATCTTCAACAAGGCCTTTGACTAAGTTTCCACATAAGACCGATCAAGAAGTTGACTGACCTTAAGGTGGGAGACTAGCTGACCAAGTGGGTGGGTAATTGGTTAGGAGGGAGAATGCAGAGAGTAGCGGTCAGTGGGGGACATTGTGAATAAGGAGTTCAGACTTGCAGAACTGCAAGGCTTAGTGCTTGGATTGGTGCTCTTCATTATGTTCAGCAGTGACATATGGGAAGGCATCAAGGGCAAAATGTACCTTTTGGAGAGTAACATGGTTTGAAACAGACGGAGGATCATGGACATGAGAGAAGATCTGGAAAGACTAAGGAGGTAGTCTGAGATGTGGCAGCTAGGCTTCAATGCCAAGATGTACAAGGTCATGCAGATGAGGAGAAATAATCCTGGGGCTGACTACAGGTCTGGGGAGACTGTCACAGTGGTGGAGGAAGAGGAAGAGAAAGATCTAGGGATAACAATTACAAGCACCCTGAGGGCCTCTGCACAATGCCATAAATCAGCGAGTAAGACAAACAGGTTGCTGGGCTGCATAGGCGGAGTGGTTCATAAGCAGAAGGAAAGAAATTATACTACCTCTGCACAGATGCCTCGAATACTGTGTCCAGTTGGGGAGCCCCTTCCTCAGGAAGGACATAAACCAGTTGGAAGTGGTGAAAAGAAGGGCCACCAAGATAATTCAGAGGCAGCAGTGGTTCTCATATGAACGGAGGCTTTAGAACCTGAATATGTACTCTGTATGGAATAGGAGGGAGAGAGTGGACATGAATGATCAAGACCTTTAAATACCTGAAGGATATCAGAAGGGTTGGCTTGGCTGAACTATTTCATCTTAGAAGAATACGAAAGGAAATGGCTGCAGATTAGCAGGTGGCACCTTCAGGAGGAATGCCAGGAAACATTATTTTACAGAGAGGGTGGTGGAAGAGTGGAAAAACTGGTGAAGGAGGTTGTTAACACAAAATCTGTAGGGAATTTCAAGAAGGGGTAGGATACAGTAAGGGGACTGGAATGTGACTAAGTAAGGGTTACAGAGTGTCATGAAATCCTAGGGTGCATGTAACTCTGAATCAGTTATCATGTTATGGTGACAGCATAAAAATAACTTTTTTTTCTTCCTAGCAGTAGTTTTGCATAGAAGTATAGAAAAATAGCAAAGGATGGCAGATGCAGGCTTAGTGACCCATCCAGCTTACCATAGCATGTCTAATTGTGGGACAGTGCCCTTGCCAAATCTTCTCACCAATTGTCTGTCCCTTTTTTAGTTTTAGTGAAAGGAATTAAACATAGCTTTACAGCGCTGGAGATAAATATAGAAACATAGAGGTTGACGGCAGATAAGGACCGCAAGGCCCATCCACTTTGCCCATTTCTTTTTCTGCCTTATAAATGTGCCATTGGCGTTTGCTTTGTCAGTGGCCTATCTATTCATACTCATCTGTATTGCTCCCTTATGCCTATCCTATGCCTATTTGAAGTCCTGCACTGTATTCATAGCCACCACTTCCTGAGGTAGGCTGTTCCATGCATCCTCTACTCTTTCTGTGAAAAAGAATTTCCTCACAGTCCCCCTTAATCAGCCTCCCTCTAATCTCATGCTATGTCCTCTTGTCCTGCTATTTTTCTTATATTTAAACATGTTAGACTCTTTCACCTTGTTAATGCCCTTAAGGTGTTTGAATGTTTCGATCATATCACCTTTCTCCCTCCTTTGCTCAAGGGTATACATATTGAGCTCTGTTAATATGTCCTCATATGTCTTCTGATGCAGTCCCTGCACCATTTTGGTTGCCTTTCTCTGGACTGCCTCAACTTGGTTAATGTCCTTGTGAAGGTGTGGCCTCCAGTACTACACACAGTACTCCAGATGGGGCCTAACCAGTGTCTTGTAAGAGGATTATTACCTCCCTCTTACGACTTGTGATACCCTACTAATACACCCTAACATCCTCCTAGCCTTACCTACTGCTTTAGAGGTCTGCATGGATGATTTCAGGTCATCAGTGATGATGATGCCCAAGTTTCTTTCTTCCTTTGTGACTGCCTGCAACTCCCCTCCCAGCCTATGGGTGGCTTCAGGGTTTCTCTTCCCTATGTGCATAAAGGTGACTTATTCTCAGAAAAGATTGAAACAGTATAGAACTCTACAGTTAGTTTTATGCTTGGATGGTTTCTCTGCACAATAATGACATTCTGAAATCTGCAAATGATTGCTTGGCTAGGTTATATAGGATTAAGTTGCCTTTCTGAGGAAGTACAAAAACTTGCGGCAGAAAGTGTGATAATCTCCCTTATAGATTATGGTTGCATCATTTATATCTTGGCTTATATTACTGATTTGGTTAGGGTGCATGAACTTTACAGTAGTGTTGGTAGATTTGTTTGTAAAGCATCTCATAGATTGCATCATTGTGAATTATGTAGAGAATAATGCATAGGCAACTATGTGTTATGAAGTATTTTTACACACTCAAGGTGTGTGACGACCCATAAACCTCAAGAGCGAAGCTTGAGATGTTAATATGGCCATCACATGGAGGGTGTGTAAAGAAAAAAAAATTTAATCGGCACACAACTGCTTATGTTTTATTTTTTATAACTGCTGCAGTGACTTACAGAGTAGTGTGTTTCCCACTGTTGTACTGAAAGTGAAGCACAGGTGCTTCAAACATCGTAATGAGTGGGTATGTTGTCATACCTGGATATTATGGTGTTTGATCACACTGATAATCATTGTGATAAAGGGGATCACCAGTTATTATAGCTCTGCAGTAGCACCACTATACTTAGGTATGAGCAGGGGGTTTAATATTAAACCCAAATTTTTGCACCTAAAGAACTTTGCCTTCAATAAACAAATGAGCAAACTTTGGCATGTGTGATCAGGCTGCTAGAGTTTGAAGATGTGGAAAGTTTCGTGATGGCATCTTGTATGGTTTTCAAGCTGTGGTGGGTCAAAAAAGTAAAAAAAAACACCTTTTTCTTCATACACTTAACATTTTTCCTATACTTAACACTGTCTACAGGGGGCATGCCTTAGACAACTAGTACTGGAGCCCACTCGAGAGGGAGCAATATTAGACTTGATTCTCTCAAATGGAGATGGTGAGAGGATTACAGATGTAGAAGTGGGTAGCCATCTGGGAACTAGCGACCATCGAACAGTATGGTTCACAATAAACACAGCAATAAGTCAAGCCATACAAAGACAAAAGTACTGGACTTTAGGAGGGCTGACTTTGCAAAATGGGTGAGTGCCTAGAATGCACTAGCAAATGGGCAGGAAGGAGGGTGGAAGAACAATGGGGAATAATAAAAACTGCCATCAAATGAGGTAACGAGCCTTTAGTGTAAGCAAATAAACAAACAAGACGATGTAAGAAACCACTATGGTTCTCAAAGGAAGTGGCAGTGAAGGTTCAAGAAAAGAAAGCATTCAGGAGTACAAGGAATGCAGAAGGAGCAGGACAGAGAACTGTATCGAGTTAAAAGCAAAAGGAGGCTGGGAAGGCAGTCAGAACAGCAAAGGCCCAAACCGAGGAAAAGTAGCCAACTCAGTTAAGAAGGGATAAAACCTTTTATAGGTACATCAGGAGCGAAGGAAGACCAAGGGAGGGATAGTGAGGCTTAATAAAGGGGAGGGAGGGGCAGAGGAGACTGTGAAAAGGCAGAGATACTAAACAAATATTTTTGCTCAGTATTTACAAAGGAAGAGGGGGTACATAAAACAAACAGTAGTACACCTCTGGATACAGAAGTTGATACGGCCCATTTACAGAACAAAGGGTTCTGAAAGAACTCAAAACTGAAGGTGGACAAAGCAATGGGCCTGATGGATTCATCCCAGAATTCTAAAAGAACTAAGGGTAGAACTAGTGACACCACTGACTACCCTTTTAACAAATCATGGGAGGATGGGTGGTACCCGAGGACTGGAGGAGGGCAGATGTGATTCCCCTTCACAAAAGTGGGAGCAAGGCAGAAGCAGGAAACTATAGACCTGTTAGTTTAACCTCAGTGATAGGGAAAATGATGGAATAATTCTAAAGGAAAGAATTGTCGAGTATCTAGAGGTCAGAGGGACAGGGACCCTAGGCAGCATGGATTCACAGCGGGAAGGTCATGCCAGACAGATCTGATAGATTTCTTTGACTGGGTGACCAAAGTAGTAGATCAGGGAGGGGCTGTGGACATGGCCTACCTAGACTTTAGCAAGGCATTTGACACAGTCCCACACAAAGATTAATATGCAAGTTAGCCAGCCTGGGAGTGGGTCCCAAGATGACAGCCTGGGTAAAAATTGGCTGGAGAATAGGACACAGAGAGTAATAGTAAATGGAGTCCCTCAGAAGAAAGGAGGGTTACTAGTGGGGTACCGCAGGAGTTCAGTATGAGACCGGTCCTCTTCAATGTCTTTATAAGCGACATTGCAGAAGGACTGGAAGGAAAAGTATGTCTCTTTGCAGATGACACTAAGATCTAGCAACAAGTTGATGCACAGGGTGGGAGTGGAAAGGATGAGAAAAGGACTTGCAGAGAGTTAGAGAATGGTCAAATGTGGCAGCTTAGATTCAATGCTAAGAAGTGCAAGGTAATGCACCTGGAAACAAAAACCCAGGGAAGAGTACACAATGGGGGTGAGATACTAACAACAACAAAATGGAAAGGGACCTGGGGTAGTCATATCAGATGACCTAAAGGCAGGCAAGCAATGTGAGAGGGCAGCAAGGAGGGCTGGGGGATACTGGGATGCATAGGAGAGGCATCACCAGTAGAAAACAGAAGTTATTATCCCTCTGTACAGACAGCTGGTGAGACCCCATCTGGAGTATTGTGTGCAGTTCTGGAGACCCAATCTCCACAAAGACATAGACAGGATGGAAGCTGTCCAGAGGAGAGGCAACTAAAATGGTGCAGGGTCTGCACGGAAGACATATGAAGAGACTTAAGGAGCTTAATATGTATAGCCTCGAGGAAAGAAGGGAGGGGACATGATAGAAGCGTTCAAGTACCTCAAGGGAATCAACAAAGTCCAAGAGGGTAGCATCTTTCAAAAAGAGGTGTGCAAGAACAAGAGGCACAATTTGAAAATAAGAGGCGTCAGAGGTAATTTAAGGAAGTATTTTTTACAGAGAGGGTTGTGGATGCATGGAGCGGCCTTCAAAGGAGGTTGTGGAGTCAAAATCAGTGGTGGAATTCAAGCATGCATGGGATAGTCATAAGGCAGTTCTGGGGGATGGGGGTAGGAAGAAGTAGGCTGCTGGTTAACTAGGATCTGCAGCTTATCCAGTAGGTAGGGAAATGGGCAGACTGGGTGGGCCAAGCGGTCCTTATCTGCCGTCAAATTCTATGTTTCTATGTTTATGTTTCTACACAGTGTGGAATTTTGCCATGAAATTGTCAGGGATGATGGGGTCTGTGCCAAGGGTGTGCCTTTGGATGGTTTAGTGAAAAAATATTGTACAGTTTTTGACTTATGTTTTTTTGGGGGATAACGCCAAAGTTCGACTGATAAACTTCAATCGATAAACTTTGATCGATAAACTTCGATCGGTAAATTTCAAAAAAGGTCAGACTTTTTGCACCTAAATAACTTTGCCTTCGTTTAATGAATTATCTTAAAAAATCGGCTTAAAAAATCCAGAATGCTGATTGGCTAAAACCTAGTTTTAGCCATGTCCTTATCAGCATGTATTGTGCCAACTGGCACTAATTCTGCTAAGCTGATCCACACCACACAAAAATATCACTGTCCCCAACACCATCCTTTCTGAAAAAACTAACTGCAGCTTCATGCCACGCTAACCATACGTGCAACCACTGTGCCCATCACCCCCAGACCAATGCATAGGCTCACATGTCCCAAAAGCATCCAATAAACCAGCAAACCTAAAGAAATCATCAACCTAAGCTATTAAATAAATAGGCACCCACCATGCCACTCCAGCACGAAAGCAAACACCGCTGTTTCTCCTCTATGCGAGTGGCAAATTGAGCACAAGTCCTGTCATGGAAACACATATCCCAAACACAGCCACCCAAGCAAAATTCCACATACTTAAGCTATTGACAGTCTCACCTTTACTTCAATTTCTGTTCACCAAAGTCCAGGACCAAAATGCAGACACCCCACGGATTTCTCATTGCAGCCCTTTGCCTCAACTCCCCACCGCCTTCTTTGTGTCTTCCATCCATACTGCATTTCTCCACGGCATCCTGCTCCTGTCCCCCTCTCTTACTAACCAATACCTGAAGTCTGCTACCTGACCTAAAAAATAAAAACGGAACCATGATATTGTTAGCCACAAAGAAAAAATTTTCATTTTTAGACTGTAACCGTTCCGTTTTGAAAACCGCAGTCAGGAAACAAACGAGTATGGCGGCCTCTCAGGGACACACTTGCTCTCAGTTGAGATAGCCATTTAGAACAGAAACCTTAAAAAAACTCAAAGTACACACACAAATGTTTACTGTTTTTTAAAAGAACATGGAGCAGAAACATAATACCTTATGGCAGAGCCTCACTCCCCCATTGATGCTGTAAATGACACTGCATGAGGACATGCTCCCACCTTACTCTAACCAAGACCAGGTAGTTAAATAAATAAACATATAAATTACAAAAGAGAAAAAACACAATATTTGACCGTTTCTAACTTTGTTGATGACTGGATACTAATGGCACCCACAAACACAAACCTTCTGTACTACCTTTTAATAAAATAGCTCCATTCAAACACATTCAGAAGGACTACTTTTTCTCTTTTTTTCTACTAATAATTAATTTTTTGTCTTTTTATATAGTTTCTATATGCATTTTTTAAATTAACCTCTTTACGGGGGGGCATTTTACAAGCACAATAAGACACGAGATGTGGGTTATGTGCTGATAAGAGCTAGCCCAGGGGCATAAGGCACTCAGTGCAAGTGCCTCATGCCTTAGTACACCCGGGGCATGCTCTTATCAGCACGTAACCCACACCTCGTCATGTCTTATTGATTGCATAAACTTTGGCATGTGTGCTCAGACTGCCAGAGTCCTCAAGATGTGGAAAGTTCGGTGATGGCATCTTGTACTATTTTTGAGATGTGAGGAAGAGGGCAAATAAGTGAAAAAAAAACAACTTTTTTTTTCCATACTTAACATTGAGATTTTTGCTCTCGCCTACAGCCTAGTCAGTCTGAAATTTTTCCATTAAATTTTCAGGGATAGTAGGGTCTGTGACAAGAGTGTGTGCCTTTGGATGATTTGGTGAAAAAATATTGTACAGTTTTTGACTTATAATGTTTTTGGGATAACATCGAAGTTCAAGTGATAAACTTCAGCCGATAAACTTTGATTGATAAAGTTCGATCAGAAAATTTTTTAAAAACAGTCAACATTTTTGCATGTAAATAACTTTGCCTTCATTAAATGAATTAGCACAAAATTTGCCATGTGCGGTCAGGCTGCCACAATCTGAAGATGTATGGTTATGGCATCTTGCACAGTTTTCGAGATACAGAGGGTCAAGAAGGTAAAAATAAACCCCACTTGTTTTCCCTGTATTTAACATTGGGATTTTTGCTCTCACCTACAGCCTAGGCAGTATGGAATTTTTCCATTAAATTTTCAGAGCTGATATGATGTGTGCCAAGGGTGTGCCTTTGGATGGTTTGTTGAAACAATATTGTACAGTGTTTGAATTATAATGGTTTTTGGGATAACATCGAAGTTTGACCAATAAACTTCGATTGGTAAATGCAAAAAAACAGGTAGGAGTTTATATAAACTTCACTTGGTAAATTCAAAAAACAATTGAAGTTAATTAAACTTCAGTTAGTAAATAAATAAAAAAAGGTCAAAGTTTGATCTGAAATTTTTTTTTTAAAGTTTGATTGCTTTGCGGCTCCTATTTGCGGTTTGCATAAGTGAGAGGAGAATGGATCGGGGGAGGGCTTGTGCACAGCAGAACCTTGAGAACCACTTGTAACAGCAGCACAGAGTCTGTCCCTTAAAGTGAAGAGTTGCATCCTAAGGAGCTATGAATTTGCTAGCTACATCCTGCACACCTGGGTTTGATTCACGCCACCTTCACTAGCATAATGTCTGACCCTGAGCAAGTCACTTAATCTCCACTGTGCTCCTGGGTTGCCCCAAAATATAGTTGGCCACAGCAACATATATATATACACACACACACACACACATATATGGAGGGATGGGAGCGCAGGGCCCAGAGGGCACTGTGCTCCCACAGGAAAATAAGGATACAATTATACAAGCTGACAAAGTATTTATGGTATGGGACAACAGGGTCCAGAGGGCCCTCTGCTCCCACTGCCAAATAAGGATTCGATTATACTTTCTCAAAAAAGTAAGGGAATTCATGGCAAAAAACTTTGTTAATGCACTAGTTGGGGTTAAAGCGATAAAAGTAGGGAAATGTGGTATACGTGTTTCCAACCCCCCCCCCACCACAGGTCACTCATCCCATTATCATACATTGCACACATTTCAGCTTATTAATTTATTTATTGAGTTTTGGTAACTGGGTAAGTTCACTGAGACAATTACAGTCCCTTTTTCAGGGTCGACCTGGGAGTGCAGCAATAAACAATACAGTACAGTGCAAAAACAACAAGGAAATTCTGTTAAAATAATAACAAAATTAACATACAGCAGGTAGGGGATAAAGAGTCATAAAACATAGAGAAATATAAAAGTAAATTTATAACAGCTAACAAAATAGATGTATACACTTTGGTAATAACATATTGCAGGTCAGTTTCGGGATGATTAAGTGATGGAATGGGGTGAGCGTAGGCTTGAGAATCCCAAGTGACACCCCACACCTGCTGTGCTGCCTATAAGAGGGGTGGGGGTGTTAGGGTTGGAAACTCTAATACATATTACACATATTAGGTCAAACAGCTACCGCATGGCTACTATCTTCCCAACCTAAGTACTTACATATTAGGCTTCCTCACACCCTCAAAGTACTAGCATTTGTAATCTACCTCAGCCTCTCCACCTTGTACTTAAAAAAAAATGGCTTATTCACATGACATAAGTCAATTGTCATATCCAATAACGATTGCTGCTCTGTTCACCATGAGTCTGTGATGTACTTTGTTCATGTTTTATTACGTGTTTTGTACTTAAATGTTTATGTTTTTATGCACCGCATTTGTTCTTAATTATCTACTACCTGGTTATTACTTGTAATGTCTATGAGTCTGTGCTCTGTTACTCTTAAATGTTGTCGCTCACTCCTGCCTATGTAACCCCACCCCCAGGATGCTTCTGGAAATGAGCTGTTCACAGTTCATGTTGCTTTCCTGGTGAATCTCTTCTAAATTAAATACTAAAAATAATTTTCCTACTTTTGTTGCTTTAAACCTAACTAGCGCATTAACAAAGTTTTTTTTTTTACCATGAATTATATTAATGTTGAAGCTGTCTTCCTTGGGATGCTTAGGATCAAATATTTACTGTACTAAACTTATGGAAAATTCTCAAATTTAAGGGAAGAAAGTTAATTAAAGTATTTGTTCTTGGTCTCAAATTTTGATCATTGTACTCGATCCAGTACCTTGAATAGGCTTGCATTTCCTTTGAGAAAGTCTGCTCTAGGCCAATGGTCTTTTTGTTTCCAAGCAGTTAAATCTTGAAACTCTTGTCCTCCATGCATTTTAAGTTGTTGTCCTTATTGTACTTTTGACCAAGCTATGAAGTTTTGTCCTTAGGATGAGTACAAATGGAACTGTTTTTGATATTTTATATTATGTATGTCTATTATGTATTGTTACTAGTGTGCGTGTATTCTCTCAGGTCACCCATGAGAAAGGGCATTTGACCCCTTGGGTTTTCATCCATTTATCCAAATATACTAAACTAAAATTGATCCAGTAAAAATACAACTGGCATTACAGAGGGATTTGTAAATACTGTAAGAGGTATACCTTTTCAGTACTGTTTCCATGACAATATATTTAAGCTGAATATAAAAATGTGAATCTAATATTTTCTTTTTTCAAAGCTGGGATATAGCAGCTTAATCAGAGTAGACTTATTGCTGGAAGAACATGGTTAATTTTCAGATGTTTTTAATGAGGGCAAAATTATACCTACAAGAAACAATGATGTAATAAACCTAACAAACAAAACTTGGCTGAATACAAGAAAATTACAGTACAGTATAGCTGTGAAAATGTCCCTCTAGACTTTAATTCTGAGCTACAAAGAGAATTCTCAGATTACTGACTCTAACTGGTTGAAATTGACCTTTTTGTTTAAAGGTGCAGTGTATCTGTTAGAGTGATTAGCATTTTACTGCTAGCCATTTGACTTTTCATTGCTGCTCTTTGCATATGCACGTTTTCTAACCTTGAGGCACCAGAACTCAAATAAAAAAAAAAAGCTGACACAGGAAAGAGGCAATTAAACATAAATGAAAGATAAAGAGCAGAATGCAGAGATACAATCAGATTAGGTTTACCTTTAAAGATAAAGGATACTGTCATTAAAAATTAGTTGCCTAATACATTGACATTCTTCTTCTTCTCTAGCCTCAATTTCTCTTGCCTGAGGTCAATTTGGGATGGGGTGAATGGTGCTGCTGTTTCACATTAGGTTCATGCAGTTCCTTATGCAGGAAGGACAAACAGCAGATAGGTTATGGGTGAAACTTTTGATATGACCAACAAATCTTTTTGAGAAGACCAGAGCTAGTTTCAAAGAAAGTGTTTTTTTGTTTTGGCTGACAAAAGGTATAATCCACAAATTGACCCCACATGCACATGTATTTTTCAATTGGATCAACTGGGCTACCACGTTTTGTTGCCAGTTCCAATTCTAAAGCTAACAACTCTCATGAAAAACCCAGTCTTGCTAGCGTCACAGCATTCAAAGTACACGAGAGGGGTCAGATTGGTCTAGGGTCAGAACAAAAGACTTTTCTAAGGGGTGAGTCTTCTAGGCCCAACAAAGGGTGCTGTATATTTGTGAAAAGTCCAGTCAAGTTCATAACCCCAGTCCCTGTCTTGTAAATGTGCAGGGAGGAACCCAAAAGGTCACTTAATATATTAGCTGCATACTGAGGCAGTGTCACTGTCACTGAATCATTAGTGACAATGAGAACTGAAAGCCACCCCGACTAAAGTTTACTGCATTTGCAGATTCTTTTTGTTTATGAGATTGTATATTTACTTGTTTGTTTGAAGAAAACTAATGTGCTGAATGTTGCTTGCTGCATAAAATAAAAACTTGATAGGCTTGGTCCCAGCAGCGAATCCAGGATTTTGCAATGAGCGGTGTTGAGGTGGTGTACATACTTGATATGTAATGTGTTATTTTTTAATCCTTTATATTGTCTTCAATTATGTTTTACATTACATGCTGACAGAAAACACAAATGTAATCTATAGTTTTGAATGTATATTTTCTTGCAATCAATAAACCAGACTTATTTAACAAAGTGAAATGCAACAGCACCGAGCAAACGAATTACAATGGGGGGTGCAGCCATCCCCTTCACTTTCTCCTAAATCTGCCACTGCTTGGTACACAAGCTATTGCATGCTGCTCATTCAATTATAGAAAGATAGAATTTGCCAGCAGACAAGGAACGCTTGGCCCACCTAGTCTGCCCATTTTCCCTGTCTGTAGTATCACTGCAGATCCCACTTAATCTCTGGCCCAGTCACCCCCAAAGATACAATTTTGCCTGTCCCATGTATTCTTGAACCCCCCCACTATTTTCCCCACCACCACCTTAACTGGAAGACTATTCCAGGAATCCACCACTCTTTCTGTGAAGAAGTACTCCTCATCTCTCTCCTGACTCTACTCCCAGTCTCTTACCATGCCCAATTGTCCTTGAGCACCTTTTTTCTGAAAAATACTTTCCTCCTGTCCTTTTTTTTACCCCATGAGGTATTTAAAAGTCTCTGTCATACCCCCCTTCCTGTCTTCCAGGCTATACATATATACATCCTTAAGTCTCTCATCATAGGACTTCTGATACAGACCCTGCACATTTTACTTGCCCGCTTCTGGACTGTCTCCACTCTGTCTATGTCCTTCCAGAGATGTGGTCTCCAGAACTGAACACAGTACTCTAGGTGGGGTCTTATTAGCGATCTATACAGAGGTAATACCACTGCCACCTTTCTGCTGGTGGTACCCCTTCCTATGCACTCCAGCATACCACTAGCCCTCTCAAGTGCCTTGTCACACTCCCTGGCCACCTTTAGGTCATCCAGTATGATTACTGCCAGGTCTCTTTTCTGCTTGGTGATCATCAGTACCACTCCTCACAGTTAGTACTCTACCTCTGGGTTTCTGTGCCCCAAGTGCATTACTTTGCACTTTTTCAAGTTGAAACCCAGTTGTCATACCCCTGACCACTCTTCAAGTTTTCTCAGTTCTCCACTCGTTCTTTCAATCCTCACCACCTCCTTGGAATGTCCATCTTGCTGCAGATTGGTGTCATCTACAAAGAGGCAAACCTTCCCTTCCAGCTTCTCTGCATATCACTTACAAAGACATTAAAGAGAACTGGTACCAGCACTGATCCCTGTGGCACCTCACTGGTTACCCACTCTTCCTTGGAGTAAACTGCATTTACCACCACCCTCTGCCGCCTATCCCTTAACCAATTTCTTACCCAGTTTACCACCTTTGGACCCACTCCTAAGCTACCCAGCTTGCTTACTAGCCTCCTATTTGAAACGATGTTGCAAGTCTTACTGAAATTTAGGTAGACCACATCCACTGCTCCAACCTGATCTAATTCTTTGGTCACCCAGTTTAAGAAATCTATTAGACTCGTTTGACATGACTCCCTCCACCCTACCCCCATCAATCCATGCAGCCTTGGGTCTCATAACCTACTGGATTCAAGATATTCCACAATCCATTCCTTCAGCAGTGACTCCATTAACTTTCCCACCAGCCATGCCAGGATGAGTGGCCTATAATTGCCAGCCTCTTCCCTGCTACCACTTTTGTGAAGTGGAACAATATCTGCCCTTCTCCACTCCTCTGGAACCACTCTTGTTTCCAGTGAGCTATTAAATAGGACTATCAGAAGAGCAGTCAGTACCTCCCTGAGCTCCCTCATCACCCTTGAATGCACCCTGTCTGATCCCATTGTTTTGTCTACTTTCAGATTAACGAGTCCCATCAGGACACTCTCCTCTGAAAATGGACTGCAGCCCACCTCCCTTCCTCCAATGCTCCCATTACATTTTTGTGGCCCTTCCCCTTCTCCTTCCTCTGTGAACACTGAGCAAAAGAATATGTTCAGGATTTTTGCCTTTTCCTGATCCCTCTCTGCACAGTCCCCACCTCCTTTATTTTTAACCTTATAGTCCTACCCCTGCTCTTCCTCCTTTCACTTACATAGCTAAAAAATGACTTGTCCCCATCTGTCATCACCTAGGCTAGTCTATCTTCAATTTGGACCTTTGAGCTCCTTACTGCTGTCCATGCTTCCCTCTGTTACCCCCGATACCCCTCCCTATACTCCTTCCTTTGTGTCTACTTATACCTTTTGAATGCTACCCTTTACTTTTTCACCACCTCGTTCAAGAACCATAGTGGTCCCTTTTTCCTCTTATTTTTGCTCACTTGCATGATACAGAGGTTTGTTGCCTTCCTTTATGGAATTATATGTTTTTGAATGTCTGAAATTATCTGTTAGGATAGTAAACAACTGATAAAATATTTCAGAGATGTACATGCTTACTGGATTGATGGTCTATGCAGCAGTATGCTTCAGCTGTACATTTTAAATGTTCAGTTAAAAGGTTATTAAAAAACGAATGTGAGTCTGGCCCAGTGGTGCTGAGGGTTGTGGCACTGGATGACACACCTTGCACCATGCTGGTGACCCTTGTTCAGGAATGAGCATGGGCCGCCAGGGGTCAGCGGGGGAGGGGGGAGAGGTTTGAGCATCCGACTTCCTCTCCCGGGAAAGGGTGGGCATGTTGTCCCACTCCTTGGCTGCCCCCCAGTGGAGGATGGGGTAGCGCCAGAGACAGGGAGATTGGTAGCATGGCATTGTGACACGCGCATGTGTTCATGGCTGTGAGAGGGAAGGGAACCCTAAAAAGAGGAAATCTGCTGCTGGCTCCATGGCAGTTTCTCCAGTACTCGGGCGCTGTGGCCTCACGGTGCTCTCGGGCCCACTCCAGTTATCACTCGATGGGGAGGACAGCCCTCCCCCCCTTCTGCCCTGCCATGGGGGGTAATCCATGGGGGACACAGGATGAGGGGTGCTGGGGGGGGCATTGCAGTGACTGGGGACTGATAGGAGAACAGAGACATGCTGGCAGGCCAGAGGAGGATAAATATCTGAATTAAAAAATAAAACAAACGTGAAATGTCTATATTACTAGGAGAGTAGGACATGTGGGAGCCAATTGGCCCATCAAGAATGTCCCCCACAAAAGGTGGAATTGTATTGTACTCTGCTGTATTTATTGTTTGCATCCTCATCACTATGTACATTGTACTCCTGTACTGCTCCTCTGGGTCACACCTGGAAACAAGCTTTGGTTCAATGTGCTTTTCCTGGTTACCAGTTTTTAATAAATAAATAAAATGTGCATGGTGAAAGACAGTCTATTATTATTTAATAAGGAAAAATGTTTACTTGAATTTCACAATGCTTTGCAGAAATGTGGCAAGGTAAATATTTGGCAAATATTGGAAAACTTGGCATAGTGTACAAATTCTATAAGGCTGTGCTATGATTAGAACTGTTCATTTCCTGGTTACATTATAACCAAATCTCTGATTTTTTTTCAATGTGATTATCCTGCAGAGCCCATCTGAGATGAAGCAACTTGTAATGTTTTTATCGATCTGTACCAAACTAATGGGTACCATTGTAGCACTGTATGTTGTAAGCTATGGCTGCTGATCCCCTTTACCTGAAATATGTTGTACGTTTTTGATATGTTGTTACGTTATGTCACAAATAACCTACTGTATGTTATTGCTGTCTTGTCCAATTGCTGTTTTTGTACTCTGCAGCGGTGTTTCAAAAAATTTGCATTCATTGTCCAGTAGACTTACCTGGCTAACAAAAATGATATGAATGAATGATTATTTTGCTCAGTGGTTTAAGGAAAGTTATGTAGGATGTGTGAGTGCTCCCTGGTGCCACATGGGCTTTTAGATAGAATTAGTTTTTAGACAGTCATGTAGTTCTTAATTTGATTTTTTAGTTATTTATAAATTATTGACCAGAAAAGGCACACTGAGCAAAGGCTTGTTTCCATCTGTGACTGGGGAGGAGGGGGAGGCATGGAAGAACAAGGTGCTGACTGGGTGGGTCAAGCGGTCCTTATCTGCCATCAGTCTGTGTTTCTATGAAGTCCAGAATAACATACATACAATGGTTAAAAAAAAGAGCAGTGTTCAATAGTACAGGTAAATAAACAATCAAGTCCAAAGTGCCACCGGTGCGGAAGGAATACATAGTGCAAATAACAGGCAAACAAAATGTATTTATTTAGTTTTTTGGTAACCAGGTGGGGTGCACTAGGCAGATGATTGCCTATTTTCAGGCACAACCCGGAAGATTACAATGCTGGAGCAATAAAGACACTGCAGTGTACAAACACATGATGTTACAATGCTGGAACAATAAAGACATTACAGTACACAATCTATGACATTACAATCTCAGACAGGATAGCATAAATACATGTGGCATACTTTTGAAGGATTAGTGTGAACAAGGCACAGTACAAATGACAACTGATTGAGAGAGAGCGATACGCGAGTCATTGTACAAGGATAGAGTGACTATAGTCAGGTCATAAAGCTAAGTTCTACACAAGATCTGAAATCTATTAATGGTAGAGTGAAAAAATGCAGGACAAATGTTATCTAGCCACTAAGTGAAGGTGACAGGTGATGGGAGGGAATCAATTTTAGGGCCTAGGGGAGAATGACACAGGTTTGATGATTGGGGCAATTGCACTGGTGTCTCTGAAAAAGATAAGTGCGAAGTTGGCGACTGAAGGAGGCTGCTGTTTGATTCAGCTGCAAGGAGGGAGGAATAGTATTCCAGAATTTGGGGGCAGTTGATGAGAAGGACAACTCACCATACCTGGTAAGGGACTGAGGGATAATCAGTTGAGCAGTATCAGATGCTCTAAGGGATCAATGGCTGGTGGAAAACTTGAGGCATCAGGGAAGGGAGAGGGGCTTGTTATTGTTTAGTACATTATAGATGAGTTTCCCCAGTGTTTGGTCCATTAGGGCTGAATGGGAGGGGCCAGTCTAATTTATTATACAGCAGGCAGGTAATGGGTAGGATGGTTACATCTGAGTGTGATGCGGCATATATTATTATATCCCACTGACCTTTTATACATGAGGGAGTTTGAGGCATACCTCCTCCACATGCAAGGCCACAAATTCTAGTCTTGGTCTTGCATACAGGGCCAGTAAAAATCTCTCTCCTGCAACCAGACCATAGCACGTACCCTACTGCTCCATAGGCTCACGTGTGGCCTCCCAGTGTTCGTCGGTGCCTCAAACTCCATCATGCATAAATGGTTGGTGGGATATAATAATAAATGCCGCTTTGCACTCAGATGTAACTGTCTTACCCATCACTGCCTTCTGTATATTAAATTAGACTTGATCAAGGGCAGGCAGCAAAAAGCCTGAGTCCTGTCCCATGGAGATTAACGGTCAGCTCACAACTAACCCTTCTCAAATATCGGCTACCCTTAAAAGGCACTTCTCAGACCTTGAGGCCTACAAGACCTGCCTGTCTCCCCAGACTCTCCCCCCCTATCTCAGATGAACCACCTCACATGGAAAGACCCCCATTTCACCTGAGACTGGCTAAACGCACTGAAGTACTAAACCTCCTAAGGAACCTGAAACCGAAAGGGTCAGGGGGACCCGACGGTATCAACCCTCGGCTACTCAATGTAGGAACTACCTCCTTAGCCTGGCCTATAACCATGCTCCTCAATCGATCACTGAGGGAAGGAGCAGTCCCTGATCCTTGGAAACATGCCAGTGTTGTCCCTATTCACAAAGCGGGGCTCAGGGAAAAATTCAACAACTAACAGGCCCATCTCCCTCCTCTGCTCACTTGCTAGGGTGCAAGAAAGAGTCATCTACAATCAACTCAGGGACTACCTGGAAGCTCATCAGCTCCTTGACCCCTCCCAACATGGATTTAGAACAAACCATGGTACTGACACTGCCCTCATTAACGTTACGGATGAAGTTCTCAGGGCAATGGACAAAGGGATACCCACTGGTGCAGTCTTTATAGACTTATCCAAGGCATTCGACCTCATCGACCACAACTTACTGCTACAGAAGCTGCAAAATATAGGCCTAGACAATCATGCCCTGAAGTGGTTTGGTAGATACTTATCAGGCAGGGCACAGAGCGTCTCATGGAAAGGGACCATGTCTGACCCACCACCCCTAAACCAGGGTGTACCTCAGGGCTCAATTCTAGGCCCCCTCCTGTTTTCCTTGTTTACCAATGACCTGCGTACCTACTGCGGGAAGAGCTCGGTTGTGCAGTATGCTGATGATACTGTCATCTTCTGACCCCTGCGTGATGTGGTTGCTCTAGGCCCTCTATTCCAAAAGGACCTCACTTCACTAGAGACTTGGCTATGTAAGAACAGAATGGTACTAAATGTCGACAAGACCAAGGCAATGCTATTCGGGCCAAGATCCCTGGGATTTGACAGGTCCTCATCCCTCTCCTTAACCTCACTTACTGGTAAAGCCATTAACGTAGTCCCCTCCCTTAAATACTTAGGCCTCACATTGGATCAGAATATCACATACAAGGAACACATGGACCAGGTCACCAGGACCCTACATCGGAAACTTGGCACCCTGTACCGAATCAGGGACCAACTCATCCCTGAAGTCAGGCTCTCCATAGCTACCAGTGTCCTTCTACCCAACCTGACCTTTGCAGCCCCAATTATACAGAGCATGGCTAAACAAGAGATTACCAGGATGCAAACCCTATATAATAAAATAGCTCGTTTTGCAACTTTAGACCACCCGAGATGTCACCACTGTGACACTTTGGCCAATCTTTGTTGGCCCACATTGGTCGCCCGCCTCCAACACCCCTTGCTTGTCCAGGCCTACAAGCTTCTCAAACCCCACGCTCCACCAAGCATTGCCAGGACCATAACCCTCAAACACAACCCAAGGAACCTAAGGACCTCAGATAGAACACTATTAGAAGTCCCTAGGGTAAGGACAAACGCTGACGGAAGATCCCTTTCCTCCCAAGCAGCCTGCCAATGGAACAAGCTCCCTCCCCAGGTCCAGGCCTCCTCCTCACTCATGAACTTCCGCACCAGGCTTAAGTCCCATCTGCTGACCTGAAGCACATGCCACTGTCATGGCACTTAAAGCTCCTAAGGTACTCCCCTCCTCTCCAACTCCCATCTCCTAGCTTAACCTTCCTACTACCTGCCTTATACAGACTGCTCGCCAGAGGCCACGTGTAACCCCTGAATAAACTATATGCAAAGTACTACCAATTGCTTACATGTCATGATGATAACCATGCCTGTACACATGCCTGCATCCACTGCTTTTCTTTTACCATGCCTGTATCCACTATTTTTCTTTACTGTAACCATCTCATGATGTAACTCACAATGCCTCAAATGTTCCTTATGTCCTTGTTCATTCTTATAACTTGTATTGTTATCCTGGGTCACCCCTGAAAAAGGGACCTTTGGGGCTCAGTGGGCCTACCCGGTCACCAAAATTTAATAAATAAATATATAGACTGGATATTGTTTGCTTCTCAGAGACATAAAGCAGGAGGAAAGCTCTAACTGGCAGCTTCTCTGCCACGTTTCACCTTTTCAAACACCCTGGAAAATAGACATCAGAAATAAAGTGACAGCTCCAAAATTATCAGCGTTTGTGAACTGTCTTTTTAAACAAAGAGTCAGGCATCCTAAAGCCAGTTTACATGGTCATGACTGCTTCCGTTGCTGCAGTGTAAATGAGGCCGTGTGAACACTTACCCAATTGTGGTAAGCTGTTTTCTGCTCCTCTCTTCAAACTGATGCTCAGGTGGGGGTGCATTTCAGAGAAAACGGTGTAACTAACCATGTGGACAGGCTGCACTGCTTGCTCCAGCACACAGTCCATGATACCTGCATCTTCCCACTCAGTCCTTGCACTCACAGTCCCTCTCTGGCATGGCTTGCATCAGCACAGAGAGGGGCCATGTAAACATTATACAGGATCAAGGTGGAAGGGGGGCGCTGTGGAGAGCAACATGGCTACACGCATTCTTCCAAGGCTCCGCTATAACGACGACTAAGCTGCTTCAGTTTTCCTTTCAGGCTTATTCAGTTTATTTCATCTTTTGATAGTCTTTTGAGACTGAATGGCCACTCAGAGAAGTTTGAAACTAAAGGAAGAAGCAGATGTTAGACCCAAACAAATGGATACGTTTCTTTCCCCCAAGACTGGAACCGGAAAGGTACCTCCACAGCAAGGGGCAGCAGGATTTCTGCCTCCGACTGTAGAGTTGTCCTCTCCAGCTATGATGCATCCTGACCCAGGTGCTAAGGCAAGGAACCTGCAGAAACTGACTTTGGTGTCTCTCCAGTCGGTTCATTTGGAACTACAAACAGACATGAAAGAAGCATTTGGAAAAGTGCAAACTTCGCTTGTTGAAATTTCTTAATGATGAGGTAGAGTCGAAGATAACATCAATTGAGGAATGAGTCAGAGCAGCTGAGAAATGTACTGAAAGTTTATCTGCAAGGGTTTTGACAGTGGAGGGGGCAGTTAATGCTTCCCTCCATGAACAATTACATACTATGACAAAATTAGAGAAAATACCTTGATATTGAAGAACTTGCAATTGATCGGCTTGCCTGCTAGTATCCCTAATCCAGAATTGAAGACTGAAGTTGAGAGGGTTTTAACAATGGCCTTTTCTCCTGATCACCCTGGATTTTTGGATTCTGTATTGTTATGGAAGTCGTTATCCCTCTGTACAGACAGTTGGTGAGACCCCATCTGGAGTACTGTGTCCAGTTCTGGAGACCCCATCTCCACAAGGACATAGACAGGATAGAGGCAGTCCAGAGGAGGGCAACTAAAATGGTGGAGGGTCTGCAAGAGAAGCCGTATGAGGAGAGACTAAAGGAGCTTAATATGTAGACCCTTGGGGAAAGAAGGGAGAGGGGGACATGATAGAAACCTTTAAGTACCTCAGTGGAATTAACAAAGTCCAAGAGGGTAGCATCTTTCAGAAAAAGAGACGTGCAAGAACAAGGGGACACAATTTAAAGACAGAGAGGGGGCGGTTCCGGGGCAATGTGAGGAAGTATTTTTTCACAGAGAGGGTAGTGGATGCATGGAACAGCCTTCCTGAGGAGGCTGTGTGGTCTAAAACTGTGGGAGAATTCAAGAATGCATGGGACAGACATAAGGCAATTCTTGTGGGGGGTAGGAAGAAATAGGCTGTTGGTTAACTATGATCTGCGGCCTTTCCTGTAGGTAGGGACATGGGCAGACTAGGTGGGCCAATTGGTCCTTATCTGTCGTCAAAGTCAAAGTCTATGTATTCAGGCTGCAAGAGAGAGACAGAAACAAGAGACAATCGCTTCATTAGACGTGATATGTACGTTTGCCTCAATCAATCGGAGGAACAAAATTCTTTATAAAGAGAGAGTGAAGATGAGGTTTCTGTATGAGGGGAGTAAACTACATCTCTACCCTGACTTTTGCATTGCTACACATAGACGAAGGAAATGGTTTCTTGCTATAGGGGCTGAATTTCATCAGGCTGGAGTAACAGCAGTCTTATAGGCCCTGGCAAAATTAAAAGTTAATTTCCAAACTAAGGATTACTTTTTTGAAGATGTAGATGCTGCAAGAGGTTTTTTTGAGAAAAATGTTGCTTTGCCTACTGATTTGGGATCTGACCAGGAAGGGAAAGATGAAGAAGAAGAAACTGCAAATAATACACTGTATATCCCTATCTGACTGTATTTTTCTTAACTGAACTATATCAATTGAATGATGGATCGTTTGTTAGTTGAAAAGGAAAAAAAATGTGAGAACGTGGGTTTTTTTTTTTTGCTTTAAATGATGAACCAATTTGTTAATTTCTTTAGATGGGAAGTAACAGCATGGAGCATGGAAAAAGTTGGTTTAGTCAGAAGAAATGAGAGCTCCTAGTTTAATTTTCTAAAACATGGGTTTCTTTTTACCCCCTAAAAAAGCACTATTTATACTTTTTAGTATTTCTTTTTGTGATATGTTCATTTCGAGAAGAGTCTTTAAAAATATGTTTCTTTGGAAAATAATGTTTCTTTTTCTCTCTGAATAAAAATAAAAGTATTAAAGTGGGACCTCCTCTTCCATCCAGAGACCACCAGTGCCACTGCCGTTGCCTCAGAGGTTGCCAAGAAAGAGGAGCGGTTGGACCACAGTGGGCTCAGGGAGGGTGAGGGTGGTGGAACAGAGGCACATCCCTCCAGTTGTACCTCTCCACAATTCCTATGCCATTCTGGCAAAGTGTGGTTCCTCTATGGAGGCACCTACAGTGGAGACCAAGGAGGATGCTGGGAACCTCCACAAAGGAGACCCACAGGAGGGTGGCAGGGGACCCTGCAGGGAAGGAAACAACTCCTGGTGGGGACTTCATTGTTAGGAAGATAGAACTGGGCAAGGAAGGGAGAGGGAGGTGGGCTGCCTGGTGCCATGGCTTGAGGGACAGGGAGCGAATCCTCAGGATTGCGGAGCAGCTGCACAGGGAGGGAGCTGGATGTCATTGTCCACTTAGAGACAAATGACCTGGCTAAGAAAGGGATTAGAGAAGTGCAGGAAGAGTTTGTGGAATTGGGAGGGCCTTTAGTCAAGTAGCAGCACGGTAACCTTCTCGGAGGTGCTACCCATCTATGGCATAGGAGAGCTAGGGTGTTCCGTCACCATGGGATTCAATCAATGGTTGAAAAACTGGTGTGGAGCTCAGGGATTTGGCTTCATTGGGGACTGGGGTCCACCTGAGTGATGCAAGCCTATACTGGCATGATGGGCTGCATCTGTCGGGAGGAACCAGGATCCTAGGTGATAGGTTTAAATGCTTCATTGGCAAGCTTTAAACTAGCCAAGGGGGGAGGCACTGGAAAGGAGCAGGAAAATCCTAGCCCCCCCAAACAATCACGGTAGTAAGTGTGGCAAACACCAGCATGGAGGTGTCGCTAGGGAGAAGGGCTGGGGTAAATGGAGAAAGTGACAAAGGCAAGAAGGACAGGGATGGGGCAAAAGGGGGTAAGGCCATCAGGAAATGGAGGGTAATGAGTACCAATGCCCGTAGTCTGGGCAACAAGCTCCCTGAGCTGGTGGCCTTAATGGAAGAGGGATGCCTGGATATCATAGCAGTCACAGAAACATGGTACACAGAGAACCATGACAGGGATGTTAACATACCAGGGTACATAACCTACAGGAGAGACAGGCAGGGGAGAAGAGGGAGGAGTAGCTCTCTATGTAAAGGAAGGATAAAACAACTGAACAAAAGAGTAAACAGGGAGGAGAGGAGGCACTGTGGGTCACCTTGGAGACTGGAAAGGGCACCACAATCCACTGGAGGGTTGTGTACAGACCCCCATGTCAGGGGAAGGAATGGACAAGGATATCATGGAAGGCATTCTTAGAATGGCAGAGAAAGGAGATACTGTTGATGGGAGACCTGAATATGCCAGATGTTAACTGGAGCACATTTGCTGCAGCGACATCCAAGAGCAGGGCCATTCTTGACGCCCACAGGTGGCAGGCATTAGACAGCTAGTTTGAACCCACTGTGAGGGAGCAATCTTAGACCTGTACTCTCAAGCGGGGCAGTGAGGATCTCAGATCTAGAAGTGGGTTGCCATCTGGGGACAAGTGACCATCAAACAGTGTGGTTCACGTTAAACTCAGCTACAGAGTCAAGCCATACAAAAGTGAGGGTACTGGACTTTAGAGCACACTCTTGGCAAGATGTGGAGAGTGCTCAGAAAAGCACTAGCAAACAGGCTAGAAGGAGGTGTGGAGCAACAATGGGGAATTATCAAAACTGCCATCACAGAGGCAACAAGCCTTGTGTGAAGCAAATAAACAAATCAAATGAAAGAAAAAGCACTATGGTTCTCAAGAGAGGTGGCTGTGAAAGTCAGGAAGAAAAGATAGCATTCAGAGGTATAAGGAAACACAGAAGGAGCAGAACAGAGCTGTACCAGTTAAGGCAGAAAGAAGCATGGAGGAAGTCAGAATAGCAAAGGCCCAAACTGAGGAAAAGATAGCCAACTCAGTTAAGAAGGGGGATAAAACCTTTTATAGGTACATCAGCGAGCGAAAGACAAAGGGAGGGATAGTGAGGCTGAATAGAATAAGCGGTGGGTGGGCAGAGGGGACAGTGAAAAGCAGGAATACTGAACGAATATTTCTGCTCAGTATTCCAAAGAGGAGGGGAAGTGCCTAATCCAATTAACAGAAGCACTCTTGATAGGGGTCGATCCCAGTCCTTTCACAGAAGAAAGGGTTCTGCAAGAACTCCTAAAACTGAAGGTGGACAAAGCAATGGGTCCTGATGGAATGCACCCAGAATTCTAAAAGAATTAAGGAAGGAACTAGTGAAACCACTGGCTACTCTTTTAATAAATCATGGGATGATGTGGTACCCGAGGACTGGAGGAAGAAGGATGTGATTTCCTTCACAAAAGTGGGACCAAGACAGAGGCAGGAAACTACAGACCTGTCAGTCTGACCTCTGTGGTAGGGAAAGTGATGGGTCACTTCTGAAGGAAAGAATAGTTGAGTACCTAGAGGTCAGTGGAGCACAGGATCCAAGGCAGCGTGGGTTCACAGCGGGAAGGTCATGTCAGGCAGATCTAATAGATTTCTTTGACTGGGTGACCAAAGTAGTAGACCAGGGAGGGCTGTGGACATGGCCTACCTAGACTTTAGCAAGGCATTTGACACAGTCCCACACAAAGATTATTAGTCAAATTAACCAGCCTGGGAGTGGGTCCCAGGGTGGTAGCCTGAGTAAAACATTGGCTGGACAACAGGACACAGAAGGTAATTGTAAATGGAGTCCACTCTGAAGAAAGGGCGGTTACTAGTGGGCTACCGTAGGGTTCAGTATTGGGTCCAGTCCTTTTTAATGTCTTCATCAGTGGCATTGCAGAGGGACTGGAAGGAAAAGTATGCCTTTTTGCAGATGACACAAAGATCTGCAACAGGGTTGATACACAAGGAGGCGTGGAAAGGATGAAAAGGGACTTGGCAAGGTTGGAGGAATGGTCTGACGTATGGCAGCTAGGATTCAATGCAAAAAGTGCAAAATAATGCACCTGGAAACAAAACCAGGGAAGAATACACAATGGGTGGGAGGTAGTAACAACAACAAAACAGGAAAGGGACCTGGGGGTAATCATATCAGATGACCTTAATGTTAGCAAGCAATGTGAGAAGGCAGTAGGGGGGCGGGGTATACTGGGATGTATAGGGAGGCATCAGCAGCAGAAAACAGGAAGTTGTTATCCCTCTGTACAGACCGTTGGTGAGACCCCATCTGGAATACTGTGTCCAGTTCTGGAGACCCCATCTCCGCAAGGACATAGACAGGATAGAGGCAGTCCAGAGGAGGGCAACTAAAATGGTGCAGGGTCTGCAAGAGAAGCCGTATGAGGAGAGACTAAAGGAGCTTAATATGTATACCCTTGAGGAAAGAAGGGAGAGGGGGGACATGATAGAAACTTTCAAGTACCTCAAGGGAATCAATAAAGTCCAAGAGGGTAGCATCTTTCAGAAAAAGAGACTTGCAAGAACAAGGGGACACAATTTAAAGATAGAAGGAGGGCGGTTCAGGGGCAATGTGAGGAAGTATTATTTCACAGAGAGGGTAGTGGATGCATGGAACAGCCTTCCTGAGGAAGTTGTGGAGTCTAAAACTGTGGGAGAATTCAAGAATGCATGGGACAGACATAAGGCAATTCTTGTGGGGGGCAGGAAGATATAGGCTGTTGGTTAAATAGGATCTGCGGCCTATCCTGTAAGTAGGGAAATGGGCAGACTAGATGGGCCTAGCGGTCCTTATCTGCCGTCAAAGTCTATGTTTCTATGTTTCTATGTTTAATAAAGGATCAAGGTGGGAGGTTAGGGCAGCACAGGAACTGCCCAAGAATCACCATGGAGCAGCCATGTAAATACAACACAATTTACAACCCAGATCTGTCCCCGGGATTCTAGAATCACATCCTGTAAGGGACATGGACTGATCTGGGAAAAGGTAAAGCCTTTTCCAGTTTTGAATTTAATGCTATTTGTCCAGTGCCAACAAACCATGTAACTTTTACGAGTCATTCTGAGCTAAGACACATTCCTGGAGCCCATGTGTTTAGGCCAGTTGGGCTTGAAGTATTGTCAGTGGATGTCACAAACAGTTCTCAGAGATTATCATGAAACTGAGATGATGTTCTCCCCATTTCCATGATCTTGCAGAAGATAAAGACTGGGCTGTAAAAAGGAAAAGCCTTTTCCAGTTTTTAAATATAGCCCATTTGAGTGTTGCT
This sequence comes from Neoceratodus forsteri, assembly GCA_016271365.2. Lineage (NCBI taxonomy): Eukaryota > Metazoa > Chordata > Ceratodontiformes > Ceratodontidae > Neoceratodus > Neoceratodus forsteri. The sequence continues at coordinate 938,455,187 of CM057449.1, read as the reverse complement.
GACCACATGTTCTTGGCCTGCTAATGTATCTGAGCCAAGGCACATTACAGAAGCCTGTTTATGTAGGCCACTTGGATCCCACATATTATTGGTGCAGGCCACCAGCAATATTGAGGATCATCAGGTAACAGGGCAGGATCCCTCCCTAGCCCCTGAACCTGCAAATGATGTAAACTGGGTTGGAAAAAAGGAAAACCTTTTCCAGTTTTTGAATTTAGCACATTTGCATGACACCGACCATGTGACCTTGGCCAGTCAGTTGGGCTGAGCCAAGGTACCCTCCAGAAGCCCTGTTTGTTTGGGCCAGTCACGAGGTGGCCAGCAATCAGTCGGGGTTGTCAGTGAATAAGGCAGGAGCCCTTCTTATCCTTTGAACCTGTGAGGGATATGGACTGAGAAAAGATAAAGCTTTTCCAATTTTTGAATTTTTTACCAATTACATGGCTCAAACCACATGACCTTGGCTAGTCAATCAAGCTAAGTAAAGGCACACAACAGGAGTTTAGTTTAGTTTATTTATTTCAAAAAGCGCTCTGTTTTATTGGAACTCAAAGCATTGTACAAGTGAACAGATTTATATAAAACAGTTAAAATACATAAACTACAATAAATAAAATTAATTTCTTAAATCCACTAACTCAATTAGAGGCAAACATTTCCCTTAATAAGAATGTCTTCAGCTCCCTTTTGAAGGCATTCACTGATGGGACCTCTCTAAGAGACTGAGGGAGTGATTCCAGAGGGTCATTGCCATAAATGAAAATGCACGGGCACCTGATGATTTTAAATAAACCCTGAGAATCACCAAAAGGCCATCATCAGTTGACCGGAGGGGATGGGATGGGCGGTAGGGCTGTAGGAGGTCTTGCAGGTAGCCAGGCCCCAGTCCGTGCAGGGCCTTATAGGTCAGCAAACTGACATTAAAGGTGATCTGCCACCTAACAGGCAGCCAGTGCAGAGAGTACAGCACAGGTGTAATTAAGCAATAATGCACAACAAGGTGTGTGTTATCGTGTAATAGTGTCACTCCTGGGGTGGGTTAAAGCACGAGGTGAAGCCGAGTGCTCCCACCACCCCAGGAGTGATGTTATTACACAATAACACACACCTTGGAGTGCCTTATTACAATTATACAATGGCTCAATGTTATACAAAATAAAAAATTAAAAATGTTTTTAGTAGATTTTTAGTGAGGCAGTATATTTTTGTTTCTTATGAGAAGAGGAAAGACTAAACAGAGTCATCAATACAGTGATGTTATTGTGTGATAACATCGCTGTCTCAGGCATACACTGATCATTCAGAGTCCAGGATTCTTTCTTGCCATTGTTTAATGTGACATAATCTCGAAAGACCAGTCAACAACCTGGCTGCTGCATTCTGCACCAGCTGCAGGCAGCAAAAATCAACCTCCGATGGGTGTTGCAGTAATCAAACCATGATGACACAAGAGCATGGACTTGTGATGGCAGATCACCTGGGGGTATTAGGTGTTTTTAATCCTGGCGATGTTTCTAAGATGGTAGAAATCATGGCCGACACCTGACATTCAAGTGTTAAGCCGCAGTCCAGTACAATGCCAAGATTCCAGACCCTGACAGAGGTGAGCAACTGGGAATCCCCGAGCTTAAGCCCAGAAACTCAACCAGATTGCACACCAACCCTCAGGAAGCAAGGTTCCACCAACAGTTCTTCAGTCTTATCTGGGTTTAACTTCAATCAGTTGGCCCTCATCCAGTCTTGGATTTCAGCAAGGCACTGATTTAACAATGAGATTGCATCCTGCTGTTTGGGCACAAAAGACCAGTATAGCCGAGTATTATCAGCATTGCAGTGAAAACTCAGATCATACCATCTTATAATGTCCTCTAGCAGTAGCATATACACTGCAAACAACATGGGAGGCAGAATGGAGCCCTGTGGGACTCCACATGGCAGGGGCAGTGGTGCAGATAAAAAAGTCCCTAACACCACCCTCTGCATCCTGCAAGTAAGGAAAGAATGGAACCAGTTGAGGACTGTACCAGCCCATCCACAACAAACCCCCAGGTGCTGCAACAGCACCCCATGGTCTACGGTGTCAAATGCAGCAGAGAGATTGAAGAAAATAAGAATGGAATGCTTTCTTCCATCCCTCGCCACTGGAGATCATTAAGTATCTGAACCAGGGCAGTCTCAGTACTGTACCTTTTCCTAAAACCCGACTGGAGAGGGTCATAGATGCCATGAGTTGATAAAAAGGCCTCCAATTGAAGAGCCACCACCTTCTCAATAACCTTCCACACAAAAGGAAGGTTAGAGATAGGTGTGCAGTTAGCTAGGCAGTCCGGGTCTAGTGAGGCTTTCTTCAAGAGTGATCTTACCACCACCTCCTTCAGAGGCTCAGGAAAGACCCTCTCACTAAAAAATCCCTGACTATCCCAGCCAGTACCAGGCCAATGAAATCAACACACCCTACAAGAAGGCATGTTGGACCTGGATCCAAACTACAGTAGGTGGGCCTCAACTCCTGGATGACCTTCACCACATCCATTACCACTAACTGGTTGAAGTCAAACCAGACAGACTGAATGCCCGTGACCCCTGGCTCATCATTGCATTCAAAAATCCTTAATTGAGGTAAGCACAAATCTCTAAATAAAGATGTCAGTACTATGGCAATTACCACACGACACACCTTTATTAAG